>OX104128.1:52231919-53431919 GCA_944470555.2 Heterobilharzia americana
CACAATAAAATCAGACACCTGGTGCTTGGATTAAGATTGATTTGTTCCGAATAGTTTGAAGAAAAAGGACTACTATGTACTCTAAGTGAGGAAGAATATCCTGGAAAGTTTGTTAAGGCGAACATTGCTTACAGTAATCTTAAACCAAAACTGATGAAAGTCGATAAGAAGCTTTTTTTCTGCGACTACGAGTCAAGGCGCACACTCCAAATGAAATCCTATCGCAACGCCTGAATGTAGCAGTCAGCAGAACGTTTTATGTAGGTCGTTTCTGCATATCTTTCAATAGTCAGCCAATGCTCAGTCCAAGACTAAAGGATAGCCTACCAAATCTTAGCTCCTTATTTTGTGCGTATCAGTTTAACCGTTTTTGTGAAAAAAGTTACATGAAGCATGCCATTGGGCAGGTGCGTCTCTGAGTAAAAGTACATTCGCTACCTTGGTTTAAAATAGGCAAAGTTAAACTGGTAAAAAGTTTTATCTTTGCCCACCTAGTAAACACATGGTATCACACAGACGCTAATTAATTTTTTACTGTCATAAATTGTGTAGCAAAAACAATGCCGAATGTAGGTCACCAATGCCTACACAACATTTACGTTGTAGCAACATGGTTGATGAAAGCTGAACTCTGCATTCAGAAATAACATGTTCAAGCAATATTCCACGCCTAACCTTCAATAAACTAAAGGTCATTCCCGTCTTGCTTATTTGTTCTCTTTCCTTTAACTAGCAGATTCCTTATCTGTACACAGATTTTCGTAATACTGTGAAATCTAGGGGAAAAATTCAATTTCCTTCAGTCTATAATCTGCATTCTTTTCTGAATACATATTCACCTCAAAACTGGCTTGTTCTGCGCTGCACAATTCCATTTTATAACCTTAGAACCTGTTGAGAATTTACTGAAAGGGAAATTCTTCGTTCAGATTGTTTTTAATTTGATATGTGAGTATCACAGCAAACATATGCAGATCTGTACACTGAACGATGACCCGTAACCATTATGTGAGAGCTGGTGATAATAGTTACCAGAATAAAATTCGACTTATGCAGCGAAGTTATATTAGTGACCCAATGGGGGTGAAAATCAAGTTCCTGGACCGATAAGCTACAGTTAATAAGATTACAAGATAAAATATTTCCGGCGTTTCCGCTACCGAAAACTATTGAATTATTCACTCATGTATAAACCAGGCTTTCGTTTCGATATCAAGCTAACTGAAAAAATAGACATCAAAAGACTCATGCACAACACAACAGTCAATAGAAAGAAAGTGATCAGACAAAAGGAGGCAGTCAGTCATATAAGATATGCAAAGCCTAAGTAAGCTATCGAAAACAGTTTTTGTCTGACTTTGTTTATTGAGTAATTTTCTGTAATAAACTGTAACCTGTGTCATCAATTATCAGTATTTCTTTCAAGGGGTGGCTATAAAATGCTAGACACATTGTAACAGCAGTTGTGGCTAAACAGGAAAGATGTTCAACCGTGTTAATTTCCCAGTAACATTATAAGATCACTTCTACATAATCACTTTATTACTGGACTTATTTGACTAAATGAAATTTGTGATCAAGTGAAAATTAGCATATACCATGATAGAGAGTTTTAGGTTTCGTTACATAAAGAGTGAGGTTAATAATCATACTCCAATCATCAGTCACACAAAATCCGAAATGTGCAAGTGTCCCACAAATTCCCAATGATTAGCCAACAAGAATCATCACAGTCATAGACCACAGTTGAACTTGCCAATGTATATTCCACCTCAGCGAGGTAAAGAAAACGTTGTTGATCAAACTATGGGTGTTTTCTATATCATCTTTTTTAATGATGACAAAAGTGTTGTCTACATAGCGAATCCAGAATTCTGGTTTAATCATAGGTAGGATGATGGCTCCCAGTCTCTGCATCACTACTTCTGCAATTAGTCCAAATATCGGTGATCTCATTGGAGTTCCTTTCATCTGTTTGTATATCTTGCTGTTGAACTGGAAGTGTGTTGTCATAAAAAGATCGATGAGTTCCACTAGACTTGAACATTTGAGTTTTGTGCTTTTGCAAGGCCTGTGTCTTGATTGAGCAGAAGGGACATAGTTTCCTTGGCCAATTGGGGTTCGATGGATGTGTATAGTGCTATGACATCGAAAGGTACCATTAATTAGACGTTTTCTATGTTAATCCTTTTGATCTTTTCTAAGAATTCTGTTGGTGACTTGGTGGAATGTCCGCATGGTTGAACGAGGTGTTTTGGTTTTCTTGAAAGTTCTCTTGATACGTTGTATGTTAGAGTTCCCGGAACTGAGACAATTGGTCGTAGAGGGATGTCTGGTTTGTGTATTTTTGGTCTGCTGTAGAGTCAAGGTAGGAAAGATCCATTCGATTTCACTCTTCATTTGTTTTGCTGTGTTATTTCTTCTGCTCTGAAGAGTTTGTTCAAGGTTTTATTGATCTGGTTGTCGAACTTCTGAATAGGGTTGCTTACAAGTAGTTGATATACATTTTTGTCTTTGAGTAATTCTTCTGCCTTCCTGATGTAGTCTTCTTTGTCTGCCGGAAGTATAACCATGTCTTTCTTATTTTTCAGCCTTTTTAAGGTTTTCTGTCTTGAGTGTTCATTTAAGCGTGATGTCTCATCTGCCTGGTCAGTGATACGATTGTTTGCCATATTTCTTGTTGAGTGACCTCATTTAATCCTAATGTTTTAAAGGACGACTCTAATGCCGCAAAGAATTCTGGTTTCGTGGCATCTCTTGTTTTGTAATCCAATTCTTTTTGAAGAAGTCCTTCCAATTTCGCAAGTGGTTTTTTGATAAGTTGGCAACATAATCGTTTGTTTCATCGCTTGAAGGTACTTCTCAGATCTTGAGCAGCTTTTTCCTGAGGACGTTTCTTCGTTGGTGTTTTAATCATCTGCTTGATTTTCCAGTTGCAGTTGTCAGCGTTGTCATATGTTGTGTCGCGAGTATGCTTTCTAGTTTTGCCTTTTGGTTGTTAATCACTGATTGGTATTGTTCTGTCAAACTCCATTAATAATAGAACAAACTTGAACAGGTGGAAGCATAAAATCAATTAGCCTCCATTCCTGAGTGAAGAAAGAGATTTCAAGGCATCTGTCTATAGCTGAAGCACTAACCATCCAGAGGTTCAAATCAGAGATTTCAAAATGTTGATAAATGCAAATTATGATGTGATATTAAGCAATTCAAGGCTTTTATTCCTTAATATGATTCTCCTTGGGTTATTCAAGATCAGTAAATATATCACCTAACTCAGAACAGTTTTTCATGTCATTCACCTACCTACCTACACACCTACCTACCTACCTACCTACCTACCTACCTACCTACCTACCTACCTTCCTACCTACCTACCTACCTACCTACCTACATACATACATACATACATACATACATACATACATACATACATACATACATACATACATACATACACACCTACCTACCTACCCTCCCCCACACACAGATTTTACAGAGCCATTGAAAACTTCTTTGCTTTTCAGATAAATGATGGTCAGTGATAAAAGTTTTTCGAATAAAAGCATTTGAGAACATTGGTTTCATCTGCCCCATTTCTTATCTGTTAAATAAATTCCATTCAACTAAACCTCTGTCAACAGACTACTAATGAAAAGTAATTTAAGAATGCTAATTCTGTGGTTTATATATATATATATATATATATATATCCCGTGAATGTTCTCTCTGAGATGGTCAAAATAAACACTTTACAATATTCAATTTAGAGGTTGATTGGGATCTATTTATTGATTTCAGATTGGTATTCATCATAGACTAAAATCAGCGGGGGAAACACAGAAAACCTAGGAGCACAGGTCAGGTGTTTCGTCTTAGCATGGAACTCCTTGTCAGTGCACACCTATTATCTTTCAAGGGGTAGAACTCAGGACTCTCAAGTTCTGCGGTCAGCATATCCCTATTGAGTCACTGGGCCGGAATCTAGTGTCCCACATTTCATACTTCTGTCGGTTCACGATATAGCTCGACCTACATCTAATGCCATCAATGAGCAACTGTTCTCACGTCCGACATGGTTGACCACACCGGTCAAAACTTCACACTGGAACATCAGGAATCACCTCTGGGAGCAAGTCACTAAAGAACACTAGATTAATTCGATTTGGAGGCTTATGGGGTCATTGGTGCCCACTACCGAGGAGTCCCAAACTATGACGAAACAGGTGTCCAATACTTCCAGGTTTACAATGCTTCTCCAACCGATGTAAGTCTATGAAAAATACCAACCTGAAAACTTTAATGCATGGCCTCATGGAACCGGGAGTAATTCCATAAAAATGCTTCAGTTGAACACTTCATCTACTCAATATTTTTCGATCATTATTTCTTCTTTGGATGACTGGTGGAACATTACGATTCAGTAGCACGCCACCATTTCACTCTCTTCTCTACGGTCTCCTTAACCTTGTTACACGACTGACCATATGATTTCATTTATTCCTCACACAATCTCTTCAATATCACCCTCGTCTCCGACAACCAAATCGTCGTTCCCCATCCGCGTTCCACTCCAGGGTCTGGTGTAGTACGTGATGTCCCCAGACCGTCTTCTCAGTCTACGTCCAATACAATTCATCTCCAATCTCTTCTACTGCATATTTGTTGGACGATGCGTTCTTAGTCCGCTGGATCGTTGCCCTGACAGACTCCCTCTATGCTTTTTCTTTTTGTCTATCCATCCATCCATCCATCCATCCTGCCATCCATCCATCCATCCATCCATCCATCCATCCATCCATCCATCCATCCATCCATCCATCCATCCATCCATCCATCCATCCATCCATCCATCCATCCATCCATCCATCCATCCATCCATCCATCCATCCATCCATCCATCCATCCATCCATCCATCCATCCATCCATCCATCCATCCATCCATCCATCCATCCATCCATCCATCCATCCATCCATCCATCCATCCATCCATCCATCCATCCATCCATCCATCCATCCATCCATCCATCCATCCATCCATCCATCCATCCATCCATCCATCCATCCATCCATCCATCCATCCATCCATCCATCCATCCATCCATCCATCCATCCATCCATCCATCCATCCATCCATCCATCCATCCATCCATCCATCCATCCATCCATCCATCCATCCATCCATCCATCCATCCATCCATCCATCCATCCATCCATCCATCCATCCATCCATCCATCCATCCATCCATCCATCCATCCATCCGATCTCATCTGATCTCATCTTCACGATCCACTCAGTGAGTCAGTCAGCAACTGAGTGAGTGAGTAAGTGAGTGAGTGAGTGAGTGTAGGTGGCAGCTGTTCATGTGATGTATGTGTGTAGTTTGTTGGAAATGCTTTTCGTAACACGTCAAGTCTCTCAACAACCACATAGAAGCACTGACTCACTCAACTGAATTAGTGTTGACAATCCGTATGTTGTTGTCACTTTATGCTGAATGCAGTGCAGTGCAGTGCAGTGCAGTGCAGTGCAGTGCAGTGCAGCGCAGTGCAGTAGATCTCCACACTGATTTCAGATTGATGTAGGAAGGCTAGTCTCACTGTCTTTCCGATCCTGGCTGTAGTTGAGATGATGGTGCCTCGGTATGTGGGTAAGTGTGAGAGATTACTTGCTTTAGATTTCTCCGATTTATGTTGATTGGTGTTTGTGTTGTTGTTGTTGTTGTTGTTGGTTGGTTGGTTATCTTCATCACCTCTGTCTTCTCTACACTCACCTGAAGGAAGTCCCGTCTTCGATACCTTATCATTTTACTTGTTGGTTTTCGCCTGGACATCTTCGAGTTTTTGCTACAAAAAAAATTAGAGATAAATCATCATCGGCTGCGGTGACAGCGAAATGCAAATCTTCTTCTGGGGTCTTCTCATCGGTTCAGCTAGCATATGCCCATCTTTTCACAGCTCCTCACAACTTCTTGCATGATCATCATGATATACATGAACCATTGCATTACTTCAAACTCTTCACTTACAATAATGTTTAACAAATGAATGGAAATCAAAATCTGTTTGTATTTATTCAGCGTGAGTCATATGAATACATTATGCTTAGTTGTACACACTCAACCTCTGTTCTTTTTATGATCACGGTAGCATCTATAAACATAAATTTGTCATCTCTTCTACTGAATATATGATCTAGTCTTTGCTTTACACCGAAGCGGTAATTTGTACAAACATGCTAAACGCTACATTCAACTTTTTGATTTCAACTTCTAAGCGCACACTTAATTAATTTTACAAATACTTTATTTATGATGGAGTATTCTTCTCTTGTAAATTTCGTTTACTAACACACGATAGATCGCTTTCTACACCTAGTGATGAATGGTCAACCTTTTTTCTACTGTTTACAATCATTATAGTTCTAAAATAGATACGTACACAAATCCATACTCAAACATGGGAAGTTTGCTTGAATTGATGCTTCATCATGTAACTTATTCAAAGGAATAGTATTGATGATAAGGTAACTTAATTACCTTCTGTTTTTCATTTCAGCTTGTTACATGAATGATAACATAAAGAAATACCACTGCTACTTAAACAGTTAATAAACACTTTGTGTTCGAAATAAAAAAAAACATCCAGGAACTTATTTTCAATTCTTTTCTTTTTTGAATAATCATTTAGCAGATTATCTCACTTATGTTTGTTAAACATTTTCATAATGATGCCTTTTAATCGAACAGTTAAGTGAGTAAAGTAATCAAGTAATATAAAGCTGAACAGATGAAATCTTGTTTTTCTAGGTAAACAAATTCCATATGTCAAATTGTTTTGTTTACCTAAACACCCGCTTTATTGAATACAGATAAAGTGTTATCTTGATAATTTATTCGTAAGAAAAAAAAAAGGAAACATATTGTGCAATGATAATGATAATTGTAATTTATATTTGTATGTACATGCATAAGAAGAAGAAATAAACTAATCCTCTTACTTTGAAGATGATTTTCATCAGTAATGAACATAAATTGAAGTATCATAGAAGAGTATATAGTACTGAATATCTATCAAGTCTTCGTTTTGGACACTTGAACAGTAGTTAACACTTTTTGACACAAACGAAGAAGACAAGCATTTCGATGAAGGTATAGTAATTGTCTCTTACTGTATGACAATCGTCCAATAACTACTTTGCAACCACAACTGGCTATTAATACAAGATACCGTTAACATTGTACTGCATGCCCTAGAAGATCTGGATTTCGCCGATGACTTATGTCTAATGTCACACAAAGTTGAAGATCTATAGGCGAAAACCGACAAGTTTACGGAAGAGGTAGGGCAGGGCGGCAAAGACGGTACTTTAAGTGAGCGTAGAGGAGACAGAGGTGATGAAGATACCCAACCAACACCACCACCACCAACAACAACAAGCTCAAATCACCATCAACGCGAGAAAATTAAAGGAAGTAGCTTCTTTCACCTATCTGCGCAGCACTATTTCAACTACAGATGGCGGCACAGACGAGGACGTCAAAGCCAGCCAGGATTGGAAAGACGGCAAGACAAGCGTTCATTAACCTGAAACCAGTGTGGAGATCTTCTACACTGCACTCAACATGTGGAACAAGATTTGGATTTTCAACACCAACGACAAGTCAGTGCTTCTATGTGATGGTTGAGAGACTTGGCGCGTTACGAAGGGGATTTCCAACAAACTACAGACATTCATCAACAACTGCTTACACTGGCTCGTTATTGAAGCTCAGATGGCTGGAAAGAATAAGCAACAAGGAACTCTGGCCTGGCAACCAACCAACAACAAATATGCACTGGAAGGAAGTGGAGATGGATTGGGCATACACTTAGAAGGCCGAATGAGGACATCATGCGCCAGGCCAGGCACTCGAGTGGAGCCCCGATGGGAAGCGACGAGTTGGGCGTCGGTGTCGACGGTGACATGCAGGAGGTCGTGAGAGGAGGAAATGAGAGCTTCAGGGATGTCGTGGAGCCAGGTTCAAAAGATTGCAGAGAACAAAGTGGAATGGAGACTTGCTACTGTTCCATTAGAAACCCAAGGGACAAATAATAATAATAGTATGCCCTAAACGTATACTGTAAAAATCAATAAATAGGGGAATCTGTCACATAAAGTGATAGGAATGATAAAGGAACCTATGTGATAGTTAGATATTGGGAGTCAATTACTGGGATGTTCTGAATAAAAGTTTCCTGCTTGATAATACTTATCAGCAATACGAATCTTCAACATTAACGAGACTTGTATTACTTTCAGGGATTAAAATTTGAATAACTACTTCCTGCAGAAGGTTTGGAAGGGTAGTAAAGGTACCTGCCCACTGATTCGAAGGGCTACCTTGTCAAACTCCAAAGAAGGGAGACCCAACTCTTTGCAAGAACTGGCACGGAATCGTGCTGCTGTCCACACCAAGCGAAATATTAAGCCACATCATCTCGAACAGACTAAAGCATGCTCTGGATTCAACTGAATTACGACCGGGACTGGCTGGCTCTCTTCAGGAAGAACAAATCATGAGTGGATCAAATGGCAACGCTACGCATCATCTTATAGAACAGAGCATAGAATGGCAGTCAACCCTCTACCCAAACTTCATCGACTTTGAAAAGGCCTTCGGCAGCGTCGACTGAGAAGTAATTTGGCAGTTGCTTCAACACTACGGAGTACCACAAACCTTTATCAACCTCATTCAACAGCTATATGAAAAGGCCACATGCCAAGTGATCCACAGTGGAAAGCAACTCAGTGGCGCCTTCGAAGTGAAGACAGGAGGAAGACAACGCTGCCTAATATCACCGATCATCTTCCTAATTGTGGTGGACTGGTTCATGCAGCAAAAAACCGTGAACAGCGAGAAGATGGGTATACACTGGACCGATTAAAGAGCCTATAAGATTTGGATTTCGCCGATGATTTATGTTTAATTTCGCACAAACTCGAAGATCTACAGGCGTAAACTAACAAGTGAACAGAAGAAGCAGCGAAAATGGGACTTCGTTTACTTGAATGTAGAGAAGACGGAGGTGATTAAGATACCCAATGAACAACAGCATGAACAGCAATCATCAATCAACATCAATGGGAGAAACCCAAAGAAAGTAGTCTTTTTCACACACCAACCTAGGCAGTATCGTTTCAACTACAGGCAGCACAGATTAGGATGTCAAAAGCAGGATCAGAAAAGCAAGACAGGTCTTCAGTAATCTGAAATCAGTGTGGAGATCTACTGCACTGCACTGCACTGCATTCAGCATACAGCGACAACAACATCCGGATTGTCAACACTAATTCAGTTGAGTGAGTCAGTGCTTCTATGTGGTTGTTGAGAGACTTGACGCGTTACGAAAAGCATTTCCAACAAACTACACACATACATCACATGAACAACTGCCGCCTACATTCACTCACTCACTCACTCAGTCGCTGACTGACTCACTGAGTGGATCGTGAAGATGAGATCAGATGAGACCAGATGGCAGGATGGCAGGATGGATGGCAGGATGGATGAATGGATGGATGGATGGATGGATGGATGGATGGCAGGATGGATGGATGGATGGATGGCAGGATGGATGGATGGATGGATGGATGGCAGGATGGATGGATGGCAGGATGGATGGATGGCAGGATGGATGGATGGCAGGATGGCAGGATGGATGGATGGCAGGATGGCAGGATGGATGGATGGATGGATGGATGGATGGATGGATGGACGGATGGATGGATGGCAGGATGGATGGATGGCAGGATGGATGGATGGATGGATGGATGGATGGATGGATGGCAGGATGGATGGATGGATGGATGGCAGGATGGATGGATGGATGGGGAGAAAGAATAAGCAAGGAGGAAGTGTGGTCGGGCAACGAACTAACAAAATAACCAACCCACGAAGCAAGAACGCATCGTCCAACAAATATGCAGAAGAAGAGATTGGAGATGGATTTGATTTGATTTGATTTGACGTAGACTGAGAAGACCGTGTTGGGGGGGGGGCGGACACCATGTACCAGACTAGGCCGTCGGGTGGAATGCAAATAGGAAACGACAATTTGGTTGTCGGAGACGAGGGTGATATTGAAGAGATTGTGTGAGGAATAAATGAAAGCTTGTGGGAAGTCATGGTGCCAGGTTAAGCATACTGCAGAGAACAGAGTGCAATTTAAATCTTGAATGATCCCATGGTTTGAGCACATATAACCTAACTTTGGTTCCTTTTTATTGAAGATTCATTTTTAATTCGCTGTTTGTTATATATTCAAGCTTTTTGTTGATATTATCGTTATAAAAGAGTGGCATTTAGTAATTTTGTGCAGATTCGAATCAAATCGAAATGAACTTAACAATTAATTGTATGTTCACGTGGTAAACAGTGAACCACACTTATTATTTAAGGACTTGACTTTTTAGACCTCAGTAGGTGAAACAGGGTTCAAAACTGTGACCCATTAGTTGATAGACTAGACCAGTGAGTCACAGCTCTATGCATTCCATACCTTTCTAATGTATACTGACAAATGATAACGTTACTGATAACAAAGTAAATGATTGTATTTCTCAGAAGATCATCTTAAACAAGCATATAGTGAATAAAAATGCCAAGTTTAAAAGATTCCTTTAGCTTCAACAAAGTGTTTGACAGTAAACTTATAACCTATTCAGATGTTTAAAAGGTTCACCAATAACTTGATATGATGCCTTACTGTAAAGAATCAACTTTGGTTTCATTTGCTGCTTATGCTATATCAGTATAGATTTCATTTATGTTTAAAACGTGCTGATTTTGTCCACTTTCAACGTATGCGTAACACTATGAACTCTTCTTAGTTCTAAACAAACAAACCAATATCTTTATGGCTAATCTTGAGAAGATAAAGAAAACAAATGTAATCAAAGAATCAATATCTTAATACAGATATGGTGACGATACATTTATCTTGTACAATGATCTATATCATACACTCCACTTGCTAGATGTATAGCACAATGGAAAAGTATTATTTATTAGATTAATTTTTTTTTGAACATAAGCGAGATAACCACAAAGCAACTTCGAGACATGGTTCATATAGTTCTAATTTTCTCACCTCCATTATGATATATGTAGTAGGATCTTTCGGATATCTAGAACAGGTGCTGGGTTATTCCTATTGCATGTATTAAGTGTTGATTCAATAAACAAAGATCCGGTTACCGATCTCTCCCTCCAACCCACTAAGTTAGTTTAAGAGATTATCGTTCTCCCCCAATCATGTTGTGTGATTTTGTGTTATTACGCGCATAGCTATAGTTGAGCTTTTTATAGATTCCTTATGTTACTAAGACCTGACTATGATTTTGTGCACCTCTAAACCAAATGACAGACCCTGGTCGATTGCTATGACCTATATATTTCATACCGTAATAGCTGCAAGCATGCAAGCCAAATAACTCATTCAGAAATTAGATTTCTTGGCGGTAATATCTCATTGATGAAATTATTTTATATTTATTTCACCCTCGGGTTCCTAGTAGAATATAGCGACTCAGCAACACGTCTCTATTTCACTCTCTTCTCTACAGTCTTTTCAACTTCCCTCTACAACTCTCAACAAGCTTTCATTTATTCCTCACACCATCTCCTCCAGCTCACCCTTGCCTCGGACAACCAACTCCTTGTTTGCCATTTGAACTCTACTCAACGGCATGGCCTGGACTGCATGGTATGGCCTGACGCATGATATCCTCATACGGTCTTCTCAGTGTATGTCCATTCCAATCCATCTCCACTTTCTTCTTCTGCATATCTGTTGATCTGTTTGTGACAGTTTGCTTGGTTGTCCTAGGACGAAAGGCGCATCCTCAGTTCTTCCGCTAGCCATGACCAAGCAAATTATTAAAATTAACATCCAAGCAATATCGAGGCATCCGCATAGAAGCCTATATGACAGTAGTGGTGGAAAAATTCGATTCAATAAAACAATGAAGAATAACAAGTATATCAATAAATGTTTGTGATAGTGTTAAAACAGTTAAATGGCACAAGATGCCAGTCTTCTTTTATGTGCCTTGTAATGGTGACTGCAAGCCAGCTAATCATCTTAATTAGTTACCTGTCGATAACGACGGACAGTGTACACTTACTTCAGATTGATGATGAAAGGCATGTAATGAAAATGAAATCTCCTGGAAATACATTTCAAACTGGCTATGATTCATGAATTAAGAGGGTTGAAATAAACTGAGTAACTGATAAAAGTGCGGCCTTTACAACAGTAACTTCTAAACTTCGACTTTAGGCATCTCTCGGTTCCTTGAAAATAGAAAGAAGCGAAACGATGTAATTTATAGTCTGTTATAGGAATATTCAACAAGAGTGCTCGAAACTTTTGACGTGAAAAATCAACCAACAAATGAGTATGGAGATGAATATAAAGATGAAGATGAGTACCACAGTTTTCGTATCATGCGTTTGCTGACAGTTCCACTTGATATTCTTATTACAATTACCTAACCATCAACAGTGCATAAATAGAAACAGAATCTAGTTGAGAGTTAAAAGGGTTTTTGTTTTTAAGTTACTATTCATCAGGGACTGACAGTTAGAGAAGCACTGAAAACCTTGGAGTACTAGACAGCTGTTACGTCCTAGTATGAGAATCCTCAGTAGTACGCTACCATAACCTCGCCAGATATTTAACTCAGGACTTTCAGGTTTCACACCTAGTCTGTGTTGAATACTGCCTTAAAAATAAGATCAAAATACATTACTGTACAGTGCACACTAGTGATGAGCTTCAAGGTGAATATTCCGGAGTTCTTATGAGAACGATGACCAATGTGACTAACCAGTAGGAAATGAAGGGGATCCCAATCGAAGTACTTGGTGGATAGTCATCTTATATCACGGATTGACAGAAATAGGAAAATGTGGACGATCGAACTCCTAACTAATCCCTGGGTGGTTAACTTGTTCGCTGCGAGACCTGAAGATCGTGAGTTTAATGTGTAGTGGGATGGGGTTGTGGGCGCGTACTGCTGGGGAGCCCCGTACTAGAACTAAGATCCTGCCCAGCTCTTCAGAGCTTTCAGTGGTTCGCCAACAGTTGCCAGTCCGTGCCGAATACTACCTCAAGAATTATAATCGTTTTCTTTATCTCATCCTTCCTAAGGAGTAATAAAGATTCATAAACTACGACTTTCTGTTCTAATATCGTTGTCATGAATATAAAAATTCGGTCTCTTTTGCGATAGCTTTCACATTTGTCCCATGGTTTTTTCCGTTCTCCACACAGACAGCACAACAGTACTATTACAGTCATATTAGAATGAATAATGATGTTCTAAGGTTAGTTCTACTATTAGAAAGGGAATCGTTGTCTCGGTCAAGAGACCAAATAACCAACAAAAGTATTTATTTAATTTTGTTGCTTGTATTATCCCGTCATTGAATGAACCGAATTGACCGGTCTTTATTGGCATATGGGCTTCTGTGC
This sequence comes from Heterobilharzia americana, assembly GCA_944470555.2. Classification (NCBI taxonomy): domain Eukaryota; kingdom Metazoa; phylum Platyhelminthes; class Trematoda; order Strigeidida; family Schistosomatidae; genus Heterobilharzia; species Heterobilharzia americana. Next base: position 52,245,442 of record OX104128.1, read on the forward strand.
GGATGCCTTGACACTGCCTGTGTTTGAGTTATATATTGATGAAGAATAGTGTAATCTAGGATGCGCGTTTCGTTCCATCTGAGACTCATCAGCTGGATGTACCTGCCTCCCAGGGAGTGATGTTTCTCCCACCAGGACTCGACGCCGAGACCGATTAGTTCAAACGCCAGACTATTTTGCAACAGACCACTCAACGACAGGATAATACAATCAGCAACATTAAAACTATACCCTTCTCATGAGAAGTGGCTATTATGACTATGTAGCCTAGTGGATGACGCTCTGGTGTTTGAAGCGATCGGCCCTGAGTTCGAATCCCAGTCAGAACTACATCGCTCACTGAGAAGCAGGTAAATTCACGTGACTAGGCCCAGCTAAGACAAAATGTGCGTCCTGGATCCTACTGCTAGCTACTATCCATAAAATTGTTTATTTTCTCATTTGAATAAAAAACTTCCCCAACTTTATCTATCTCCTTTCAATGATACGATCTTTTAGTACATAAACATATATATAAACTAAGTGTCTGTAACAAATTATTTGCCGAAATGTTGTAGACGCCAACGATAAGTAATTGTACTCCCTTCTGATTAAGTTAGTAATTTAGTATCTAAGACTTTTTAAATTTCAAAACATTTCTTATTTCATATAACTGTTAGCAATTTAGCTACTACAACCTTGTTTTCGTCTTCAGAGTTTCACGGTATAGTCGAGTAGCTATCCACTCTTCAAAAACTGAAAATCAATCCTTTCAACCACGAAATGTGTAACCTAAAAAAGTTTTATGAATAACATAAATCTCATTCACGTACATGAAAAGTGTTTGGAGTCAGTTAGTGGGTTATTTTTTCTCTCTACAGTTAACTTAATCTAGACAGAAATTTTGTTAACAGAAACGAAGTTAACCTGTAAATCGTTTAAAGAATTATTTCTTACAATGGTATGAAACCATTCTAATAAATAAACACACATGAACAAGTCTGTAGGTATTTTTTTCTTCAGATTCTTCAGTCAAAACTAACTGGATTACGAATAAAGCATAAATCTCTAGATTCTTTATCTTTCCTTTAATACATTAGTAAATGCGGTATAGATTAGACCTTCAGCTTATACAGTTAAACAATATTTCCCTTAAACGCTACACATCTATTTTTCATTTACACTTCGGAGGCATTCATTCTAATATAATAATAATATTATTAATGTTATTCAGTTTGGAGGTTTGTGGGGATTGAATAACTTCAAGCTGATATTATTCACCAAAATGAAAACATTTGGGGAACCATTGAAAACCCGAAAGTAATAGACAAGTGTTTCGTCCTAGCATGAGACTCCTCAGGAATCGAACTAAGTACCCTCAGGTTTCGAGATGAATACGTCGCAAATGACCACTAGGTCAGAGTTCACTGAAACAAATTTTCATAAATTTGTCAATGAAACACAAAATACAGCATGACTGACATCCGCTCCCAACGTTCATTATCTGTTCTGAAGGCTGCGGATATTCATAAAGCGACATGGATATAGTTTCACCAGATCGACACACTAAGAATCAGATCGACTTCATCTCAATGTGAAGAAAGTGGAGACGCAGCCAGACCACTAGATACAACACCAGATGAAGAAGTGGAGCAGATGTAGATTCAAACCAAGCCATATCTAGTGCAAGGAACCTTCAAAATCAAGTTGAAAACCTTCAAGGAAGTTGGTGATAGACAACAGTTCAAGTTCAACACAGAAGAGAAACTAACTGAAGGATGAAACTACAAATGACATCTTCCCACCAGTCAGCTATCAGGACAAAATGGGAAACATTAGACCAGAGGTCCCTGGGGAAAACTTGCGTGGAAGAACACTGGAACTCTTTGGAAGAGAAGTGCCAGGAAACCTGGATAACAGTGTTAGGAAGAAAGAGGAAGAGGAAGATGCAAGACAGAAAATGGATCTCTACAGACACATGGAAGCTGATGGAGGAGGGAGAGGAAGATGGTGAAGCAGAAGATGCAACAGTGCAGTGCAGTGCAGGGATGAACAACGAAAAGAGGAACTGAACACAACATACAAAACACTACACTGGACATGCAAGTGAAGAAGAGAGCACGGAAAGACAAAAGACACCTCCGCGACACATTGGAAACAGAAGAAGAACAGGGTGAGGACTGCAAGTAGAAGAGACAGAGAACTGACAATATTATATTCAATAGCTAATTTACTATCTGGAAGGGAAGATATCAAAGCCGATGAAAACAATGACAGACAGAGAAAAAAACCTAGTTAGCAAAGGATAGAAAGAAAGGAAAGAATGCCATGAACACCTAGAATAAATCTTGATTCGAACACCAACACCACCACCATCATCACCACCTACAACTCGTCCAGAAATAACACCAGCAGCCCAGCCACACAATTACCAGTGAACACAAGCACTCCCACAGAATCACAAGTGGAGTCCCGAGCGCCATAAAGATGATAAGAGCCGGGAAAGCAACAGGACAACATGGAATTTCTCCACAAACACTGGAAACAGACGCAGAGACATCAACGGACACGCTCACACCACTTCTATTAGAGAAGGTTTTCAAGGAAGGGAGCAAAGCTACCTGCCCACTGATTCGAAGAAGGGCTACCTTGTCAAACTCACAAAGAAGAGTGACCCGAGTCTTTGCAACAAATAACGTCGAATCATGCTGCTGTCCACACCAAGCAAAACAGTAAGCTGCATCATTCTGGACAGACTGAGGAAACCTATGGATTCAAAATTACGACCGGAACTGGGTGGTTGGCTTAAGGAAGAATAAATCATGTGCGCATCAAATTGCAATGCTGTGCTACATATCATCTTATAGAACAGAGCATACATTGACAGTCAATATCAACTTCATCGATTTGAAAGGGACTTCGATCGAGGCGTCGACAGAGAAGTGATTTAGCAGACAGCTACTTCAACACTACTGTTTTAGTCTCACAAACACTTGTCAACCTCATTCAACATCAGATATATGCTATATGATGCGACATGTGAAGTGATTCACAATGGAAAGCAGCTCAGTGATACCTCTGAAGTGAAGACATGAGTTAGAAAAGACAGGGCTGCCCACTTCCACCGATGATCTTCCTGACTGTGTTCGACTGGACTGTAGTGGATCATGCGAGAAACTGTGAGGAGCTGTGAGAAGATGAGCATATGCTGGCTGGACCGATGATGAGACCCCAGAAGAAGATTTGCATTTCGCTGCTGCCGCCGCCGATGATGATTTATGTCCAATGTGTTTTGTTGCACAAACTCGAAGATGTCCAGGCGAAAACCAACAAGTTGGCAGAAGAGGCAGAGTAGAGCAGAGGAGGGCAGGGCAGGTCAGCGAAGATGGGACTTCGTTCAGGTGAGTGTAGAGAAGACAGAGGTGATGAAGATAACCAACCAACCAACCAACCAACCAACCAACCAACCAACCAACCAACCAACCAACCAACCAACCAACCAACCAACCAACCAACCAACCAACCAACCAACCAACCAACCAACCAACCAACCAACCAACCAACCAACCAACCAACCAACCAACAACAACACAAACACCAATCAACATAAATCGGAGAAATCTGAAGCAAGCAGTCTCTCTCACCCACCCACATGCCGAGGCACCATCGTCTCAACTACAGCCAGGATCGGAAAGACAGTGAGACTAGCCTTCCTACATCAATCTGAAATCAGTGTGGAGATCTACTGCGCTGCACTGCACTGCACTGCATTCAGCATAAAGCTTCAACAACATCTTGATTGTCAACACTAATTCAGTTGAGTGAGTCAGTGCTTCTATGTGGTTGTTGACAGACTTGACGTGTTACGAAAAGCATTTCCAACAAACTACACACATACATCACATGAACAGCTGTCGCCTACACTCACTCACTCACTCACTCACTCACTCACTCACTCACTCACTCAGTCACTGACTGACTCACTGAGTGGATCCTGAAGATGAGATCAGATCAGATGGATGGATGGATGGATGTATGGATGTGCAGAAAGAATAAACTAGTAGGAAGTGTGGTTCGTAACGGACTGATTTACTATAAGCTCTACAGTATAGAGATTCATGATGAGTCTGTCTTATATCCAGAGTAGTGTGTATGCACCAATCCTGATAAAGTATCAATTTTTCATCTTTAAAGCTCAGTGAAACTGACACCAGGAACGATAAATAAACAATAATCTTTCATAGTTGACATGTCTACTTTAAGACAAATGTATTCAGGTGATTTTTCCCATTAAAATATGATTTTGTCTAGTATTTTGTATTAAGGAAAAAAGAAGGTACCCACAGACGTACATCACATTTGTACAGAAAAATGATTTAAACAGACCTTTGTTAAAAAAAGAATTTGGTAAGCAGAGAAATGTGTTAATTCCATATGGAGGATAGGTGAAAGCCTCCGTCTTGTGACCCTATCTTTGCACGTGAACTCGATACACAAGTATAAAATGAAATAATGAAAATGTCTGGAAATACAGTAAAATTTATTATATTCTACCTCCCAACCACTATGATATACTTCATGGAATATTCCCATCTGTTGACCAAGAATTTTTTTTTCTAGGTCTCTTCACACAGACATAGGCCAGTTTCTGTTTAGTCTATAAGTTGAATTCTTGTACACGGTAAAATATTTTTTCTTAAAGGTACTTTTAGTTTCCTTCATGTAATGAGTAGTTGTTTGGTTCCCCTATCTGTTGCCTGGTATTTGCTAAAAGTTTCATTATAACTTTATCATTCCTGTCTTCGTGCGCTTCTGGGGCCGTTGCTAGCTCTTGTTTCTTTTGCGGTTTCTGAAGGCTGAACTCTTATTGGTTGTTAGCTCTTTTAACTCATTGGTGAGTTTAGCGTTTGATAAGGTCGTTTAGGATGTATACATTCAGCATCGCTCTCAACTTTTTTGACTATTTCTGAGACAGTAAATGTTCTCTGTTAATGGTTCCTCTCCTCTTCACGTAACGGTGGTATTGTTGTGGTTGTGGCTGACTTTCTGATTTACGAAGAATCCAGATTCTTTTCAACTTTAGGTTCTTAGCATTCAAAGACTACTGGGCAGCATTACCGGTCGCAGCAGTTGTTCAATAAGCAATAAGGTTAGGCCATAATTTAATTCAGTTAGTACTCTCCAGAAAGATTGAAACCGTTACCTAAGGCCTAACCAACTTTCTCCTTCCTTAATGTTGTTGCCTGTATTATCCAGTTGCGGGTGAACCGAATTGATCGGTCTCTATTGGCATATAGGCTCCTGCACGGATGTCCCGATAATATATGATTGAACCACAGGCAATATCAAGCCATCTACACAGGAGCCCATATGCCAGAAGAAACCGATCACTCAACATCGGGATAATACAAGAAACAACATTAAAACTATACCCGTCGCACAAGTGGCTATCGTGGCTAGGTGGTCTATTGGGCAACGCTCTGCTGTTTAAGGTGACCGGTCCTGAGTTTAAATCTCAGTGGGAGGTACATCCAGGTGATGAGTCTCAAATAAGATGAAAGGTATGTCCTGGGTTCCATTGCCAGCCACTACCAGTTATTTCTCCTTCCTTCTCTATTATTTTCATTGCTGAAATAAGTGTTTGACAATCTGGACAAGTAGGCATTCAGATGTAAGCGTACTTGTCAGTTGCTACAAGATCCAATCCATATGGTGAAATTTCACAAAATTAAATTATTTATCAATTCATATCCTTCATGCTTCCACATATCAAGATGCATCAGTTGGTGACATATTCTCACAAATTCGGTAAATAAATTTACGCATAATTAAGCAAATAAACAAGATGATATATGCTCCTCGTTAGTAAAGCTCAGGTAACCAGAAAGAATCAGCAACAAGGAACTCTGGCCTGGCGACCAACCAACCAAGAACCTATCACCCAACAAATATGCACTGGAAGGAAGTGGAGATGGATTGGTCATACACTGAGAAGACCTACTGGGGACATCAAGCGCCAGGCCAGGTTGTCTAGTGGAACCCAGATGGGAAAAGATGAGTTGGGCGTCCGAGGCCAGGGTGAGATAGAGGAGACCGTGTGAGGACGAAATGAGAGCTTGTGGGCTGTCGTAGAGCCAGGTTGAAAAGATTGCAGAGAGCAGAATGAGATGGAGACGTGCTACTGAAGCCCTATGTTTCACTAGAAACCCAAGGGACAAATAATAATAATATACTCCTCAACTTCAAGTATTTTTGGTGATTGAGGCAAAATCACGATTTGATCAGCAGTCATGTCTCATAGCTCAGTTGGGTGAGCATCGGGCCGGCAATCTCCAGGCGGCCAGTTCGAATCCTGACGCAACCCAAATGCTCATTTCGCTCCTAATCACCACCCAGTACCGATTCTTCATATTGCTACAAAGTGATTATTTTAAGTCAGTTAGTCACTATGGTTTAAGGTATCCAGCTATTAAGTGAGTAGTTTTTAGAGGATAGAATGATTAGATTATATGAGTTCCACCAGTAACTGGTATCTGGGGTATTTGAGGATTTCTCAGTTGTGTACCACTAACTTAATAATCATTCTCTTCTGATCTCAACAAATGCATATAGCCAATAAGCTGGTAGGTCAGAAACCACTGCAACACATTCTTAAGCATCAGTCAATTCTCGGCATATCATGACGCTTATGCAATGTCGTCGAAAGGTACATGGTAGCCAGAGTTGTAGGAAGAGTCCAATCAAGCATTTCACTAATTTCATTATTTCATTTGTCCCATAGGTCCTTCGTGGAATACAGGGATTCAGTAGCATGTCTATATTTCACTGTCTTCTCTACAGTCTTTCCAACCTGGCACCATGACTTCCCAAAAGCTTTCATTTATTCCTCACACAATCTCTTCAATATCACCCTCGTCTCCGACAACCAAATCGTCGTTTCCCATTTGCATTCCACCCGACGGCCTCGTCTGGTACGTGATGTCCCCCTCCCACACGGTCTTCTCAGTCTACGTCAAATCAAATCCAATCCATTTCCAATCTCTTCTTCTGCATATTTGTTGGACGATGCATTCTTGCTTCGTGGGTTAATTAGTTTGTTGGTTCGTTGCCCGACTACACGTCCTCCTTGCTTATTCTTTCTCCCCATCTATCTATCCATCCATCCATCCATCTGATCTGATCTCATCTTCAGGATCCACTCAGTGAGTCAGTCAGTGACTGAGTGAGTGAGTGAGTGAGTGAGTGTAGGCGACAGCTGTTCATGTGATGTATGTGTGTAGTTTGTTGGAAATGCTTTTCGTAACACGTCAAGTCTGTCAACAACCACATAGAAGCACTGACTCACTCAACTGAATTAGTGTTGACAATCAAGATGTTGTTGAAGCTTTATGCTGAATGCAGTGCAGTGCAGTGCAGCGCAGTAGATCTCCACACTGATTTCAGATTGATGTAGGAAGGCTAGTCTCACTGTCTTTCCGATCCTGGCTGTAGTTGAGACGATGGTGCCTCGGCATGTGGGTGGGTGAGAGAGACTGCTTGCTTCAGATTTCTCCGATTTATGTTGATTGGTGTTTGTGTTGTTGTTGGTTGGTTGGTTGGTTGGTTGGTTGGTTGGTTGGTTGGTTGGTTGGTTGGTTGGTTGGTTGGTTGGTTGGTTGGTTGGTTGGTTGGTTGGTTGGTTGGTTGGTTATCTTCATCACCTCTGTCTTCTCTACACTCACCTGAACGAAGTCCCATCTTCGCTGACCTGCCCTGCCCTCCTCTGCTCTACTCTGCCTCTTCTGCCAACTTGTTGGTTTTCGCCTGGACATCTTCGAGTTTGTGCAACAAAACACATTGGACATAAATCATCATCGGCGGCGGCAGCAGCGAAATGCAAATCTTCTTCTGGGGTCTCATCATCGGTCCAGCCAGCATATGCTCATCTTCTCACAGCTCCTCACAGTTTCTCGCATGATCCACTACAGTCCAGTCGAACACAGTCAGGAAGATCATCGGTGGAAGTGGGCAGCCCTGTCTTTTCTAACTCATGTCTTCACTTCAGAGGTATCACTGAGCTGCTTTCCATTGTGAATCACTTCACATGTCGCATCATATAGCATATATCTGATGTTGAATGAGGTTGACAAGTGTTTGTGAGACTAAAACAGTAGTGTTGAAGTAGCTGTCTGCTAAATCACTTCTCTGTCGACGCCTCGATCGAAGTCCCTTTCAAATCGATGAAGTTGATATTGACTGTCAATGTATGCTCTGTTCTATAAGATGATATGTAGCACAGCATTGCAATTTGATGCGCACATGATTTATTCTTCCTTAAGCCAACCACCCAGTTCCGGTCGTAATTTTGAATCCATAGGTTTCCTCAGTCTGTCCAGAATGATGCAGCTTACTGTTTTGCTTGGTGTGGACAGCAGCATGATTCGACGTTATTTGTTGCAAAGACTCGGGTCACTCTTCTTTGTGAGTTTGACAAGGTAGCCCTTCTTCGAATCAGTGGGCAGGTAGCTTTGCTCCCTTCCTTGAAAACCTTCTCTAATAGAAGTGGTGTGAGCGTGTCCGTTGATGTCTCTGCGTCTGTTTCCAGTGTTTGTGGAGAAATTCCATGTTGTCCTGTTGCTTTCCCGGCTCTTATCATCTTTATGGCGCTCGGGACTCCACTTGTGATTCTGTGGGAGTGCTTGTGTTCACTGGTAATTGTGTGGCTGGGCTGCTGGTGTTATTTCTGGACGAGTTGTAGGTGGTGATGATGGTGGTGGTGTTGGTGTTCGAATCAAGAATGATTTGAAGTGTTCATGCCACTCTGTCCTTTGTTTCTTCTCTTTCTGCAATTTATCGCAAGTGATGTATCTTTCCATCAGCTCTACTTTAAGTTGAATTTTTGGCTTATCTTCCTACTCATTTCAAACAACGTAGTTAAACCAATCAGCGCATTCATTACGACCTTCTTGGCATGAAGAACGCTGACTACCGGTTGCATTAGCAAAATTATCTACGACTATCATTGATAAATCCTCTATATATATATATATGTATATATATATATATATGAGTGAAGCTTTGAAGAATAACCTTCGGCTTCACCCTTAAGTATTGCTCAGTTCCTCGAAATGGGGAAGAAGCAGCAAAACCATACTAAGTTTATTGTCAAGTGGAACATGTTCAAAAGTTACAGTTTATATGAATTTTCTTGTAAATGCACTTGTAATGAAATCTTTTTAACCAATAAGAAGTTTTTACTTATGATCACGAATTTCTTCGTGAATGTTTATCATGTCATCATTGATCATGAAATCTTTTCAAGAAATTCCACCCTTTTTTGAGAATCGTAGGAGACAGTGTCTTACTCCATAACAAGGGCCTTTGTAAGCCACCCCAGCAACGACTGAAATAACCAATTAGACTACTCTACTTTATGAAAATCTCTCTTTCCAGATGAAATAAAGATACCTAATTAGCCATTTCAATTGTTGCTTAGGTGGTCTTTAAAGTATTCCCCCCCCGCCCCTATAACCGTCATCCTCAGATACGTTTTGTGGGAATAATAAAAAAGGAAACTTAACTATTTCATTCCCTTTTCTTCCAGTTTCTCAAAACAAAAGTTGATCATTAACCTAGTAAAACAAAAAATATTTCTTCCAGTTCATTTGTTTCTTATTTCTCAAATAACAAAATCTTACATGTCATATAAATAAACTTTTAATAATGTAATAAAAATTGAACAGAAGGGAGTATACAAGTCATTTCAGCTGAACTTTATTCATTTCATTTAAAGCATCAAGTCTACGCTCTTTTTAAACAAATTATTTATGATGAAATTGAATTACTTTCGACCTTTGATGATCAGTTTTCTTAATCGTTTCTGAAACTTTATTTACCTTGCCTTATCTGTTCTTTTTTACTGTCATGTTATTTAATTTCATGAGTTAATGTTATGTTTCTTTTTTATACTAATTTTCTTATTTTGTTCTAATGTTATAAGAAAATAAAACAACATGACATATACCTGACCTAAATTATAGTGATACTAAACAATGAACATTTAACAGCTTCCTGATAAAAAAATATATATGTTTTTGAAGCAAACATTTTCAAGTTCAATGATAAAACCTAACGCTGAAACAAACAATCCTATACTATATACATTAAATTTAGGTTTTTTTAGTGGTGTTTGACTGTGAAATGAAGATGTAGACAGCGACCATCGGGTTTCCGGTCCGGTGGTCTTCGTTTCACCTTCAGTCATCATCCAGTATAAATACTAGTCTACCAAACCACTGGAAATCTTTAACTGTTGGTCCCAGCTGTTCAGAGAAGTATAGACTCTACCTCTTTGGGGTCCTCATGTGGACTGGAATCAATGGCCAGAGAATTTTTGTGATATGGCTCAGAATGAGTCACAATGAAAAAGAATGGTTACACTCTTTCTCACCTTTGTAGTCTTGATTACACTTATTAGCCTACGTCTATTTACGGTTTCGCGCTGAAGGCAATCTTGTTAACTTTTATGTCATTAGTTTTCTACGCATCTTCTCTTCCCAGGTAGTATAAGGTGTTGCAATTTGAACTGACTTACTGCTGTATCATCTTAACAACGCTATACCGAATCTCACTATTTTGTCACTCCTCTTTCCTTTCTTCTCATACTTTATATTTCTTTTGACTGCATTCACTTATCTTCATCCTTCACCTCACTACCTTTTTACTTGATGTGCTGATATGAGGTGTGGCAACTCGGACCGTTACGCAGTAATGCTTGGTCCTATGTTGATAATGATGATGATGTATCAGTTTCTACTTTGATCTGTCTGTCTGTCCGTCTGGAGGAATAGTATTCATGCGCATACTTACAGTTGTATTGAAAGTGATACCTGGAATCTCATTAAACTCTCTACCATTAGCAATTGCAGTTTAGTATAAACTTCAGCTTGGTAGTAGTTAACAGCTTGTTAAAACAACAACTAGTTGTTGAGTCACTAGTGGGTTTCATAAGTTTGCACTAATAACAAATGAATGTGTTATTCAGAATGATAAGCATAAACCTACCTCTATTTAAATAACTGTGCCAACAACCTTATTCATTCGAAGATACCATACCTTTTGGTTGCCCAGTCAAAGAATCCTTATAGAAATCCGTAAGTGGGATTGAGTTCCTTGAAGGGTTTTTGAATAATATTGGCGTATAAGTATCTGATTGTGTATTACATATCTATTCCATGATGTCTGATAGGCATTTCTTCATCTTTAACCAAGCAATATGCCCACCTCACAGCTGAATGCTGTCAGGAAGTCATTGATGCATTCTAATTTGGATTTAATCCGGCTTTATTAAGTGCACATTCTACTCTATATACTTCAGCCTAGGCAACTAAATAGTTTTATAGGTACTCAAAAGATAAATGTTGTATAAAATAATTTGGTTGTACTGCATTTGTGGAGCTGTGACTCTTTGGTGTAGGCAACCAAATTGCAACCAGTTGTTCAGGGGTTTAAGTCCATCTCCGTCTATCGAGGTTCGAGTAGTCAGATAGTATCACTATGCCTCATCCAATATGTATAGTTCATTGTCTACACCCACTGAGTTGCTGAGCTTCACAACATTGAAAAGAATCAAATAAATGCATCTAGATAGTCAGTTAAATACTGATTGTTTTTATCATATGACTGTAAACAGCAACTTTGCTGTTAGAATAACTGAAGTCCCCAGACTTATCACTCTGAGTTTTGTTGCAAAAGGAATGAAGCCTCTGAACTTTATGAACTTCATGCTTTGTTAGACTACATGAAAAGTAGCTATCATTAGTACTCTGAAGAATAAATCACAAAGTTCGCTGTAATTTTCAATGAAGTACTAGATGAATTTATGACCTTCATTTAGTCAACTTATCAGCCTTTTTAGAGGATAAATGGAAAGGTTAGTATCAGATGAGATAAACGTATAAATCAAAACTTAGAAGTGAAAAATATTTGTTAAAATTATTTGAGAATGAAATGGTGGGAATAACCTCATTAGAAATACTGTTTATTCTATGAAGTGAACTAGCATTCAAACAGAATACCAAAATCTTGACTGAACTATTCCCACAACATGACCAAAGATAATAAGGTATACAGCTAATAGTGTGACTTTACTGAAATTTTCAAATGAACAGGATATCACAACTGAAGCGAGTTGGATACAATTATCAAACAGATTTTTTGTGAATAATGGTGAGTCTCAGCAGCTTTCGTATAAACTCCCAGTTTAATTTTGTTGTCTTATCTGAAAGATAACATGACCTGTGCAGCAACAACTTCAAATACTACTATTTCTTTTCTTTTTATCATCAAAACACTTTAGCGAACATTTAAAAGGCATCTTCACTACTGATTAACACAAGTTACAACTAAAAGACAGAAAGTACTAGATGGTTACTTAGTCCCAATGTGCATTTACCCAGCAGTATACATCCAATAACCCATATAAGATCAGGTCAAGGATTCTTCGTTTACAGGTACTGATTTCGAATTCAGTAACCCACATTTTAAAAGTTCTGCCAATTTGCAATGTAACATGAGAAAGCGGTATATAGTGGGTAGCAGTGAATCCAGGACTCACGTTTCGTTCTATTTTGAACTCGTCAGCTGAATGTACCCGCCTTCTTGTATGCAATGTTGTTCCCACTAAGGTTTGAACTGAAGACCAATCGCTTCAAGCGCCAGACTGTTACCCTTTCGGCCAAAAAGTTACCATAGCCACTCTAAGCAATGACATCAACACAAAGTAGTGTTTACAATACGATACTTCACCATTTCATGCGCGCACTTACAGATTACGTGTCACTTATGGCGGTTTGATAAAAAGAAATTGACCGTTTAACCAAATTCCTTGTCAAATCTTGCATATTAAAAAGACTATCTAACACAGTCAATTCTTTCCCTGAACTAATTTTTGATTACACGTAAAATCATAACTTTTCTATAAAATAATTTAACTTTTTAGATTGAACTATTCCCAGTATTGATAAGTTGTATGATGTATGAGTTCAGTTATAAAGCCCATAAGCCTCAATATATACAGTAAGTGGAGACGTCCGCCATCAGAAAATGTATTTACTGAAACTTGGTAAGAGAGGGAAGTATAATTTATCAAATCTTCCATCAATACCACTGTTGATATTATTTCGATTATTATCTTCATAAAAGAAGAATAACAGTACAGTGGATAATCCCTGATTGTATGCAAGCGTGTTTGTCATAAGGTTCCCTCTACTAAAAAAGTCGAACACCGAACTCTTATCCCATTCTGGACATAGTAATCATGAGAATGTTGAAAAATGGAATAAAGAAATCAGTTTCAAACAACTAATCTGTCTACTGTTGTTGAGTTTCTTTCCCTAACCACATGTCAGATACTGGTAGTCATAATTAAGTGATACTTTCATTAAAAAATATCTGATAACTACTCATACGAGGCATACACGTGAAAAGAAGCTGATAAAGAAAATACTAAGAGTCGATTATGCAATATAAAGTATACTGGTCACGTAAATCGGCCAACTAGATTCAGATGACCTGAGCGATTCGACTATGTGAGGTGCGTTTTTCTGGATACACTATTGATGCACTCGACCCCAAACGAGTGAGACATCCATCCGGTAATCTAAATAACTTGAATATAGTTAGCAAAATCTACAGACAAGCGTGAGGGGATTCTAACTATTCATGCTGTACAACAGTCTATTTTGAGAGTATTGATGGTCTCTTTGGCTTTTATAAAATCCAGTTTAGAATAAATAGTATCAGTGAGATTGCAATTTATTACATAAGCAACATTTTAAAATGATGATGACGGGTAGTGGTTAGCAGTTGAATCTTGGATGAATGTTTCGTCCCATTTAAGACTCGTCAGCTAAGTGTACCTGCCTCCTAGTGAGTGATGTTGTTCCCACCGGGACTCGAACTCAGGACCTTATCCTACCTATTACTAAGTTAGTCAAAACCTAGTTCACTGAACGGAACCAGACTGATACACTCTAAGTGTATACTGACTACATGAATTCACAAGTTTATCACCGATTTTTTTAACATTATCCATGATAGGTGAGAGAAGGATCGACTGGAACAGTAAGGAGTATCTGGTGGATGGTTTAAATCACATCGTTCTACCCGAGAACTCAGAAATCATTCATCCTGTAATGTGAAGTTCACTGCATATGATGAAACGGTTACTTTAAAACATAGTAGAAGCCACTGAATTTTATACGAAGACAGGACACCCGCATTTTAAATTCCTTTATCCGGTACAGTACAGTGATACAGTACTATTTATTTGATGACTTTCTGAGCGTAAGTAATTGCTTTTGATTGTGCGCTACATCAAACAAAATATCTCGCGTGGGACGACATTTTACTACAGTGTTAGTTGGTAGGAGGCAACCGGCAGGAAGCTTTGGCTACCGAGACCTCTGTAGGTTGAGTGAGGTTCTACCCCGTGACCCACTGTTAAGGAACTAGGTGACTCAGAGAATAACCCACAGACTCTCAATGAATCAGAATGTCAACCATCCGCTTTAACCTTGACAGTTATACCATATGGTTATTTGCTCCGTACGCTTTTAACTTAAAGTCCCTGATTTGTTACCAGATATCGGTAATATTAACGATGGATGGTGGCTAGAAGTGGAGTGCAGGATGCACATTTTGACCCATTTGGGACTCATCAGCTGGACCCACCTGCCTGTCGGTTAGAGATGTTATTCCTACTAAGACTCGACGCCTGGGCCGACCATTTCAAATGCCACAGCGTTATTCACAAGGCCATGGAGTCACAATACCCACTTTTTGTGCTACGGGTATAGTTTATATGCATTATTCTGTCTCTGAGTAATACAAGAATAATACGAGCAACAACTCATCATACAAGAAGTGGCTGTCGTAGCTCGGCTGTTCAGTACACAAGGCTCTGATGTGTGAAGCGATCGATCTTGAGTTGGAGTCCTAGTAAGAACAACATAGCTTGCTGGGAGGTAGCTACATAAGGCAGACGAATCCCAAGTGGAACAAAACGCTTGACATGGATTCCACTGCTAGACACTATCAATCATTACTACAATTTTGAAGTAGATTAACTATTTTTTTCAGTCTAGTGTCAGGACTGTAAGTTGTCAGTGGCATAAAATGGAAGGTTATATACAAATTGTTTATTCACCTCTTCTTCATGATCCCTTTTTCTGATCATATTGTAAGAAGGATCTACTTCAGCAAAGTTATTTACTCTGACAAACTAAATGTACTGCTTCTTAAATTTTCTTGATTAACATGAATTTCGGCTATCCAATGTTTTTATTTTTTTTTAGTCAAAATATGTTTATCATTGTCTAAATTTCAGGTAGTTACAAGCTATCAGCAGGAAGCTCTAGAAGAAGATTTTGTGCTTGTTTGCACTCATCAGTAATATAGAATGATAACTTGAATGGAACCGAATTCCTTCAAAAGATATGACTTCATACCACTGAATACCGAAGTCGGAGACCTCATTACTAAAGTAACTGAATCGATATTAACCTACAACAGGACTCGAATAAACATAATGGACGATGTAAAATTAATTTCTCTCCAGCAACCAATCAGTGCATCTACTCGAGTTCTACAAGAAGCCGGAAAAAGCCTGAATAGCCTAGTGGTTACATCCTTGATTGCGCCACTCAATTCGAATCTTTCAAAGGATATCGATTCTCTCAGTGTTGCAAGAACACCCAACTGAAGAGTGACAATAAGCTTGAAATCTACATCTACGGCATCCTGCGGATTGCTGGCAACCTTGATGCTTAGTCTCTTGGCTTGGCAATTCATTATGAAGTAATCATTTCAAGTGACTCTGTACTTACGACTGAACAATATGAAATTGGTTACTCTCCACTGACCAATTGATGTATAGTCTAAATGTATTCACGAAAGTTTGGATACTTCCTTCCATTTTACCGTCAATCGATATTTGTCTAGATTTTACTGAGAAAAACAGTTTGTTTAGTATAATGGTATTCACAATGTGTGAAATTGTTTTTGTAGATGACATCAGTTTATATCTCCTTTCTAACGAAATACTATTAAATCTTGTTACAACTTTCTCATTAATTTCTTACGTATATTATCAAATGCATTCGATACCGCCTGACAACCAACTTTCGAGGCATGAAATATTCGTTTCTGAATATTCAAGGATTATCCTTTCACTTTCTTTCAGAACTTTACAGTTTGTCATTAGATAGTTAATTCCGCATCTGCTGATAAATCTGTGGAAGCACTTTTTTCCTTGAAAATATTGTTGAAAGGACCTTCTTCATCTTATTTCTATGCCTTTGCACTACACAGCCCCTTTGATCATCTATAAAGTAATCACGGAACCTCGATGGTCAAATAATATGGGATAATTGGGGTTGATATGTGGACTATGCAATACACTGGTCAGTCAATTTATAGTAACTAATTTCATATAGTCTATCCCTAATTGCTGACTGGATGATATTGACCGATTTTGCATTTCGTTCACACATTTGAACAACTCAACATTAACGTACATCATATCCTCCGTTCAATGCTTCCTGAAGTTTCAAATATAAGCGCATTTGATGCTAAAAGTCAGCAACTAAATGAAGGGTAAAAATCCGAGTCATTTCAAAATAATAAAAACCGTGCTGACAAAATAAGTGGCGGGAAACAGATGGACTGCATAAAGAATTAAAATCAACATTAGTAAAAACTGCTTGACTTT
Source organism: Heterobilharzia americana (assembly GCA_944470555.2). Classification (NCBI taxonomy): domain Eukaryota; kingdom Metazoa; phylum Platyhelminthes; class Trematoda; order Strigeidida; family Schistosomatidae; genus Heterobilharzia; species Heterobilharzia americana. The sequence continues at coordinate 52,262,171 of OX104128.1, forward strand.
CGTTGCAACTTCATTCCACAATATATTATTATTATTATCATTATTATTTGTCCCTTGGGTTCCTAGTGAGATAAAGGGAATCAGTAACACGTCGACACCTCGCTCTCTTCTCTACAGTCTTTCCAACCTGGCTCCAACGATCCCCACCAGCTTTCATTTATTCCTCACACCATCTGCTTCATGTAACCTTCACCTCGGCCGCCCAACTCGTCGTTTCCCATTTGGGTCCGACTAGATGACCTGCTCTGGCACATGATTTCCCTAAATGGTCTTCTCAGTGTATATCCATTCCAACCCATGTCCACTCTCTTCTTCTGCATATTTGTTGGGTGATGGGTTCTTGCTTCGTCGGTTGTTTTGTTGCCCGACCACACTTCCTCCTTGCTTATTCTTTCTGGCCATCCATCTGATCTGATCTTCCGTATTAAGTATGCGTAGGCGACAGCTGTTGATGTATATCTGCAATAGTGAAGGAATATATTTTCCGTATTCAAAACCCAATACTCACATATAATTTCTATAAAATTATTGAATAGGTGAACGAGATACATTTCATTGACCTCACCTATATGCACAGAAAGATATTGATGAAAACTTTCGCCCAATTAGACAGAAACGTTTCTCTGTGAATCTGAGGAATCCTGAGTACTTTAGTTCGTTTGAATAAAATAAATACTCGTTCTTTAATCTACCATATGCTTCTGAGAGAAAAAAAAACAAAACAAATCCTCTTGTTCAATACTTTATTGAATAAAGTTGTTAACATTTAACGAACTCTGTCTTTCAGGTGAATATTACATCCCAAGAGTAAGTAACTCTATGACAAGTGTCATTTTTCATGTATGTCTCAAATATTATCGAAATCAGCCTACATCATAGTCATTACTCAAATTTATCCAGTCGATCATTTTATTGCTTTCGGTAACAGTTTTGTTTTAAGAATGATGCTAACTGGTTGTTCAAGATATAAGAATCAATGGATGGAAAATATGATAAATTAAAATTAAGATTAAATCCATTCAGCGAAATATAATAATACTGACCAAACTGAATAATTAGAAACCACTTAGGTGGATTTATAGATTTTACCAGCCAAACTAGAGTGATCTAAATACCGGACACCCATTTCGCTTGTTTACCATCATGCTCGTCAGCAGTGGACCCGAATTTAAAAAAGGAAAAAAAGCTATGATGTCCTCGTAGCTCGTAGTTCAGTTGGTAGGGCATCGGGCCGGAAACCCAGTGGTCACTGATTTGAATCCGGTCGCGGTCCGAATTTTCATTTCACCTTCAATCATCACCCAGTATAAATTTTTTTTTTGTTTCAATTCAATATAAGGTAAAAGATTTATTGATTCACTAGCCTGAAAATTTCTTTTCAGTTGCATAATTTTATCTTAACACTCTAACTGATAAAGACAGTCAGATACTTTTCCGTTTATCAGTAGCTTCAGTCCATGCTTCTTAAACAAGATTATCAAAAAAGGAAATTTCGTAACCATTTAACGCAGCTGGTAAATTGAACTTTAGCTACAGTAAACTATTTCCTTAGAATTAGATATTTTATTAAAATGGTAAGCCTTCACCGTTTTAATTCAGTAGGTAAACTTCTGCCTTTCGGTTTCCGTAAAACAACCACAATATTGGGAGGACTCATAGATGAATATGGTTTGCGTCTACATGATAACCGACTAAACGTCTGTATGACTGAATAGCAATCTACCACAGTGCATAGGTTTTACTCCTATATTATTGGAAAAAAACTCTCCTGGTTAACTAGTTCACTGGTTACTAGCTGGTCCCAAACCCGGGTAAAGAGGGAAGGTTGGGCATACGGCTAGCAACCCTTCCCCGTAAAACCAATCCAACCGCTACAGAAAATTCAAAACACAGAAAAATATAAAAAGTAAAAACAAACTTACTCCTCTCTGGAATCAGAGAGACGAAATGATGCCGGTTGGTGGATGACTTCAGGAAGCCAGTTGGCCGATGTGTCGTCAATTCTCTCGATGAAAGCGAAAGTAAGCATTGGGACATGGAATGTCCGCACTATGTATGCACCTGGAAAGGCTGTCCAGATTGCCAAAGAGATGAGAAAATATGGCATAGAAGTGCTAGGAATTCGAGAAAGCAGATGGAATGTAAATGGACTCTCCCAACTGTCAACTGGAGAATCAATAATCTACTCAGATATTGTCACCCAGACGACAACCACGAACACATTGAGTTTTCGATTGGCTATCATGATGTCTGCAAGAACATCGAAGGCTGTCATGCAATGGGAAACAATCGCATCCTACAGAATCATAACACGAGGATTCAACTGAAAAGGAAGGAAAGTCACAATCATACAAATCATACAATGCTAGGCTACACGCCAACAAATAATGCAGATGAAGAGAGTAAGGAGGAATTCTACAGACAACTGCAATCAGTATTGGACAAGACACCATTCCAGTTGGCGACATCAAAATCCATTCTAATGGGTGGGGTGAAATGATTGCCGAACTGGGAGTGGACAACACAGGAAGAGAACTGATCATGGATCGAGAAGCGCTTGATGAAATGAACGAGAATGGAAAACTGTTTGCAGGTTTCTGTGCATTCAACGATTTGGTGATTGGAGGCGTTGTGAACAAACACAAGAATATTCACAAAGCGAGCGACACTGAATTCACCAGACACCAAACACACTAAGAATCAGATGGACTTCATGTCAATGTGAAGAAAGTGGAGACGCAGCCAGCCTACTAGACACAAGATCAGATGAGGAAGTGGAGCAGATGTAGGTTTACATCACTCACTATCTGATGCAAGGAACCTTCTGAATCAAGTTGAAGGCCTTCAAGGAAGTTGATGATAGACCATAGTTCAAGTTCAACACACAGAACAGAAACCAATTGAAGGATGAAACTACAAAGGATATCTTCACGTCAGTAAGTTATCAGGACAAAATGGGAGACATTAGGCAACATCGCCGAGGAAACCTGTGTGGATGGGCACTGGAACTCTTTGAAAGTTATGTGGAAGGAAACTTGCATAATAGTGTTAGGAAGGAAGAAGGAGAGGCAAGACAATGAATGGAATGGATCTTGACGGACATATGGAAGCTGATAGAGGAGGGAGAGAGAGATGGTGATGCAGATGATAAACTAGTGCAAGGATGAACGACGAGAAGAGGAACTGAGTACAACATATAAAACACTGGACAAAGAAGTGAAAGAGAGTGCACGGAAAGACAAAAGACACTTTCACGACACACTGGCAAGTGAAGCAGAACAGGCTGCCGGCTGCTAGGAGAGACATGACAACATTGTATCAAATAACCAGGTTACTATCTGGGAAGAGATCGACACAGATGAAACCAACAAAAGATGATGGAGGAAATCTAATTACCAAAGAGGAGAAACAAAGAAAACGATGGGCTGATCACTTCAAAAAGTTCATGAATCGACCACCACCTGCAGCAACAGAACTACAAGTGAACACAAATCCTCCGACCAAAGTCGAAGTCCTGAGCACCATAAAGCCACTGAAGTGTGGGAAAGCAACAGGACCAGATAGAATCCCGTCACAAACACTGAGAACAGATGCAAGGACATCAGCGGACATGCTCACATCATTATTGCAGAAGATCTGGAAAGAAGGAAAGGTACCTGCCCATTGACTGGAAGAAAGACTACCTTGTCAAACTCCTGAAGAAGGATGACCTCAGTGTTTGCAAGAACTGGTGCGGAATCACTCTCCTGTCCACACATAGCAAGCAAAATCTTGAGCCGCATCATCCTGAATAGACTAAAGCATGCTCTGGATTCAAAACTACGACGGGAACAGGTTTGATGTCTGGATTCAGGAAGTACAAATCATTTGCGGACCCAATTGCAACGCCACTCTACACATCATCATAGAACAGAGTATAGAATGGCAGTCAACTCAACTCTACCTCACCTCAACTTCATCGACTTTGAGAAGGCTTTTGACAGCGTCGACCGACAGGTAATTTGGCAGTTGCTTCAACACTACGGAATACCTCAAACCTTTATCAACCTCATTCAACAACTACATGAAAAGGCCACATGCCAAGCAATTCACAATGGGAAGCTCAGTGATGCTTTTGAAGTGAAGTGAAGTGAAGACAGGAATGAAACAAGGCTGCCGCCTACTATCACCCATGATATTCCTGATTGTGGTCAACTGGACTGGACTGGATCATGCAACAGACAACTGTGAGGAGCGAGAAGAGGGGTATTTGCTGGACTTGAGAAAAGAACCTAGAAGACTTGGATTTCGCCAATGATGACTTGTGTCTGATGTCACACAAACTCGAAGATGTTCAGGCAAAAACCAACAAGTTGACAGAAGAGGTAGGGCATGGCAGCAAAGACGGTACTTCAAGTGAATGTAGAGAAGACAGAGGTGATGAAGATACCCAACCAACACCACCACCACCAACAACAACAACAAGCTCAAATCACCATCAACGCGAGGAACTTAAAGGAAGTAGCCTCTTTCACCTATCTAGGCAGCACTATTTCAACTACAGATGGCGGTACAGACGAGGACGTCAAAGCCAGCCAGGATAGAAAAAACAGCAAGACAAGCGGATTTTCAACACCAACGTCAAGTCAGTGCTTCTATGTGATGGTTGAGAGACTTGGCGCGTTACGAAGGGGATTTCCAACAACCTACAGATATTCACCAACACCTGCCTAAGCTCACTAGATACTGAAGATGAGATGACCAGAATAATAGGAATAAGCAACAAGGAACTCTGGCTGGCAACCAACCAACCAAGAATCCATCGCTCAACAAATATGCACTGGAAGGAAGTGGAGATGGAGTGGGTATGCACTGAGAAGACCATTCAGGGACATCACGTGCCATTCCATGCCCTCGAGTGGAACCCAGATGGGAAGCGACGAGTTGGGCGTCCTTGGAGAGGGTGTCATGATGGAGATGGTGTGAGGAAGAAACGAGAGCTTGTGGGCTGTCGTGGAGCCATGTTCAAAAGTTTACAGAGAAGCGAGTGGAATGGAGACGTGCTACTGGATCCCTATGTTCCACTAGGAACCCAAGGGACAAATAATATTAATAATATAAATTATTGGAAAAAAAGATAAATGGTAGATGGTAGTCTAAACGTACCATGCTACCGAAAAATATGAGTACGTAGGAACTAGTCAGCTCGACCTCTAAACTTCGCTAGCTACCTTGAGACCAAACCTTGTAATCTTAGCTGGTTGGTTGTAACTGAAACTTTGTTGACATTAAACATAAGCAGTTGATAAAATCACTCAACAAAGATCGTTCAATTTGTAAATGATACGGTGACTGATCAATCTACTTTAGGCAGCTTAAATAATCATCGATATTTAGGGTTGTTAACTAATACAATGTTAGTTACTCTGTCCCAAAATCTCATACTTAACTTAGCTATCATAAAAATACACTAGGTCAGAAATTAGACGACAGAGTTTGAAGAGAATGAGCATTTTTGATAAATTCTCGTCAGGCCTTACATTTACAAATAATTCAGCATAATCTTGTTTTGATACCAATATGGTTAAATTAATTCGGGTATATGAATTAGAAAATAAGAGTAAAGGTGATAATAACTAAACGAAATCTCGGAAAGTTTATATATTCTCAGTAGTCAATCCTTGTGCGTGTGTGTGCAAGAATAGAGGAAAACAAAATTATTGTAGCATAGAGATTAGGTGATAAAATTCTTAATCACTTATGAAAGAAACTAAGGCCGAAAAATAAAATGATAATGATTAGAGTACAAACACACACACATTTACATTTATCCAAGTTATCGGGAAGGACTTTATTGTAATTGTTTCTGGGTTGAAGTTGAAGGCCATAGGAGGGAAGTGGAACGAACAAACATTTTCTGAATACATAAATCAGGTTTGAACATTTTAATTGCTATGACTTCTGCTATACCTAGCAATCGGAGACGCACAAACTTGGAGTGTTGTGACGTGACTTCGTAAATAATAGTAAATGCCGAGGTCTTGTCAATCTTATGTTCAGTATCCACTAGATGGATGACTATTGAGCTTTTGAAAGATTTCACTGTTCCTTTGCCTAACCAAGCTGGATAGTGCTCCATCAAACGAATTATCGCGACGGAATTTACTGTAATTGTTTCTGAGTTGAAGTTGAAGAGATTATCAGGACTTGTACGAATGCCACCACTAACTTCTTTTTATATCCTGCTTTTAGATATTCCGGAAATATTGTCTCGTTTACAAATTTGTTGAAATGCAATCTTTAACCTGTATTGATTTTGTGTAAGGTTAAAGGAACAATAAGCTTGATGGGCACATTGTGAAAATGATCGATCGAAGTCGGTCAGCACTCAGGACTTTAACAATCAGTGTATCTAATCCAGTCCTACAGGATGTCAGTTGCGACCCAAATAGCCCAATGATAACGTCTCTGCTTGCAACACTAGGTGGCTCATGTTTGAACCTCAGGCGGGACATTGGTTCCATCTTGCTGATATGTGCCAAAAGGCACGAAATGTAGATCCAGAGCTCCCTGTAGATTTCGTCCAACTAACCAAAAGATCGGTTGGTTTTTATTTATAAGATAACGATAGATATGAAGATAGAAATATACTTCTAGGTTAATCTAAACGGTAGATGTGATAGAATGCGATAGCTTGTTATTCGTAAATCAACTAGTGAGTTTCTAGCGCCATAGTTTTATTCAGGGATTGTCAAGATGATTTATTCTACTAACAGACTGCTGTAATCTCTTCTAGGAAGTATTTGTATCGAGGATCCTATAACATAATCTTCTTAACTTGACGTAGACACTTCCTAACACCTATGACTCTTTCAGAATACTTATTTACGAATACTGACAGAAAAACAGTTTCTATTAAGATTCTGTAAAGATTCCTCTGTCCTTCCATGACAGTATCTTTTTTATTCGTTTCCCCTTCACTTCAAAAGAGAAAATATGTACGATTCCAATTTCCGTCTGGAAAAACCCTACCTTGAAGGTTAATAGACATTTGCTGCATACCAAGAAAGGGAAGTGTTGAGTCTGAAGCAACTTATGAAGTAAAGCCAGCTATAATTATGTATCGTCGATGATTTAAAGTAGATTTTTCAGACTGATATTCTCTTGTGGAACAATAAAACTATCATCAATGTATCTTTCATAGAAATGGAGCTTCTTGGTCTGTCAGTATTTTCCAATCTTTCATGAGTAGCACAGACAAAAATGTTCGTAAAGTGGTTTCAAAAACTAATCAGCCTATCCGCACGCATACTTTACTTACTGAAACTGATTCTAAGAAGAACCAACCACAGTTCTGATTAGGAATATCAATGTGTACATATCTGAAGTGAGTGAAATGGCTCAAGAATTCCACCAGCTCAGCATTTTAAGCGTTTAAATTGATGAAATTAGGTGCATCGATGGGAACACGTTTGAAAAATTTCTTCTTAACCGTGCTGAATATCCTCCTGAACCTTGTTTCTGCTGAATGGTATGAATATCTAAGGTGGACCTTATAAATCAGGTATCTACAAATACTGAAAACGAAGTTATTCATCATTTTCAGTTTAAATGCATGATTATTCTTTTAGTTAATTTGCCCGTAATATATCGGACACTTGATTCTAATTCCTTTCACTGGAGATGTTCTGGATTATTACGATCTTGTCTACATAACCTAATTTATTTATTATCACTGAGATAAGATGTTTCCTAAAATGAAACGTGTCTAAATTCTTGTTTCGTTCTTTTCGAGTTAACCAAAATGAAACGAACACCGCTTTGGCTGGAAACTTTGATGACGAAAAAATGGGAAGCTATGGGAAAGAATCCAGGGTTAGTAGAGAATTTACTCTGATAAAGCAAGAGATGGTAACCACTGCTTTTATCTAACTTTTATCAATGAATAATATTTCGTCCGTATCTCAACTTTATTTCAGTCCCAGAAAGTTTATTTCTACTACTCACACTACTGATATTTGTAAAGTAGGCTGTAATATTTACAGTTAAAAAGATTATGACCAATTCACAGACAAAATGATCAAACAAGAAATCTAGTGAAACATACTACGAAAAAACCAGTCAAGCATTTCATTCAGATACTAACGTGAAAGTTCATGTATCCTACATGAGATGTCAGGAAGTCTCCTTGATAAGCATATTGTTTACTCTGAATAAAGTACAACATAATGTTAATCGTGGTGTAAAACATGGGCAATGTGGCAGAACTTAATATCATATTTCATTTGTTTATTTGATTTATAACACAGTGATATATTTATATTTACTTGATAACGTTTTCAGCATAACTTATTGCTTATAATCATATCAATGTGTAACCACACAACTTTCGACATTTGAATTTTATAGTTACGTCACCTCATATGATTTGTTTTTATTGGTAGTAAAACTTAAAAAACTTGAAAATTCAGCTCTGCATAATCTACGGAATAATAACAATATAGTAATTGTTAAGTTTGATAGAGGCAATGCAACAGTAGTCATGAAAAAATTGGATTATTTCAACACAAATGACTAACATATCCAAACAGGACCATATGAAGAAATCAAGAGGCCTTTAGATGCGGTTATGAATGAAATTAAGAAATCTATAGCCGATCCGATACGTCGACTAAAGCCATCTCTAGGTGAGTCTAAATCGTTTAATTTTATGCCTAAAATTAGTAATCCAGCAGAATTTATGGCACTATTAAGGTTCATAAACGAGGTTATCCTATTAGACCCATAGTTGACTTCAGAAATACCCCAACATATGAACTACCAAAGTACTCAGCATCAACATTATGTCCTATTAGGAGCCGTTCAAATCCCAGACTAGTAAACTCTTACGAGTTACAATTTAGGCTTAATGACCTACACATAGAAAAGGATGAAAAAATGGTTAGCTTCGATGAAACAAGTCTTTGTACTAAAATACCAATCACCATCTGGAGGCAGTCAGAAGTCAAGTAAATATTGACTCAGAACTGAATCAGAGAACTAAGATATCGGTCGATGAGATCATATTAGGCGTACAGTCGTGCCTAACCTCCACAGTTTACAAGTTTCAGGACAAAATACGCAGGCAAACAGAAGGAGCATGAATCCGATCACCAATATCCCCAATCGTAGCAGATATATTTATGGATAGTTGAGAAAACATGACTTTACAAATGTTGAGTCCTGCATCAAAAATATGGTGGCGATATATGGATGACACATTCACTGTGTTGAAATTGGAACATATCGACAATTTCCTTACACGTATAAACTCAGTAGTAGGCGCAATCCAATTCACGTATGAGGTAGAAAATGAATGAGGAGAATTACCTATGTTGGATTACAGAATAAAGCGAAGGACAGACGGTGGTTTAGATACTACTGTCTACAAGAAACCAACACATTTTAACAGGTATCTAGACTTCAAGTCATCCCATCCAATGTCAGTTAAGTCAGGCTTCGTCAAATGTCTCACTGACAGAGCTAGAAAACTGACTAGTCAGTGCAAGGACCTAGACAAGGAATTGAAACACGTAAAAGAAACACTAATAGTTAATAGCTATCTTCCGCAGTTCATCGAAAAATTCGTACGAACACACAAAAAATGAAAAAAAATAAAAGCTACACTAGTACGAATAATAACGACAACACAAGTAGAAAGGAGTTCACAGACTCCATTCTGTTACTGTATAAGGAGAGTGCATCAGAAACTTTACATAGGATCGCCACCTCAACAAATCTGGAATTAGGGTGGCATTTAAACCTACAAACTCACTCACAGATAAACCTTGTTGACTGGCTTAAGGATCCCACAGAAAAAATTCAGCAAAATAATCTAATCTGCCAAATTCCATGTAATGACTGTGACGTCAAGTACATAGGTCAAACTAGCCGGTCGGGGTCAGTTAGAATAGCCGAGCATAGGAATTTAGCTAAATGTAGAATGATGAACCTGAATGAGATCAATAAACTGGAAAATACTCGGCTATTGCAATGCATGGATCAACATACAACGAAACAATAAGATGGGTGGAATAAAGCCATTGTTTAAGTGGAATATAATTAGGTGAAGACAGAGATTGATTACTGAGTCATTGTGCATCGAAGCAACACCCAATATACATGTAATAGAAATGACGCAACACCTACACTAGAGACATGGGAAACTTTACTACCAATAAAAACAAATCATATGATGTGACGTAACTATAAAATTCAAATGTCGAAAGTAGTATGATGAGATATTGCTATGATTATGAACAATAAGTTATGCTCAAAACATCATCAAGTAAATATTAATATATCACTGTGTGTTATAAATCAAATTAAAAAATGTAATATGGAACAGCCTAATGTTGTTGCTCGTATTATTCCGTCCTTTTGTGAACTGAATTAGTCAATCTCTATTAGCATCTGGGCTCCTTTGTGGATGCCTGGATATTACCCATGTTTTTATTCTAGTAACGATGGTAGTGGCTGGGAGCGGAATTCATAACGCGCGCTTCATCTTATTTGGGACTCATCAGCTAGATATATTTGCCTACCATTTGGTGTTTTTCTCTCCAGGACTCGAACTCGGGACCGGTCACTTCGAACCCGGTAAATTTGTGCAGTAGACCACTGAGTCACAATGGTTTTTAGTTTTCGTATGAAGAATTGGGGAGGAATAAAGAAAATCCGGTCCCCCTTCTTAATGTTGTTTACACAAGGTGAAATTTTTTTGTGTTTTCATATTTAAGAACAGCAGTAGATATCACCACACTTGGTAACGTTTTTATGCAGATTATACTACTGAAATAAAAGTGAAGTAGATAAAAAGTTTTAATTGAATTTCTTACATCTTTTTAATGATTTTCCTAACCAGATAGGCTAATTTGACTTATCTGTACTTTTTGTCACTTCTTTCTGAATTTCTATTTGAAAATGGATGTTTTCACGAAACAGGCTATGAGCTGCAATCCATTATCAGTATATGATGCGGCAGAAAACATCCCGAGCATGGAGTAATCTGGTAATTCTTTCATATGGCCTTTGCAAATTTAAGCAAAATTTACTAACCAATTGGTAGATAAGTGGTTAAGAATCATTTTTCAATCAAATTAAATATATTTTCTAAGCGAATATTCAGGTATACAAAACCGATTGTACGAAATGTTCGGCCTGTCATTAAAATATGCGTCAACTGAAAAGGCTTTATCAACAATAACAAAGAAATCATTCCTCGATTACAATATACTCATTACTCTTGGAATTAACTCTATATACTTATCTCGTTCACTATTTGAACTGTAACTGATGGTTGAAATTATGACAGGCAATAACTATGCGAATTTCACTCTATACACTTTAAGAAGTCTCCCAACTTGTAAGTCAGAAAACGTAACCTATTGGCATCATGTGGGCAGTATCTGTATACCTAAATGATTCAATCAAATCCTAGTTTAAAATACACAAACTACTATGTCAGTTGGTGGGAATCACTTTACAGGAAGCTCTAAACATTAGTTTAGTGCTTTTTGACACTCGTCAATAAAGTTTATCTTTAACCATGACGAAACTCTATCACACCTCTGTTATTTGAATGAGTCACCTGGTCCTGAAGTCAAAGACCAAGGCACCATTCAAATCACGATTCAGCGCTTACAGGACTGGATTTTATATGCAAGTTGGTCACCGATGATGAACTTATGTAATTAGGGAAGGATACTACTGCTTAAAAACTTAAGTAGTTAGAAATCACTCAGGCTAACTTGTAGTATTTTGACAGCCAAATCAGACTCAGAGGTGTACCCTGTCAAATTCAGCTCATACAGCTGAATTACTTCAGATAACCTGAATCTGGCCAGCTGATTAGTATGGATGGATATATCTAAAATAAGATGATCAATTTGCAAGTGATTTACAAATTGCACAGTCCATATCGATAATCCCTACAGCTGAGTAACTTGTCAACCGCCTAACTATGGGGTGTCAACAAGGTTTTTGCTGGAAATCAGGTACACCACTGATGAGCTCGGCTCCAAACAAGAGAAACAGCCATCCGCTGATTAGATAGATCATTGTCATCTGGCTGTCGAAATATTACAGATGAGTCTAAGTGATTTCTGACTATTCAGGTTGTTCAGTAGTAGTATGTTTCGCTATTTCATTACACTTATGTGTCAGAGATCATGACTTTTGATCTCAGCTGAGTGGTTTCCAGCGGAAAAACTGAACCATACAATTTGTAAATCATCTACAAATCCATGTAACCGTCTACTCTTCAGTGCTTAGCACTGAACGACTTGTATAAATCAAGTTTTTGTTGTTAGATGGTGTAAGTCAATAAAAAATACAATGCACAACAGGATCATGTCACTTCATTTAGCGGTCACCTTAAAAAAATTGATGGATAGATTTTCTTAAGTGCTAAGCACTAAGAACTCAAAGGCTATATAAATATATATCATATGATTGAGTATATGTATGATACTACTCATGATCTTATGGTTTTAGACTGCTGTAACACATAGCAGTTGACAAAACTACACCTTTTGTCATTTGATTCTTCGTTATATAGATAATGTTATCAACAGAAATTTTGTATAATAGCCAGAATTAATGCATTCCTGAGTAATCAGCTACATGCACATGTTTGAATTATGCATATAGCAGGAAAAAAACACCAATAAATATTTGCATATATTTTTCAAAACTTCTGAATTCTGACGCGATTGATTTGAATTACTGTATCGGAGTGTCTTGAAATTATAATATTTTATAATAATAATAATAATAATAATAATAATAATAATAATAATAAAAGGACTCAGTTATTTCTAAATTTATCAATTTAACACTTCAGTCTTCTTTTAGTAGTACCTATGTGAAATTTGGAGCAGTTTTCCAGTGAAATATGCAATTTATTATGTGTAAATTGACAAGACTTTTCTATTCTATCTAGAGGTTTGTAGAGTTTTAATTGACTGATTTTTAGGTTTCAATTCATCATAGACTGACATTATTTGGAAGAACATTGGGAACCTGGGAGCACTAGACACCTGTTTCGTCCTAGTATGTGACTCCTCAGCAGTGCACACCCATGATCTCTTCCACCCCATCAGAGATTGGACCCAGAACCTTCAGGTTCCGTGGCCACCACCTGACCATTGAGCCACTGGGTTGGGATATTTCGGTCTACATTTCCCACTTCTGTCAGTTCACGATGTAGCGTGACCTACATCCAATGTCGTCGTTGAGTAACTGTCCACACGTTCGACTTGGTTAACTTCACTGGTCACGACTTAGTGGCTCAATGGTAACATGCTGGCCACGGAACCTGAGGGTGATGGTTCCGATCCCTGGCGCGGTGGGAAGGGTCATGAGTGCGCACTGATGAGGAGTCCTGTGCTGGGACGAAACAGCTGTCCAGTATTGTCATGTTTCTAATATTTCTCCAAATGGTATCAGTCTACAACTAATTTCAACCTTAAGACTTTTCTATATCACAAGTCTAAACACGATAGAACTTGTAATTAACAAGTCAAAATATGCTTTCTTTAAAAACTATACTATATAACATATTGTTTAATAAGCTCAGTGCTTCAAGTAGAAATACTTTCATCATACACCCTAATATACGCAAAGTAAGAGTACCATAATTATAAAAAATACCAATATTCATAAAAATAAGTGGGAAATCATCATAGAGGATAGAATAAGAGCATAAATAACTAGGATAATTCTTGAGACCATCTGACTTTATCTTAGTTTCCAAGACTGATTAAAATGTAATCGGTTTATATAGTTAAAAGGGGATCCAGTACTTTAACCAAGATAACTTGGTGTTTTGTGATCCTTAGACACAGTTTATAAGTTAGTCAGGACATTTACAGCTAGTGTGACATATTATCCAATATCCGATGACAAACACAATGAATGTTCATTGACTTTAAGGTACTATACGATCATCGTTGGTTTTTTGTGGAATTGACTACAGTCATCTTTATTCAACATCACTTTTATTAATATCAAATACTGCTTGATGGTGTTTAGGGTTAAGACGTTGATTGACTGGATAGTTTGTGTTCTAATTGCCACTCAAATCAGAATACTTGTTGGAATTTCCATCACACTGTAGTGACCACACAGGCGAAAGCCTCAATTATATTATATCATGTTTGATCGATAAGCTGTGCTCAATTCTACTGTTTCAAGAAACTGTCTCCACACTTTTAACACTGAATCTCACAAACACATCGTTGATTCAGTAACTGGTGAAATAAACCAACTTTTAGCTCAGGTAAACAATAAACGATCATCCGACTGAGATAGCCGTAGCTTGACAGACTAGTATTTATACTGGATGATGATTGAAGGTGAAATGAAAATTTGGACTGCGGTCGGATTCAAACCAGTGACCAACGGGTTTCCGGCCTGATGCTCTACCAACTCACCTACGAGGTCTGACTACTGACAAGACTTCTATTCCAATTCAATCACCAAGGGTTTAGACTGACTACCATGTGAATTCATGAAGTGTTACTATCGCTTGATCGTATTCACACTGACTTCCATGTCAGGACTGTTCATCCCAATCCAGACCTAACTGAATTATAGAGGTGGAGTATCATACTGACTCTCATTTTAACTATCTGAAACAGCCTAAGTTTGGGAGACTAGTGTTAATACTGGGTGATCAATGAAGGTGAAATGAAACTTTGGACAGTGGCCTCTCCAATTCAGTTGCATATGCATTGGGATGAAAAGTCCTGATCAGGCAGCCAGTGTAAACAGGATCAAGCTGAACTAAGGCATCACAAATTCATATGGTAGTTGGGTGAAACCCCACCTGTCAAATAAAAATGTGGTCAGCAGTCGGACCTCCTAGTTGAGTTGGTAGAGCATCGCGCCACAAACCCAATGGTCGCTGGTTCGAATCCGTTCATGGTTCAAATCTTCATTTCACTTTCAATCATCAAACAGTATAAAAAATAAACTACTGGTGAAATAAGTTACTTTAAAATTCAATTACTAGTAGTTGGAAATAAAATGAACCACGTCAGAAACAGTCATGAAATTGAGAATATTTCAAATTCAGGCAAATCACGCAAGCTGAAATGTGTCAGATAAAATCACTATTTACAACGGAAGAGCATCTAAATATAACCTGGATAAGGTCGAATCAATGTGCATGGCACTGTTTGTTGGATTTGAAACCAATGAGCTGAAAGAGAAAGCCTTCAGATTTCATACGGATACTGTCCTTTCAGTGTGTAGACTCTGGAGACAAATGATTTAAGATATATATATATACTTTATTCCAATATGAAACTATTCAGGAGTAAGCAACAACAACAATATGAGAAGCTGAACAAAGGACTGTCAGTTCTTACGGTAACCAAGTTACCATTCAATCAATAAGTTTGAATCCAACTGTCAACATTTTGTGATAATGAAAACTAACAAAAGTAGGTATACACTACTAAAAAAAACAAATGTTCCTTGTTTCCAGATTTCCACGGCTTCTCTAATTAATGTCTATCCGGGATGAATATTAGGTTAAAAATCGATCAAACTTTTGATCACATTTCTTCTTCTTAAGAGAGTTTTATGTATTAGGAATATATTTATCTCACTGAACAATTCAAAAAAAAGCTACTCAATCGTTCCGTTTTTTTAAGAATCGTTCAGATAGCCTTAAAAATATGGACTATTACTTGACTAAAATAAAATAAATCATTGTTTCTTGTTATTACCATCCATTTTTGATTTCTAGATTGCTTCACCTCTTCATTGTCAAGTTCTGCTGTTTGTCAGTTACTTCTCATTATTAAATGATAGGAAAATCAAAAGTATTTTACATCAAAGAAGGTATACATTGAAAAGTTCTCATAATAATAATAATAATAATAATAATAATAATAATAATAATAATATGTATTTTAACTTTACATGATACTTGTATTGCTTTATCTTAAAATGAAGTTTGATTGGTGCAGTTAAAAACTATGATAACTGCATTTCAGATGGATGTATTAGTTGTACTGGCATAAAACGAATCAAATACTGAGCTGTTCTTCAATATCAGTACCCGAAACAAATATTCATTAGGCATGTTCTCTTTTCCTGTTTCTTATTCACTTTATCACAAACCTACTTTCAAGGATTGCAGTGTAAAGTGAAGAATCTTAGCTGGCAGATTTTCTCTTTGTAACAATGACACGTAGCTCAGCTTCTGCTGAGAAAGTACACTGTATTTGACTAGAATTAGGGGACCGAGCGAATTATTTACTGTACAAAGTTACATCATAAATTCGGTCTACACTAATGAACAAGTAGTGTAAATTGATTGTCTGCTTGAGGTTAACCAACTTCATGTAGTCTAGTCCTAAGTGTTGATCAAATTTTTCTGTTTGGCCACCACACTGGGCGATGCACTGAGATACATGTTTGTTAGATGGACGCAGTCGGCAGGAAGCCCTACTTGACACATATTTCGTGTTTTTTAGCACTCGTAAGTAAAGCATATCTGAAACCTCGACAAAACTGATGACCCTTGTCATCACTGGGATACTTGGTCTGCGATTGACCTGCTATAATACTGGGTTAAGCACACTGACTGCTCACTGGGGGGTAACCAAGTAATATGGCAAAGTTGTTTGAGACTTACTTCGTTAATTAGTCCGAATATATGTAAAAACTGTCAATATTTTTTATCATGTACAACTTTTTAAAACTGAAAACAGCCAACGAAACCACTGAGTGAGTAGTGCTAGTATTAGATACAAACTGACCCATGAAACTTCTCTAAAAAAGCTGTCTAAAACGGGGGAACTACAGCAGTTTATTCAAAATCGGAAAGCGAAAGGGTAATATTAAGCTTTTACACTTTTCACAATGAAATTTGATTGATCACTCAAGAAATGTGTTTAAAAAATTACTTCTTAGGTGTACGATGAACGCGAAATTCCTTTTCAACAACGAACTCTACCGGCAATCTGATGGTGTTGCTATGGCGTCACCCCTTGGCCCGCTGTTAGCAGATTTTCTTCTGGCGAAACTAGAGAATAGTCCACTGAATGATAATATTAACCGTTTAGAGTTATATTGTCGTTACATGGATGATACCTTTATAGTTCTTGAAAGTCAGATTGATAAGGATGTTCTGAATAAGTTCAATAGTGTTCATCCGGCAATCAACTTTACAATGGATAAGGAGAAAAATGGCAGTATCCCATTTCTTGATGTCCTGCTGCTGAGCTGGTTAGACAGAACTCGGAAACGCAGTGTATATAGAAAGCCAACATCAACAGGTCAATACACGCACTTCTTTAGTGCCTTACCCCTTCAATACAAAAGGAAACTAGTGAAATGCTTAGCATACCGTGCATCAGCTATTTGCTCAGAGGATGCTATAAAGGAAGAGTGTGCCACCATCCGTGATCTGCTTAGTAGGAATGGCTACCCAGACAAGTTTGTAACTAAGTGCATGAATATTACGAAGGTTAAGATAATAATGCCAACAGTTCCTAAGAAGCAAATCTTCTTGAAGCTGCAATTTAAGAGTGATATTGCCGGTGAGATCATCACACAACGCATAAAAAGAGTCTTGCATAAGGCATTCCCAGCCGATTATTTATGTCCCGCCTTCTACAACCGCCCGATTCTAGGTGCAAGAAATAAAGACAAACTGCCTGATTCTGCCACTTCATGTGTATTCATCAGTTCAACTACTCCTGTGGAGCTAGTTACATTGGGCGTACAATGAGGCAGTTCCATCGTCGAATTTCTGAGCACCACCCATCATGGTTGAGCAAAGGATGAATAAGAACAATAAAGAGGTCCATACTTGCACACCAAGTTGACACAGGACATCAAGTGGTTACTGGAAAAGCCTTCAAAGTTATCCATCAGATTCTAATTAATTTACCACATGGATTACGCACTCGGTTACTTCAAATAGCAGAGGCGATTGCAGTCCACCTTTACAAACTTAGCCTTTGATTCCAAAAGAAGTTTGTTCGACCACTTTCATTACTGTGGCTGTCAACATGATGCGACTTCGAGGTTTACTTTGTACACCTCTTCCCCTTCTTGTTCTTATCAATATTCATTTGGGTTCTTATTACTACGTAATCGCTCATTGTGAATGACTGAACACTCATCAAAAGTCATTCCATTCACCTAAAAGTAGACTGCTTCATATTTTCAATTTTAGTAACTCGATTAATTATTTACATCATTATTTCCTAAACACCACCTTGTGATTGGTAAGTTGATTAAATTGTAAAACAGTATATTATTGCAGAGCCCAAGACGAAGACCTAACTGAAAAGAAATATATTTTTTCGCTCAATTAGTCTTTTTTCTAAATGTCTAAATGGGAACATTCAATGTATTAAATGTTTTCGTTTGGAGACATTTACCAATATCTATACAAACGGAGTGATTTCAAAGACAAAACTAGCAACTGTTGAAATAACCAATCAAGTTTTGGCATTACGGTAGGGAAGGCAGTTCTTCATGAAATAAGGAATCATAATTGCTTATTTCACCAGTTTTTTGTGTGACGTTCAAAGTCACTCTGTTTCGGACGACTCTAAAGGACACCCTGATGACGATAGAGATAATCAGTTAGACTTCTTTATTTTATGAAAATTTGCCTTTTCAAACGAAACGAAGAAATTTCATTGATTATTCTGATCGTTACTGGCTGACCTATAAAGTCCCCCTTAAAGACGCGCGTTGTTTCTACTTCTTTCCAGTGAATGCAACGTAGTAAACAATGACATCAGATAAGAAAAATGAGTCATTTATATCTGAGTTATTGAAGGTCTAGGTGGTGAAAATTCTGAAATGATATTGTCCAGGCGACATTGGAAGTCAGCAAGCTAAAGAAAAACCTCGCCTAGTTTACTAGTTCACCAGTTACTAACCGGTCCTAAGCCCCGATAAAGTGGGAAGGTTGGGCATACTGTTAGCAACCCCACCCCTCAAAACCAATCAAATCGCTAAACAAACTTCAAAGCACAAGGAAAATATTAAAAATTAAATTAAATTTATTCCTTGTTGAAATCGGGGAGACGAAATGACACCGGTTGGTGAAAGCCTGCCTTCGGGAAGCCAATTGGCCGACTTGTCATCTCTCTCGATGAAAGCGAAAGTAAGCATTGGGACATGGAATGTCCGCACTATGTATGCACCTGGAAAGGCTGTCCAGATTGCCAAAGAGATGAGAACGTATAGTATTGAAGTACTAGGAATCTGTGCAAATAGATGGAATGGAAGTGGACTCATCAAACTGTTAACTGGAGGGTGAATAATATACCCCGATATTGTCCCCCAGATGACAACCACGAGCACCAATCACAATAAAAAGGAGGAATCTAAAGGAAATTGTCTCTTTCAACTACTTACCTACCTACACAACTTCATACCTACACACCTACCTACCTACCTGCATAGATACCATCGTTTCATCTACAAGTGGCATAGGCATAGATGACAATGTCAAAGCCAGGTTCGGAAAGACAGTAAGACATACCTTCATTAGTCTGAAACCAGTGTGGAGATCTACTGCACTGCATTCAGCATAAAGCGACAACAACATCCGGATTGTCAACACTAATTCAGTTAAGTGAGTCAGTGCTTCTATGTGGTGGTTGAGAGACTTGACGTGTTACGAAAAGCATTTCCAACAAACTACACACATACATCACATGAACAGCTGCCGCCTACACTCATTCACTCACTCACTCACTGACTCACTGAGTGGATCCTGAAGATCAGATAAGATCAGATGGATGGATAGATAGATGTGCAGAAAGAATAAGCAAGGAGGAAGTGTGGCCGGGCAACAAACCAACCAACCAAGAACCCATCACCCGACAAATATACAGAAGAAGAAAGTGGAGATGGATTGAATTGGACATACACTGAAAAGACCGTGTGGGGACATCACGCACCTGCCAGGCCAAGCCACGCCATCGAGTGGAACGCGCATGGGAAACGACGAGTTGGCCGTCCCAGCTGAGGGTGACATGGAGGAGATGATGTGAGGAAGAAATGAAAGTTTTTTGGCATTGCTGAAGCGAGGTTGAAAAGACTGTAGAGAAGAGAGTGAAGTGGCGACATGCTACTGAAACAGTATGTCTCACTAGGAATCTAAAGGACAAATAATAATAATAATAATAATAATAAAATAAGCTAAGGAAAAGATGTTTTGTCCCAGATTAGACCTTCTAAATGTTGCTTACCGTGACCGTATACGGTTGAGCCTATAACTTCAGGCGTCATGATGACTCTTTAACTCAACGGTATACCCTGAGTGACTTTAAGGCCTACTCTAGCAACTGGTGAATACACCAATAAGTCTTCTTTATTGTATGAAGATCTGCTTTTCCAGACGAAGGGAAGAAATTTAATTCGTCATGGTGATCGCTGATGGAGTGCCTTTGAAGTATTCTTTAAAAATTCAGTTCACATTACTGGAGCGATTTTAAACTCTATTTTAGCTACAGTCGAAATTACCAATTGGGGTTCTACATTTTGGCTTGGAAGACAGATTTTTGGCGGCTCTAAAAGCCATCCTGGCAAAAGTTCAGATAACTAATCACGTTTTTCTATTTAATGAAAAACTACTCACCCAGGCGGAAAGCTTAAACCTCGTTGGTTATTTCGGCATTTGCTAGGGTGACCTTAAAGGGGCTACTTTAAAGACCACCTCAGCAACTGTCGAAATGACCAATCAGACTTCTTCATTTTGGCTAGAAATGCATATTTTCATAAAATACAGGAGTTGCTAGGGTGGCCTTAAAGTCATTCTCACGAGCTTTTCGTATAATTTTAAGACTACCCCAACAAGCGCCATGATAGGCAATTACCTTTCTCTGTTTTATGAAGATCAGCGATCACGGATGAAATGGAAAAACCTAATTGGTTATTTGTACCGTTGCTAGGGCGTGCTTCAAAGGCGTCCGATTTTAAAGGCCGCCCTGTGACTGATGCAGCAACCAATCACATTTCTCTTTCCTATGAAAGACGATCTCCCCAGTCAAATACCGCAATGTGATTGGTCACTTTGGCAGTTATTAGGGTGCTCTTTAAGTCGCTCGCTTTTTGGAGTAAATTAAAAGGCGCCCGTAACAACTGCTGAAATAACTAATTGTGCTTCTTTATCATGTGAAAAACTACTTTCACAGCCGAGATTCTGAAATCTGATTGGTTATTTTTGCAGTTGCTAAAGTGTCTTTAGTGTGAATAGCTTTAAAGTTCACCCTAGCAACAGCTAAATAAGCAGTAAGACATCTCCATTCGGTGGAAATCTGTCTTCCTAGTAGAAATAGTGGAACCTAATTGGTTATTTTAATCGTTGCTAGGGCGACCTTTAAAGTCACTCATTAATGTGACGCTTCTGAAAGTGAAAGGCCACCCTAGCAACAAATCAAATGAGCAATTATGTTTTCCATTTAGACTAGAAGAACAAATTTTTGCAAAATAAAGTAGTCTAATTGGTTGTTTCAACTGTTGCTAAGGTGAACTTTAGAATCACCGGTTTTGGATAAACTAAGGTGAATATGAGACTGGATACCAAGTTATGACATTGAGCGATTTCGCCTTGACAGGATAAGCTAATCGATATTTTAAAGTGTTTACCCCTAAAATGGTTTGTACAGAAGCTATCAGAAACGATTTAGTATTTACATCATATAACTGAAACTTATACTATAACCATGTAAATAAATACATCATGAAGATAAGTATACTAACAATTATTAATCAGACTACTACTGACTGATAAAATGGTAATATATAGATAGGTGTATACATCCATTTTATATAGCTAAATTACTAAATAATTCACTTTTTTTTCTGTCAATTTCAACTCATCCGATTCCTTTCAAAAAATATATTCAAGGCTTACAATTATTTTTTCCGTAACACGCTGAGTGCACTATTCAAGGTTACTCTATCAGATCATTAGTTATAATTAGTGCAGCCGTTCAATATTCAATAATCTTCAGTTTGTATTTTATGTTATTTATTATTTTGTGAATAAAAATTTTACAAAAATGTGTTACTTTTATTGGTCATCGTATTGATTAAAGATATACCGTTTAATTGTACCGATTCTTAAACTTCAGAAAGTACTATAGTCTAATGAACAGTTTGATATAATTCAGCTAATCAACTTTGATGAATAATCTACAAGTTGGTAACCAACTCAGTAGGTGTAAAAGAGTACGTTAGGTGAAATATAGACTTTACCTACTGCACTATGTGACATAAAGGAGGGGCTCATCGACTTCAGCTGTTGACGTTTAACCAGAGGGTTTGAGCACCCCTCCATTTACCATAGTTTCAGCAACTATATTAGTAAATATCAGTAGCCGTTACACAATGGATATGGCTGATTGCCTACTGAACTAACATGCATGATGTTGTTAAGTACGTTTCATATGAAAATAAGTAGCATAACAATGCAGTATATCTTTTATTTATTTGATTGTTAGAAAGAGTCATCAGAATCTCTTCAGCTATCATAGTAACTATGGTTTGTTAGAAAGTCGTGTCACTGATGTTAATCTACGTTGATCAGGTTATTCATAACTATGACTGCTGAACATTTCAAGTCGAAATAGTATATATTCAACAGCAATTTACAACTGAGATCAAAGTATCTATGAGGTTTAAAGGAATAAATACAGTAGGCGTTTATTAAATACACTTTCATATCTTTATAAATCTAATATTCAGTTAATTGTTGTTGACTTTCGATGCAGTAAAATACAGAAAATACCACTAACTTTCAGGTATTTTCTTTTAGATTCCATCTGTTAACTCTGGTACTGCATATTTATACTAGATTTAGGTATATAATGATGAATTATCCGTAAGGTATACTTTATATCTTCAAGTAAAGACTGAACTATACATTTTGTTGCTTTATACGAAGAATCACTTGAGTAAGTTTATGCTTATATATAGTAAGTTTACTTGTTTCTTAATAACAAGTTTATTTACCTATTTCCAACAATATTTTTCACATTTTCTGTCGAAAGATAGCTAAACGTAATCAGACAAAAACATGTCATCAACCGATGAAGTCACTGGTTATTGACAGGATTTTAGATGAACAGGTTGAAAAGGATGGATGAAATGTTTGAAATCAATTTTAAAATAATCTTGGTGTTATAACTAAAAGTTGGTCAGTCCAAAACCGAAAGATGGTTGATAAAAGGTTAAGGCTTTCTTACAATTAACACAAATATAACAAGAGAATATGTATCTGTAAATATTGTGGTTATCATTTGACTATTTAGGAAATCGTAGTTTGACTGACTGGTACTGACTATCCCGGATAGTCAAATGATCATCAATACGATACTTCCCCTTCCTAATTCACTTACATTTGGATTGGGATGAGAAGTCCTGATTAGGTAGTCAGTGTGAATACGGTGGAGCTGTAGTAAAGCATTCCCAGTTCACATGGTAGTCGGGCAAAGCTCCACTGGTGATTGAAGTGAAATAAAAATGTGGTTAGTAGTCAGACCTCGTAGTTTAGTTGGTACACCCTCGCGCCGGGAACCCGATGGTTACTTGTTGGAATCCAACCGCGGTCCAAATTTTCATTTCACCTTCAGTCATCACCCAGTATAAATATCATGGTTGTCCAGCGATACATATTTAACCAAATATCTCACTATTGAACGTAAGTATAAACTTCCACAAAAGTAAACAATAATATATGAAAACAGTAAGAAAATATGCAACTGACAGACCGCACACGCAGATCAACAGTGGTTGCTTATCACATAAATG
Organism: Heterobilharzia americana; assembly: GCA_944470555.2. Taxonomy (NCBI): domain Eukaryota; kingdom Metazoa; phylum Platyhelminthes; class Trematoda; order Strigeidida; family Schistosomatidae; genus Heterobilharzia; species Heterobilharzia americana. Next base: position 52,285,991 of record OX104128.1, read on the forward strand.
TGATATAAACGGCGTTCAGCCGTATCGCTCGTTTGTAGTCGATTTCATCAACGGTATATCCTGACTCATTCAGCTTGAAAATAAAAAACTGAGATTTTATTTTAAACTGATAATAAGGCATTCGAATAGAGCATAATTCCATTTAGACTGGTTTATTCCTCGATGTAACACACTGCAAAACAGTATCACTAATGGGATAACGTTTCTCACACAACTCATTGTTCACAATCATATCAGGTTAATCCACAACTTGGAGACGAAGCTTGTATAATCCACATTTTCTCTTCTTCTTTGTGATAACAAGGGTAGTAGAAATTTTCATATATCTGTAACAGGTGCAGAATCATTACCGTTACTGCATGTGTGTTGATTCGATAAGTAAGAATTCGGTTATCAATCTCTCCCTCCCTTCACCCAATTAAGTTCTTAATACTGTCACTCTAACTTACCCTATTGTGTGATTGCGTGTAATTGTGTGCAGATATATACCTGAGATTTCCTCTAAATTCCTTCTCTTACTAGAATCTGCTAAAGATGATTTGGCTAAGAGTTTGTGATCTGATATTCTAATCAACCCTAGTCGACTACTTTGACCTATGTATTTGACCTCGCAATCATTGCAAAGGATTTGGTAAACCAAAGCATTTTGTCCAATTTCATCAATTTATTTACTATTATTCGTCCCTTGGGTTCCTAATGGAACATAGGGCTCCAGTAGTACGCCTCCATTGCACTCTCCTCTCTCCAGTCTTTTCAACCTATCTCCACCAATGCCAACAAGCTTTCATTTCTTCCTCACATCATCTCCTCCATGTCACCCTCGCCTCGAACCCCCAACTCGTCGTTTCTCATTTGGATTCCACTCGACGGCCTGGACTGGCCTGGCCTGGCCTGGCCTGGACTGGCAGGTGCGTGATATCCCCGATCGGCCTTCTCAGTGTATGCACAATCCAATCTATCTTCACTTTCTTCTGCATATTTGTTGGGTGATAGGTTCTTGCTTCATCGGTTCTTTCTCAGAGTTCCTTGTTGCTTATTCTTATTATTCTGGCCATCTAATCTTCAGTATCTCCTGTACATCTTCGAGTTTGTGGATAAGACAATGAACATAAATCATCAGCGAAATCCAAATCTTATAGGCTCTTTAATCGGTCCAGTGTATGCCTATCTTCTCGCTGCTCACGGTTTTTGCTGCATGAACCAGTCCACCACAATTAGGAAGATGATCGGTGATATTAGGCAGCGTTGTCTTCCTCCTGTCTTCACTTCGAAGGCGCCACTGAGCTGCTTTCCACTGTGGATCACTTGGCATGTGGCCTTTTCATATAGTTGTTGGATGAGGTTGATAAAGGTTTGTGGTACTCCGTAGTGTTGAAACAACTGCCAAATTACCTGTCGGTCGACGCTGTCGAAGGCCTTTTCAAAATCGATGAAGTTGGGGTAGAAGGTTGACTGCCATTCTATGCTCTGTTCTATAAGATGGTTCGTAGTGTAGCGTTGCAATTTGATCCGTAGATTATTTATTCTTCCTGAAACCACCCAGCCTGTTCCGGTCGTAATTTTGAACCCAGAGCACGCTTTAGTCTGTTCAGGATGATGCGGCTTAATATTTTGCTTGGTGTGGAAAGGAGCATGACTCAGCGCCATTTCTTGCAAAGACTTAGGTCACAGTTCTTCGGAAATTTGACAAGGTATCCCTTCTTCCAAACAATAGGCAGGTGTCTTTCCTTCCTTCCTTGCAAACCTTCTGTAATGGGAGTGGTGGAGGCATGTTCTCTGATGTCCCTGCGTCTGTTTTCAGTGTTTCTGGAGGAATTCCATGTGGTCCTACTGCTTTCCCGGCACTCAACAGCTTTCAGGACTCCACTTGTGATTTTGTCAGAGGGCATGTGTTCACTGGAAGTTCTGCCGTTGCCGGTGGCATTTCCGGACGAGTCGATTCAAGAGCTTTTTAAAGTGTTCAGCCCAGCATCCTGTTCTGCTTCATTACCAATGCGTCGTAGAAGTGCCTTTTGTTTTTCCGCGTATTTCTCTACACTTCTTTGTCCAGTATTTTATTGGCTGTGTTCAGTTCCTCTTTTCGTTGTACATCCTTGCACTAGTTTATCATCTGCATCACCATCTCTCTCTCCCTGCTCTATCAGCTTCCATATGTCCGTCAAGATCCATTCCATTCATTGTCTTGCCTCTCCTTCTTCCTTCCTAACACTATTATGCAAGTTTCCTTCCACATAACTTTCAAAGAGTTCCAGTGCCCATTCACACAGGTTTCCTCGGCGATGTTGCCTAATGTCTCCCATTTTGTCCTGATAACTTACTGACGTGAAGATATCCTTTGTAGTTTCATCCTTCAATTGGTTTCTGTTCTATGTGTTGAACTTGAACTATGGTCTATCATCAACTTCCTTGAAGGCCTTCAACTTGATTCAGAAGGTTCCTTGCATCAGATAGTGAGTGATGTAAACCTACATCTGCTCCACTTCCTCATCTGATCTTGTGTCCAGTAGGCTGGCTGCGTCTCCACTTTCTTCACATTGACATGAAGTCCATCTGATTCTTAGTGTGTTTGGTGTCTGGTGAAATCCATGTCGTTCGCTTTGTGAATATTCTTGTGTTTGTTCACAACGCCTCCAATCACCAAATCGTTGAATACACAGAAACCTGCAAACAGTTTTCCATTCTCGTTCATTTCATCAAGCGCTTCTCGATCCATGATCAGTTCTCTTCCTGTGTTGTCCACTCCCAGTTCGGCATTCATGTCACCCCACCCATTAGAATGGATTTTGATGTCGCCAACTGGAATGGTGTCTTGTCCATTACTGATTGCAGTTGTCTGTAGAATTCCTCCTTACTCTCTTCATCTGCACTATTTGTTGGCGTGTAGCCTAGCATTGTATGATTGTGACTTTCCTTCCTTTTCAGTTGAATCCTCGTGTTATGATTCTGTAGGATGCGATTGTTTCCCATTGCATGACAGCCTTCGATGTTCTTGCAGACATCATGATAGCCAATTGAAAACTCAATGTGTTCGTGATTGTCGTCTGTGTGACAATATCTGAGTAGATTATTGATTCTCCAGTTGACAGTTGGGAGAGTCCATTTACATTCCATCTGCTTTCGCGAATTCCTAGTACTTCTATGCCATATCTTCTCATCTCTTTGGCAATCTGGACAGCCTTTCTAGGTTCATACATAGTGCGGACATTCCATGTCCCAATGCTTACTTTCGCTTTCATCGAGAGAAGCGACGACACATCGGCCAACTGGCTTCCTGAAGTCATTCACCAACCGGCATCATTTCGTCTCCCCGATTCCAACAAGGAATAAGTTTAATTTAATTTTTAATATTTTCCTTGTGCTTTGAAGTTTGTTTAGCGATTTGATTGGTTTTGAGGAGTGGGGTTGCTGACCGTATGCCCAACCTTCCCTCTTTACCCGGGTTTGGGACCAGCTAGTAACCAGTAAACTAGTTAACCAGGCGAGACTACTGTTTCACTTAGTGACATTTGTAATAAACAGACTAAAATGGAGTTACAACCTACCACTGCGCCTAAGTTTTACTCCTATTTAAAAGGGACTTAAGATTGCATTTTTCGCTTTAAAATAAATGTACAGAGAACACGTAGAACACACAGAACGCTCTAACACCAGGGATAGGCTTTTTACCTTGTGGGTTAGAAGATCTTAATGATCTTATGAGGCAAAATAACTTAGTTCCCGAAATCCCTTGCTACGATTATGAGGTCAAATACATGGGTCAAAGTAGTAGCTTCTTGAGCACAAAAGCCCGACTGGATCAAAATTGCCTTATCTTAGAAAGGTAAGGAATCGAGAAAAGTGCTCTGCCGTAACCATACCCGCAATTATACACAGTCAAACAATAGCATGTGATGACAGCATCGTTTCAACTACAGGTGGCGGTACAGACTAGGATGTCAAAACCAGGATCAGAAAGACAGCAAGACAGGCTTTCACTGATCTGAAATCAGTGTGGAGATCCACTGCACTCAGCATAAAGAGTGAACAAGATCCGGATTTTCAACACCAATATCAAGTCAGGGCTTCTATATGGGTTAGAAACTTGGCGTATCACGCTGGCTCGATACTGAAGATCAAATGAACAGAATAATAAGAATAAGCAACAAGGAACTCTGAGAAAGAACCGATGAAGCAAGAACCTATCACCCAACAAATATGCAGAAGAAAGTGAAGATAGATTGGATTGTGCATACACTGAGAAGGCCGATCGGGGATATCACGCACCTGCCAGTCCAGGCCAGGCCAGGCCAGGCCAGTCCAGGCCGTCGAGTGGAATCCAAATGAGAAACGACGAGTTGGGGGTTCGAGGCGAGGGTGACATGGAGGAGATGATGTGAGGAAGAAATGAAAGCTTGTTGGCATTGGTGGAGATAGGTTGAAAAGACTGGAGAGAGGAGAGTGCAATGGAGGCGTACTACTGGAGCCCTATGTTCCATTAGGAACCCAAAGGAAAAATAATAATGATAATAGTAATAATGAGCAATAGCATGTGACAGTGACAACCTTTAAAACCAGCTTAGTGGAATGGAAAGAGAGTTTGGTAACCGAATCTTCGTATATAGAATCAACACTGAATACATGTAACAGGAATGAGTCAGTACCCGTTTCGGATATTTGAAAGATCCTACTACATATATCAAATAGAACAGGGAGAATATTTGAACTGAATAAACTCTGTCTGAAAGGTTGTTTTGTAGTTATTTCGATATGACTATGGACAATGAATTGTGTCCGAAATGTAATCCGGTAATTAATACTAACTCCCAGTGTGTTACATCCAAGAATAAATCAGCTAAAATGGAACTGAATTTTTTATTGGTTGAATTAAAATCCTTTGCTATCTATGATAATCAATATACACCCACTCAATATATGGTTACTTATGAGCACTGTCTTCAATTGTATATTAAAAGCAAGTAAAGGATGTTTGTAATGGTACGTGTGAATGACATTTCTTATTAAGTAGTATTATAAGGTAGTTAAATTAAATGTGTCTTTTTTGAAATTGCATTCTCCATAGGATGGTTACTTTTGAAAAATACTTTACACAACTTCTTAGTCAACGATGATTTCTACATTTCTAGAGAAGTAAAAGTGTATCAACAATGAGTACTGATTTAAATAACTCAGTAGAGTAATTCATTGTGTTCAAGTCAGTCAGTAAAACGAGTTATTAGGACATTTAAGACCATCAGAGAGTAAATTTACAATTGAAAATCCTATCACTCACTACTATCCACAAAAAAAAGTTTACTGCATGATTTATTTGATACTGTAAAATCAAGTTGAACAAAAAAAAACTCACGAACAACCGTAGTATATGCATACAAAAACAAAAGGTGAGCTGACACACAATAGAACAGTGATTATTTAAAAAAAAGTGTTTTATTCCTTCAGGATCCGCCGAAGAATCCATAGACCTCCGACTATAATCAAACTTAAAAACTATACAAAATAAACAGTTTCACCTTGTCAACACTCCATACCTACACTTTCGACGGAAACTCAATACTGTGACTAACACTAGAAATCATCCGTAATCAAATGCTTTGAATGGTAACTTTGAGCAGGGAATGCATACGGCAGAAAACAAACTCAAAATTTTAAGTTTTCAGAATCTAAGGTGAAAATGTTTTGAAATCACGTAGATAACACTTATCTCTGCTTCAACTAACTTTTTATGTTTAGGTATGTGTTGTTATAGACTTTTTACATCTTGGTTGTATTGTGTTCTCTGAGCTGTGTTGTTTAATCGTGAAGCTTTCAGAGGAAACACAAAGAATGTCAGAGAATTTCTAGAAGCTTGGCATTCAGGTCAGTCAGCAGTCAATAGATGTATAGACATAGACCCGATCTGTCAACCAATAAGAAAAATGGTAAACGACAGAAAGGTCAGAGGTGAAGCAGAGGAACAGCCAACAGGAAAGTCTATACAATCAAACACACAACAATCGAAGGAAACAACCAACCACATCGTCACAGCAAGCTACTAAATCACTCACGGAGAGATATTGACAATTCACTTCACACTGAAGTTAGTGCTGATGATGTCGTTTAGCAAGGCGATGAAAGCTTTATGATTAAACAACCCAGCTCAGAGAACACAATACAACCAAGACCATCCACCTAAGCTACAAATATTCTCCATTATTTCAGACTTTTTACATCATCATCAAGATCAAAACAGGACCAGGCATTACTGCGTAACGGTTCAAGTTGCTACACCTCATATCAGGATATCAAATAACAAAGCAGAAAAATGGAAGATGAAGAGAGAAACAAAAATCGTCCAAAGGAAGTAGAAGCAGAATGCAGTAAAAGAGAAGGAGGAAGAATGAGAAGATAATGAGATTAAGTATGGCGGTTAATGTGAGGATAAAGTGTGTAAGCATCCGCGCCACTGACATCGGTTCTGAGCCATATCACCTAAAGTCTGCAACCTCTGGTTCCTCTTATCCCGTGGGCCCTTACCGACTAGTCTGCATCACCCTACATGGCTCAGACGAACAATCAGGCACTTCATGCATTGGTGCCATCTTTTAGTCTGGCACCCCAACGTGAGCCTTTTTCCACCCTGGACTTACTTTGGCCAACATGATGTGACGAGGCAGATGGTGGGTGGCTAGGCATACGTAACACATTTCCCAGCCATCTCAGTCGATGAAGGTCTGCAGCCACATCAACTATCTTATTTCTGCTGCCAAAAACTGTACGTCTGACTTCTGCGTTACTCAGGTGGTGACACCGAGAAACACGGCGTATGCTACGAGGGCAGCGGTAGTCAAACGCTTGAAGCCTTCTTATCTTTTACCTTTTATGCCCATGTTTCACAGCCACACAGAAGAACAAAGTGGATTTCACTACAGTACACTCGACCCTTAATAGACAGTCAGATATCGCAACGGCGCCACAGACGGCGCGAGTTGGCAAAAGCCAACCAACCCTCTTGTATCCGTGAAGAGATTTCGTCGGACACTGACCAACGCACCAGGACTGATCCGACTTCCCACGTAAGTGAAGTCTTCAATGCGTCCCACCACTTCACTCTCTGTTGTTAGTCGCATTACCGTTGATGACAAGTCCTGGAGTAATAATTTGCATTTGGGTAGCGAGAAATGCATCCAAACATTTTCAAATTCCCACTCAAGGTGTCTAGAAGACTCTGCATACTGTCAGCATCCTCACCTAACAGGACTAAGTCGTCTGCGTACTCTAGGTCTACCAAGGCTTCTCCTGTGACCAGGTCAATCCCAGTGTAGTCAAATGACGACGGAGTGACCTCCATAAGAACATCTGTGATAAAACTGAATAGGAATGGAGAGAGTGGGCATCCTTAATGGGCACCACTCAAAGTATACAACTCACCTGACATCTCAGCATAGGCTATAGCATAGCCACAGGTGTTTCAGTAAAGAGCCTTCAGTAGGGTGATGTAATTACTGGGTACCCCTTTCAATGAGACACTGACATAAGACTTCTCGATCAACGGAGTCGAATACCGCCTTCTAATCGAGAAATACAGCCATTGTCGGATGTCGGTGAGCGTGTCTGTGTTCCATAATCCGGTTGAGTTTAAATATTTGGTCGAAACACCCACGACCAAGTCTGAAGCCTGCCTGATTTTCTCAAGTTTGCTGTTCCTGAGCTCCAACTGTAGTTTAAACAATGGATATCATTTTCACTGATTCCACCTAGCCTTCATCTGTGATCAGAGAGAATAGATTCAGTTCACTGAGCAGAAAGTTTAGACAACCTCGATTTATTAAATCGGAGATCAGTCAACTGTAACAAATGCTGCTTCTGACGGAGGAAATATTTATGCCCTTTTGTTAGCGAAATGGAATCAGTTGATTCCTATAGAAAAGTTTTATATTATGAATTTGTGGCTGTACACCGATGATCAGTACAACGAGAAATCGGCAAAAGTCCTGTTTGATGCTTAGATAGTACTAATTTGGTAAGGATTATAAGTTTTAGGCGTACAGCTGTGCTTGACCTCCACAGTCTTTAAGTTTCAGGACAAAATACGCAGGCAAACAGAAGGAGCACGAATCCGGTCACCAATATCCCCAATCGTAGCAGATATATTTATGGATAGTTGAGAAAACATGACTTTACAAATGTTGAGTCCTGCATCAAAAATATGGTGGCGATATATGGATGACACATTCACTGTGTTGAAATCGGAACATATCGACAATTTTCTCACACATATAAACTCAGTAGTAGGCGCAATCCAATTCACGTATGAGGTAGAAAATGAATAAGGAGAATTACCTATATTGGATTACAGAATAAAGCGAAGGACAGACGGTGGTTTAGATACTACCGTCTACAAGAAACCAATACATTCTAATAAATATCTAGACCTCAGGCCACTTATCCAGTGTCAGTTAAGGCAAGTTTAGTCAAGTGTTTAAATGGTAGAGCTAAAAAACTCATTAGTCATTGTGAGGACTTAAACAAGGAGTCGAAACATAAAACGAATATTAATAATTAGTAGTTTTCTCCTACCGTTTATCAAGAAATTCGTACGAACATATAAGAAATAAAATGATAACAGTAATACGATTACTAATAATAGCAACAACACCAGCAGAAATAAGTTCAGAGCCACTAGTTTGGTCAGTATACCATACAATATGGACATTAATGGTACCAGGCGCTTCAAAGAATTTGATCAGTTAATCAACGGTTTCTCCGCAATGACCAATCAATGTATGCAATCCATTGCTACAGAATGTCAGTGGTGACCTAAATATTTGAGTAAGGTCTATGACTTCAGCACTAGATTGTGTGGATTCGAATCTCTTAAAGGAAGCCAGTTTCCTCGAGTTGGAAGATATACCTAGCTGACTAGCGCCGACAAACAAGAAACCCTACTGTAGAGTTTTCCATCGATTGCCTCTAATCACCTAAATATTTTTGCTGAATTTACCACTCTTCTTTTGTTAATTGACAATCCTCTTCACACTTACAGCTTTGATTTCTCATCTTTCCATTCCAGCCGCTTAAGAAACCGTTATGTACTAGAATAGCTCATCGTTCATAGAGTAATCATATGGGTATATCATATTTTTGTGTTCTCTTTGCTCATTTTTTATTATCAGTAATCCTGATAGGAAATATCCTACACGGAAATCAACGTTTCAGCTAGTCAGCAGATAGGGTGGAAGTTTTTGTTTCACTTAGCTGTGTGGTCAAGAAAAACCGTATTGGACAATTTATCCTACAAATGACCAATCAAACAAGTTATTTAACTTTCAACCAAGTGATTTTTTGTGTTCATGAAAACTGTATACAAATGATATATTTTTGCAGATTAAATTGTCTTCCTTTCAATGGTAGACCAGTTTTTGTTTTTAGAGAACAGTCGGTATCCGTATTCAGTTCAACCGTGGAATTGTATTAATATTGTTCTCGTATTCGTCATTTTATTCACTCTGTTACCTCAAATTCATATTTACTTATTCACTTACATGAAAGTCTAACAAAGTTCTATGGGTAAGATAAAAAAGTTAATAAATTCTCTTTTCAATATCCAGTTTAATGATATGCTTAACCATTTATTCATTTTGATCATTATGCATAGGTGTGTGCTACACCTACGGATACCTATGAATCCACAATTATACAATGAGCAGTTCATGATAAATGTACAAAATGACAACCTTTTAAATGACGCCAAAGTGGACAAACAGTGACCCTAAGATGTGTTTAAGTATATATAGTAGGCGGAGACAAAATTTTGCGTGGTTGTGTAAACGTAGAGTTGTCCACGAAACATACATCAGTAAAATGTATCATATGTAGAAAATACTGAAAAACACTGATTAAAATTCTGTAAATATTTCTGGATACTAATGGTATTTTCACTACCTTGAAGAATGATGACTCAGTATTTTAAAGAGATTTTATTATTCAAGTTGAAATTCATCATGAACTGACATCAGTTGGAGGAACATTGAAAATCTGGTAGCACTGAAAAGCTGTTTCGTCTTAGTACGGAACTCCTCGGCAGTGGGCACACATGACTCCGCCAGGGTGCGCAGTACTGAGGAGTCCCATTATTATATTATTATTATTTGTCTCTTGGATTCCTACTGATACATAGGGCTTCAGTAGCACGTCTCCATTCCGCTCTGTCCTCTGAAATCTTTTGAACCTGGCTCCACTACAGCCCAGAAGCTCTCATTTCCTCCTCGCACGATCTCCTCCATATCACCCTCACCTCGGACGCCCAACTCGTCGTTTCCCATCTGGGTTCCAATCGACGGCCTGACCCGGCGCGTGATGTCCCCGATCGGTCTTCTCAGTGTACGCACAATCAATCTCTACTCCCTTCTGCATATTTCCTGGTTGATAGATTCTTGGTTGGTTGATTGCCAGGTCAGAGTTCTTTGTTGCTTATGCTTATTATTCTGGCCATCTCATCTTCAGCAACGAGACAGCGTAGGCAGTTGTTGATGAATGTCTGTAGTATGTTGGAAATCCCCTTCGTAACGCGCCAAGTCTCTCAACCATCACATAGAAGCACTGACTTGTCGTTGGTGTTGAAAATCCGAATCTTGTTCCATATGCTGAATGCAGTGTAGAAGATCTCCACACTGGTTTCAGGTTAATGAACGCTTGTCTTGCCGTCTTTCCTATCCTGGCTGGCTTTGACGTCCTCGTCTGTGACGCAGCTGCCTGTAGTTGAAACGATGCTGCCTAGATAGGTGGAAGAGGCTACTTCCGTTAAGTTTCTCGCGTCGATGCTGATTTGAGCTTGTTGTTGTTGGTGGTGGTGGTGTTGGTTGGGTATCTTCATCACCTCTGTCTTCTCTACATTCACTTGAAGTACCGTCTTTGCTGCCATGCCCTACCTCTTCTGTCAACTTGTCCGTTTTCGCCTGTACATCTTCAAGTTTGTGTGACATCAGACACAAGTCATCATTGGCGAAATCCAAGTCTTCTAGGTTCTCTTCTCAAGTCCAGAAAATACCCCTCTTCTCGCTCCTCACAGTTGTCTGTTGCATGATCCAGTCCAGTCCAGTTGACCACAATCAGGAATATCATGGGTGATAGTAGGCGGCAGCCTTGTTTCATTCCTGTCTTCACTTCACTTCACTTCAAAAGCATCACTGAGCTTCCCATTGTGAATTGCTTGGCATGTGGCCTTTTCATATAGTTGTTGAATGAGGCTGATAAAGGTTTGTGGTATTCCGTAGTGTTGAAGCAACTGCCAAATTACCTGTCGGTCGACGCTGTCAAAAGCCTTCTCAAAGTCGATGCAGTTGAGGTGAGGTAGAGGGTTGACTGCCATTCTGTACTCTGTTCTATGATGATGCGTAGTGAGGCGTTGCAATTGGGTCCGCACATGATTTGTACTTCATGAATCCAGACACCAAACCTGTTCCCGTCGTAGTTTTGAATCCAGAGCATGCTTTAGTCTGTTCAGGATGATGCGGCTCAAGAGTTTGCTTGCTGTATGTGGACAGGGACGTGATTCCGCACCAGTTCTTGCGAACACTGAGGTCATCCTTCTTCAGGAGTTTGACAAGGTAGTCATTCTTCCAATCAATGGGCAGGTACCTTTCCTTCCTTCCGGATCTTCTGCAATAATGGTGTGAACATGTCCGCTTATGTCCCTGCATCTGTTCTCAGTGTTTGTGACGGGATTCTATCTGGTCCTGTTGCTTTCCCACACTTCAGTGGCTTTATGGTGCTCAGGACTTCGACTTTGGTCGGAGGATTTGTGTTCACTTGTAGTTCTGTGACCGGGCTGCAGGTGGTGGTCGATTCATGAACTTTTTGAAGTGATCAGCCCATTGTTTCCTTTGTTTCTCCTCTTTGGTAATTAGATTTCCTTCATCATCTTTTATTAGTTTCATGTATTGATCTCTTCCCAGATAGTAACCTGGAGTCCCGTACTAGGAAGAAACAGCTTTCTACTGCTACCAGGTTTCCAATGTTCCTCCAGCTTATGTCAGTATACTATGAATACCAAAGAGAAATCAATAAATCCCCACAAACCATCAAATTTAATTAAGACAGAAGTGTTCGACAAATCATATTTATCCTTTTTTGTTCAGCAATGTGAACCGATTCTTTGCTTACAAGTTACTCAGTAGTTGTACTCATAAGAATAGTAAAGTAAACTATCCTTTTTCTTATACACACTCAGAGTACCCATTATTAGTGATTCCCAACTAACCAGTCGCTGCCTGACACTTAATTCAGTATACAGTGTACTATAATGCTGAATATTTCACTTGGACAATTATTACTTTATTAAGGCTTGCCACTAGTAGAAACACTCAATCCCCCGTCCCTAATTATTCCTAGATGTCAGGCTAATTCAAGGGTAAGAAGTAAAAAACTAAGATACCATTGAGGTAGAAGAATATCAGTTTTTTGTAGATGAGAACCAAAATGCCTTGCTGAATTATCTTGTTTGACTTCTTTACAATGTGGCAAAATACTTTAATAAGAAAATGAAAGGGTCTGTCGTATTTATACATCAGATACGATGAATGAAGATATGAGATAACTGATCAAGTCACTTATAGAAAATGTATACCCACTGAAGTTGATGAATCGTTATAGTAGTCAGGTAACACTAAGGTCTACTGTATACAAGGTTCCTAAGAAAAGCGTCCATATTGCTCTACCATATAGAGGCGAGTGCAATTGTATGGTTTTGAGACGGAGACTAACACCAGCCACTAGTAAAATATATTATCCACCAAAGCTTATCATTACAGAAACGACAAAACACATGCTTCAATACAGACCTAAACACCGCATAAATGATTACATCACAGTGCACTGCGTTAACCAGCGTACAAGTTTATGTGGACTTAAATTCTCAAAGAAAAGTAACCGAGCCATACATTGGAAGATGGCAGAACATATACTTAAATGGCTTCTAAAATAGATTGAGTGTGAAAATTCGATAAGTTCAAGTGGGAGACAACTCTCTTCATCCATAACCAAAAATGTTAAAGAAACGAGTAACAAAAAGTAAGTGAAGTTAAACGCCGTTCCTTTCAGTTCGTAAACTTTAACTGAGCTAGACACTGGAAATTTCATGATTTCACTCAGTCTCTAGATATTCTTTCAAATTTATTTATTTCAGGTTTGTAAACATGATGGACTGATATTAGTTAGAGGGACATTGGAAACCTGGGAGGACTGGAAATCTGTTTCATCCTAGTATGAGACTCCTCAGCAGTGCGTACTCATGATCTTCAGGTTCCACAGCAAGCACATTACCACTCAACCATTGGATGGATTATTTTTGAAGTAGGTGAATAAGTGAAACAGACAATTAGGAGAGGACGTGTTAATCTATGAAAGTGGAGCAATCAATTCATCATGATAAGTGCAGTTGTTATATAAATACATAAACATATTCTTCAGAATTTACATTGCAAATTATGCCTGTACTGAAGTTCAAACGTCTATCTATGACACTTTGAATACGGAGATCATTTTGGCTACTTGAATATCCACAAACTGAGCTGAAGCAAAGAATTCTCTCAAGCAGTGGAAAATAGCCTCATATATTCATTTTTTTAATGGATCTACTTTGTGCTGTATTTTGTGTTGAAGTCTGTAGAAACTCTCAAGAAGTACTTAAACAAATCATGTTTGAAAAGATAATCCAGTATTCTTGCGACAACCAACCTCATTGTTACATTGAAATACTTTCTTGGCTTTCAGGGCTTATTGGTCATGAGATACGCATTAAAACTCACAAAAGCACTGTGACACAGCACTGAAAGCACATCATTATAGATACGGACTAACAATGTACAAGCTTTGAAGTAATAAGCCCTGAAGTATCTCATTATCATAAAATCCCTGAAATCATTTTCTACTGGAGAGCCACAACCAATCACTTATAAATATATTTCTGGTGTCTGTCTTTGTTTCCAGTCTTCGACATTCTGATTAGGCCGCCTACACTTTAAGACCTTATACACTTCTACATACTTTGCGAAATATAAATAATTATATGGGCTGGCCGACGAACTTCGTCTTTTCTCTTATTCAGTTGGTGTGACGTTAATGCGTGTAGGATCAACTAGAACATAGCAACTAGAGAAATAATAATAGTTGGAACCATTGTCCGTCATCCCCTTCAAACCATCAAAGTCAGACATATAACAGTTTTGAAGGTGGTATTTCAACTATTCGACCAAATGTCTTATTTTACTATCAAAATAGAGTATTAACCATAAAGTTCGCTCTGTTTTCATTGCGTTATAGGTTCCACTAAACAACTGACACAGACTGAAGAATGAGTACAGACCAAAAAAACACCAGATAGTTGTTTCGTATTTGAGAGCAATGGGGCAACTGGTAGTTATCCATACTTCCTAATGCTCAAATTATGTGCAACACAGTACTCAGGTTAAGATAAGACTTTTGGTTCGATCGCTAGAGAATCCAACATGAAACTTCTATCGTTCCACAGATCCTTCTGTCTCCGAAGAGTCCAACTAATATTAGAAAAAAGATGTAAAGGTCATTCTCCAAAAGTTTCTACATATATTAACCTTAACATTTTATGTTACATCAACATAATTCAGTTACCTGATGGCTAACGGTGTACCATATAAAGTGATGGGTTGGAGTTTCGAATTCAAGCGAAAGCGCCAATACCTTCCAAAATACGACTACACATAGATGATTACTCTAATATTTATACTGGGTGATGATTAAAGGTGAGATGAAAATCTGGACCGCGGTCGGATTCGAACCGGCGACCACTGGGTTATTGCCCCGGTGCTCTACCAACTCACCTACAAGTGCCGACTGCTGACCACATTTAGATTTTACTTCAGTCATCAAGGGTTTTGCCCGGCTACCATGTGAATTTGTGACGCGTTACTACAGCTTGATCGTATTAACACTGGCTGCCTACTCAGGACTTCTCGTCCGAATCCAAATGTAAGTGAATTAGGGAGGGAAAGCATCGTATTGATTATCATTTGACTATCTGAGATAACCGTAGTTTGGTAGAATAATATTTGTACTGAGTGTGAATACGATCAAGTGGCAGTAGTGAGTCACAAACTCACATGGTAGTCGAGCAAAGCCCCACTTGTGACTGAAGTGAAATAAAACTCTGGTGAGCAGTTGAACCTCGTAGGTGAGTTGGTAGAGCATCGCGCCGGTAACCCAGTGGTTGCTGGTTCGAATCCTACCGCGGTCTAAATTTTCATTTCACCTTCAATCATCATCCAGTATAAGTACTAGTCTACCGAACTACGGCCATCTCAGACGGTCAAATGATACTCTAATGTATTTATTGATTACAGGTTGTTATACATAATGAACTGATATCAGTTGTTGAAACATTGGGAACCTAATGGCACTGAACAGTTGTTTCCTTCTATTATGGACTTCTCAACAGTGCGCACCCACGACCGCTCCAGATGTCTAGTCCTGGACTTTCAGTTCCATGGCCAGCACTTTACCCATTGAGCCAGTGGTCTTACTTCTGTCAGTTCACGATGTAGCGCGAGCTCCATCCAATGCTGTGGTTAAGCGACCCTACTCATGTCCGACTTAGTTTCCAATCCTTTACCTACAGATGTCAGTCCATGATGAATACCTACCCGAAATCAATAAATAAATCCCCTTAAACCTGAAAACTGAATTTATTCACTTCTACCTGGTGATTCACCTAAAGAGGTAATTGCCGAAGGTCAAATGAGAAGTCGCGACTGGTGGGGCGAACCCAGCCGAACATAAAGACGGTACTGGATGGGAGTCGCACTACATCGTGAATTGCCAAAGGTAAGAAATATGGACGGTTGGGTCCCGACCCACTGGCTCAATGGTAATGTGCTGACCGTGGAACCTGAATGTCCTGGGTCCGATCCCTGGCGAGTCATGATTGTGCATTGCTAAGGAGTCCTACACTAACTTGCATTGGTTTGTACTGTTTCACTTCTTGTCCAAAAAAGAAATGTCACTAATTGTGTTATGAACAGACTGAATGCATGTAAAAGATGCTGTTCTTTTATATCATTTGTCTTCATCCTGTTCATAAGCTGCTCAGTATCACCATAGCAGAAAACACTTTGAATTATTGTTGCAACATGTTTACTGGAAGACAGATGCAGAATTGAGGTACCACATTTCGGAATATAACTATTTGAGAAAATAGAAGGCAAGAATATCATTCACAAAACGAAAGAAAAAAGAAATCAAAGTAGAGATAATAAATAGGTTAAATGTGATAAGTCGACGGGTTTATCTGGGAGCTTGTCGATTCAAAATTTTAGACAATGAACATAGGGATCAAATCTAAAATTACCATACATAGCGTACGCTACTAGCTACCAGTTTCATAGATTGATGACGCGATGTCTCGTTTTAATGAATAAAGGGTTTCTAGCCCGCTACTTCTCTTTCAATGGACATGAAGCATTCAAGCAGTTACTGAATCATTTAAATGTAATTTACATCTAAACCGTTTCATTTGACGTAGATTATGCAACCCAAATAGCTCATATACCACACACCAAATAATCCTCCAAACACGAATGGCATTTATTCATAAAATCATTAAATCTCCAGTTGACTCATGCACTTCACTTCGGCCTAAGAATTAGTAAGTAAGGTGGCAGCTGTCAGTCAGTTTAACTGTGATAAAATGACTGAGAATAAACTACATAATAAGTCTTTGTATTATTATTGGAAGTAGTTAACAAACTGATAATTTTGTGGTTCACATTGGAAGGCCGATAACTTTCATTAAATAGCTAGTAGTGGTATTCAGGACGCCACATGCCAAGTGATCCACAATGGAAAGCAACTCATTGACGCCTTTGAAGTGAAGACAAGGCTGTCTACTATCACCAATCATCTTCCTGATTGTGGTAGACTGGATAATGCAGCAAACTGTGAGTAGGGAAAAGAGGGGCATATGCTGGATCGATTAAAGAGCCTATAAGATTTGGATTTCGCTGATGATTTATGTTCAATGTCTCACAAACTTGAAAATGTTCAGGAGAAAACTAACAAGTTGACAGAAGGGGTAGCTAAGACGGGACTTCAAGTGAGTGGGTGATGAAGATACCCAACCAACAACAACATCAACAACAAGCACCAATCACCATGAACGGGAGAATTCTAAAGGGAGTAGTCTCTTTCACCAACCTACCTATACAGCATCGTTTCAACTACAGGTGGCGGTACAGACTAGGATGTCAAAACCAGGATCAGAAAGACAGCAAGACAGGCTTTCACTGATCTGAAATCAGTGTGGAGATCCACTGCACTCAGCATAAAGAGTGAACAAGATCCGGATTTTCAACACCAATATCAAGTCAGGGCTTCTATATGGGTTAGAAACTTGGCGTATCACGCTGGCTCGATACTGAAGATCAAATGAACAGAATAATAAGAATAAGCAACAAGGAACTCTGAGAAAGAACCGATGAAGCAAGAACCTATCACCCAACAAATATGCAGAAGAAAGTGAAGATAGATTGGATTGTGCATACACTGAGAAGGCCGATCGGGGATATCACGCACCTGCCAGTCCAGGCCAGGCCAGGCCAGGCCAGTCCAGGCCGTCGAGTGGAATCCAAATGAGAAACGACGAGTTGGGGGTTCGAGGCGAGGGTGACATGGAGGAGATGATGTGAGGAAGAAATGAAAGCTTGTTGGCATTGGTGGAGATAGGTTGAAAAGACTGGAGAGAGGAGAGTGCAATGGAGGCGTGCTACTGAACGCATATGTTCCACTTGGAACCCAAGAGAAAAAAAATTAATAATGGTATTCAGGCCACAAGTTTCATCCTATCCAGGATTTTCCGGCTGGTTGTACCTGTAACCCAGTTACTGATCAAGAATATCGACAGGAAATTACAAACCCAACGAGGTTGTAAAATTTTAGTTTTTTTCTTGCAAACAATAGTTTTATTGGTTTACACCCTCCCTTCGACAACCATGCTGGATAGTGCTCAGAGATACTTTTGGAAAGTGTGCGCTTTGTGAAGCCTATATAACTAGCTCCACAGGAGCAAGTAAATTTGTAGACAAACAGTGAGGTGACCTGAAGTGGGAACTTGTCCTTAAGGCACTTAATGGCGAACAGAAAAAACAGTGTGCTTCATTCAACAATCGATAGTTTCTACCTATATGAAAGATATATGAATGATACATTCATGATATGCGATCAAAACACCGATAATGGGACAGTAGTTGAAATGTTTAGTGATTGTCACCCATCGACCAGCTTCACATCAGAATTCGAAGAGAACTCAGAATTCCATTTTCTCTATGTCTTATTGAAGCAGAGACCAGATCGTTCTCTCCAGAGATGAATTTATAGAAAGCCTACATGCAATTTCCATAGCTGGGTGCCTCTTAGCAGGAAAAGGAGTCTGATTCTTTCTTTATTTTCAGGAATCAGAAGAATCTGTATGAGTGATACTATCGACGGTGAATTAGACAAACTACAGAAGATCCTCATGCAAAATGGATGCCTATCCAGATTTACTGAGAACTTGAAAATAAAACAGAATGCAGAGCAGGTACTCACACTTCCAAACAAGACCTTGTTTATGAAAGTTGGTTTCAAAAGCTATATGACAGCAGAGATCCTGAAGAGTCGGCTGTCCAGATCACTGAAGAAGACATTCTTTTCTGCGAAGCTGCATATCAGCTTCTCTAGTAAGTAACTGGTTCCGGAGTGGGTTAAGGACAAGTTGCCGCTTTGAGCCACCTCACTGTCTGTATACAAATTTACTTGCTCCTGTGGAGCTAGTTATATAGGCCGCACAAAGTGCACACTTTCCGAAAGTATCTCTGAGCACTAATGTGCATGGCTGTCGAGGGGAAATTGTACACCTTATTGGCTTTACTAGGACTGAAACAACCAAAACTACTTGAAAATAACTCTGGAATGGTCATACAACAGCACGTTTCAACTGAAGATATAGAGCATCCTCCAATACATTCCGATTCAAGTTACTAATAGTTAATTATTCACCGGATTGATTCTTTATGTCACAGGTTAAAACTGAATTCTAGCTAGTTGTGGACAAAATATACACCCAACACTCTCCGATGCGTAGTTTTACTTTAATTCATTTTTGCTGGTAAGAGTTATGAACACTTACCTGCTCCTCAGTAGATTATAAATGTAACTCAGCAACCCCCTGTAGTTTAGTGTACTAACAATAACTGACACATAATGTGTAGGGATGATGTTTCTACCTCACTAACCAAATATTGGTAGGTGGAGTGGGGAATCGAACCCAACTACTTAACTTCGAATAGTTTTTACGCAAAACTGCATACATAGACAGCTATAGGTGATGATAGCCTAACTAAGGAACACATTTTATGAGAATAGTAATTTCTTACTTTACAACGAATATAAACCTGAAATAACTTGTAAATTTTATTACAAACACGCTAGGATGAAGCCCAGCATTTAAAGTTGCGGGCGATGTGGGCTGGATTACGCTTGTTTGAAAATCTTACCGGAAAGTAGTTCTGATAAAAAATCATGATCAACATGTAAAATTTTTTTATGTATATCCACATTAGAGCTCAAACACTAGTCTGTTTACTGATCAACGCTTTATGGAACGAAGAATGTATTTATCAGAGTCATATCGAGATAATGGCAGTCACAAGATCACGTGATATTTCAGCGCACTAGTCTAGTGTATAATTTATTATAGTCTTTTTAAACATAATTGTTGAATAATGAATAGTGAGTTCTATGAAAACATGATAATGAATGTGGTTGCTTGTGTTATCCGGTCGTTAAGTGGACCGAATTGATCAACCTATATTGGCATATGGGCTCCTGTGAGGATGCCTCGATGTTACCTGTGTTTTAATGATAGTAATCATGAATATTGGCTAGCAATGGAGTCCTGGATGTGCATTACGTACTACTCGGGACTCATCAGTTCGATGTACCTGCCTCCAAGTAAGGGATGTTGTCCCCACTAAGACTCGAACCTAGGACCGAGCGCTTCAGACGTCACAGCGTTATCTACTAGACCTCTGAGCCACAATGGTCTAGTGGATAGCGCTCTGAAGTTTGAAGCGCTCGGTCCTAGGTTCGAGTCTTAGTGGGGACAACATCCCTTACTTGGAGGCAGATACATCGGACTGATGAGTCCCAAATAGTACGAAATGCGCGTCCAGGACTCCACTGCTAGCCAATATCCTTCAGTTACACATGATAATGAATGCTAAAAGAATAAATAGGCAGGCATGAGTAGCATTGAAATCCGTAGTGCTGCAATGATCCCTTCTGCCAGCTTTACAACCCCATAACCAGGAGAAATGATTTAGATGTACTAATAACAACAGTAGTGAGCAAACAAAAGAGAGTAGATACGGCGAAAAAAGGTGAAAACTAACAAAACTAACAGGACTTAGCTGAAATTGCATTGGAATAACTGTAAAAGATTTTGTGCCATATGTATTATAGTCCTCAATCAACGTTTTTGGACACCTTAGAGATCACAGCTGTGAAGCCTGAGATTCTATACACCTTTCAGACCAACAGATGAAGGTATTCCACCCTATTCTTATTATATATTACATTGACTTGTGGTGAATAAGGTGACTATGCACGTGTAACATGTCTCTCGACCGCCACAGTCGATGTAATTTCACAGGTTTATCTAGTGAAACACCTTTCATCTTTCACATTTCTATTGCCCACATGATGACATCCCTATGTATGCATTATGTTACCCATAATCCATTATAAGTACTCAGATATTGGATAAGTGTCAGGAATGGCATAAGATGGTAGTAGTCAATGGATAGCGTATTATTCGTGTCCGAGATCTCCTTTAGCTAATAGCCTATCAACTATAGTATAATAAATTGTAATAGCATTTAACGACATTCTCCAATATTGTTAAATAAAGCATCAATGTAGACCAGTTTTCAATTAAAAATTTCCATTTTGGAGGCAGAAAATACATGTCAAACATTCCAATATTAAAGGCAGAAATCTATAGAAAACTAAATTTTGACAGTATCCTTACCAATTAAAAAAAGCCAGGAAAAATACCAGTTTCTGCGAATTCAAGAGAAGTGTAATTTCTGAAAGTAAATTTATAAGAAATTTTGATGAAAAATGAGGAGGATATGTGCTTTAGACAGATGCCAATTGGAGCGGATGTAAGTTCGAAGCAATAAGTCTAGGTGTTATGGCTTGGAAAACTGCTATGTCTGAGTGCTGTGGCCGGTAACTATGCACGCATACCGATTGTCATCCACTAACATTCAACAAATTCCTATTTGATTCCCGACCCGACTAGTTAATGAAGAAGACACGATGGACGTGTAGAGATGTGTATTGAGGTCAAAGACCGAAGGCGAATACAAGAACAAAGAAAAATATACCTAATATATACATAGTTTGCTGTTTAAAACAATCCCGTTGATTGGTTGATCCACAGTCTGTCTGTCTAACTATAAAAATGATAACATAAAGTACATTTTGATTGATACCTCTCCAGACTAGCCATTTCTCTCCATCCCTATATCACCCCCTTTAAGAAAGAATGTTATTTCGGGTCAAACTGCTCCGCACTGTCTTTTTCGTGCATTTATCTGACTGGTGCAGAGGGAGTTTCTGCTTGTTTTCTGGGGGGATCAGTTGTCTTCCGATATTCTTTCGGCAGGCAGATAAATGAGCATGAAAAGCAGCTTTCAAGTCAACAGATTTACCTACTGATCGAGAATGAGATCTAAAGTGGTATCTGGAGAATGACCTATGTTCATGTAGTTGTATGTGTTGGCAGCAAAAACCGTCCTTATGACCAGCAGCATTACAGTCCCGGCATCGATGTTTAGGTGCACAAGGTTTTGCGAAATATCAGGCACCACAATGCCAGCAAGACGATGAGGTTGTCTTCTTTGAGGGTCGGTTAGTATTACATGGATTACTGGGCCAATGAACAGATGTGATAAGGCCAGGGTGTGTGTGGCTAGAGGGGGATGCAAAGAAATGAGATGTCTGGCAAACTGTATGCACTTCAGAACCACTCTGGCTTCCAGATTGATCTAAATTTGTATCACTCAGCAGGTTAACTAGTCGTTGATATTCTGCAGACATGTCATTCATGGTCTGGACTGTGGCGTCGAAAGTGCGTTCACGTGGGTTCTGCGGTGAAATCATGTTGCAGTTTTGGTCGAACTCAGGTAGACCAGTCTTTCGAAATAGGAGACGTACCTTCCAGAAATCATCTTGGCCAGTAAAATCCACTTTCAAGTAGTCTTCGTAACACCTGAACCAACCGTCGAAAGTCTCACTGGGATTAGGATCGTACTGAAATTCAGTGAGGCTGTTTTATATATCATCAATTGAAGGAGTTATTAAAACTGACGTAGTAGGCGAGGATTCAGTGTCAGAAATTTTGGATTGAGTAAGTATCTCTATAATCTAACTCCGAAGAATCCGTTTCCCTAATATCCCAATTCCGTCACCACTGTTATGACTTGGAAAATGCCATGTGCTATGGCTGCTAATGATGCACGGATACCTAGTGTTGTTACTCGATGGTTGGTAAGTGAAGGTAAGCTGAAGAATGGTTGAGCTGTTATCCATAGTGTTTTTCCGATTGTCTCAGTCACCTTTGTTTTAAGAAGTTTGCTAGTGCTAGGCTACTCCTCAAAGTCATTCAACGAGACTACAATCCTTTACTAATTGGGAGGGCTCAATCTAAGGGTCATCCTACCGATGACTATAATGACCAATGCGGTTTCTTTACTTCTGTTAGAAACGTAGATTTCTGTAAAATCAAGAAGTCAATCTGGTTACTTCAGCCACTCACAAATTGGAGTGGCTACCAAGGCCATCTTGACAAAAATTCCTCTGCTAGTCACCAACATCAATATAACATCATGGATATTCAACAGTTTCGAAGCATCCGCATAGAAGCCCATCTGCCAACAGAGGTCGACCGTTACGGCCCTATATAGCAACGGGGAATTACAAGTATCATAACAGCAACTGATACCCGTTGCATAAGAGGCGGCTATCGTGTACCGTTGACTTAATGGATAACGCTCTGACGCTTAAAGCGATAGTTACTAGGTTAGAGCCTCAGTGGGAATAACATCAATCGGCACTGAGGTGCAGGCCCATCCAGCTGACGAGCCCCAAATAGGTCAAAACGTGTACCCTGGATTCCTCTGCTAGTCACCAGGATCAATATAACAATTGAAATAACCGATTTCACTTCTTTATTTGATGAAAATCTAAATTTCCTATAGAAATAACGAAAACTAGTTGGCTATTTCAGTCGTTAATAGGGTGACCATTAGGGTCACTCATAAACTGTCGCCATCATATGCGTTACGATAACCTTCAAAAAATCATCAAACTCAAGAGTCAGTCAGTTTTTCTACACAAAAATAATTAATAACAAGTGAACACTAATTAACTAGTGAAATTGAAAGTTAATGTAGTGCAAGTTTCTTCAATATACGATCTGGTATTACTGTGTAACGTCCGAGGTCGACAAATTTCATATCAGCACATCAAGATGGAAGGCACCCAAATTAGGGATAGAGATACAAGGAAGGAAGTAATCAAAAGTAGCAGAAACTCAGACGAAAAGAGAAAGTGGGGTTAAAATAATAGCGGAACGCAATATAATGATTCAGATGGAGATATTGTGTTGATACACCTCACCCACTAACATTGATTTCCAGTTATCTCATGTAGAGTTTTATTCTCATTGAGTCTAACCTTTCCCTAGCCTGGATTTATTGTATACTTATTGTTTCCACTCATTTTTCTTGGACTTCAGAAAAAAGACTAGACTGAATTCCGCAGGATTTTGAAGGCTATTAGTAGACCAAATTGTACACCAGTAACCGTACTGATAAATGCAGTTGTAGATAGGCATCTGAACTCTTGTAGACAACTCCGGCTAAAAATATTTTATGGGATGACAAGCATTCTCTGCATCCGCAACTCTCTCTATGTCTATCCTCAGTGAAGAGAAGAAGAAAGTATATATTAAACTGTATGCACGCACAACTACATACGAAAATTCAATCATATCGCCTTATTGTGTGAAGAAAATCATGTTGGACATAGTCTTGTCAATCAAGATTGCAACAGAGAACAGTTATCATGTCCTTGAAGTCATTAATCATTTCAGTAGTCCTTTTATCCTTTATTATGTATTGTTAAACAGCAACATTGTTAATAGATATTTGAAAAAATGTTGTACAACGAGTAAAGTAATGTAATACCATCTGCTAAGAATCCTGTACTGTAAACAAAATTATGGTTCGGAATAAAGCAAATATGTTATTTTAAGATAGTATTCATCACGAACTGACATAATTTAAAGAACCATTGGGGACCTGACAGCACTAAACAAGCGTTTCGTCCTGGTAGTGGACTCCTAAGGAGAAGGCACCCAAGACCTGGCTGTGGATCGAACTCAGGGCCTTCAGGTTTCACGGAGAACTCAATAACCCTTCAGCCATTGAGTCGGAGTTCTATGCTCCACGGTTTCTTACTTTTATCAATTCTCGATATAACGTGACTATCACCCTAGATCTTCAGTTGTCATCTGCTTCACTTCCGAGTGGTTGACGTCACAAGTCGTAGACTCTCATTAGAACATTGGCAAATCCATCTTCAAGCATTTTAATAGTGAGCACCTGCCTGAGATCCAGATATCCTTTTATTTTGAACCATCAATTACATAAAACCTATGAACAGTAGACGAAGACTATAAGAGCTTATTGCGTGAAATTGGAACAAATTACCACAATAGCATCATCTCTCAATTACAATTGGGTGAACACTATTGTACTCAATTTGTTTTTCTGAATGACACAATTTGGCTTAATACATTCATTCCTAAGATTTCTCATTTATTAAGTTAGCTTAAACTAAGTGCGTGTTTGTGCACTTTTCTGCATCTTAGAAACACTAACCATGTAACTATTTTTATGCATAGTTTAGTTGGCCAACTATCGATCAATAATGATCCAACTCAAAATAT
Source organism: Heterobilharzia americana (assembly GCA_944470555.2). NCBI lineage: Eukaryota > Metazoa > Platyhelminthes > Trematoda > Strigeidida > Schistosomatidae > Heterobilharzia > Heterobilharzia americana. Next base: position 52,311,051 of record OX104128.1, read on the forward strand.
GTATTCATGTAAACATTGTGTTATATTAATAGAAAACAAAAGTGTTTTCAACTTAAACGAAATGCTAATTAAGAGAGTAGAAAAATCAGTTGCCGGTAATTTTATTCCATCAAGTAAACAAGCATAGTTATGTCGGCAGCTGAAATATCTTAGACACTTGAAATAATCGGTTGAACAAACTAAGAAACAAATTATTATTATTATTTATCCCTTGGGTTCCTAGTGGAACACAGGGCTTCACTAGCACATCATCACTTCGCTCGGTTCTCTGAAGTCGTTCTAACCTCACTCCACGATTGCTCATCACCTTTCATTTCTTCCTCACATGATCTCCTCCATGTCATACTCCGACGCCCAACTTCTCGTCTTCCTTACGCGTTCCACTGGAGGGCTTGGCGCTTGATGTCCGCAAATGGTTTTCTCAGTTCATCTTCACTTTCTTCTGCATAATTGTTGGGTGACTGGTCGTTTGTTGGTTCGTTCCCAGAATTCCTTGTTGCTTATTCTTATTATTCTGCCCCTCAAATCTTCAGTATCGGGCAAGCATAGGTGGCAGTTGTTTATGAATGTCTATGGTTTATTGGAAACGCTTTTAGTAACGCGCCAAGTCTCTCAACCATCACATTGAAGCACTGATTTGACATTAGTGTTGAAAATCCGGATCTCATTCACGCTTTATGCTGAGTCCAGTGCAGTGCAGTTGATCACTACACTGATTACAGGTTAATGAAGGCTTATCTTGCTTTTCCGATCCTGGCTTTGACATCCTCATCTACGCCTGTGCCACCACCACCTGTATTTGAAACGATGTCTGGGTAGGTTAAAGAGACTACTTCCTTTAGATTTCTCCCGCTGATAGTGATTGGTGTTTGGTGTTGCTGTTGTTGGCTAGGTATCTTCATAATCTCTACGCTCACCTGAAGGAAGTCCCGTCTTAACTGCTCTGCTTCTTCTGCCAACTTGCTGGTTTTCACCTGTACATCTTCGAATTTGTGCGACAGAAGATATTGGACATAGATCATCATTGGCGGCGAAATCCAAATTTTCTTCTGGGATCATTTTTTAGTCTCTCCAGGATGACACGCCTTAATATTTTGCTTGGCGTGGACAGCAGCATGATTCAGCTCCATTTCTTGCAAATACTTAGGTCTCCCTTCTTTGGAAGTTTAACAAGGTAGCTATTCATTGTGGTATTTTTAGCATACCATTGAATATTCAAATAAAATATGCGCAACGAATCGTTTAGCGAAGAAAAAACTAAAAGAAGAGTAAAACTGAAAATCAAGCAGAATTCAGAAGTAAAAATAACTTTTACACCCCTCAGAGGTAATGCTGAAAGGGTTCTTTAGTAGATAGTGCTATACAATAAATAAATATTATCAGTAAGTATCCATTTTCCTAGGGATTGCATTCAATCGATAAGATAAAGAGATATTACTTCGTGGTTAGCTAATATATGTTAGAATTTATGAACAACTACGCTTAAATGTTAAGAAGCCTATGTACATTCATCGTCTGAAGACTATCCTCACAAAGTGATATTTCATTAAATGGAATTTGTAGACTCATGTAGGTATTCGGAAAGACATTTAAGGCGATTCATGAAGACAACCGTTAGCATCGATTATCATGATCGTTGAAGTAAAATAAACAAGAAAATTGTCTGAAGTAATTACAACACATATATATTTATGTAACATAATTTATCTCTTTTCTGATTGGTCAACGCCGAAATCAGTGAGTATAACTCAAGGTCATCCGTAGAAGCTATGTAACTACTTTACAATACTTCTACTTTGTATCAATTTAATACATTGTTAATACTTCCCACATTTCCTAGTTTATTTATTAAATGAATAATCGATTAGTAGGGAAGCACACTAATCATAATTTAGCTGTAACACAATCAATACCGTTAATTAACGCAGGATTGATGAACACGTGATTTATGATTGTGAGTAGTTAGTGAAGTAATGCAGCATGCGTATATATATGCACACAGAAATATGTAATAATTACAAATGAATATGCATGCAAAAACAAATGAATATATTTTTCTTAATTTTAAAATTAAGAATTATATATTATAGTGTTATTAATTTTATATAAATACAAATTCAGTCGTATATTTATAGATCACCTTAAAACGAAACAGAAGTATAATGTTTGTGAATTGAATCAGTTGAAAATGTTAATGAAGAAATCTGTCTACTTGAATGATGATTGATAGGAATACGTAATTATCAATTATCTTTTATAAAATCAGTTAAAGGATTAAATATCACATAGGATGAATCTAACCATTTACTTTTTTGTTAAATTATTTTAATCGACATTTCTATGACTGATGGAATACATTCTGAATGACATATTGATGAGTAATTTCAGATGCGAATAGTTTGTTAATTCCATTTTCATAAAATGCGGTAATGCTAATCAAGAAGTCAATTAAAATGAACTATAGGAGTATACACTACGTAACTATATTGAATTGGCGGTCTGCATGAACCTTGGGCTATCAGATTTATCCACTGAACATTTTTCATCAAATTCTTTGCTTTCAGTTTGTTTTAATGATTTAAATATGTCCTTTGAACGTATAATCTACTCTTGCGTATTTTTAAATTGTTTCCAACTGTCCGTTTCTCTAGTCAGTAACAAAGGAGAGAAAAAAAATGTTACGTTATATGGTAATGGACTTTTCGTTCCATAAAAGTACATCAAACTTCTATCTGTCAGATGCTTAGCTTGAGTTGCAAATATTTGTACCTTCTGAATGAACCACCACCACCAAAATTACGCTTGGATTTCTGTTGATTCTTCATTATGAACCGGATGCGCATCTAGAACCTGATGGCTGTTTCACATTGTTGCCTTGAATAGTGTTATTATTAACATCATGCAGATGTGATAACCATTTCGTCTGAAAGTATTGTTCTGGGACTGAATTGGTTGAAAAATTACATGCTGAGAATCTCAGTTGGAGGAACATTTGAAACCTGGGAGCACTGGACAGCAGTTTTGTCCTAGTATGGGGCTCCTCACCAGTGCACACCCATGACTTCGTACCACCAGGGATCGAACTCAGGACCTACAGGTTCAGTGGTCAGCACGTTACTACTGAGCCACTGTGTAGGAATCCGCTGGTCCATATTTCCGACTTCACCATCACCTGACGTCATCGGTGTGTATTTGCCCTCACATCCACCAGGTTTGCCCCGCCAGTCACAACTTCTCATTAGAACTTCGTGAATCATCTCTCAAAGGTAGTCACTAGTGATGAATACCAACTTGAAAAATCACTAAATCCCCACAAACTCTCAACTTAAAGTAACCGCTTTATTCTAAACAATATGTTTGATACAATAAGCAATTCACAGTATGTAACATTTAAACAAATCCACTCCCAGTACAGTATTCATAGTATCTGAATACTGTTCATCGTAACGGTATTAAAGGCAATAATTTGAAACAGTCAACTCATGTTAGCTTAGTATTTTATCTGGAATGGGGAATGAGTAGAAAAGCGAATGCAATTTCGGTGGTAAGTTCATTGAGCCAATACAAAAATCTGCATTCTGAGTAAAGTATCTTAGGGATGGTAATATGATGTATTTTTTTGCATTTAAAAGTTCATTTCCGTCTGATGTAACATTTTTCTTTCGTTTTGTTGTTAACCTGAAAATAGCTACATTTTAAAAATCTGCTACAGTATATGATACATTTAGAAGACATTTAAAACATTCAAACAAATTGAAAGGGAACAATTTGATGTTATAAATTCGATGCCAGACGTTTAGTAGCTCAACCTTTAAACAGACCGCTGAACGTAGTCATAGCTACTGTTAGTTAACTCGTTAACTATCATGACACTAGTTCATTTCATTGCTACAAATAGGATTTCAATAACTCAGATTTTTGATTATCTTTGAGTAGTTGCTTAGATTTCCAGGGTGTATCTGTTGCGAAAGGTACGATTCTTACCAAAAAAACTGAACGCATGATAAGTATTATTATATCTCAAAGCCTTTCATCAGCTGCAAACAGCTTACGACTGAAATGAGGTATTGGTAATAATAATGGCATGACAAATTGTAATGTGACAGTTTCAATTGCGAAAAAAGTAGTCAAGATGCCTCAGAGAACTCTTGAAGAAGCATTTGATTGATGAAGCAACCTATAATGAGCTTAAAATAAGAAGGTTCATGACTACCTTCCATGTACGGCCTTCAGAAAATCCATAACTGGAGTGTTCCTCTAAGACTAATTTCGTCCATGTTAAATTCACCTTGTCACAAAATGGCTTGTTAGTTAGCAAAGAAGTTGGAACCTATCTGAAAAGCGTTCGCAAATCACAGCTTGAATGAAACATTCCGATCCTCTGAAGAACTGGATAGATTAGATATCTAAGATAAACTCATGGTATCATTTGATGTTTCCTTATTGTTTACGAATATACCAGTGGATGAAACGATAGACATAATCTGTCAGCAGTCTGATCTACTCCCGTAGCCGAAAACATAACTTAAACAATTGCTGCTCCTCTGTACAAAAGGTGTTCACATCCAGTTTAGTAACCAACTATACTGCCAAACTGATACAATGGCTACGGGTTCACCACTGGGACCTGTCCTAGCTGATATATTCATAGCTCATCTCGAGCAAACAAGTGTGAACGCTGCGACCAAAGAAACGACACATTACTGTAGATATGTCGATGATAAGAATCATGCGTCAAAGTTGTTCGACACCTTCAGTCAAGCCCATCCAAATATTAATTTTACAATAGAATACGAAAATGAGGAGAGATTCGGTTATTTTGGATCTGAGTAAAAGACGAAGATGCGATGGTACAGTTGAGAAAACTACCGACAGGAAACACACATGGATTGCCCTCACTATAATAGCTTCTGTCTTATCAGCTATAAGTGTGGTTTAGTCACAACGCTCGTCACTAGAATAAAAACACTGTGCTCAAAAGAAATTAACAACAAGAAGAAATCTATATCATTGAGAAGCCTCTTATTCAGAATTCATATCCGATGAAATTCATCTTGAATCATGGAAAAGAATTCATTGAGAGACAAAACATACAACTGTTGAGAAGGAACCTGTTTTCCTTCGCCTAGCATTCAAAGGTTATGAGACATCTAGAAGAATAGACAAATGAATGAAAGCTGTATTGAGAAGGAGCTTCCCTGCTACCAGACTGATCTCACTTTACAATACACGTTGCTTAACGACACAGTTGAAAGTAGACAAATATTCAGCTCACGTCACCTCCAACTGGGTATATCAATTCACCTGTGTTTGTATATAGGACGGACCAAAAGAAGGGCATCTACTCGATTTTATAAGCATATTTTGAGAAATCTGTGTGTAACAGATAGCAAGGTGTTCACCAGTGATATCGCCAGACGCCTGATAGAAGCACGACACTAAACCAATGTTTCTCAATCCTTTAGAATAAGCAACAAAAAAGGGCGACATGTTCATTATAGTTTACGAAAGGTTTCGTCATCAAACACTTTCAACCTGATCTATGTATTCAAAAGACACTGTAATTATTAGACGACAGAGTTTGAAGAGAATGCGCATTTTTGATAAATTCTCGTCAGGCTTTACGTTTGCAAATTATTCAGCATAGTCTTCATTTGATACCAACACGGTTAAATTAATTCGGGTATATGAATTAGAAAATAAGAGTAAAGGTGATAATAACTAAACGAAATCTCGGAAAGTTTATATATTCTCAGTAGTCAATCCTTGTGCGTGTGTGTGCAAGAATAGAGGAAAACAAAATTATTGTAGCATAGAGATTAGGTGATAAAATTCTTAATCACTTATGAAAGAAACTAAGGCCGAAAAATAAAATGATAATGATTAGAGTACAAACACACACACATTTACATTTATCCAAGTTATCGGGAAGGACTTTATTGTAATTGTTTCTGGGTTGAAGTTGAAGGCCATAGGAGGGAAGTGGAACGAACAAACATTTTCTGAATACATAAATCAGGTTTGAACATTTTAATTGCTATGACTCCTGCTATGCCTAGCAATCGGAGACGCACAAACTTGGAGTGTTGTGATGGGACTTCGTTAAAAATCATAGTAAATGCCGAGGTTTTGTCAATCTTATGTTCAGTATCCACTAGATGGATGACTATTGAGCTTTTGAAAGATTTCACTGTTCCTTTGCCTAACCAAGCTGGATAGTGCTCCATCAAGCGATGGTGATCTTACCGAGTCATTCTGCCTATGTAACTATCTCCACAGGAGCAGTTAAATGCATAAATGCACACAGATGTGGCCGGATTCGGAAGCCTATCCTTCAACTGCATTGGCATCATACAGAGAGTAATAAATTCCAAACATGGTGTGGCGGTAAAGAAGGTTTTTTGTGTCAGATTTATGAGTTTCAGTACCAGTATTTCTGCAACTGTATCTCTTTTGAACCCTAGGGTTAGGTACAATTGTTTCTTCGACACAATTTGAAGGCGCTTTTCTCCAGCTGTTTTCATTGTCATAGTCTTTACGAACTTTTCAAGATAGCCGTTCTTATATAAGGAGTTCTCTATTATTCCTAATTCATCGTTCAAAGTATCAGCCGTGGAAATCTTACTGGCTCAAAATCTCAGTGTATGGATAAAATTCCTTTTGTACGTAAGAGGGACAAATGATCGGAAATATGTATACAGACCAACCCATGAGTTCCTACAGTAAATATTGCATCTGACACTTCCATCCGTTCGTCTTGATAGCGAAACATCCAGAAATGGCAGACATCCATCTTTCTCCGTTTCACATGTGAACTCAATTTCTGGATGAGTACTATTGAATTTACCGAGAAGAATGTCAAGATTCGTGTCATTTCCGCATAGAATGGAAGTGTCACCCATTTATCTACAATAGAAGGACAGTTTATCTATTTTTCTACGCAGTGGTCCACTTTCTAATTTCGCCATAAGCATGTCGGCTAGAAGAGAACTTAATGGTGAACCCATTGCCACACCTATTTGATGGCAAATTTCTTTGTTAAACTGGATATTGTATATTCATTGTACAACAAAGGAGCAGCTCTCGTAGGGTTGCAAGAGGTAAACCCTCCTCCATCTTGTTATCCGGTAGTGAACTACAAATGAAACCAATTGTTTCTAGAAGAGGAACATTGATAAACAGGGGAGCAACATCCATAGAAACCATCGTTTCCTTGCTGATGTTCTTGTCTTCGACTTTTGAAATAAATTCGAAAGAGTCGTTCAAGCTATATTTAGCCACCACCTGCTAGCCATCTTTATACTTTATTATACGGTGAAATGAATATGTCTAAAATAGGGCTTACGGGTACACTAGGTTTATGGATTTTAGGCAATCTATACATTCTCGGTGTGTTAGCACCCACTGGCTTAATTCGTTCGAAAGTGTCTGGTGAGATTGTGTGCCACCGGTTAAATGTATCTTCAATGTTTTTAAAGACTCCTTTTCTGTTTTCTCAGTTTAGTGTCGCCCGTTCACCAGTTTCTGAAACTTTATAGTATCTTCGAGGATGCTACTCACTTTATGATTATAGTTGTCTTTATTCAGGAGTAGGACTTAAGTTCCTTTGTCTGGTTTGGTTACAGGTAAATTCTAATTAGACCGCATTTTCTTCAGTGCTTCGCAATGCGGCTTACTAAGTGTACTCCTGTCGTTGGATTTTCTTGACTGATACTGGTAGCAGCTCTCCACTAGGGAGGATTTCAACCCTTCCGCATTTACAGGAGACGATGAGTACTAAATCACTGGTTCGACTGAAAAGATTTCCGAACTGTAGTTCAGTTTCGTTTCTTATGTGATAACTGCCCACATCACAAAATTTCGGTCCTAGTGGTAAAACCTCTAGGTCTAAAGAAGTGACGGGAACAGTAAAAAAAATTGTGGACGTACCTCTCTGAATTGGTTGGAAATCGACATTCTGGTATCTGCTTATCCAAACTATTCATTAAACGGATATTTTGTTTTTCTATACGTTTATCAATAATCTCCCTCATATAATTTTTGAACATCAAGCTTAAATTATCTGGTAGGTTAACCACTGGATTCTGACCTTGAGATGTACTTTTTTCCAGTTCATAACATTTGGATTCGATCGAGTCAAATTGATTCAAGGCAAAACGTTACAATGTTCTGATATTAGGTGTGATTTTCGATCTTTGAAGAGATTTCCAAAAGGTTCTAGGATAAAGATTCAGTTGTATGCATGATTTGTAAAAGTCTAGGGATGCATTCACTTCAGTGAGACTAACATTGAACTTCAAGAACTCATTGAGTTCTTTGAACGCTACAGGATACTTACAATTTTCCAGTAACTTAAATATTCTCATTATGATAATTAGAAGACAGTTTGAAGCAAATACGTATTTTCAGTAAATTCTCGTCAGGCTTTACATTTACAAATTATTCAGCATAGTCATTTGATATCAACATGGTCAAATTAATTCGGGTAATTAACCATTCTTTACCTTGGTAACTGTGTATAATTTTTTGCACGTGTATGTATATAGTCTTCCTTCTTTTCTTTACATCATCTCTTCAATAACTAATTACTGACTGTTGATCACTTCACAATTTTCCAGTTTTTCATGTAATTACGTAACCCGTCGACTCTTAAACGATCCCTTGTTTTACACTGATCTTTGTCTGTTGTTCTCACCTCCCAAGCCATTCCACAACTCCAGGATTTTCCCTCTCATCAGATATAAATTCCCATTGATTTTGACTAAGATTTGGGATTATCAGTCCTGTGTATCCTTGACTTGCTACCCTATTGTTAATCCTGGATTTCGAATCTCCATTTATTTCTACATATTTAAAGTATGTTGTGCTACTACTACTATTACTTGATTTCAATTGTAGACTGTTTGTAGCTGATGAAAGTCTGTGAGGTGAAATGAGCTCACTTTATTCTGCATTGTTCAAATTTTTCCAGGGAACTAAATGTATAATACTATTTTATCGTTATACTGTTTCATATTATCTAGAATGAGATTTACCGAGCTGCAACATAAGTACCAAAGAAAAACCAATTTTCTAATATACCAGATCCCATTATATCATTTTGGATGTTTATGGGGATTTATCAATTTTAGGTCGGTATTTTTATCACGGAATGAAATCAGTTGGAGAACCATTGAAAATCTGGACATCTGTTTCAACCCAGTGTGAGACTCGACCGTGCACACTCATGACTGTTTTATAGATGCCATAAAAGACGCCGTAAACATAACACATCTTTATTCTGTTGTTGTTACTAACTGGCTTAGAGGTTGAGAAATTCATTGGTGTTTATCTCTTTTCAATCTTAATTATTAGGGATTTTAAACTTTAGAGTAGAGTATTAATTGGAGATGTTCAGCAATCACAACGCAGTAGCATAATATCCAGTGCATAATAGTTAATGTCCTTGAATGTAGGAATTGCAAAGAAAGATACGTTTTTAGCGATTAATTCGTCTATATGAAGGGGTTTTACACACTAGTACTGCTTTAGCTCATTGGTTTCAAGAGATGATTTTCAACCGATGGATCCCAGTTTCGAACACCCCCCTATCTAGTGGAGTTTGAGCAGCTAGGTAGCATCACCAGCCTTCACACAATAGGTGTGGTTCACTGTCTACTCCATGAATATGTGAAAAGTTGTTGAGAGCAGTCGGACTTTATTATAACCACTTCTAGTAACCTATACAACTTTGATTCCAGTAGAAAATAGTTAAGTTAGCATCCAACAACTTATTATCAAAAATCGAAGGATGTTATCTTACTATCAGAGAAGCTGTTAAACGAAAAGATACTCATGAAAGGATGACGGAGCTTTTCGAATGAAGAACACACTGACAGAAGAATGACTTTATTTGATGTCTGGACAAGTGTTGATTTCGAAATATGTCTGAAAAAGAGATTATCTATTGAGGACAACTGTACTTCTGAACAATTACATCACGATTTGTTGCTAGTGAATATAACTAGAATACCTCCTAAGACGTATACTTAAAAGGACAGTCCGAGTAATTCGTAGAATCCAACTTAAGACAGTAAACAAACAACCATTTGGAAGCAAAAGGTTGGTAACTGAGATACATACATCTGTTAAGAATGACCAATTTATCACTATTCCTTTATTAGATCAGTAGACAACTAAGTTTAATTTTTTGGTGAAGCTGGCGTGGAGCTGTGGCTCAGTGGTTTAGGGAGATGCTTACCAACCAGTGGGTCATGGGTTCGTGCTCCGCTGCATCTATCGAGGTTTGGGCAGCTAAGTAGTATCACTAGCCTTCACGCAATGAATATAGCTCAATGCCTACTGCACAGATGTGCACAAGGTAGTTGAGTGCGTTCAAGTTCCCTTGATACTGGTGATTCTTCGCGGCTATGCTGCTTCGCACTGACCGTCCTCTGTTTGGTATATTGGCTCCTATGCAGATGCCTCAATACTGCCTTAATACTTATTGGTATAACTGACTTGGTAGTGGTTAGCAAGTACTGAATAATAATAACTAATACATGCTGTACATCTGATGACTACCGTGCCCCAGTCACCTAGTGGATAACGCTTTGGCGTTTGAAGCGATAGGTACGATAGATACATCCAGTTGGCAACTCTCCCAAACAGGAAGAAATGCTCTTCTTGGACTATGTATAGTAAGTTATAAGTTGAGCATCCAATATGTTCGGTATTCGTTTCCATCCAAAATCTAGTACTTCACCTTAACCGGGTCATGGGTGCGCATTGCCGAGGAATCCCATACTAGGACGAAACAGCTGTTCAGTGCTACCAGGTTTCCAATATTCCTCCAACTTGTGTTAATCCATGATGAAATACCAACTTGAAATCGATAAATGCCTATAAACCCTCCAAATAGACTTCATCATAAATTTTTCCCCACATAAATACACTCAATGAACTTCATTACAGCTCACACGATAACTAAATCAACGCTTATTTTGGCAACAAACTCAAAAAAAACTGATAACCTCCCGGATAACTGTGGAGTTGAGTACATCGGGGTAACGTGCTCCGGCTTGTAAAACATACTCGAGAACACTATACAGCCTGCCTAGAAAAGGTTGAACGAAAATACATCTTCTGCTCAATAACAGAACACCCTGTAAACTCAGCCCACTCAATTCCTTTTGAAATCCTCTACAGGGTTCGTTCAAGACGCTGAAATGGAGTGAGATCAGGGCACTTGCGTATAGTTGAAGCGGTAACCATCCAGAAGTTCAAACCAGAGCTTTGTCTTGCCACTGTCATCATAAATCTTTGTCCTAGATAAAGCCTATGTTAAGTAATCATATACTTTTAACTTTCTTAATGAATCCCTTATTTATTTTCCTGATCAAACCTTTATTTGTATTGGGCAACTTCTTTTCGTTATTCATTATATATTTTGACACCCAAAAAAAAGTAATTCTGAAATGTTCTACCCATTGCGACATACATTCATGAATGTAAAGCTTAGTGAAATACTTTGTCAAGAAGGGAAATTTCCCTTCACTACAAACGTCCTTTTGTCTTTTCCAAAGATTAAATGGGTGTATTCTTCTTCACATCTGAATTTCTAATGCTCACTGTTACATTTTTATAGTGTAATCAATTAAATATTGACTAATAACTAGCTTCTGAAGTACCAAATCAAATTCACCAATTGGATATTAAACAATAACCAATGTCCGGTTATCTAATACTCAGCAAAAATTGATTTTGACAAACAAACACAATCAAGGTTAAATTACCGTGATGGTGTAAATCAAAAGGTCGACTCTCACATAAAACTATACATAACACGTAACAATTAGCACACAATATACACTAAACAGTAGATAATTTATTATAAAGTCATAAAATCCAATGGAAGAGTCAATAAGTTCACAAGGTCAAATAGATTTAAAACAAACTTCATGTATTTAACCATAGTTGTTATCAATGTAAAATATTCAAAGAAAAAAGATGAGCAAATCGATAACTAAACAAAAAATCAATACAATTCAGTTGTGGATATGCAAAGCACAATTTCACGTATTCTATCTGGAGGTTTGTGAAGGTTTATTAATTGATTTCAGGTTAGAATTCATCATGGACTGACATCAGTTGGAGAAACATTTGAAACCTGGGAACACTGGACAGCAGTTTCGTCCTAGTATGGGACTCCTCAGCAGTGCACACCCATGACTCCGCACCACTAGGGATCGAAATCAGGACTTTCAGGTTCAATGGCTAGCACATTACCAATGACCCACTGGGTCGTGACCCAATCGTCCACATTTCCGACTTCTGTCAGTTTACGATATAGCGCAATCATCACCCCATGTCATCGGTGTGTATTTTTCCTCACTTCCACCAGGTTTGCCCCAGCAGCCACGACTTCTCATTAGAACTTCGTGAATCAACTCTCGAAGCTAGTCACCAATGAACTCAATTAGTATGACTCTTCGTGCTAACTGATCGCCGGTTGCATAAGAGACGAAGACGTATCTAATAAATGTATGGTATCACTTTATGTCAAGTTACTTCTCATCAATGTTCCCCTTGCTGAAAATATCTCATCCTTATGCAGATACACAAAAAATAACAACATCAATGTTTGGACACCGAACCCCCGCCTTAAGGAATTATTACTTGGATGCACGTTCAAAGTTCATTTCACACTTAACGATGTGATTTGTTGACAGAAAGATGGAATCGGCATGGGATCCCCACTAGGTCTACTACTAGTAGACTGCCTTATGGCCAGAATGGAGAACGGACCCTTGAAATCAACTACTGAAGGTTTTCAACTGTATAACAAGTACATAGACGATACTTTTATCATCTGCGATCATCAATATGACTTGAATCATGTTCTACAAATATTCAGTAACTGCCATTCAGCAATTAGATTCACCTTTGAGGTCGAAAATCTATAGAAAATTCACTTTCTTGATGTAGAGTTGACAAGAACAGCTGATGGAACGTTAAGTAGGTCAATTCACAGGAAACCAATGTGGAATGGTCAACTGACGAAGGTTAATAGCTGGTCCCTATGAGATGTCAGAGAAATCTGATCATATCTCTTGCCACTCGAATTCGACGAACCTGCAGTCCCGATGTGTTAGAAGAGGAAATTTCTGTTCTAAAGAAATTCCTGATTGAAAAATGATTGCCACCACGCTTCATGGACAAAAACATCAAGCCTAAACCTCACAAAGAGAAGCTTACCACCGTTTCAAAAAAGACAATATATGGATCAAAGCTTCAAAGATGATTCTGCAGCTGACACTCTAAAAAGGAGGATATCAAACGCTCTAAGGAGAACATTCTTTGCACCAACGCTGAGACTAGTATTTTCTTGTCGTCCAACGATTTCTAAAAACTCAAAGGAGAAACTTTTACATCAGACCACTTCTATGCGCATTGATCAATTCACCTGCTCTTGTGCAGCCGGTGCGACTGTTATCCATAAGGGTTCAAGAGCACTATCCCACGTGGTTACGAAGAGGTAACAATGGAGCGATAATGAGTGCTATAATTGAAAGCATAATGAACACGAGTCACCCTATCTCAAAAACCTGTTCGTTTTAAGTCCTCTATAAAGTTAAAAGTAACCTTCCAAAGGCTGTATTTCTTTGTATTCTTTGCATCGCCGAAGCTATTGTCATTCAAATGGAGAAACCTGAACTGTGTTTACAAAAGGAGATTGTTCTACCCTTTCTCCTTTCATGGTCTTAATTTTCAGTCTTTGAAATCTCGTCTCCCCCACTAGCCTTTTCTTTTCGTCTTTCTGTTTTGACACCATTCACTTCTTAAGTAATTTGCTAAATCGGACAAAGGCAACTCAACAGTGGTGTTAAACAAGTCTGATTATATTCAGAAAGTCAAGAAATATATAGAAATAGGACCCTACGAAGAAATTAGGAAACCAATCGACACTATCATGAATAAAGTTAAAAGAACCACGGTGGATCTAATAAGCCAAATGAAACCGTTTCTAAGTGAGTCCAAACGGTTTAATTTAATGCTGAAAACTAATAATCCCAGTAGGATTTATGGTACTATTAAGATTCATAAACCAGGTTATCCTACAAGACCTATAGTAGACTTTAGAAACACTTCTAGCAATGACTTATCTAAATATTTGGCGATGGCACTAAACCCAATTAGGAACCATTCTAAATCAAGACTTACTAACTCTTATGACTTGAAGCACAAATTACATGACATACATTTAGTTTACGACGAAAAAAGTGGTTAGTTTTGATGTAGTCAATCTGTATACCAATATACCGATTAGTATGGCCCTGCAAGTAGTTAGAAACGAGCTCAATAATGACCACGAGCTTACACTACGAACTAAGGTACCAATAGATGATATCATACTAGAAGTACAGTTATGCCTAACCTCCATAATATTTAGGTTTCAGAATAAAATATACAAACAAACAAAAGGAGTTGCCATGGGATCACCAATATCCCCTATTGTGGCTGACATATTTATGGATAGTTTGCGAACGGATGGCTGGAGAAAAATTTAATCCGGCTCCAAAAATATGGTTTCGCTATGTAGACGACATATTTACACTGTTGAAATCGCAACACATACATAATTTCTTCACACATATAAATTCAGTAGTCAACGTAATCCAATTCACCTATGAATTAGAAAATAGTGAAGGAGAATTAGCGATGTTGGATTGCCGAATAAAACGGAAATAAGATGCGAGTTTAGACACTAGTGTCTATACAAAGCCTTCACATTCAAACCGTTACTTAGACTTCAAATCGTCTCACCCTATGTCACTTAAAGTTGGCTTAGTAAAGTGTCTAAGTAACAGGGCCAAAAAACTTACTAGGAAAACAGAAGACCTAAAACAAGAAACCAAACACATTAAAGACGCCTTAATCATCAACAATTACCCTCCCAAATTAATTGATAAGCTCCTTAGGAATTCTAAGAAAAGTATCAGTAACACAGTTATTAATGGCAGTAATAACAACAACAATAGTAATAACGATGTTAATAATATTATCGGCAATACTGTGAATAGAGAATTAAAAACCTCCACAGCATATTACCATACAAAGAAGGCACCTCAGAAACACTACGCAGGATTCTCAATAAAGCTAGCCGGCTGGGATTACAGTGGCATTTAAACCTACAAACTCACTTCGAAATAAGCTTTGTAGGTTAAAACATCCGATTGACCCAATTAAGCAGAATAACTTAGTTTACCAAATCCCTTGCAACGATTGCCAGGTCAAATACATAGGTTAGGTCAAAGTAGTCGACCAGGATCAATTAGGTTATCGGAACACAAAAACTTAGCTAGGTCAAAATTCGTAGATCCTAGTAAGGTAAGGAATTTAGAAAAAAGCTCAACCATAGCTATGCACGCAATTACACATAACCACACAATAGGATGGGACACGGTGAAAATTCTTAAAACTAACATAACAGGGTGGAGAAAAAGATTGATAACTGAATCTTTGTTTTTCGAATCAACACCCAACACATGCAACAGGAATGACTCAGCGCCTGTTCCGGATATATGCAAAATCTTACTGCCCAACTCACAAACAGACGAGAAAATTAGGATATCTCAAAGTTATCTTGATATGACTATGGACAATAAATTGTGTTCGAAACGTAATCTAGTAAACAATACTGTTACACTGTGTGATAAATCTAATAAACCAATAAAAATGGAATTACATTCTACCACAGTGCACAAGTTTTACTCTTATATTAATTTGCTACTCATTCTTGTTGCTATGGTCTGCATGATCACAATTCAGTTTCTAATTATGTCGTCATGTCACGAAACTTTTTGTCCAAACTTATTTTGATTAATGTTCACTACTCATCGGTATTTGGTTTTTTGATTTTAACAATGGCTCATTTATTGGCACTATTTGTGTTGACATGCTTGATAAACCGTTTTTAACTATCTAATTCTTAACACTGGAGAAATGTACAGTTTTGAAAATGAAATCGCCGAAAAGAGGCTCTTCATTGAAATACTGTTCGTTCATATCCTGATGAGCATATTTCAAGCATTGAATTTGTGTCCAGCATTTACTGTTTGTTACATTGTGTATTCTAAGAAATTCGTATAGAAACTAGATGTAAACTTCTTCAGATAAACACTTCAAAATAATGACTCATTAGAATCAATACAGGGTGATGATTGAAGGTGAAATAACAATATGGACCGCGTGGCAGCATTCAAACCAGCGACCACCGGTTTTCCGGCCTGGTGATCTACCAGCTGGCCAAATCTTGATTTCAATTCAATCATCAAGGGTTTTGTTTGACTACCGTGAGAATTTCATGATGCGTTACTACCGCTTAAGTGTATGCATACTGGTTCCACTCAGTCAGGACTTCGAGTCTCAATCCAAATCAACCTGAATTCAAGAGGAAAGGAATTAGTAAGAAGTTTATATTGGAGATAACAATCGATGCATACCTCCTCAGAGGTGTTGTATTGCATTGGTAGACCAAAGTGAACTTGAAATCAGCAGAAAACAGTAACATGTGGAATGATCATCAGTGAAGTTATAGTCAGTAGATGCATTCTGATAAAAATAGTACACAACTTTTATCACACAAAGCCGCTATATGGTCAGAGTGTCTATAACTGAGAGTTTTCAGACAATTTCATTTGATAAAAGAAATTGTTTAACAGTATTGAGAAATAGTGAATTAGGACCCCCATGATTACCATCAAATGCTGAAAAAAAACAGAAAAAATTAAAAATTTCTCTCCCCCCTCCCCACAAGTACTCAATTATTACAAACAACAATAAGTTGAGGAAATAAACTTCGAAGGTGAGCGTGAATCTCTGTTCAAGAGTTGCTTATGTTGACGACACATAAGAACTAAAACTTGCTACATATTAGATAGATCACTAGCGTATATGAATGGTGGAACATCGACAGACAGGTACACATACACACATTTCCAAGAAAAGAAAATTTTCGTTTTCGACGATAACATTTACTAACAATGTACAATCGTACTTATATAATATCACAAACATATAACAGTCTATTATTGAATGATATAGTGGGTATAGTTGCATCAACCAGTCTGTGCTGAGAACT
This sequence comes from Heterobilharzia americana, assembly GCA_944470555.2. Taxonomy (NCBI): domain Eukaryota; kingdom Metazoa; phylum Platyhelminthes; class Trematoda; order Strigeidida; family Schistosomatidae; genus Heterobilharzia; species Heterobilharzia americana. The sequence continues at coordinate 52,328,173 of OX104128.1, forward strand.
AAAACTAAGACAGAAAAGAAATAATGAGAAAGTCAAGGTGAAAACTGTTGGGAAATCCGACTGACTGACGAAATCAACGTAGAACCTCACACAGGTGCATCGCTTCAAGTTGGCATGCTTCACAGTAGTATACAAACAATAAGTGGGTAGAATAAGAGTGATATCAATATAGACAAAGTTGTGAGAGAGGATAAACAATTTGAAGATAAAGGTTACTGCAAATATTCAAGCTTTAGATGTCAAGGAGTGAGTACATCTTCACCATTGTGACTAATTTTCAAACATACCACCTAGAGTCTTCAACCACTGATTCTTTTCGTCTTGAGGACCCCAAACAGACAGTCTAAATCGCCCCACACGACTCAAACCATCACTAAGGAACTTAATCGACTGGTTTCACACCTTGATCTGGTCAATCTGAATCCTCTTCTAACCTCATTCAACTTACTTAAGCACATGGCAAGTCAAAGTAGGTAGTGGATCAGCGTAATCCGCTAGACCACCGAGCCAATGACAGCCAATTCTTTTGCTATGATCTATGCAGTCTTATATATGAGCACATGATGATTCAATATTTTTGTTTTCTACACTCAAAGAAAATTAAAATTTTCTTGTCAGTTGAGGCAATAGAAAGATTTTATGCATCATTTTCACCATGTGACAGTGAAACATTTTTACATGACTTTCTGTGCATCAACTTTGAATTTTTATGTTTATTATTACCAATATTTTTACTGTAATCTGATTAAAAAACGGATTAGCAGTAGCAGAAATAGTTTTTAGGGAAGAAGAATCGATAAAACTGACATATCAATATTATTAATACTGATCGGAAGCGACTAAATAGAAATCAACATTTTAAATCGTCAGTCGCTGGAGTAGAAATCTTCGATCTATGCTGCTGTGGAGTCAGGATAATTCTTATTGGAGAATTTTGTATTTTATGGAGCCAATCAGGATACGTTATCCTGAGTTTGACCTAGCGCGTTTTTACGTTTATGAAAGTTGCATATATATATAATTTCAAATAGTAAAGCTGTCCTTGCAGTCACAGGTACTTTCATGACTCAGTGAGCAGCTATTATCGTATTCAGTTGAAGTGGCTTGTTGAGTTCGGAATTGTTATCGTAGCATCCTATTTCACATTGTCATTTCAAGCACCTTACTGAGATCAGTTATTCACAGACTGGGAAATCATGAAGTACTAAAATGCTTCAATCGAAATTAAGATACACTAACAGCAACCTGATGTACATTCATGCAGTAGGCGATGAGTCACACCTATTGTGTGAAGAGGGGAATACTACCTAGTTTCTCGAACCGCAGCAGGTGGGGCTGGTTTCAAACCTGAGACCCACCAGTTAAACATCAAGTACCTTGATCAATAATGAGCCGCAGTCCCACAAAAAGTTAATCAATCGCCAGGACCCTTGAATATACGCTCTGACAGCTAGTTTACAGATAACTTGAATTCAGAAGTGTTCATCTATACAGTCATTATACTGACCTTTAAATCACTGGGTTGAACTTGAGTGCATGTTATTTACTAACCTTCTTCATTCACATAACAAATATGAAAAATAGTTTTTCTGATCTTGAAAAATAGTTTGTCACTGAAATTAATTTTATGTTGAATCATATTGGTGGTGAATCATTTCCATGAATTCCAACACCTGTATGGTCAGAGTGTAACCTCCAAATAGGCTGTAGATGTGAACTCATAGGAAATCTTTGAGATTTCCAGTACTTTGAGGAACTCACCCTCTTTCTATGCGTCTCTAATCATGCAGCATAATCTCTTCAACTAAATAAACTGCGCACCGTGTATAAACACTGTCATATGAAATAGCTTTTATAAACGTATACTACTGGACAGCATGAAGAGTTATAAACTGCCTGCGTTAGTGTGCAGACCTCATAAGTCAGATCAGAGTAAAGATTGAACAGCCGTTCCGTTCGTTAGACGTTAAGGTTATGCTACAACCGGTAGTACAACCTAACACTACGAGCGATACAAGCCTACGAACCATACGAACCTAACGCGCAACAAATCAACTCTAACGCAAATCAGAACGTCAACCACCGATGCGCGTATACAATAAGAGAAGACAGATCGTTGACAGAGAGCTTTTTACTGTCTCAACAACAGGCAATACAGTTGTCAGCGATGCTGAATATATACATTTCTAAATGACCCTCACAACACTAAACCCACATATAGTTAATAATCAATGAGAGTTCAGCCTTGAAAGCAGAAGGAAGAAAAACTAGTAACGGTGTCAAAACAGCCATGTAGGTTACTTTAAGATCAAGGGCAAAATAGCAGGCAAAAGTTATGCGAAATTTGGGATACACAGTAGATTATCAATGGTATCTGTACACATACTCAACTAACAGAAGATACGGACTGCTCAAACCAACTAAACTGGCTAGTTGAAGTGAATAGACCAGTACACAATAGTTTGAATAATCGACTTGACTTCATCAGAAACCCGGTTTACACTACAGTTGGGCATTCGAAAGACTAACTGACCGTGATAAATGTCGACGTTGACCGTACAAACAAGTAAATAATTATTGAATTTATAGTCCATTCTCTTTACACACACAAACAAAAAGCATAATCCAAACAAAAAATGAAATTGATGATGAACAAAACATTTAGCATAAGAAAGAAGTTACTGTGTGCTTTCTGCACGAAATATTGATTAAAACTCGATGAGACAAAGACATATTTATGTAAATTTATACAAAGAAGGACAATAATCTTATCTTAAGGTCATGGATAAACAGCACAGGATCAGTCAGTAAATGAAAAGACTAGTATGTGAGTGAAATGTTATTTAGTTGAGTGTGCTCTGCACGCACCCACGTATCTTCGAAGGGTTAACCAAATACATCTGTGCTGAAAGATGACACGCATGTCTCAAAGACTGGTTAGGAACAATCGAAATAACCGATTAGGTTCCTTCATTTCATCTGGAACGGCAGATTTTCACAAAATAGAGAACTCTGATTATTTCAGTTGTTGCTAGGGTGGCGTTTAAAGCAATTGATAAAACAACCAATCACGTCTCTCTGTTCCATGGAAACTTGTCTTCCAGATAAATCACCGCAACGTGATTGGTCACTTCCACAGTTGTAGAGAGGCCCCTAAAGTCACCCTTTTTTCGAGTGACTTAAAGGCCACCCTAACAACAAGTTAAATAACCAATTAGACTTCTACATTTTATGAAAATCTGCCTGTTCAGCTGAAACAGAGAAACGTGATTGGCTATTTCGATTGTTGCTAAAATGGCCTTTAAAGTCGCCCTATCTCCACTTAGGTTGCACAAACCAAATTAAATCAAAGCGATTAAAGCCTCAGTGAATAGGCAACGTATGACATATGAAAATAGTGATTGCTTTACTTATTGCTACAGTAATGTTGATAAATAATGGCTGATTACAAAAAGGAACCGAAGGTGAAGTTACATTAGTGCGTCACTTGTCAGGCACCTGACTTTCAAGTATTGGATCGTAGGTCAGAACTCAGCACCATTGGTTTGAATAAAACGTGGGTAGTATAATACATTAGTAATCCCATCTTAGTTTGTTTATCATATGTTCCAGGTAGTTATTAATATATCTCTTGACTCCCCCCAAGGTTTTTTGTGAGGAATTTAACTCTGTACCATCCTATGGTGTGTAATTGCACGCATAGCAACTGTTGAACTATGCTCCAGATTCCTTATTGCACTTAAGACTGCTCGAACAGCGTATTTGACTACTTTAACTTCAGCATCTTAACTCCACAACCGTTAAAGAGGATCATATAGACCAAAACATCTTGCCGATTTGGCTCAATAAGACATTACAACTACGAGAGTTTAAATGTAATTACAATGTCAGACTGATTGAGAATTCTACAAAGCGTTTCTAAGATGTCTTTCTTTGCATGGTAACACTGTTGAAGCTATGAATGCTAACTTTTTAGTGCTACCATTATTTTCGTTATGATCGGTATCAGTGTCAACGCGAATAGATATCTCTTACTGATAAATTCTGAAGAAGTCATCAATAAATGTGTAGGTAGCTAATCATTGAGGATTGTTTGATCAATGGCAGAATGGTTGTTCTTTGGATGCAAACACCATATTTAAAAATGCTCAACTTTTGAAAACAGTCGCATATATGTGTGGTCCAACAAAGAAGACTGACTGCTGCACGTTTATAACGAGAAAAAAAGCTGGAGGACTCTATTTTAAGGTTCTCAATACATGTACATATAGAGCCAAATGAATGGGGTTTCAATGGTACTCCACTTGAATTATTATTCATGGATGTTATTATGGCAAAACAGTGGAGTAACAAACTCCACTCAACTCACTACATGGAAGTTACATTCATTCTATGTCAAAAACGAAAGACTTTATCAAAAGAATTAAATTTCTACTATATTCTCAACAAATTTACACATAAGCTCAAAATCCTTGCTTAAAGGTTCTGCTATTTCGAAAATAAGCAAACTAGTTTACAAAAAGCTTATACAGACACGACAATGCACTCATTCCTATAGTTTTACCGTAACTCTGATAGAAGAGGAGTTCGGTCTATTGCTTAACCAACTAGGCTAGAAAGATATATTTGATGGTGAAATGAACGGTTAAGAAATCCATAGGACCTAGTATTACTATATATCAGCTAAAGTTGTCACACCTTATATCAGCAAATAGAGTGAAAATGGACTAACATGAAAGATAAATAAGAACATAGTTGAAAGTGGTAGGAAGTTGTGAAAAGATAACACGGAGAAATGACGGAATACTAAAATCCAGTATGCTAAATAAGATGAAGGTAATGTGTAAATACATCTGCGCAATTAATATCGATTCGGAGCCAAATCATCTAAAGCAAGTTAATTGATAAGGCTGTGAATCTTATTCGACTGAGATGGCTTGGACATTTACCGCACATACCGAGTCACCGGCTACCTCGAAGTGTCACACTAGAGAAAACCAGATTAAAATGAAAGAGGGTAACCAGATCAAGATACGGCATCAGTCGTCTGAGCCATGTGGGGAGATTCAGACTTTTTGATTGGGGTTTCCAAGACGAATGAGTGGCTGAGGGCTCTCAATGACATGCTTGAAAACCAGTCACAATGGCGGAGATATCCCTGACGTCTTCTAAAGCTTGGATATTTGCGGTAATTTTCATCTTTAAATTGATTTTCCTCTCATACAACTTTGTCTACTCTGATACCATTGTTATTCTATCCACTTGTTGCTTGTATACCACTGTGAAGTATGACAACTTTAAGCGATGCAACTGTGTGGGCGGCTCTACATTGATTCTGTTTGTCTGTCAACTCAGTTAGGATCTCCGACCCCCGATTTCAGCAGTCACGAGGACCCCAAGTGGGAAGTCTACGTTGTCCTACGCAACTCAGTCCAGCAGTTAAAGACTGAATGAACTGTCCATCTTTAACTTTTTTCAAACTAAATTTACATCAGCTAACAGTGTGCTATGGGACCAAGAATAATGTGATTAGAAAACCTGGAAAATGAAAATACAAATAATCTCTAAAAAACAGTTACTTAAAACTTCACACTACACGAGAGATATAGCTACAGATGCACTAACAAGCCTCTTAAGAAGAACTACCTTTCTTGCAACCATGCCAATGACTACCCTAACAAGAAAAGGTATTTTTCCTTTAAAGTCAAAAACATAAGGTTCCTCAATAGTTTGAGACAATGTGCATGCACAAATTCAACTGTTTCTGTGGAACGAACTACATCAAATTTAAAGTAAGGACTATACTCTCTCTCTCTCTTTCTCTCTCACACACACAACATTCACTGGCTATACAAATGAGTTCATTAAACGTTTTTCTATACACCTACTATCCCATGGCCTTGTAATATCTTTACCATGAAATAACTTTTTGGAACCTTTCTTCTTCTTTACGTACATAATAGCTAAATACTGCTGGTCTTATCTTTCATGTGTACTGCTTATATTTATTTCAGCATTACTAAATTATTGATACTGAGTGATGATTGAAAGTGAAATGAAAATGTGAACAGCGGTTGGATTCGAACCAGCGACCACCCGATTTCTGGCCTGATGCTCTACCAACTGAGTTACGACGACCTCCTCTCAATGATAAAAAAAAAAAGGGAATTTCTCAAGTACGGAAAGATCATTTTGATGTTGTGTGCTCTGAGTTGGATGGCTTAATCATGAAGCTTTTATTGTTCGTCTAGACATCATCATTAAGTTCAGAAAGAGGTTAGCTATGAGATTTTTTCTACAAATGGCTAAGTAGCTTGTCTTGATAACTTTGGGTGTGTTTGGTTGTTTCTGCTAAAATCTTGTCACTGTCTCCATATTTATTTCGACTTGTTGCCCGTTGAAGTAAACTTTGACCTCCTTGTCGATTCCTGTGTTTCTTATCAGGTAGATAGATAGGGTCAATGCCAGTAGGTTTGAGGATCACTGACTGACTGAAATGCAGTAGCAAACGAAGACAAACTAGACGTTATCTCCAAACTAAACTGCAAGAACTGTGAAAAACACTATATCGGACAGAATAGTCGTTCTCTTCGTATCTGTCCACAACTCATATAAGTACAAACAGACAATTGTAGACACTAATTCGACTGGGAAAACGTGGAAATTCTAAACAGAGGAAATACAAAGGAAGCCAGAGAATTTGTAGAAGCTTGGTATGCAGGTTCGTCAGTGATAAACCGACCTATTGATATTGAAACATTCTACCAACCAATAAGAAACATGAGAAACAAAAAGAGGGTTAAAGTTCAAGTTAGCATGACAACCAATGGAGATATGTACGGAGATAATGATGAGGTTGTCGCAGAAACAATCACACACAAGTCCATCAAGACAAGTTACTAAGCCGCTTGTGAAGAAAATCTCATAGTTCACTTCTTTCTGAAGTCTGTGCTGATGATGTTGTCTAGAATGATAATGAAAGCTTCGCGATTAAATCATCCAACTCAAAGAACACAACACGATCAAAATCATCCTCCTAAGATACAAATATTCTCTATTATGTCAATAGAAATCATGATACATTTCACTCTAATGTTTCACATACAATGACAGCATACACAGAATCTATCGACACCTACCACTTTCGTTAAGTAATTAAAACCTTCTTATTCTTGATGTTTTTTTTTTCTGACCTTGCTTGCATCAATATATGTCTGTGTATTGTATCAGACAAGAAGATAATCAATAATCTCAGTAATTACGCCAGAGTCCTACATAACATTAAAAAGTGATTCAAAAGGCATAGTTTAGACTAAACAGATAAGAAAAACCCTGAGATCAATGAGTGGTAAAGAGAAGAAACTGAAAAGTATCTAATGATCTCTCTACTCAGATGATATTATTTATCTCTCACTCAACGGTGCTATATGTATAAATTATAAATCAGGCGTTAATACACAGATAGATGTTGAAACTTAGTTTGTAGTTATTATCACAACTATCGATCGCATCATTTTATTCATACCTGTGATTCCCGTCTGATTATGGTACAGAAACGATTTGACAGATCTGTATTGGCATATTAGCCCCTTTAATGAACACCTCTATACTGCCACAAGTTTCACCTAGATATTATTTACTTGGCGATGGCTTGTAGTGTAATCCAAGACATACGCTTCACCCTATTTGGAACTCACAGGGTGAATGTATTTCAATCTCAGTAAGTGATGGGCTAAGGGTTCGAGTCCAAGTGGGGAAAATACCACTCACTAAGAGGCAAATACATACAGCAAAAAAGTCCCAAATAGGATGATACGTACACCACTAAGCAAATAATTTCTATCATATTACAAACATAACCAGTGTTACATATAGACTGAAAGTAAAGACTTATCCATACAAAGTAGAGTTGTGCTCAATGGATTCCAGTAAACTCACATCATCCCTTTTGATATTCGTCTACCTCGGAGTTCAAACAATTCCCGTTTCGAATAAGGTGTTAAGAAGCATTTCCACTGGAAACAAAGTGGTCACTTTCAAACTTTTGTAATTATTTTAATTACTGTATAGAAAAACAACTGTTATGCTAAGAAATCTCTAGGCGTTTTTGCATCGTTCTCATTAATATGAATACTTGTGTAATGTGCATCTTTCTCCTCGATAGTCTTAAGGCAATTTGTCGAATCGTATACCAATACCAGCTTCTTATCTGACTACCCGTCTATTGGTTAGTATATATTATTGATGGATAGTGGCTAGAAGCGGAATGCAAGATGCGCGTTTCATCCCATTTTGGACTCGTCAGCTGGATGTACCTACCTCCCAGCATGTTCCCACTGGGACTCGAACTCGTACAAGAAGTGGCTATAGTGGCTCGGTGGTCTAGCGGATAACGCACTGGCGTTTGAAGCGGTCGGTCCTTGATTCGAATCCCAGTGGGAACAACAATCACTGAAGGCCAAGTAGACCCGGCTGACGAGTCCAAAATGGGGGCGAAATGCACACCTGCGCTACCCACTACTCTTCATCTATACATGATAATGGATGGCCATGGGGTTGTAAAGCTGGCAGAAGGGATCAATGTACCACTACAGATTTCGATGCTACTCATGCCTGCCTATTTATTCGTTTAGCATTCATTATCATGTATAAATGAAAGATAGTGGCTAGCAGTGGAATCCAGGATGCAAATTTCGGACTATTTGGGACTCGTCAGCTGGATCTACCTGCCTCCAAATGAATGATGTTGTTCCCGCTAGAACTCGAACTCGGGACCCATCGCTCCAAACGTCACAGCGTTATCTACTAGACCTCTGAGCCATAATGGTCTAGTGGACAGCACTCTGGCATTTGAAGCGATCGGTCCTAGGTTCGAGTCTTAGTGGCAACATCACTCACTTGGAGACAGGTACATCGAACTAACGAGTCCCGAATAATGCGTAATGCGCACCCAGGACTCTACTGCTAGCCAATATCCATCATTACTTTATTTTAAACACAGACAATATCGAGGTATTTATGCAGGAGTCCATATGCCAATAGAGACCCATCAATTCGGTTCAATCAACCACGGGATAATACAAGCAATAACAATAAGGGAGTTAGGCCTAGTTCCAGTCGATGGAAATAAGTAACTGAAACCAAAAAAAATTTAAGCTGAATTTATGACGTAGCAAAGATTTAGGTGTTTCATAATCATTCGGTGAGTAGCTGTCACTCATAAACAGATACTCATAAGAACCAGAAACTTTTGAGTTAAGCTTTAAAATGTTCCCCATATCTCCTTATCATTATTTAAGTTGTATTGTTTAGCCAGGAATAACACCGGCCATTATTAGTTATATTCATCAACACAAAAGTTATCTTATTTATAATATTTATAAATAAATTCGACAGTACATAGTACCAAGAAGTATTTCACACTACATCATGATTCGTGCGACGGTACTTACACCGAAACACAAGGTTTCTCTATGAGGACCTTTGACTCAAAATCTTGCTCACAAAAAATCTATATCAACCAGTCGACTCGATTTCCAAGTGTTACACAGTAGGTGACTGTGAATAGTGTCCAAAAGAATTACAATCAACAACATAGGGAACCTATTCATACTATAGTGCCACCTAATCTACTATGCGTGGTTTATAATCATATGCATAATTAATTTATTCTGTGCGACAATTGTTATTTTTCAAGTTCTCATTTTTATAATATTTCTAGCATTCTGTACACACTGAATCAATACACTTTCTGATAACAACCAGTGTTATCATTTAACATCACCACACCTGTCTTGCTAATTATGTAAAGGTATATATATGCATACTGAACAAAATCTACGTAATAATATCACCTTCACTTCGACATATATGAATAAATCACTAAGTATACACAATAAATCCTTCAAGTACTGCTACTCAATAACATGGAAGCACGTAGATGAACGACAGTATAATTTCCGTTGAATGAACATTGCAATAACAGACTTAATGACCTATATTAATAAAATCACTTGTAATTCTTTTTGTCAGTTTATGCTAGAAATTTCATATTCATTTCTTCATCTTTTGATATATGTTTAGTATAAAGATTAGTGGTTCAGAGACTTGACGCGTTAAGAAAGGCATTTCCAACAAACTACAGATATTTATCAACAACTGCCGCCCACGCTCGTTACTGAAGATCAAATGGCCAGAATAATAAGAATAAGCAACAAGGAACTCTGGGAACGAACCAACCAAGAACCTGTCACCCAACAAATATGCACTGGAAGGAAGTGGAGATGAATTGGGCATACACTGAGAAAACCATTCGAGGACATCACGTGCCAGGCCCCCGAGTGGAACCCAGATGGGAAGCGATGAGTTGGGAGTCCCAACTGAGGGTGACATGGAGGGGATTGTGTGAAGAAGAAATGAGAGCTTCTGGGCAGTCGTGGAGCCATGTTCAAAAGATAGCAGAGAACAGAGTGCACTGGAATATGTGCTACTGAAGCCCTATGTTCTACTAGGAACCCAAGGGACTAATAATAATAAAGATTAATAAGTAGTAATCAATCTGTCAACTTATATCAACACATTTGTGGAGAAGTGATCCATTGATTTAGGGAGTTGATTTTCAACCAACGTGAGTCATAGGTTCGAATCCAGCTTCACATACTGAGGTTTGATCAAACAGGTAGCATTATTAGCCCGTACACAATAGATGTGTCTCACTGTCTACTGTACGAATATGAACAAGGTTGCTAAGTGAATTTCCATCAATACATTTGTTCAGTGAGAGGGTTTCAGTATTTGTTCCGTTTAAAGACATTAACTGAAACCGATACAAAATCCAAAATGTCTAATTTCTCTACTTCATTAAAGCAAGACGAAAAAGGTTGATGGTAGTCAACGTACCTAGATAATGTCGCAATTTGCAAAACAAGTCAGATAAATATAAAATTCATGACTGATTTGTCAACAAATAAGGGCAAAACGGTCCACTTTTAGTTTTTACTTGGTCACCTAAAGGATTGGTTGGTCGTGTAGAGTATGATTTTATATCAGCTTAAAAATTGGCAATCCAAGCGCTAAATGGAGTGGAAAACCTATGTTATGCACGAAAACTGTTAGTTTTCCTCCCAAAGGCTGTAGATAAAGAGACTCCAACCTTCACTCTACTGAAACGAATCCATAGGCTGTCTTCAAATACGTCATAATTATCCTGAACAGCCGAATTTTTAAAGTCGGCTACTACTGTTCTTCCTTTCACTTATTTAGGCCTAGTTTTTGTTAAATATGTCTTTTCAAGTTGGTATACATCATGGACCAACAGCGGTTGGAGGAACATTGGAAACTCGGGAGCACTGGACATCTGTTTCGTCCTAGTATGGGGCTCCTCAGCAGTGCGCATCCATGAACCCAGGACATCCAGGTTTCGTGGTCAGCACGTTACCATTGAGTTAGCCACTGCGTTGGAATCCAGGTTTCTAATGTTTCTTCATCTGCAGACTAACGGTTTGATAGAACGGAATAACCGAACACTTAAGGAGTGGCTGGTTGCGAAAGGAGGAAACTAGGAGGCACAACTGTCGTTAATATTGTTAGTGCATCGTGCGTCCGTACAAGGAACAACCAAGAAGTCATCGTTCCAGTTAGTCTATGTCAGGAAACCACGGCTCCTATTACATAGAAGACCTGGCCCCAACAACAGCTGTGGAACATGACAAGATTGAGAACGGAACGGAACCAGGCAACCAGAAATGTGGAACAAAAACAGAAAGCTGACGTTGGAAAATCTGAGCACAGAGAAAAAAGTAAATGAAAACTCTTCGAGACCGCAGATCAAAAGAAGCGTAGAGAACGAGGATATACGTCAGGAAGTGAATATGGTAGAATAAGACTGTTCCCAAAGTGAGAAGGACCATACATCGTTACCAAGAGACGCGGTTCAGTTTATACCATTAAAAAAGGGGACAAGAAGAAAAGAGTAAACGCCAGCCTACTTCAAAAATGGAGACGATGGGAAAAGGAGGAAACACCAAGAGAAGATAGCACCAAAGCGATCAACACTACTGAAAACCCGAAATTTTGACGGGGGGAAGAGTGTAGTGGGTGCTACTGACATGAATGGATATTAGTAGTAAATATTGAGAGGTGGGCAGAAGTCATAGGTAGTTAAGAGCGATGTGTAAATATTCTGCACCGGAAAACCCAAGATACAACGTCGGCGTGTGAAGAGCAAAAAGAGGTAGAAGAAGAAGAAGAAGAGGAAACGCAACACATTGTGCAAATGAATATTTCAATGGAAAGTGTACAATATTTCGTCAGTAATGCACAGTGTCATCATAAACATTCTTCTGCGTTCAATCCTTTGCCATCTTCTTATACTGTCAGTTAAACGAAATGAGAGGGTTTTTAACCATAGACACTTACCTTGATAAAAGTTAGGTCTGAATACGTCGAAGGAAGAAAAACAGTACCAGAATCAGCATTCACATATACGTGAACTCGCACTAACTGTTTTACAACGGACAGAATATAAAATGTTTATGATACAAACGAGGTATCCTACGTAGTTTTAGACATTGACAAGGTTGTGTTGATTGAAATGGAAGATAACAAAGATTTAGGCTAAGCGAAATCGATCAAATCTGGTGAAGTTGTTAGGACTACTCAAAGGTTAATTATTTATACAATGACAATGCGCACTGCTGAGGAGTCCCATACTAGGATGAAGCAGCTATCCAGTGCTTCCAGGTTTCTAGTGTTCCTCCAACTGATGCCAGTCCATAATGAATACCGACCTGAAATCAATAAATCCCCATAAACCTCAAAATTAAAATAATCCAGTGCTCATTGGTGACTAGCTTCAAGAGATGATTCCTGAAGTTACAATGAGTTGTGACCAAATGGGGCCAACCAAATCGAACGTAAGGACAGTTACTCAACGACAGCATTGGATGGAGGCCGCTCTATACCGTAAACTGACAGAAGTGGGGAACATGGACCAATGAATTCCAACCCAGTGGCACAATGGTAAGGGTGCTGACTATGGAACCTGAAGGTCCTGGGTTCGATCCTCAGTGGGGAGGGATCATGAGTGAGCATTGCTGAGAAGTCACGTACTAGGACGAAATAGGTGTCCATTGTTTCCCCAACTGATGTCGGTCCACGATGAATAACAACCTGAAACCAATGATGAAATGAACACTTTAGAGATGACAGGAGAAATTGGGAAGGGGTTATAGGCAATATTATCCTCAACTTGGTAAGAAATGACATAATGACTAAGTAAGCGTAGTAAAAGGTCAAGAGATTTCCATCACATTGAGTAATAAGATAAACAAAAATCAGAAAGTGAGTGTATGTTTTGAAACATCGAAAGAGAAAAACTAGGAGTCATTAAGTTGTGAAATCTAGTAATCATAAACCCAGGAGATTAAAGTTACTAAGGTAAGGCAAGATGTCAGGCTTGAGTCTTTTAATAGTAACTGCTTCAATGAAGCAGAACAGCATTGTATATTCCGTCAGTTTTAAAGCAGCTGAAGAAACTTGATGAAATACATGGATGCTGGTTGTGGTACTAATGTTCCTCTTGCTTCATTCGCGCTTGTGAAAGGAAAGTATTTTATATATTAGAGCCTTTTGATTACTTCCTAAAACTGAGACCTGTTTTAAAATGATATTGTTACACACATACACACAAACACACACACACACAGAGTTATAGAAAGAATACATTACATCATACATTTAAAATTCAACAGTTAGAACCAATAAACACTCCAGCAGCTTTCCCTCAGCTTACAATCCCTATACAAAATCAAATGTGTCTAGACATTTTTCTAGTAAATTTAAACTATGAGTAGGAGGGAAATTTCCAGAAACATGTAAAACGAAAAGACCACGTCTGCTTGGATGTATAATGAGTCCATCACCTGGACTTCCCTGATCTTCGGCATCAGTTAACGGCATCGATGTACAATAAAGACTGAAACATAATGGAAACAATATAGACAATGAACAAGGGTGATTACAACCGATGTTAATAATATCGACATACAAAAAAGCACAGAATAACACCGTAGATAAATTATTTCTTGGCAGGTTATAGTTCCTCAAAACAACGTATCATGTTTAAGAAAGCAAAAAATGTACAGTCATAAGTTGACATGAGATTGCTAAGACTACTTGGAGGATTTTATCTCCCATATCACTTCTGAACATTAAGGAACATTCGATAAGTGTTGGTCTGAGTAGTGTAGGGAGGTGTAGACTGCCTGGCTGGGCCAATTAAGACGACAGGAATCATCCCATCCTCCCGTACACCTTTGTTCAAATTGATATCACTCCCATTCACTTGTTCTTTGTATACTACTGTGAAGTGTGACAACTTGAACAAATGCACCTGTGTGAGAGGTTCTATGTTGATTTTGTCTGTCTCTGTCTGAAATTCGACAAGACTGAACATCGGCAAGCTGTTAGTGCTCAAATACTAGTGTCTTCTTACATCAATCACCCAAATGATAAAGCAAACACTATAAATAAGGTTATGTGTAGTTACTGGAAAAATACTATCCACAGGATTTGACACATGTGATACACTGGAAAAACAAGAAGCTAACTCTAAAAATGTTGAATCTGGTATAGAAATGTATCGCAATTCCATCAAGGGGACCTACATTTCTCCATACAGCCTAGACTACCTACATGATATAGTAGTAAACAATAGTTTCAAGCAAGTACTGCAACACAGTAACCGCTCTACGTCTTGCTATGAGAGCTCAACATACGCCACCTTATTCTGACGAATACAATCTCGTCCCAAGGAACCCATCAGTCACCGAGTATGCAACGTATCCATCAGAGCCATTTCCGTTCCCCTGCACAGTTGTTAGAATTGAAATCAGACGTTTTCCGTTCCAGAACACCCAGTTACGTAGGTGTAACGATTATAGATATGCGTCAGCGGCCTTACAGTGACTATCTGGTGACCCTAATATGTCAGCAGTAATATCTTTGACTATACTACTGGATGACATGGGTTAGAATGTCTGAAGAGACATTAATCCCTTCAAGATTACAAATACGCTTTGCTGATGAGCGCCAAAGAACCTAGGTGTTCAGGGCTTCCCACAGACTGCCTCCAACCATATAAAATCAATACTGAAATAGGCTGAATAGTGTTCTTACATGATTTCTACCGAAAACAATAATCAACTCCAATATCAAAAAACACTGGTTATAATATTTCAATGACAACTTTTACATGTTACTTAAAATCCACATAGAATATCAACACTGAACTAGCTAAATAGATGTACACACGTGCATTTATCACGATTTGTAACAAATTTGTTAGATCAATATACTGACGTAAACAATATGATATTATTGTGAAGTGCTACGTGTCTAAATTTTGTCAAGTTTATCCTTACACAAAACAAAGCGTAAAATGGTTGGAATTAAGACAATAATGAAGACCAAAATAGTATTCATAAGTGTGATACTTACTGACACTAAACGAAACGAATCGCATTCAGTCACCTTGTTCACATCCATGCAGTAGACAATGAGTCACACCTATTGTGTCAAGGCTAATGATAGTACCCAGCTGACCAAATCTTAGTAGATGGAGCAGGGTTCGAATTCATGACCTGATGGTAGGTAGTCAGCTCTACACTGACCTAGAAATAGTGGAGAATTCCGAGTGACCTATATTTTGAGAAACCAGTCTATTTAATGGACCATGATGTCATATGAAAGAAATATGGTCTGACAAAATAGTGACAAATGATGAAGTTATTCAATAAAACAGTTTAGAAGGTGAAATAGGGTAGTGACTAGACTTCCTCTCCCTATCCAACTTCCTTTTCTTTCTAATACTGATAACAATATTTTTCTTCTTCACTTTAAGCAATAATCAGTTTTTCCTACCTGGTTTTTGATTTTAGCACAAAATTCCGGTAGGTTGACCTTGTCATAGGATTTCATTGCACTTCACTTCTTGAAAATCTTATGGCCCGATTAATCTTAGAAGTAGGCTCTTTTCACAAGACTTGATGTATCGTTCTAAGGCATAAACTTGTAAAACCATAGATGTCTTATTAGTCATTCAACTTTCAGTACTGACAAATCGAAATATGCAGACAATTAAGACGGAAGCTTCCAATTTGGTTTTACTTTGATCATAATGCCTAGCAGAGGAATCCTGGACGTGTGTTTCCTCCATCGCTTCGAACGCCAGAGCGTTAGCCACTAAGCCACTGGGGTACGGGGAATTACAAGCATCATGATTTTAATTTGTAAAAAGGATCAGAGGTACATATTCTGAAGGTCGTATATTTCTGCAAATACAAAACCGTATCATTAGGCTTAAGTCGCAGATGTTTTATATGAGCGTATGATACTAATTAGATTTTTAGGAGAGCTGGCAGTCAATAATTCAGTTTTTTTATGTCATTAGTGTAACTCTACAAAATCAGGCTACTCAAACCCACGCACCTCATTATTTTCGTCATGAATTGTTGACACTAGAATACCTTAGTGTTTCATACTGATCTGCGTTGACTTTTAGAAGGTAAACTTTGGACTTTATGATTTTATGTCTTTCAGACAGCTACGGCTGATATTAATGATGGATATTGGCTAGTAGTGGAATCCAAGATGGGCGTTTCCTCCTACTTTGGAACTCTTCAACTGGGTGTACATGCCTCCCAGCGAGCGATGTTGCCGCGCTGGGACTCGAACTCGGAACCAATCGCTTCAAACGCCAGAGAGTTATCCATTGAACCATCGAGTCACGATATGGCTGATGCCCGTAAAACTTAACAGCGACCTACACCTTCGTCTACTAGGTGATGACAGGTACTCACTATCTGAGGGCTGAAGACAGGTCCTGGCTACTCAAGCCTCGGTAGGTGTAGATCACGGTTTAAACTCATAACCTACTGGTTGAATCAAGAATATGAAGCGGAAGTAGAAACGTGATTAGTCGGTGTAAGTTATTTACTTTTAATTGTTGTGATAGAAATTCAAACCTGTTTTGCTAACATGAAAAACACACAACAAGTAGTCTATCGAATAATGCTATGCAATAACATTACATTACAAGCGCTTATTGACCGTTAACAAAGTAAATCTAACAAGAAAACGGAATGTTAGAAAAAACTAGACAAACCTTGAATGCATATAAAATAATGGTTTGAAACGGCGTTTCTTTGGTAAGCGACTGCTTATTTCGGTATCACCCACTGATTTTTCGATCATCTGTTTATCAATTCTCTGCTGATTTCCTGCACTACCCATCAAACCAACTGTCGGTTCAGATTGTATCTTTAAAGGAATAGGAAGATGCAGCACACATTCTCGGAGTATACTGTCACGAACTTCTGAACAACGATCAGAAACTAATGGTATGACCTGAGAATAAGCGTTCGGTTCCCAAAAATCAATACTCGACAAAGTACCAATATGAAAAACTGATTTAGTATTCCATAACATTTGAGCTGCACCTAATCCTGGCCCCTTTGGATACATAAAACGATCTAAAACCATGGAACATGATAATCACCACAAACATCTGAGATATATCTCAACAGTATACACATTAGTCAGTCAAAAGAAAAATATGAGTTTATTCAAACCATTCGATAAGATAAAAGGTATTGTATCAAAGTGTACAAAAATTAGATGAATTCATCTACATATTTGTTAAAGATAGTATTCATCACGGACTGACGTCATTTGGGGGACCATTGAAAACCCGGGAGCAGTGGGTAGCTATTTCATCCTAGTATAAGACTCCTCAGCAGTACGCATCCACGATCTGGCTAGGGATCGAACCCAGGACCTTCAGGTTTCACGGCTAACGTGTTAACCATTCAGCCACCGGGTCGGTTTTCAGTGGTTCAAATGAAATCGACGAAGTTGTCAGGACGAAACAGCTGACCAATCTTTCCAGATTTGCAATGGTTCCCCAACTGATGTTAATCCGTGATGAATACTACCTCTAAATTAAAATATTCATTGATCTCAAAAATATATTTGTTAAAATTCTCAAAAAGTAACTAAATTAAAACGCACAGTTTCACTCAATTTTGCATTCTAAACAAAAATGATTGAAGGATGATTGTGATATAAAAGATGAAGGAGATTGAAGAATTATGAACAATACTGATTCTTACTAACTTACACTTTTTATTATTTCTCCAAACGAGTAAAACATTTTATTTCAAATCTGTTCAAAAGAACATCAATTACAAGTCTTGACTCGCACAGTGTAAAGGTGTAATTTGAACATGTCACAAGTTGTGATGACTAGCAGTAGAATCCAGCACGCACGTTTTGTCCTGTCTGGGACTCGTCAGCTGGATGTACCTGCACTTCACTGAGTGATGGTATTCCCACTGACACTCAGAACCCGTACTCATCGCCTCAAATGGAAGACGTATTCATTAGGCCACTGCTACACAGCAGCCAATTTTTTTGCGGTGGGTACGGGTTCGGGCCTGAGTAGGAACACCATCACTCATTGAGGTCCAAGCGCATTCAGCTGACGAGTCCCAAACGGGACGAAACATGCATCCTAGATTCCACTCCAAGCCACCTCTAAGCCAATTATAACAATAAATATTCAAGCAATGTCAAGGATACCGTATAGGCACTCATATGCCACAGAGGTCGCTCAACTCGACCCAGTATAACAACGGAGAATTACAAGTATCAGCAAATAATAATAATGTATTTGAAGGTTAATAGGGATCCTAAGTCTAGGGTGGCTGAATGTTTAATGACCTGAAGGTCCTGAGTTCGATCCCTAGCCGGATCGTGGGTGCGTACTACTGAGGAGTCCCAAACTAGGATGAAATAGCTGCCCAGTGCTCCCAGGTTTTCAATGGTTCGCCAACTGTTGTAAGTCCATGATGGATGCTATCCTTCATAATAACAGTGTCACAGAGTCCAAACCAGCCCCACCTACCGAAAGTCTTGGCAATCAAGTAGAGTCATTAGTTTTCACACGGATGTGCATATAAACACATGACATTAAGATCCCGTTTCGTATGTACAGCACTTGAAGATTACTAGTTGATCACTTTATTGTGATGCTATTCACTACAGTCTTAGTTCCGATTGTCTTGCTTAAAAAAATCAGCAAACTCTTCACCAATCTCCTTTTACATCTACAGATGTGTCCAACGATTCATGCAAAGATGGAGACTGAATTTAAATCTGAACGACTGTAAGGCAATCTAAATCGGTCAAATTACTAATCATGTTCGTCACTTCTTAATATTATTATTATTTTGTCCCTTGGGTTCTTAGTGGAACATAGAGCTTTTCAGTAGCACGTCTCCATTTCACTCTGTTCTCTGCAGTCTTTTCAACCTGGCTCCACGACTGCACACAGGCTCTCATTTCTTCCTCACACCATCTCCTCCATGTCACCCTCGGATGCCCAACTCGTCGTTTCCTATTTGGCTTCCACTAGACGGCCAGGCCTAGTGCGTGATGTCCCCAAACCGTCTTCTCAGTGTATGCCCAATCCATCTCCACTTTCTTATTCTGCATATTCGTTGAGCGATGAGTTCTTGGTTGATTCGTTGTCAGCCAGATTTCCTTGTTGTTTATTCTTTCTGGCCATCTATCTGGTCTTCAGAACCGAGTATACGTAGGTGGCAGCTGCTGATGAATGACTGAAGATTGTTGAAAATGCTTTTCGTAACGCGCCAAGTCTCTCAACCATCACATAGAAGCAATGACTTACTTGACTGAATTAGTGTTGAAAATCCAAATCTTGTTCACGCTTTATGCTGAGTGCAGTAGATCTTCACACTGATTACAGATTAATGAAGGGATGCCTGTCTCGCTGCTTTTCCGATCCTGGCTTTGGCATCCTCATCTGTCCCACCTGTAGTTGAAACGATGTTGTCTAGGTAGGTTAGTGAAAGAGACTACTTCCTTTAGGTTTCTCCCGTTCATGGTGATTTGTGTTTGTTGTTGGTTGGGTATCTTCATCACCTCTATCTTCTCTACGCTCACCTGAAAGAAGTCCCGTCTTTGCTGCCCTGCCTCTTCTGCGAACTTGTTGGTTTTCACCTGTACATCTTCGAGTTTGTGCGACACAAGACATTAGACATAAATCATCATTGGCAGCGAAATCCAAATCTTCTTCTGGGATCTTCTCACCAGTCCAGCCAGCGTACGCCCATCTTCTCACAGTTTCTTGCATGATTGCATGATCCAATCCAGTCGACCACAATCAGGAAGATGATCGGTGATAGTAGGTGGCAGCCTTGTCTTATCTGTCAACCTGTCTTCACTTCAAAGGCATCACTGAGCTTTATACTGAGAATCACTAGGCATGTGGCGTCTACATATAGCTGTTGAATGAGGTTGATGAAGGTTTGTGGTACTAAAACCGTAGTGTTGAAACAGTCGCCAAATTACTTCTCGGTCGACGCTATCGAAGGCCTTATCAAAATCGATGAATTTGAGGTAGAAAGTTGACTGCCATTCTATGCTCTTTTCTATTCACTGTTTAATGTATAACAGCAATATGTCGAACTAATAACGCTTTGGATTTTCAAACCGATTACAAACTACACGGTCTGTATTGATGTTTGTCACAGTTGTAAATCGTTTTTCAACAACCCAACATGGGGTCACCATTGGAAATCACCCAACCGATTGTTACGAGCTTAAGAAATATACTACCGAACAAGCTGCAAGAAAAACATACTGCTTTGAAGATTCAGTTGATCTGAACAGTTCAGCTCTATTATGTAAATTTTTCATGATTCACAGATGATAAGCTTCATCAGAAAAAAGATAAACAGCCATCTTGTTTCTAGATCATTTTTATCTGGCTGGGGAAATTTTGCAAAAACAGAGTAAGTGATTTCTCTAACTAATGGTGTAGTTCAGTAGTAACATTTCACTATGCTAATGAACAGCTTTAATGGGAAACAGTTTCCAGAAGTAATTCTACCACAGATGTGATTGTATAACATTGAATTAGGCATATTTAGCCTACAGGCTTCCTACATACTTATTTGTAAGGTTTCATCTTGAAAGGAAAAATCTATAAAGGTAACCAACAGTAAATGTCGCTTCTCTACTCCATTTTGAAAGCCACTTTTTTTATTATCGAACATGACAACTAATTGAGAGGAAAAATGTTTTGCACATATGAATTTGAGTGAGTTCAGATTAAAATATACTCGAATAGAAAGTGTATATAGAGGAGCACTCATGAATCTTCTAGCCCACCCAACGAATAAATCTGATTTCAAGAGAAACTTGTACCATCAAAATCAAATACTAATCGTCGACACACACACAAAGTTAAGCAGACAGACAGACAAAATCCACACAGAACGTTGCACAGAAGTTCACCGGATAAATCTGTCACAGTTTATAGCAGCATGCAAAGACCAAGTGAAAAGAAAAAGATAGCTACCAAAGTAAACGAATGTATGGGGGTTACAATGAGAAGTCGTGACCAAATGGGGCCAACCAAATCGAACGTAAGGACAGTTACTCAACGACAGCATTGGATGGAGGCCGCTCTATACCGTAAACTGACAGAAGTGGGGAACATGGACCAATGAATTCCGACCTAGTAGCACAATGGTAAGTTGCTGACTATGGAACCTGAAGGTCCTGGGTCCGATCCCCAGTGTGTAGGAGTCATGGGTGCGCACTGCTGAGAAGTCACGTACTAGGACGAAACAGATGTCCAGTGCTCCCAGGTTTAAAATGTTCCCCAAACTGATGTCAGTGAATGGTGAATTCAAACCTAAAATGTATGGACGGTGAGAGGATTTGAAAAATGAAGATCAGTAGGAGCGTTCGAATTCTAAAGGTGTCAAAGAACCAAGTACGAAACGAGAATGAAATGTAAGTAAGCAACCAAGAGCACGCTTTTGAAGTAGGCAATGAGCTATATACCTACTGTGTGGAGACAACTGCTAATGTTTTGCAACCTAGGCTTCTATATATGAAAGGAGGCTTGAAACAATGACCCATAGATTGAAAATCTAATATCTCCATCAATAAACCACAGTTACATGAAAATAAGGATACAAAAGTCAGTTAAGAAATCTTACTTTCAAGATGATTTCAATCATGTAATGCCAACCGAATAATCACAAAACCAAGAAGGACAAAACAGCTCTATTTTGCTTTGCAACAGGATCTCCATAAAAACAACGATCATCTAGCCATTGACTACTAAGTTGAAACACAAACATCTAACGCGACGTGTTACCATAATGGATACTCCTGCAAACTTTTTTAGTATAAATTCAAGAAATTCACTCCACAAAGCAATTCACTAGTAATTACAGAATTTGTACTGGGTGATGATTGAAGGTGAAATGGAAATTTAGACACTGGCCGGATTCGAACCAGCGATAATCAGGTTCCCTACCTGATGCCTCTACCAACTCACCTACAAGGTCTGACTGCTGACCACATTTTTATTTCACTTCGATCACCAAGGGTTTTGCTCGACTATCATGTGAATTCGTGACGCGTTACTACAGCTTTATCGTATTCACACTGGCTGCCTAGTCAGGACTGATCATCTCAATCGAAATCTAACTGAATTAGAGAGGGAGGACATCATACTGTTTATCATTTTTTGACTAGCTGATATGGCCGTGGTTTTGCAGACTGGTATTTATACTGCTATTTTATACGGTTATCTCAGATAGTCAACAAAAATGGTAATCACTATGATGCTCTCTTTCTCTAATTCAGTTAGATTTCGATTGGGATGAGAAGTCCTGACTAGACAGCCAGTGTGAGTATTATCAAACGGTAGTACCGCGTCACGAATTCACATGATAGTCGGGCAAAACCCTTGGTGATCGAAGTGAAATAAAAATGTGGTCAGCAGTCAGACCTTGTAGATGAGTTGGTAGGGAATCGAGTCGGAAACACGGTGGTCGCTGGTTTGAATCCGACCGCGGTTCAAATCTTCATTTTACCTTCAATCATCACCCAGTCTATCAAACTACGGCTATCTCAGATAGTCAAAAATGAAAATATAGAATTATTATTAAATCGATGATTCAAGAACTTTACACATCAGAATTCTTTGACAATATTAGTACCTACGGCGGCGTATTCATTTGACAACGGCTGGCGGTAAATATTAACCTTAAATATATACCCCCAAAATATGATTTTCACTTAACTCGCTCCGTGATTCATAAACTATAAATAAGTTTTAATACCGAAAAATGCTTCTATTAATCTTGGCAAATTAGGATACTTAACTGTGATTATTACAGAATAGCAAAGAGCAAAACAATTAGAAAAGTTTATTACTGATTATCTAAGAAGACTGACTTTTAAATACCTTCTATCTAAACATTTTACAAATCAACAAAGTTATAGAAACCTGACAAGACTGTCTCATCTGATGAAAACTACACGATAAGTATAGTTGGCGGCTTAAAAAGGTAGATGAATGAAACTAAATCTTGAAAATACTTTACGACTAGAACCATAACCGAGTTTGATTTTTATAGGTAAACGTTACACGTCCACCTGATTAGTTTCTGCAGATACTACATGAAACGTACACTATTTAAATGAGCTGATATTTCCATTAACTGATTGTATATCAAAGACCTTGTTTAGTTCGCTTTCGCCATTCACATTCCCTTCAGATCTGCTGATTTTACTATCACAACCATCATTTGGATACCAAGTCCTCTGGTTGGCAACCTGTACGGTTTCGAAAGCTCAAAATTCGAGGAAAGTTGTTATTCGACCTCCACCGGTTAGTTCGAGGACATGAGCAAAATTCTTGCTCCACTTCATACGATAAACTAGTACGAAAATCAGCCAGTGTTCACTTCATACTATGATCACAATAAAGAAGCTTCGGCAAAAAGCGTGAGTGATCTCCAGTTACCCATCCTGCCTCGTATTCAATCGGTGAAACAGTTGCACAAGAAAAGATACCTGAACCTATCAACTAACTAATTTTCATAAGCTCGACATCCATACATGCCCCTGCAGAATAAAATCACCTCAACAGTTGAAGACATTCACAAAAAAAACTATTCATGCATTATAACAGAAGCAAATGTAAAAATAACCTTACTCCAACGACTCAACAAAACCATGAACACATATTTCAGAAGCAGTCGACAAACAATGATCGGTGACGACGCCAAAAACAATTGACACCAAACCCAGCACAAAGCTGCATTAACTCAAATTGCCACACTTCATAGTAGTACACAAACAACAGGTGGATACAAAAAGTGATATCAAAGAAGATAAAGCAGTATAAGAGAATAAACAATTTGAGGATACAGGTTAGTGTGAATATTCAATCTTAAGACATCAAGAAGTGGATACATCTGCGCCATTGTGACACAATTTTCAGGCATACCACAAAGAGTCCTCAGTCACTGATTGCTTTCGTCTCGAGGACCCCAACCAGGCAGTCTGCATCACTCCACACAACTCAGACCAACAGCAAGGGAACGATGAAGAATATCTGTAGCTCACAGTTTGATCAACAACGTTTCCAATGACATGAAATTCACAATGGCGAAGGAGTCGAACAACCAACCACCATTCCTGGATGTTTTAGTCAGTAGGACGAATGCCGGAAAACTGGAAATCTAAGTGTACAAGAAGTCGACGCACACTGATCAAATCCTCAACTACAGTAGAAACAACCCAACAACGCACAAAATCACTTGCGTGCAGACTCTATTCAAAGGAGCTAGAACACACTACAGCACAACAACTTCATGGACAAACGAAGAAAATTACTTGATGTCTATCCTAAAGAAGAACGGCTACCCGCGAAACTTTATCAGAAGATGCTTATCCCATACATCATCAACTACAAAGTCATCGACAGAAGTCAACAAATGCATCATTCTACTGTGCATAAAGAATATATCAGAAATCACGACAAGATTGCTGAGACCACTTGGAATTGGTGTGGCTCATAAAACAACAAATTCCCTCTGAACCCTATTATGTAGACCAAAGAACTCAATAACCAAAGAAGACAAACCGAATATCACTTACAAAATCAACTGCAATAACTGTAGCCAACACTACATTGGACAAAGTGGTCGCCCTCTTCATCTTCGTCTACATGAATACCAATTGACTATTAAACGTCACGACATTACATCACTCATTTCAATGCACGTGCATAATTATCGACATGAATTCAATTTTGACAATGTAGAAATCTTAGACGGAGAGAGGAAACAAAGAGTATCAGAGGATTCCTAGAAGCTTATCATTCAGGTCAGTTAGCAATCAATAGATGTATAGACATAGACCCAATCTTATCAACCAACGAGAAAAGTGATAAACGACAGAAAGGTCAGAGGTGAAGCAGAGGAACAGCCAACAGGAAAATCTATACAGTTAATGACACGACAATCAAAGGAAACAACCAATCACGAATCAGTTTGTCAGGGCAAGCTACTAAATCACTCATGGAGAAATATTGATAGCTCACTTCATACTGAAGTTAATGTTGAAGATGTCCTCTAGATAGACGATGAAAACTCCACGATTAAACAACTCAGCTCAGAGAACACAATACAACCAAGACCATCCACCTGAGCTACAAATATTCTCCACCATTTCATAATCCAACTTCCTCCAGCATGGCACGTCGATGTAAGCAGTGGCTCTGTATGCGCAACAAATGTTTAAGCCATCTCAGTCGACTAAGGTCCACAACCTCATCAATCGACTTACCTGTCTTGCCTAGTACCCTTCATCTGACCCTAGCACTGCTCACACGGTGATTCCACCAAATGCGAGCAATGCCTCACAAGGACAGAACGAACTGCAGTGCAGTTTGCTTGTCCTTTGATATGTAGTCAGATATCTTGTCAGTTGGCACTCCACGTGACACAAGGTGGTAAAGGCCAGACTGACTTTCTGTATCCAACCTGAGATCTCATCAACAACCAACTTGTTCGGGCTGATGCGACTTCCCAAGTAAGTGAAGTAGTCGACACATTCTATCACTTTTCTCCCTATCATTATATTGTGAGTACTTGCAGCAGACTATTCCTGGAGTATCATCCTACATTTGATAGGTGCGAAATGCATGTCAAACGTCCGCAGATTTCTGCTCAACATGTTCAGTAGATTCTTCGCTTAGCAGGACAGTATGGTCTCTAAATGAACCTAATAGTCTCCATGATGTAGGTGAATCCCTGTGAAGTCAAACGTACCCAAGGTTATGTCCATTTGTATATCTATAACGAAGTTAAATTGGTATAGTGACAGTGGGCGTTCATGGCGGACACCACCAGTTGTCAGTTCCATTGACAACTCCCCATTAGCCCTGACATTGCTGCGTGGGTTCGGTTAAAGAACTTTGGTTAGCGTTATATTCTTGCTTGGGACTCCTTTCACAGTAAGGCACTGCCACAACACCTCACGGTCAGCAGAGTCGAATGATGCCTTCAGTTCAAGAAATATGGCAAGTGTCGATCGCCAGTAGGTATGGCTGTTTTCCTTCCAGAACCTGATGCAGACTGAAAACATGACCAATGCACCCTCGTTCAGGCCTAAAACCTACCTGGTTTTCTTGAGTTTGCTATACTTGAGCTCCAATTAGACGTCGGATAACTATGGACCCTAGGGTTTTGGACATATTAGCCAAACTAATTCTCCTATGGTTGTCACAAGGAGACCTCTACCTTCTTATAGACTGGGATGATTAGAGAAATAGACCATTCTAGTGGCACTGCCTCTAGTTCCTATACAGTTCGCGGTGCCCCCGTCACTTTGATTAGCGATTTGCTGCCTCCATTTTTGAAAAAGTCAGGTGACAAACTGTCATGTCCTGCTGCTTTTCATCGTTTTAGGTTCGATACAGCATTCTCATTTTCAAGGAGTGTTGGAAGATTGACATTTACTCCCCATCTAGATTCAGACTAGATGTTGGGCCACTGAAGCGTTTCTGATGGCCAGTTGAACTGTGTTTCAAAATGTTCTGCTGTACGCTCTAGCCTCCTGTTTCTGGAGGTTATCGGCGTCCCATCCTTTCGTCATTCACCACTACTCGCCACGAACGCGAAGACTGTTGGTCATCTTATGTTTGAGATGCTTTCGTTCTTCATCTTGGTCAGAGCCAGCTGGAATTAGTCTTGTCACCTCAATCAGTCCGGGTGACGTTGTGGAAATCCATCGAAGTTTGCTAACCTTCAAGTGTAGGTTACCAGTTGCCTTTACAGCTGTTTCTACAGCAGACTTAATATCACACCAGGTTTCTTCACGAAGAAGACAAGATATTCAGCGAAGAGGACTCCTTTCGACGAATTTATTCTGAAGCTGTACGTTCGTATATATATATATATATATATATATATATATATATATATATATATATATATATATATATATATATATATATATAAAATATTTAATGACTGTAATCCATGAGGATGACTTAAATAATGACTACATCTGAACGTCTTGCTTTCTATAGCAAAATTGACAGCTGGTAATGGAATTCATCCGAGCTACAATCGGCAGAGGTGCGTAGGTGGATATTATGAGTAGGCATCGCCTAGTCTCACAATCCTTCCTAGTCCTTAAGAATCCATTCAGTCGAACAGCACATAGGTTATGTTTGACTGGATCTCGTGTACTATTGGGAGAGTGAAAGGTGGGCGGGGGAGGGAAGGGCTTACACATCCCGGCTGCAAACCATGGAAGGCTATTTCTTCTTAAGGCACCTGGAAGAGAAAAAGGTTTGTATTACCTAAGAGTCCACAGGACATCTGCTTAAAGCCTATCACAGGCTTTTATGGGTTAGTTTGAAGTTTGGTTGTTCTAATCCCGAGAGAACTCATACCGCCGGCACCGGCAAGGCCCTGCGGCATGGTGGAGCGTGTTATTTTTGGGGCCGACCTTTTTTAACCATCCTTCCGTTGAGAAGGCAGGATCAGCGTGGGACTTCTGGCTATCCAAGGGAACCTTACTGCCGTTACACACATTCAGCTAGCAGCAGAACGACTTCACCCTCAGACCCCCATCACAGTGTAGTAATTTACACTACAACGGTAACTTCTTTTCGTTTTAGCACTATCCAACAGATCTCGCTGGTATGGTAGAACGTCGAGGGAACAAGCTTTTCACCAACATAGCTCGTTGGATCATTGTGATATGCAAGTCCGACCACCACGTCATGGTAGCAGCTACTGGTTAAGACTACAAGTTACGCAATTCACTTGAGCCTTTTATATCCTTGTCTTGATACTCAGTGCATGCTGGACTAATTCACTCATTCTTATCAGATGTGACTCCCACTAAGAATAGTTATGAAGCGACAGATACCGTTTGGAAAGTGTGAAGTGCATCTTAAGCATCCTCACATTACCAGTCAGAGTACTTAGAAGACATCATTTTGTCAACGTCTGCATCTAAGGAGGCTATATTGTTTGCAAATCCTGAGATGGTTTAGGGATCACAAAGAAAAAGACCGATTTCTGAGTAGTCATAAAAGAGTGACATCCGTAGGTTAGTTTATGTGACGTGAAATTAGAGCAAATAGACAGCCTTGATGCACACCACTTAACAAGCAAGTCTTGTAAAATGGCTCTGATATCCACGAGCGTTCATCTGTGGAGCTTTTAGCAAGTTGATGTACTTGCTAGGCACCTCTTTTGGTAAGGAAAGGTGCTATCGGACCTCGTAACGCATAGAACTTCAGGAAAATCCTTCAGCAATTAAACCACTTGATAGACATCATCAAGATGATACAACTTAATGGTTGGAGACCAAACAATACTAGTTATAACCATTTACAGGTCTATTGATATTTCCACGTCTGACTTTTGTGAGCTCGGATGTCTTATCACTCTACATCTATTTATTTGCTGTTCGTTGATATCCTTCATCCAGTTTACATGTGTTCGCCTTATGATGTTTTTCTGTCGAAAAGTATGAATCTTTGCAACGATGCACTGTACGAAATTCTACTTCCCATATTGGAAGGGTTGATTTGATATAGCACAGTTATAGAGTAGTATATACTAATGACCGTTATTTATCTCAAGTTATTACTTTACGTCACGATTATAACTTGTCATTTGTATGTCGCCTTCTCAAGGAAATACTGACTGTTATTTGTTCCATATAATTCCTATATCCTAAAAAACAGACATATATATAGACAAGTCCTGTCTTACGCTCCTGAACAATGAACAGATGAGTGACAAATTATGCGGACACAACTTAGTGCTTGCGATGTAGATATAAGCTCGGGTGCAGAGATGAAGTGTTCCATAGTTGACGAACGAGAACGGATGGAAACGAAGCTAATTGGCTTACGATGCCACCAACAAGACAACAAATGTCCTGTAATACAGTTTTGATGACCATCCTCATTGGATGAAAGTGTCAGAATGCAACTTCATACTGAAGTTAGTGCTGGTGATGTCGTCCAGAGAGACGATGAAATCTTCACGATTAAACAACCCAGCCCAGAGAACACAATACAACCAAGACCATACACCTGAGCTACAAATATTCTCCACTATTTCAGAATTAATCTAAAGCTTTACTAAAGTAGCATGTGTTCAGTGCTTCTACAACGCGTCAGTGGTCCAGCATCCAACCTGAACCTGAATGGGACGTAGATGTTGGTCCTCCAACTCTCCCTCAGGTTGAGAAAGCTGTATCGAACCTGTCAAATGTAGGATGATACTCCAGGAATAGTCTGCTGCAAGTACTCACAATATAATGATAGGGAGAAAAGTGATAGAATGTGTCGACTACTTCACTTACTTGGGAAGTCGCATCAGCCCGAACAAGTTGGTTGTTGATGAGATCTCAGGTTGGATACAGAAAGTCAGTCTGGCCTTTACCACCTTGTGTCACGTGGAGTGCCAACTGACAAGATATCTGACTACATATCAAAGGACAAGCAAACTGCACTGCAGTTCGTTCTGTCCTTGTGAGGCATTGCTCGCATTTGGTGGAATCACCGTGTGAGCAGTGCTAGGGTCAGATGAAGGGTACTAGGCAAGACAGGTAAGTCGATTGATGAGGTTGTGGACCTTAGTCGACTGAGATGGCTTAAACATTTGTTGCGCATACAGAGCCACTGCTTACATCGACGTGCCATGCTGGAGGAAGTTGGATTATGAAATGGTGGAGAATATTTGTAGCTCAGGTGGATGGTCTTGGTTGTATTGTGTTCTCTGAGCTGAGTTGTTTAATCGTGGAGTTTTCATCGTCTATCTAGAGGACATCTTCAACATTAACTTCAGTATGAAGTGAGCTATCAATATTTCTCCATGAGTGATTTAGTAGCTTGCCCTGACAAACTGATTCGTGATTGGTTGTTTCCTTTGATTGTCGTGTCATTAACTGTATAGATTTTCCTGTTGGCTGTTCCTCTGCTTCACCTCTGACCTTTCTGTCGTTTATCACTTTTCTCGTTGGTTGATAAGATTGGGTCTATGTCTATACATCTATTGATTGCTAACTGACCTGAATGATAAGCTTCTAGGAATCCTCTGATACTCTTTGTTTCCTCTCTCCGTCTAAGATTTCTACATTGTCAAAATTGAATTCATGTCGATAATTATGCACGTGCATTGAAATGAGTGATGTAATGTCGTGACGTTTAATAGTCAATTGGTATTCATGTAGACGAAGATGAAGAGGGCGACCACTTTGTCCAATGTAGTGTTGGCTACAGTTATTGCAGTTGATTTTGTAAGTGATATTCGGTTTGTCTTCTTTGGTTATTGAGTTCTTTGGTCTACATAATAGGGTTCAGAGGGAATTTGTTGTTTTATGAGCCACACCAATTCCAAGTGGTCTCAGCAATCTTGTCGTGATTTCTGATATATTCTTTATGCACAGTAGAATGATGCATTTGTTGACTTCTGTCGATGACTTTGTAGTTGATGATGTATGGGATAAGCATCTTCTGATAAAGTTTCGCGGGTAGCCGTTCTTCTTTAGGATAGACATCAAGTAATTTTCTTCGTTTGTCCATGAAGTTGTTGTGCTGTAGTGTGTTCTAGCTCCTTTGAATAGAGTCTGCACGCAAGTGATTTTGTGCGTTGTTGGGTTGTTTCTACTGTAGTTGAGGATTTGATCAGTGTGCGTCGACTTCTTGTACACTTAGATTTCCAGTTTTCCGGCATTCGTCCTACTGACTAAAACATCCAGGAATGGTGGTTGGTTGTTCGACTCCTTCGCCATTGTGAATTTCATGTCATTGGAAACGTTGTTGATCAAACTGTGAGCTACAGATATTCTTCATCGTTCCCTTGCTGTTGGTCTGAGTTGTGTGGAGTGATGCAGACTGCCTGGTTGGGGTCCTCGAGACGAAAGCAATCAGTGACTGAGGACTCTTTGTGGTATGCCTGAAAATTGTGTCACAATGGCGCAGATGTATCCACTTCTTGATGTCTTAAGATTGAATATTCACACTAACCTGTATCCTCAAATTGTTTATTCTCTTATACTGCTTTATCTTCTTTGATATCACTTTTTGTATCCACCTGTTGTTTGTGTACTACTATGAAGTGTGGCAATTTGAGTCAATACACCTTTGTTCGAGGTTGTATGTTGATTTTATCTTTAAGTCAGTTGAACCTGTAGTATCGACAGGTTATCTTCTTGCCTATCAACAGGACGCTGTACTGCCGGACCTTTTTATGACTCCTTCTCCATGGCTGCCAAACAGCCATTAGAAGTGAAGGATTTGACAGTTCTATTATCTGATCGCGTTTGTTTTCGTATCACCATTTATGTTTAGTGGAACAATCATATGAGCAACGTGCAGTTCAGAGGTAAAGTATGGGGTAATGGAAGTAGGTCAGCTGATTACAATATGCACCTACATCAGCTGAAGTGGCTGAAACGGTAAACATGTGACCAACCACCATCTGGCAAAATGCATAATTCTATCTAGAGAATAGGGCCGGAACAAAGCTAAAGATTGATAAACTAAAATATATCTTTATTGCAACATGTCTATGACCAGTGGTAGCAGTCCTCTGTAGGATGAGGTTCTTTGTTAAGGTTTAAAAGATGATCAAAATACATAGTTGGAAACTACGTGATACAGCTTGAAATTAGTTTCAATATCAAAGCAGTCACTGTTACAGGTGAATGGAGATGAAATAAAGTAGAAGCTTTTATCAGGTAGGATAGTAATCACTCTAGTGTTAGTTGTGCAATAAAATCAATATGGACAAACAATTACAAATTAAGAAGACAAAATCTAGAGGATAATGATTCATTTATATTCAGTATTACAGATGCATAAACACTTCATCTTCACCGAAATAGTAGCATCATAAGTCGTTGTTCTTTTCTATATTACTTTTCCTGCGTCTAATAGCATTTTACGACTGCTGATATTTTTGTCTTTGTATCTTTTGTCTTTCAAACTCGACAACCTGTGTTTCTACGATAAATCAGACCTTCATGCAGTATTGTTAGTTTTGATTTCGTTTTTCTTTTATCAGTATCAGCAACACAGGCCTCAACTAACCAAGCTCACGAACTTTTACACGTTAAACAGTATACTTAACTCTCTTGCTCTGAACTACATCCAAAGGAAACGTCGATGACACAATTGTACAGAAACTAGTCATCAACACTTTGAGGAAATCGATGACAGCACTTTTATTCGTTAGCATCATCTACCTTTAGTGGACAATCATAACAGTAGTAGGATAGCACAGAATATTGTCCTGCACAATACCAGAAACTTAATCAGCATTTGAACACCATGTCATGTTAGATTTGTTTATTTGATATAAATCGCACAGTGATACAGTAGTATTTACTTGATTACGTTTCGAGCATAAATTATTGCTCATAATCATATGAGCAACGTAACGTAAAGTAAATACTACTGTATCACTGTGCGCTTTATACCAAATAAACAAATGTAATATGGAATTACATTCTACCACAGTGCCCAAGTTTTACACTTATACCATCTGTCATGGTTGGCCAAAGCTATCAAATGTGGATGGGACTCTCTGTATCTGTGTTGAGATTTTGTCATCTAGTGGGACTGATAAAACTTCTGAAATAAGAAGAGTTGGAAGCATCCCACCATTTTACTGAACAACAATAAGGACAGTCTGAGAAAATCTATTCATATTCGATAAGTGTGAAATTTTGACAAATGAATTCAAAAGACAACAAGATTGTGTTAAATGTGTACTGCAATTTGACTGAAAAATCTCAGGGTATAGAAATATCCCCAAGATGTATAAGGCGAAAAGTAATTCCATTAATATACGAGTAAAAACTTTTGCCCTGTGGTATAATGTTATTCCACTTTTATTGATTTATTAGACTTATCACACAATGTAACAGTATTGTTTACTGGATTACGTTTCGGATGATGATATGCTAGGAGTACAGTTATGTCTAACCTCCATAATATTTAGGTTTCAGAATAAAATATACAAACAAACAAAAGGAGTTGCCATGGGATCACCAATATCCCCTATTGTGGCTGACATATTTATGGATAGTTTGCGAACGGATGGCTAGAGAAAAATTTAATCCGGCTCCAAAAATATGGTTTCGCCATGTAGACGACATATTTACACTGTTGAAATCGCAACACATACATAATTTCTTCACACATATAAATTCAGTAGTCAACGCAATCCAATTCACCTATGAATTAGAAAATAGTGAAGGAGAATTAGCGATGTTGGATTGCCGAATAAAACGGAAATAAGATGGGAGTTTAGACACTAGTGTCTATAGAAAGCCTTCACATTCAAACCGTTACTTAGACTTTAAATCGTCTCACCCTATGTCAGTTAAGGTTGGCTTAGTAAAGTGTCTAAGTAACAGGGCCAAAAAACTTACTAGGAAAACAGAAGACCTAAAACAAGAAACCAAACACATTAAAGACGCCTTAATCATCAACAATTACCCTCCCAAATTAATTGATAAGCTCCTTAGGAATTCTAAGAAAAGTATCAGTAACACAGTTATTAATGGCAGTAATAACAACAACAATAGTAATAACGATGTTAATAATATTATCGGCAATACTGTGAATAGAGAATTAAAAACCTCCACAGCATATTACCATACAAAGAAGGCACCTCAGAAACACTACGCAGGATTCTCAATAAAGCTAGCCGGCTGGGATTACAGTGGCATTTAAACCTACAAACTCACTTCGAAATAAGCTTTGTAGGTTAAAACATCCGATTGACCCAATTAAGCAGAATAACTTAGTTTACCAAATCCCTTGCAACGATTGCCAGGTCAAATACATAGGTTAGGTCAAAGTAGTCGACCAGGATCAATTAGGTTATCGGAACACAAAAACCTAGCTAGGTCAAAATTCGTAGATCCTAGTAAGGTAAGGAATTTAGAAAAAAGTTCAGCCATAGCTATGCACGCAATTACACACAACCACACAATAGGATGGGACACGGTGAAAATTCTTAAAACTAACATAACAGGGTGGAGAAAAAGATTGATAACTGAATCTTTGTTTATCGAATCAACACCCAACACATGCAACAGGAATGACTCAGCGCCTGTTCCGGATATATGCAAAATCTTACTGCCCACCTCACAAACAGACGAGAAAATAAGGATATCTCAAAGTTATCTTGATATGACGATGGACAATAAATTATGTTCGAAACGTAATCTAGTAAACAATACTGTTACACTGTGTGATAAATCTAATAAACCAATAAAAGTGGAAAAGTAATTCCACTCAATAAATCGACAATAATGTGGAGCAGAAGTTTTGGTAGTGAATTAAGTTGACAAATTCCAGAAACTCTTAGTTCATTAGAGGACTCCACCGATCCAACTGCTGTATTTCAAGTGAAAAGCCTATCTTCTACTGAATCGTTGAGCCCAGCTCCACCATCAGATAAAGTAACCTGGACAGTATGAATATTCCGAATCTGTTTCGGGAAGTTGACTGACGCATTCATGCTGCAGTCTGGAAGCAGTCTACTCTTCCCGGGAGTCGCTCTAAGCTGAAACAAACTTACCAATAACTGTAGCCCTGAAGACTTTGGAAATGTTACTGACATCAATTCACCCACAGATATCACATAAAAATTTTAAGTAAACTGAGAGGATTGATATATGATGGCGGAACTATGCCCATCTTTTACGTCCACCTAATACATTGGTCTTAATGGTAATTCTGAACTATGATCTTATAAATAGTAGGGTACATGGTTAGGTACAGCTATAACGTCTTTCTGTGTGTTTTTTTACTATCCATTCGAAATCATATTTCAGGGGCTAACGTTAACGTTTTTCCATGGAGTTCCAAAGAATAGTGAGCGGAAATCAGTTAAACTGCCTTAGCTATTCCAATTGTTCATCTTGGCAGTTGATTGATATGAAAAAATCACTACTCTTAGTGTGTAGCCTTGATATATATTTGATAAATACAATTTACTACTGATGCCTTCGCTACTGCTCTCATTTCTCATCACTGCGTCTCATCTTTTGTCTTTCGTTTTGCTCGGATAGTTCATGGATTACCAAGTTTGTTGAAGATCACTGAGATTAATGGCCGGTAATAATTTTTTGGTTGTACGTTACTATGTTATGATGTCAAAAAGGCTGACGACAACTATACTCCATAAACCTAAGATTCCCTTGATGCTAGTCTGTTTCCCGACTTGTACACTACTTATAAAAGGTCAATTATCCACCCATTAGTGTTAGCTTAAACATGATTATTTACGTACGTCAAGTAAACCTGTCATCGGAAACTCAAGAATGAAAGGCAAAGGCGACCTAATCTAACCACCTCTTCTCATAACGGGAAGACAACATAAAAAGAAATGCATTTTACGAACCAAAAAACTATTTTACCACCACTATTTTTAACCACCAGTTATAAAATAATTACTGCTCTATAAAATACCATGCACTGAACAATTCTGGATATTTGTCTCAATAATCGTCTGTGACAACGTTCTAATATCCGTGGTAGACTCTTCGTTTATGACACCGGTCCTCAGATAGGAACTAAAGTTTGTCAAACCATAAACACTTGGTTACATTGATATTCGAAATCTCCATGGGCTATTTGTTTTAGTCCAGCGGTGAAAAAATAGATCCATTCAAACTCTGACTTACACACAAAGGTCGACGGTGGACCACTATACACAGGTCAGCCGGAAATAAACCTCCAGAAAAACTAGCATATGCAACAAAGACTGCATTTACAAACTTATGTATAAGTCTGTATATGGAATATACTTTTCAATGCTTAACAAATCCAAGGACAGAGTAAGAAAGATTGGTGTCAACGATTTAAACTCTGCACCACAGATACAATGCACTTAAGACAGTAAATAATCAAATGAAGTATCTAGGAAAAATCATATTCTGTTTTCGTAATACAAAAATGTTCATTTTCACGTAAAAATTTACACAAAGCTAGAAATGAAAGGATTGAAAAGGCTGTGCATACAATAAAAATGAAATATACATATTCGAATCTGACCAGTTTACGTTAAAAAGTAGGTATATACCGAATTCGTTTACAGAAACATTTACGGCGCTTAATGTATGCAATTACGAAGGAGTAGAACTGTTACGTAATTTACACTACATCAACAACTGAGCGAGATAAGTCACCATAATTACGAGACCTAGCACGCATTAAATGCCTTTGCTGAATGATAGATGGTGAGGCAACTGATGTCATACCTGCTCCTGATGGACTTATACGATTGCGATTACGTTTGGCTGCAGACCTTTCACCACCACTGGCAAAAGCAGCACCAGACTTTAAAGCTTCCATCAAATTATCGATGACATTCCCTTCCTCTTCCGTGGGTGCTCTGGGTCCAGGACTGTTCAAAGTAACCTTTAGTTCACGTTCACGCTGGCGTCGAGCTTGTTCCTCTCGTGCCTTTATCATCTTCTCTTCTAATGCACGCTTTTTACTCATCTCAGAAGCAGAGCGCTTGAATGCAGCGTGAAAATCTTTTAAATCAGAAAACAAATTCTCCATGTGATACTTGTTAGGATCGAAAGTTAAGTATTTAGAAACTGTCAAGAACTTCTCTTGCATACGTTTGTGCATCATTTCTACCTGTGACACCTGTTCTTTAGCCAAAATAAGGAAATCTTGCATGACAGACATATAATTATCGCTAGGGTCTTGAACCTTGTATGTTTTTAAGTCGATCTCAATATTGGTAACGGATTTTTTCATTTCTGCAATGTTGGCTTTTACGTTGTCTTCAGATACTCGACAAGCACGTCCAACGTGTGAAAAATCATCTAAGAATCCCTTGACAGTTTCTGGAAATTTTCGGTCCAAAGAGTCAACCAAAAAATGAAGCAAAGTTTGAGAATTTGAAACATCTTTCGTCGCCTCTAGCTTTGTTAAGAAGCTAATCTCGAACCCCACTGCCTCCGCATTCCGTGAACCCGCATTCATGTAATTGCCTAGTAGCAAAACTAACTCCAGGATGCGTTTGAAGTGCTTGCTAGAGTGAATTTCCTGAAGTGCTTCGTCGACATCAACTATTTCAGGTTTCACTTCATGTAATTTCTCATCGAATCGCATTTTAAATAAAATTGAATTTAGTCTAGGCACGAGCTTTTTGATATCGCTTACTGTGCACACAAACTGTTCAGGTTCTGACAATGTATCATACTCATCTTTGAGTGTAAAGATCTTCGAAATAACTGATGGTTCGGGTAAAGCCTTGACTAACTGTTCCACCATATTTGGAGTTAACAAACTTTCATCCACAGTCAAGATGCGACGGCGAAGCTCATCATATGGCACTTTAATTGACCCAAGGAGGATAGACAAGTTCTGGGCAACTTTATCATCTAGATATCTCAGCTTTTTTACTTTACGAGACTGAATACCTTGCGAACTTTCACCAGCCACTTTCCCGTTTGATGTAGAATCAGTTATCATTACTTTGGCTGGCTTTGTGCTAAACTGCATACTCAAATTTCTCAGCAAATCACTACACTCAAGCTCATCCTCATGAAGTTGAACCCAAACAGAATTTTTATCAAGCATATTAGGTTTAATCTTCTCCCAGTTAGCTTTCTTCATTGGGACGTCCAGTACGTATTTCTTTTTTGGCTTCATGCCGAAAGGAAGTTCTTCTGGTGGTGCAAGTTTAGGTGGTTGTGAAGTGAATGGAGGTGGAGGAATGCCATTCCCCATAGGTGGTGGAGGAGGAACCCCCCCTCCCATAGGTGGCGGTGGAGGAATACCGCCCCCCATAGGTGGAGGTGGTGGTATACTCTGACTTGGGGGGAAAATGGGTGGCGGCGGAGGGATACCATCAACCTTTAAAGGTGGTGGAGGAGGAATGCTTGGAGGACTTGAGTTTGTGGAACTAAGTTTTCCTTCTAGTCCTGGAGGAGGTTTTATTTTAGATGTTTCCTCACTACTTAACTTGGTCTGCAATGTCTGCACTTTAGCTTCTGCTTCAAGTTTAGCTTGTAGGGCGGCGTCTAATTTCGTTTGTAGTTCCTCAACCCGGGCGGAAGCGTCAGCTTCCTTTAACGCATCTAATAGTAATGTGACAGTAGCTTCAACGTCCAGACGCAGAATACTCATATGTGGATCAGGATCAACACCATCGTTTTGTATTAAAACCTGGCCAATCAATTCTTCTAGAAGAGTGAAGTAAGCTAGTCTGTATGGCTCATCGCGAATGAACAGAAAGTGTTGTAATATTGATAAGAAATGTCTTTCTGATTTTGTGCCAGCAATAGTTCGGTGAATAATATGGAAAATCTGGTTAGGGTCGTCCAAATCGCACTTCACAGC
Organism: Heterobilharzia americana; assembly: GCA_944470555.2. Classification (NCBI taxonomy): domain Eukaryota; kingdom Metazoa; phylum Platyhelminthes; class Trematoda; order Strigeidida; family Schistosomatidae; genus Heterobilharzia; species Heterobilharzia americana. The sequence goes on from OX104128.1 coordinate 52,366,985, forward strand.
ATCTAGTCTCTCAAAAACTTCATCCAAATCTTGTTCAGCTCTGGAGCGATAAATAGATACGTGATTTTGAATATCAGCGTCTTGTGACATTTCAAGTTTGCCAATCATTTTACCAATGCCTAGGCTATTAAATTCCAATCGTAAATGAACTCTGTAGTCAACATCGAAGGAATTCTCATCAAGACAACTCCCATTTACGAGGACATTAATGAATTGCAATGAAGCCCGTGCAAGTTCTGGACAACGAAGAGCTCTGACAAGGGGCAGAAAACGTTCACTTGGTGCCCCATTGAGTCCAGCGCTCACAGTTAATCCTTCCAGTACATTTCTATAACCCTTAGCGTTACATAAAGCAATACTGGAGAGCAGCTCGATGGCGCACTCCACTAGTTGTGACTGGTCAGAATTCAAACACCTTGCAATGAAAGTTGATGCACTTTCATGGTCTACTAAGGCATACAACCCATAACCACAGTTACCGAGAGCCCGGATACAACGTAAACATGGAAGAGCACAATTTGGATAGTAGTTTGTTAAGGTAAGAGCCAAAAAGTGCAGCAGGTTGTTTAGGCCGTTGTTAGAGTCATTGTTAAATTCACGAACCCAACTTACACCGTTATTTAATAAGTTGACACGAAGATTCTCTAACGCACTCAAGAGTTGCTTTGGCGAATAATTTTGAGGAACCAACAAAAATTTCGAACAATATTCAGGAGAATTCTTGGTAGACACAAGCTTTTTCCCATATGTTTCGAGCATCTCAAGTTTAGTTTTTAATGGTTTTTCTCTTAGAGATATAGTTTGTTCTTTGGACAAATTCATATCTTCAAGCATTTGTATGAACCTTCCTTCAATCTCTTCAGCACTCATATCACCCACATTTAAAGATACCGTTGAGGACTCATTACTCCTTACATCTCTCCCATTTTTATCTTTATATTTTTCTTTGAGATCCCTGGAACTAAACAGTTTCTTCAGCTTGCTTCCAACACTTTCATCTTTTTTGGGATCCATTTTCGTCTATAATAAAACGGAATTTCGGTAGCAGTGCGTACATAAGAGCAACAATAAGATACAAACCGAAAAAAAAAAATACACGATACTAACCTTGCAAAAGACCATCCAGACTTTGGATCGATGACATCCGCGGGCTTAAAGGTCGTTTGTAATAGCGGTATAGCTAAATGTTCAAAGAATTTCCAATATGAACAACCAACAAAAGAAATTGTATGCAATTTAACCTCTGCCTAGATTTCTTGTACTCTCCTAGCTTCTCACTGCTTTACAGCTTTTCATTGTTTTCCATCTTATACATATCAGCACAAAATACTGCTTACGAACAGCGAATCTGAGACGTTTCAAAATGTGCCGCTGACTAAAATGAGTATTTGTAGACCACTCAAATATATTATTTATTCCTGCCAGCCAGTTCGAAGTGATCTAAGCGCTAGATAACCGTTTCATCCTCTTGAGACCTAGCTTCAGCGGTGTCTCGATCGATTCGGCTAAGCCGAGTAGTTCGTAACATTCAAATCTTGCTCAAATACTTGGGACAACAGGTCATAACTAAGAGTAAACCAGGTGCTTACCAACCAAACTATTCTTGGTTAGAAAACTCACCACTGCTCTAAGGGAGAAAAACGGCAGTCAGTATTAGAATCAGCTTGACCCGAAGAGTAGGCCCCGGCTGTTCTATTCCACTCATGTCAGTTAGCATTATATTTAGCACGGCTTTCACGCTCGCAGCCTTCACTCCGGTCACGGCGTCAGGCTGGTCACATCAAGTGATCCGAATTTTCGATTTTCACAGGAATCTACGGCGTTTCTCACCATGGGCTGCTGCCTTCTCAAACACCTGATTTGATCCTAACCAGGTTCAAAAGAATCTTATGCGAAGCGGAGGTAGTAGGACCAACGTTGGGGGTTCATTGGGTACAGCTAGGTGTGCTTATAAAGGATTTATTATTAGGTAACCGAATTCAACTGTTAAGTCTGAGTGAAAACATTGCAGGTTTTGCTGCCGTAACTCACAATGTATGCTATCGTGTGACAGATTGAGTGACGTGAAGGTTATGGAATTCTCTGTGATAGGTTCCACTTGGCGACAACAGACAGGCCATAAGACAGTTCAGTGGCGAATAATCCCGCAATATCAACGGCCTAATGTTTGGTAAGATTCAACGTTGATGCTGATCCTCATGGATCTAATGGACTGGCTAAACTGAAACCACATGGCCAAACATCCAGGCCATTTGACACGTTGTTCTAAGTTGTACCCCCCTCCCCCTGTACGTGATCCCCTGGCCAGCTAGTCGAAGCGCACCCGTATTTTTGCATGAGGTGTCGAATATGCCATTCCTCCTGGTTACCCTATTGTTTTTTCTTGGTCTCTCACTCGCGCGTTTATAGCAGGTACGAACAATTGGTAATCCGCCTTTGTGGTTGTCTAGTTTGCATAAGATCAATTACGAGGAATATACTCGTTGTTCGTTACGCTAGTTCATCTTCCATAGCTTATGATATGTCTGCTTTTACGACAGTTGTACATAAAGTTTCAAGGTGAAGTACAGAGAATTGCCGAATTATTATTTTAAAGTTGTTCCCAGCAGACCTCTCAGGGATTTTGTAACTCTTTGAAACGATAAGATCTGAACAGTGGACAAACATGTATTGTGCTTCTTTCGTAAGAGGACAATACTAGAAATCTACAGAATGCATAGTCTTAACTTCAGGCTAGTGCTGTTTGAGTGAGGTTATCAAAATTAGCAGGCGAATAAAAGCTAGAATCTTCGGTAGAAAATTCCTAGGTCATGTTTCATCGTTGAACGCTGAGTGTATTGAGCCATTCCTGAATAAATTACGTAATTATGCGGACAGGATAAGTACAGGCTGCGCTGGCAGAACAAACAGGTGATGATAATGAAGTGGCCGAATCTCAGGACAGGCATTAAGGAATACGAACCCATTCGTTCTTCTCAATATCCTGCGACAGCATTAGTTGGGTTGAGCTTCCCGTTTTCGTGTGCCAAATGATCTTGAGGTAATTTCAAATAACCTGTGCATGCTTCACACTCCTTACGGGCCAATCAGATCCCGCATAAAAAGTATGCGGAAACCCTCAAAAGTTCCCTACTTTTACAGTGGACTAAGTGGTCATGACAACCTCGCCCGTCTAACTAGTCCACTGGCTACAAGCCGGCCCTAAGCCCCGGTAAAGAGGGAAGGTTGGGCATACGGCTAGCAAACCTACCCCGCAAAACAAATCCAACCACTAAAAAACTTCAAAGCACAAACAACATATAAAAAATAATAACAAAATTATTCCTCGCTGCAATCGGAGAGGCGAAATGTCGCCAGTTGGTGAAGGCATGCAGTAGGGAAGCCAATTGGCCGATGTATCTTCTCTCCCTCGATGAAAGCAAAAGTAAATGTGGGGACATGGAATGTCCACACGATGTTCGAACCCGGCAAGGCAGCTCAGATTGCAAACGAGATGAACAGGTATCACATTGAAGTGCATGGAATTTGTGAAAGCAGATGGAATGGGAGTGGACTGTCCAAACTGTCAACTGAAGAATCAATAATCTACTCCGATATTGTCACCCAGATTCAAACCATGAGCACACTGTGTGTTGGAGTGGCTATCATGATGTCCCCTTGAAGAGCATCAAAGGCTTTCATGCAGTGGAAACCAATCTCCTCCTGCAGCATCATGACAGCAAAATGCATTCAACTCAAAAGGAAGGAAGGAAGGTCACAATCGTACAATGCTATGCTACGCTACACTACGCACCTACAAATAATGCAGACCAAGAGGAAAAGGAGGAATTCTACAGACAACTGCAATCAACACTGGACAAGACCTCAGTTGGCAACATCAAAATCCATTCTAATAGACGACATGAATGCCAAACTGGGAGCAGACAACACACGGAGAGAACCAACCATGGGTCGAGAAGCACTCGGTGAGGTGATGAACGAGAATGGAGAATTGTTTGCGGAATTCTGTGCATTCAACGATTTGCTGATTGCAATGAGGCAGTGTGTTCAAGCACAAGGATATCCACAAGTCAGCGACATGGATTTTAACTCACCAGACACTAGGACACACTACACTAAAAATCACATCGACTTCATCTGAATCTCAAGAAAATGGAGACGCAGTCAGCCTACTTGACACAAGGTCAAGAACAGGAGCAGATGTAGGCTCACACCACCATCTAGTGCAAGGAACCTTCCAAATCAAGTTGAAAGCCTTCAAGGAAGCTGGTGATGATAGACCACAGTTCAGTACAACACTCGGAACAGGAACTGAAGGACGAAACTACAAATGAAATCTCCACGTCAGCCAGTCATCAAGACAAAATGAGAGATATCGAGCAGCATCCCTGAAGAAACCTGTGTGGAAGAACACTGGAAGTCTTTGAAGGAGATGTGGAAAGAAACCTGCATAACCAAGCGTATTAGGAAGGAAGTAAGAAGAAAGAAGATAAGGAATGGATCTCGATGGATCACCACATGGAAGCTGATAGAGCAGGGAGAGGAGGATGGTGAAGCAGAAGATAAACCAGTGCAAGGATGAACAACGAGGGGAGGAACTGAGTACAACGTATAAAACAACACACTGGACAAAGAAGTGAAGAAGAAGAGTGCACACAAACACAAAAGACACTTCTACGACACATTGGCAAGTGAAGCAGAACAGGCTGCAGGTAGGAGAGACAGAGACCTGACAACATTGTATCAAATAACCAGGTTGCTATCTGGGAGGGAATAGATCAACGCAGACGAAACCAATGAAAGATGATGACGGAAATTTAATTACGAAAGAAGAGAAACAGAGGAAACAAAGGGCCAACCACTTCAAGAAGCTCTTGAATCGACCACCACCACCTGCACTTCCACAAATACCACCTGCAGCCGCTGAACTACAAGTGAACATAAATCCTCCAACGAAAGTGGAAGTCCTAAACACCATAAAGCTACTGAAATGCAGGAATGCAGCAGGACCAGATGGGATCCCGTCAAAAGCACTGAAAGCACACGCAGAGACAACAGCGAACATGCTCACACCACACCACACCACTATTGCAGAAGGTCTGAAATGAAGGAAGGGAAGGTACCTGCCCATTGATTGGAAGGAGGATTACCTTGTCAAAATGCCGAAGAAGGGAGACCTCAGTGTTTGCAGGAACTGGCGCGGAATCACTCTCCTGTCCACTCAGAGCAAGCAAAATATTAAGCCGCATCGTCCTGGAGAGGCTTAAGGATGCATTGGATTCAAAACTACGACCTGAACAGGCAGGCTTCAGGAGGTACAAATCATGTGCAGACCAAATTGCAACGCCACTCTACGCATCATCATAGAACAGAGTATAGAATGGCAGTCAACTCAACTCTACCTCACCTCAACTTCATCGACTTTGAGAAGGCTTTTGACAGCGTCGACTGAGAAGTAATTTGGAAACTGCTTCAACACTACGGAGTACCGCAAACCTTTATCAGACTCATTCAACAACACCTATATGAAAATGCCACATGCCAAGTAATTCACAGTGGGAAGCTCAGTGATGCTTTTGAAGTGAAGTGAAGACAGGAGTGAAACAAGGTTGCCGCCTACTATCACCCATGATATTCCTCATTGTGATCGACTCGACTCGACTGGACTGGACTGGATCATGCAGCAAACAGTGGGGAGCTGTGAGAAGAGGGGGATACGTTGGCTGGACTGTGGATAGGAACCTAGAAGATATGGATTTCGCCAATGATGACCTGTGTCTGATGTCACACAAACTTGAAGATCTACAGGCAAAGTTCAACAAGTTGACAGAAGAGGCAGGGCAGGCCAGCGAAGATGGGACTTCAAGTGAATATAGAGAAGACAGAGGTGGAGGTGATGAAGATACCTCACCAACAACTCCAACAACAACAACAACAACATCAAACTCCAATCACCATCAACGGGCGAAACTTTAAGGAAGTAGCCTCCTTCACCTATCTAGGAAGCACTGTCTCAACTACAGGCGGCACAGGCACAGGCGAGGATGTCAAAGTCAGAATCGGAAAGACAGTAAGACAGGCATTCATTAGCCTGGAACCAGTGTGGGGATCTTCTACGCTGCACTCAGCATGTGGAACAACATCCGGATTTTCAACACCAACGTCAAGTCAGTGCTTCTTTGTGATGGTTCAGAGACTTGGCGCGTAACAAAAATAATTTCCAATAGACTACAGACATTCACCAACAACTGTCACCTACTCTGGCTCGTTACTGAAGATCAGATGGCCAGCATAATAGGAATAAACAACAAGGAGCTCACTCTGGGAACGAACCAACCAACAACCTACCACGCAACAAATATGCAGGAGGAAGTGGAGATGGATTGGGCATGCATTGAGAAGGCCGACTGGGGACATCACGCGTCAGGCCAGTTGCTCGAGTGGAATCCCCATGGAAAGCGACGAGTTGGACGTCCAAGGGTGACATGGAGGAGGTCGTGCGAGGAGGAAATGAGAGCTTGTGGGGTGTCGTGGAGCCAGGTTCAAAATATTTCAGAGAACAGAGTTCACTGGAGACGTGCTACTGAAGCCCTATGTTCCACTAGGAACCCAAGGGAATAATAATAATAATAAAGTGGTCGTGACAAAATAAGTCTACAGGAAACCTTGCTGAGAGTGTTCTGTATTGTTTGAGCCCTTCATTAATCCGCACAGAATCGCACAACATGATAAACCAAGATTCAAAATACCAGCAACTTCGTCCGGGTTTCGTGCCATACATTTGATGGCATCATAACCAATGCCGAAAAACTGTGTGGGCTCTTAATAATGCTCTTTTGCAACAATATAATGCTTACACCTTTCTTGTATGCTCGGGAGCTTCAGGTCTGTTTCACATACTTGAATCGAGAGCATAAGTTTTGAAAGCCCTTACCCATGTAACAAGCCTAATTCTGAGATGCGACTGGAAATCCAATTCAAAAGACTGCGATCATCTGCAAAGGTGTTTCTTGGTCATCGTTAGGAGGTTCCACGACCCGTTTCACCGCATACCAACCACTGTAATTAGACTACCAGAATCGGTCCATCCTGAGTTTGTGTCCGTAAAGTTACTGAGCTCTCATGACTTCGCTGCGCACAGCCCTTAGAATGGTTGTTTGTACCAAAACTATGTGATACGGTAGGAATTACTGAACCTCCTTCGAAACTTATACGAGGACTTATGTGTCATCTTTCTCACTTATCTGTTACATACTCACCCTGAAGGCTGGGCCCAAAGGTTCAAACATAAATCTCCTCGTTTCAGCTAGTCTGTCAACCTTCCCTCTCTGATGCACTGGATACTGTTACCGAGTCAGCCCTCAGAAAACTCTGTGGAACAAAACCTGTTTTGGCAGTCAAGATAATAGTAGGAATATATTTCGAGTAAAAACTATGCGAACACATGCCGTTTTTACAGGCAATATCTGAATGTTATTGCTGTCGGTGAGGCTGACAAAATTTAGAAAAAAACACATCGCCACATCTTACATAGTCTGCCAGGATTCACATGTTGCTGGTTACAAATATTAGATACAAACCCTTTCGCCATATAGCAAAAGTGAATATTAACATAGGCATTATCACCCAGTATGAGCTTCAACCAAGCGATTGTGGTTTGGCCCCTACACTTCAGTTAATGAGCCGCATAATCGGCAAAAGCACATAGAAAATCAAGTGCCGAGCATAAGCAAGGCCGAAAAATAAGAATGATCAATAAGTCTCTGCTGTTTACAGAGAGCATTTAAAACAAGATTCAAATAATGATGTGGACCGATGACAAAGCTTGGAGCCAGTGTCACACAGTTTCATACAGCATGTAGTGATTGTCTGGTTCGGTGTCATTGAAAACAAATCCACAGGAATAAATTAAGCTAAAGTTGCAACTCAGTCCGGAAATAGTTCTCATCTTGCGGCCCACGAAGTGTGAGGTCCCAACATTAAACCGTTCACTGTCTTCAAGGTCGCTGCTTTCTTTGAGGCCGGTTTCGGTTCTCTTCACCATGAAGTGAATGGATGTTATTAGTCGGAGAACATGCATGGTTGGATACAAACAGCACGTAATGCCAACATCTCCAGGTACAATCTGAATCGGAGCCATAACTTTAAGGTGAAGTGTCAAATTAATCATTATGCAGCGGTTTCATCATGAATCTGCCCATGAGAAAGAAAAAGAAACATAGGTATGGAACAGTTTATGACGTACTTGAGTCAATGAATGACAAGATAAAGACAGAATAACCAAAGAAAGGGAAATTAGGTGCAGATTTAAGAGTTGTTGCACAAGAAGTATCTGTCTTTTCAGTAATAAACTGTGGTGAGATAGTAGTCAGTAGCTTAATGCACGATAAACATGAGGTATAGCGCCGAAACTATTTGTCTGAACGGTGGAGTGTATCAGTCGACATGTCTAACTGAGAATTTAAGAGACAAGGAGTAAGTAGTTGTCATGCATACGGGCGTATTCAGAGGCCTCTGAATAGGAAGTAAGTCTTGGCATGAAGAGGTGAATTAATGGGAACCTTAGCGTGTAGAGAAAATCGCTTCTGAGCTATTGTAGTGGAATAACGACAGCCGAGACCATTGCAAACAGACATTGTGGACGACGGGGACTAATGATATTTATAAGAACATATCTTATTATGACCTCAGTATATGCAGTAAATCAAAGCAAGATATCTCTGAACGTCTCTCTATGTGAGCCACGGCTTCTTCAGCGGAATATCTGTTTGAATATTTTCGCTCTTTGCCGATGTTATCTTCTACCTCTGACTAGGGCAATATAACATTTTTATTTGACCGTTTTCGCTAGCTTAACCTTTTGTAGTTTATCTTTGTTTCAATGAGGACTAATTCTTAATGTTCCAATTTGTCACTGTGATGCTGAACTACTGATCAAGAGGCATTGTTTACTGTCGCTGGCATTTTGTTTGGTCCAACTCAGGGTTGCCCTTTAACTGCTTACCTAGAACGCATACTGGTTGACTAGGTTATTATAGACAGGCTTTTGATCCCATTTTTGGGAATATTCTTACTCATTTTCAGGTAGTTAATAGTTGTATTCAGTCAATCATTTTTTGCCGCGTAGTACGTATTATGCACCAGGGAAACCTTCAAATCGCCTAGTTGCCCAGCCGCACTGATAGAGTACTTTTGTAATTTTGATATAACTTGCTGTTGTTTAATAATGGGACATATCTATCATGTCAAATCGTGTTTTTGTATCGTTGGAATATAGTCCCTGACCGTACATGATTCACGGAAGGTTGGTTAACCATATGGAAGAAAGAAGTAACTTGTCTAGGTCGCGTTAACTTGGTTCCGTCGAGTTGGTTCCCGCGTTCATAGCGAAATACCTGGGCTTTGGTAGTTACAACTTTTATATGGTGGGGACACAATGATAAGTTCACTGGACGATAGAGAGCGTCTACCGTAGTTTGAGCTATTAAAGTTGAACAGCAGACGGGAAGATGTATTTATGGAGCGTGCCTTACATCTTTTGTGCCTTCCTCGTGCTTTTGGATTTTGGCAATCTGGCTACGATACAGTTACGTTTTTTGCCTGCAAATTAAATCTTCTAAACATATACGTTATCCGCTAAGTGTTGCTGTCATTTTCTCCGCAACTATTGGTTGCATATCTCTGGTTTTCATCAGTACGTGAACTCTGGTCTGAACTTCAGTACTCGTCACTATTTGACGGGAAGTTGTAGCATCTTGCTGCTTTATCTACTGGTTTACTGCAAAAGCTGAGGTTGACAGATAACCAAAAACCGATATCTGTGTTGCAGATAAGCCTCTAATCTTACTATTTCATTGCCAGACAATAATTTTTTGCTTCTTTATGTCCGTGCCCTATAGCCTTAACACGAGTAACGTTATGGCTACCGTAAACAAACCAGTCAATAAAGCCAAGAGATCAAAAATTTTGAATCCGTCACTAGTGTTTGAAAATGGCTTATTTACTAATGGTCCTCCTGTTGATCTATCTGACGTCATGACTGACATATATAATGGTGTTATTGCGAACAAGCGTAATAATGTTGACAACAGCAATGCGATTGCTGATCTTCAGCGTAAACTAGACTGTCTTACACCTCTGATCTGCCTACTCAACCTTACGATAGACCTATCAGTGGATAACCTTATCAAGTGTGAAACACTGGTGGACATTGTAGCCACTGAAGCCAGCAAATGATTGACTTCGTCGAACAACTCCATTGTCTTCAATGTCCCTGACAGCTTCCCATTAAGACGTGCTAAAAATGATCTCCTCCAAGCCTGTGGTTTGCATGAATCTGTTTGTACAGTCCGGACTCTTAGGAAGAGGATTAGTAAATACACCTGTCCAATATTATTCCAGTTTAGCTCAATCCTTGATGCGAGACACTTTTGTGGTTCACAGAAATCTGTAAGACTCTTAAGAAGCCGTGAGAGTGTTAGGGTACTTCCAGATCTTACCCCACGTCAAAGACGGATACGTGTTTCGAAATCTTATGAAGTCCCTCTGGAAACTTCATCAAAACCAATGGCCACCCGAAGCATGCTGGCACATGGGAGTCAGCTCCTCACACCAGATGACATTGTAAGTGTAGATCAAAAAAGGCTGACCGAGCATCTTGTTGCAAGTACATGAGTTGCTACTGTTTCACCATCCAACATGGTAGTAAACACCGAAACTGAAGGTCAAATCTCCGCCAGTTATGCAGATTTACTCTCAGATGATGTTGATATGGATGGCAACGGTAATGATACGTCCGATATGCACCTGATTCCCCTGAGTTCATCGACGAAGCCTGCATCCCCCAGGTGCAGGCATCAGGCATTCTCGGAACTTAATGTTTATGGAGTATGCCCAGTCACTTGCCCACAACTGTAGGCGCTCAGTTGGCTTTTTGCGTAAACACGTACATACCATTGAGGCTAGACTGCTTTTATCCAAAGTAATGGTCTGCCCAGTACTTGAATATGGCACAATCACCCTCAGCAATATGCATGCTTTGGGTAGGATACACATTGGGAATATTCAAAGAGAGTTTACCCGCTATGTGCTGGGCCATCACGAAGAACTTGATTATGAGGGAAGGTGTAAGAAACTAAAAACTGACCCACTTTGGCTAAGACGCTTTAAGTCCAACCCTAACCTATTTTTCCGCCTTTTGCATGGCATTACTCGTGCCTGTTATGCCCCTACTTTTAAGCCTATGTCCTCATACAGTCCACGCAATCGTGAGTGTACTGCACTTGTCGAAAAGCACAGCCTTAAACTTAGGTCACGATCCTTTATGATACAGTACAGCAAGTTATGGAATAAGCTCCCACATTTTATTCGCTCTTGCATGTCTGCATTTCAGTTTCGACGTCTACTCAAAGAGTTTTTTTCTTTTCACGGATATCTATAAATTTCTTGGCATTCATATTATATCCACAAATACTAAGCATAATGGAGCCATTGGCGCGTATCAGTGGTCAAGCCGTTGCGTTCACTGTGGACGTCCTCAGACCCCTAAATGTATGAATCAGAGTTATCGAAGTCTTCGAGTGCCTTCAATACTGATGGATTTATGATTGCACGCAAGGGTATAAGCACTGGCTCCTCTACGTATACTGAACTTAATGAATACTGTTTTCCTCTCAGGGCCACTACGGTGCATCACCTAATATGGAAAATTTTAGGAAACGTATGATGGAAAAGCTATTTGGTTGATTCCACCCGGACTCTACCCGGAAAATTACCGCCCCATCAACATAACATCTGTCCTCTCGCGTATAGTAGAGAAAGTAGTGAAAAACGCCATCTTTTCTCACCTTTCACATCACAAACTTGTGAATTCCCGGCAGCATGGATTTGTGTCTGGGAAATCTTGTATCACGTGTCACCAAGAATTCTTCGAACGCATAATTAACAGTGGAGACGATGAAAACGTGGTTGTCTCGCTTTACTCCGACTTCACCAAAGCTTTTGACAAAGTGCATCACCCCTCACTCTTTCGGAAATTGAATTCATTTGGAATAAGTGGCAGGTTGCATGACTGGACCAGCTCATTTCTGCTGAACCGGATCCAAGTTGTCAAAAAAGCTCACATTGTTTCCTTCCCAAAAATATCACCAGTAGAGCTATCTAAGGTTCCGTTCTCGGACCCCTTCTCTTTATAATGTATATAAATGATATACGCGCCTGCTTGCAATCAGGGAAAGCCTTCCCCTTTGCAGATGACTTGAAAGTGGTGTACACTTTTCACCCTAACCAATGTAGCAGCATCAATGCCACCATACAAAACGATCTCGACAAGCTACAAAGATGGTGTGACACGTGGCTGCTGCCTCTGAGCACACAGAAGTCTGGCTTCATGCTCTTCGGTGAACAAAGCGCGCCAACTAATCTTCGACTGAACAACATTGCACTCCAACAGCTCAAAAGTATTTGTCACCTTGGAATAAGGTACTCCAGTGACCTTTCCTTTACAGAACACGCAACGGCACAGTACTCTAAATCACGCCTCCTTATTGGCTTCATTCGCCGGAATTTTCGCCTGAATGAAACCAAACCGATTCTATATAAGATGTGCGTGCGACCACTACTAGAATACTGTCCTATCATACTTAGTTGCTTGCGGTCCAGTGGCAATCAGAAAATAGAGAAAACCCAACGACACTTTACCAGGCTTATTGCCCCAGGCGATTCATACAAGGGCAGGTGTCATGCTAATCGGTTAGAGCCTATGTGGTCAAGGCGAATAAAGTTAAACCTGAGCATTTTCTATAAAGTCCTACACCATGTAGTGATTGCCAATATGGATACAGTAAAGTTCGCTGGCAAAAATCCCTATAATCTTAGGGGCCAAGACTGCCTAATCACGCTACCATATGCGTCGAAACAGCTTAAGTCTTCATTTTTCGCAACCCGTTAGGCTAACATTTGGAACAGACTGCCGCATGACGTCCGATGCTGCAGGACCATGTCTCAATTTCAGTCGACCCTGGACCACCACCTCAATGAACTTGGAGTAGGCAGGATTCTTAATGTACCCTACATAGACGACAACATGTTCCTTATTGGCCTACCAAATATCTAGAGTCAGATAAGCAGTAATCCAATGCAACGGCCAAAAATCTATCAAACGGTGAGTTATTTTTGTTGACTTACACAATATTCTACGCAAATTTGTGGTAATCGTGTTTGATGCTAGTTACTGTTCCTAATCTCAATGCTGCCATAGTTCAGCTACTCTTAACCCCTCCTACAACTAAACATCCCACCCACCGTTCCATTTTTTCTTTGTACTAAGCTAGGAGTTTTTGCGCCGTACATTAGTACAAGTCAGTTTTGCGTGATAGATCAAGCTTGACTATTGCATGAGTAGAGGTATAATGGTCATAAGTGTTGCCTGACGTGTGGTGTATACCAAGGGGCGATTGAGTCAATAGTGTATGCACGGTCCTAGCCAGCTAACATTAAGCTGGAACTATCGTCGCAACCATCAACTCTACTGAGCGTAGCACAAAAATATTAAAAAAATAACGTGAAAATATGCGAAGATGGTGATAACTGACCAAGAGGCATGATGGTAGGGAGATAAACTTGAACTATCCTTGCCTCTATGGCGGTATCTTTATGAAACGTACGGCTCTTGTACTTATGACGACAAAATAATAGTAAAAAGAATGAGGTTACCAAGAAACTCCTCCAGGTCTACTAGCTCAGCTCACCATGCACCACCATATTGTCTCTATAGTCCTGATATGGCAACACTCAACAGGCAATACCATGATCGCCCCGCCTCATGACTATATAAAGAGTGGTTACCATTACAGTAAACAGCACGAGTTTATGTTTATGTTTATAACTTCACTAAACTTTTGCACATAGGTTTTCTACGCATAAGCGAATACCCGGTCTAAAACCTTCTATTCTCTCTGTTCCGTAGTGATAACTTCGGCTTCAGTTTAGTTTCCACTACTTTTAGATGCACCTTCATCTTCTTCCCCATAAGTTTATCTGTAAACAGTAGGTTTCGGATACCCCTCCAAGTAACTTTCGCAGTCAGTACAATGAACTCACCTACATGTATCATGGTCGATGCACTTCTGCGTGGTATTTCTGTGCCCCTGTTCCGAATTTCGTCTGCTGCTTGCTTTTGTTATTCATTTTTCAGGTTTACCCAACCAGTCCTTCATCCATATGGAATCCTAGCAGTTTAATTTGTCAGCGTGCACTGTGCCATCTAGACTTTATGACGAACGCACAAGGCCCAAGGTCACAGCTGCACTACCCGCCCTACCTTCAAGAATATTGGAAGACTCAAACAATAGCCGAATATTTCCTACTTTCGAACTGAGCTTGTCTCAGTATGATGGCCAATTACGCTGGTATTTATCTGTTTCATTCTTTGCTGTCTGCAAAGCATTAACGTTCTTACTCTAGACGCATCTTTATGTACCGGAAAGAACGGTGTCCATTGTATAGCTTCACACTGTACATAACAGTCAGTTCACATTACCAAAATGATCAGACCTGTAGACTGGTTTGTTTTCATTTAACTCATGTTGTATGAAATTTATTATTATTGTTATACATGAAAATGTACATGAAGTCTGAATAAGTCAAAAAGAATGGCGACTTCTCTTTTCTCCAAATTCTATGGCGTACTAATTTCTTTCTTCATATCTGTTCGTGCTTCTTCCTTTTTTTCCCATTTGCAGAAGCGGCTCCATGTAGACATTTGATGTTCAAATTCAGTCTGAACATAATTACTTTGTGGAGATAATACTTGCTCACTGACTCCAATAATTATTGGACTGCTGCCACTCTTTCGCGAATTCTGGGCCACCCTCACGATTAACTAACTTATTGGTCACGATTTTTGTTTGCGACGAACCGATTAAACTTTCTCAACAGTATTAGTAGCAGAGACTTTCTGGACAGATGATTAAACCAGCGACCAATTTACCTATTGGCTCGGAACGCGACTTACCCGCTGCAGCTCCACACTACATGCTTTCTGGTAGGCCGCATCAAGTGATCTTTTCATACTGAAGTTAATATACAACAACTACACCCAAGGGTCAAACTTTACAGAATGGTAACACAACCTCTTAGAATTTGTGAGCCCGAGTATCACTTCTAACTTTGTCTTGTACTTCTTTCCTTATCCTGCGTTGATTTTTGTGTCTTATTTCGTTTTTGGCTCGGTTCCTCGTTTTTCGTTGCATTCCTCGTTGGTTTTTATACTGTGATTTTCTTATCATCAGCGTTGTGTCCTGTTATATTCCCTGTCAATGGCTGACAACAACGACTCCACAGCGCAGATGGCCATAACTCTTCGGCTTCCAGCCTTCTGGGCCCATAAACCATCCGCATGGTTCTCCCGCATGGAGGCTCAATTTGCCTTGAGGCATATTCACTCACAGTAAACTAAGTCCAACTTATTCACCTCCAGCTTGCCGGAAAATGTAATGGAAGATGTCTCAGATGTGTTAGAAGACCAAGCGCTGAACCTCTACAGTCGCCTCAAAACCGCCCTCATCTAACGCGTTGCATTTACTGACCGGCAGAAGGTGTGAAAATTTTTCAGGGATGTGAATCCCGGTGACCGTAAGCCCACACAGCCGCCCCTGTAGATGAAACAACTAGTTGCAAACTTCAATATTGATGAAGAATTTCTCGAGCAACTGCGGTTACACAGACTACCATGAACAGTGTGAGGAATCCCAGCACACTTTGATAAGGGCAGCTTGATAGGGCCGGCAGGGGCAGCCAACAGAGCCATATACGTTGCCAAGCCCAACACAAGTAGTTCAGCTGCGTTTTCTACTGCCAGTGACTCACCCAGGCCCCCACTCTCCCTCTGCAAGTGAGCCAACAAGTTTCAACGCTGTAGCTAACATCTCGAAGTTGTATGAGGGATCGTGCAGTATCAGGAAAGAAATGCGGCCTAGTGGTCTTCCCAACGATCGTACGTCTCGCCCTCGCAACAATCTGCCTCCTGTACCGGCTACAGGCATTCCAAATCTTGACAAACCCAGCCCGGGTTGTGCTGGTACCATAAACGTTATGGTGCCAGTGCCAAAGGGTGCACTCGACCTTACACCTTCGAGGCTAATCAGGCAGGGAACATGTGAGCCAGCACGTGACAGCGACTAGCGCCACTGACGAACCACTTCCATGTCACCTCTTCTTCGCCACGCATCGACATTCTAGCGTACGCTTCCTGGCTGACATTAAGGCAGAAGCCGGCGTCATCCCACCTGAAGTGAAGAGCGTCTGCAGTCAGTGTCTCTGCAACTTCGTGCCACCGACGGTTCGCCCGTCACGACATATGGTCGAGGATTCCTCGACCTCAACCTTGGACTGCGTCGTTCCTTTCATTGTGTTTTCATAGTGGATGATGTGACCACCGGCATTATTGGTATGGATCTCTCACAGCACCATCAGCTGCTGGTAGATGCTGGCAAGCATAAGCTGGTCGATTCTACCATGTGACTGTCCGTCTCCGGTGTTGTTACAAAGACGCCATCCCTCGGTCCCATGTACTCCACAACGTACGGTTCCGGTCCCTACGCGTCCATTATTTAGTCCTTTAAGGATGTCTTCAAACCAAGTCGTTGTGTAACTTGTGTGACTTCGAACTTTTCTCATCACATGGTGACGGCCAACCCGCCAGTGTTTGCTAAACCAAGGCGATTATCCCCGGAAAACTGCGTGCTGTCAAAGCCAAGTTTGAACACATGCTTGAGATTGGAGTGATCAAACCGTCCGACGGTCCATGGTCTTCACCCTTGCATGTGGTACCCAAGAACAGTGCCATGGACTGGAGGCCTTGTGGTGGCTACTGAAGGCTCAAAGCTAAGACGATTCCAGGTCACTGCCCAGTCCCCATATACGCGGCTTGAATGCGTCTTTGAAGGGCTCATTTATTTTCAGTTGAGTTGATGCGCGCCTATCATCAGTTCCCGGATCTAACTGACGATGTCCCCAAGACGGCGGCCTTTACACCCTTTGACCTTTTTGAGTTTTTTTGTCTGCCCTTTGGTCTCTGCAAAGCTCTAATGGCTTGTCCAGACGAAGACACCCATTGCAGTCACTTAAAAGAGGTTTTCACGAGGCTGTCGAGGCATCTGATGGCAGTCAACCTGACTAAATGCCAAATTGGTGTTCGTTCACTGAAATTTCTAGAACACACTATCGCCGAACGAGGTAACCGCCCACTACTCGAAAATGTAAAAGCAAACCAAGAATTCCCAGCCCCAATGTCACATAAAGCGCTATGTACTTTCTGCAGGATGGTGAGCCATCATATTTGGTTCGTCCCCCAGTGTGCTTGCATGTTGGCCGTGCTGACTGACCTGCTGAAAGGCAAGGGTAAAGCTTTCATCATGACTCCCAAGGCACCAGAAGCATTTCTGAAGATCAAAACCGCAATAGCAGACGCCACAGTGTTGGTTGATCAAGACGTAAACCTGCCGCTTGAAATTGCGGCTGGCGCCTCTAGCACGGTCATTGGAGCTGTGCTGCAGCAACCACCGGATCACACTTGGATCCCGCTTGCATTCCTCTCCCGGGAGCTATCCTCTCGCGAAGTGCGGTACGGCACTTTTGGCCAGGAGACGCCCACAATATATGCCTCCATTGAGCAGCTTCGCCATTTTGTGGGAGGTCGTGATTTCATTATATTTACCGACCACAAACCTTTCACTTACGCCATGTACACCACCGTTGATAGATATTCGCCGCGCGAATCGCATCATCTGGACTACAGTTCTCAGTTCACGTCGGACATCCGTCATGTTTCTGATGTAAATAACAGCTTTGCAGGCGCACTGTATCGCAATTGCACTACTACTTTACCCCGGGTGGTTGACTCAAGGAAGACTGCTGAACTTCAGGGTTCAAATGAGGGGGTAGAAAAGCTTCAACACTCGACCTCTCTGAAGATGCAGCGTGTAACGATCCTGAACAGCAAAGGTGCAGTCCTATGCAACATCTCTACAGGCACACTCAGACCTTTTGTTTCTCGCATAAGCGCGTTTTTCATGCTCTGCACGGTCTTTCGCTACTGACAAACTGATATCTGTTAGGTTTGCATGGCCTGGTATCAACAGTGAGGTTCGAAACTGGGAACGGTCATGTACTCAATGCCAACGTTTCAAGGTGAATCGTCACAACATCCCACCACTTGGAACTTTCGCCGAACTAGATTCACGGTTTGCCATTTTTGGCTCGCTTCCACCCTTTGAAGGCTGTTGCTATCTACTGACGTGCTTCGATAGATTCGCCCGCCGGCCGGAAGCCATTCCACTGTCTGACACTACTTCCGAAAGCCAGTCGAGTTTTCGTCGAGAGACAGGTTTCACAGTTTGGATGCCCTTCCACCATGACAGCCGACTGAGGCCAACAGTTCGAATCATTTACCTTCCAAAAGCTGGTGAATCTATTGGGATGCAAACGCATTCGCACCACTGCATATCACCCAGCTTCCAATGGTTTAGTAGGATGGTTTCATCGACATCCTAAGAGCACACCAATGGCAGCCGACAGTATAAAACTGACCGAGTCTCTGCCGTTGGTTCCTCTTGGCATTCGTTGGACACTTAAGACAGATATACGGTGTACTCCTGCTGAGTTGGTTTACGGCAGTACCTCTCGTCTGCCCAGTCGAAAGGTCGTTTCCGATGGTGGCGGCCCAAATCCTACCGATATCCACAGTTATGCGCAAACACTCAGGCTTCACATGAGCCGCCCCAACCCCTGTCCACACAAATCCAGCGCAGACAGGTGCGGTTGAATAAATGACTTCAAGACTGCACACACATCGCGCTCCGTGATGCCTTACGTAGACCCTCACGGCCACCATACGACGGACCCTTCGAGGTTATCAGAAAGAAAGAAGGGCTCTTTTGTTACCGACAGATCAAGACGGCAAGATTCCATAAGTGTCGGCGTTTGAAAGGGCGTGTACAGAAGACGACCCACCTTTCTCTACACTGGCACAACCAGAGAAACCCATGCCGCCGGACCCTCGAAAAGGCCCGTGTGGTCGGGAGTACCTTGAGTTTTCTAAAAAAAGCCACCCCCAACAGCACTGATCCAGTGCCCTCTACACGTGGCGGCAGGCGTGTGCATTAGCCTATGCGATGTGTCGATTTCGTCAATTAGCCCCGGCGCAACTTCACGTGGTGAATTTGGGATTCCAACTATTTTATCCATGCACGCACTAACACTGCGTTTTCATACCTAAAGCTTTCACAAGTTTTGTTCACGGCTTTAGAAACAAGCGAAAAAGCAAAATTTTATAAAAAGTCTAAAAACGATTAAAAGTTCGAAAAGGGTTTTTTTGGTTGGTCATTATTTTTTTCTGTACTTGCCTCACTTCGCATTTTTTTTGGTTTTTCCTTTCTTGTCCCGCTAACGTCCTATTTCTTTCTTCTCGTCTGGACGCAGAGTTCTCTTATCTCGTAGGTGTGCATGGTTGCACTAGCTTTGGAGACCCATACGCCACCTACCCTACCACCAATATGGAAAGGTGTCGCGTGCTCGCCTCACAGCCACCCCCTAAAATAGAAGGCTACCGGTATTCCAACGACCTTCTAGGAGGGGGACAGCCTTTGGCGCACCCTCCCAGCACCAAAATACAACCGGGGCTAAAATAAATAGATTACATTTAATTAGCTAAACAAACCTCCAGCTCGCCTCCAGATGCTGTGGGTGTTTCAAGTTTCGTTTTAACGAGCATTCATCCGAGCAGGGTCCGCCGCCGTTTTGCGCATCTTTACGCACGTGCTCAGAGTCCCTAGTTCAGACATACTAGCCAGATAAGTTGAATAAACTTTTCCCATATTTATCACTATCACATTTGTTCCAAATAAATACGTCGCCTCCTCGAATACACTCCTGAAACCAGTTCTTTTGATTTGTGTTTCGTTATCAGCACTTACACTTTAGGTAAGGTATTGGTTAAGCAGGTGCTAGAGCACATCAAGTTAAGTAGGGTTGGTCAAACGCTACGGAATAGTAACACACCCCTACAACGTAATGGAAGTAATACCCACTGGCTAACGCTGATAATTATTGAACTGCTCCCAACCCTTTACCGTTTCTGGACCACCTTCACCTACTGGTCATGACTCTTCAGGCGACGAATCGTCTAAGCTTTCTCAACAGTATTAATGATAAGATTGATACCTATTCTTCAATATACAGACACACGCCACTTTTACGGGTACGAATAAGTTTCTATATGAATTACACGTATCTTCATGAGAGGTGATCTCAATCCATACCTATTGTCACCAGAAGATATAAGTGCTACATGTTCATATAATGGAACATCCCAGCAGAATAAGTGCGCAAATATTAACAAGTCGGACAAGTGGAAGTATTGTCTTCGCATTAACAAAAGAGCGGGTTTTTATCTTGGCACTACACGTATTACCTAGAGAAAAATAAAGCCTGAAGCTAATACTTTTATCGCAACAGCCTGCACTTTTTGCTTGCGATTATGATGAAAAGTTTATGAGGGAGTCAATGCACGGATTGTCTGTTTACTGCACTTCATTGATGATTCTAGAAATGTATAATTCATGCATGTCAGTACCATTTCGCGTCAGAGATTCATAATCTTGATGAATAATACGACTGAGAGCCAAACATCTTCACTTTTCCAGCTCCGGCGCCCCGAAGCGATGAACTTGTTTGAGTGCGCCAAGTGAACTTCCACGACATCTCATCCGCCGTCTACACTGGTCGTGACAGCCTTGTGGTGGGTAAGTGTCGGACTTTCCTGGTCACTTTTATGATGAGTATATCCTAGATTTTGATAAATATGAAGTTTTAGTCCAGTGAACATTTTTTATTTCTGCTTGTTGTAGTCAGGTATTTTGAACGCGGTAAAACTGGTAACTTGCCATGGAAGGTCGTTCAGCCATGGTTCGTTCTTTGAGGCATTAAGTCTCAACGACAACCGAACCATTATTTAGAACTGAATTACCTCTCGACAACGGGAAAAAACGGACAAGGCAGCAGGTGGAGAAAACAAGAATTCTAACAAGGGAAGTGTTTTCTATGTTCAAGTTTCTCCCTGCTTAACTTTTCTTGCCATGGCGTTCACTGCACACGCTTTTTCTATAGAGTAATTAAATATATAAATTTTATGCTGTCATATGGCATAGAATTTCTGCTTTTGATTACGGTGTCGGGTGGGGCAGAATGTGCTGCTAGTTTGAGGTGATAACTTATGGAAGTCTCCTTAACGCTTCGTATGAAGGGCCGGTGTAGGTGTGGTGGATGTTTCACTATACATTAAGAGATCTGAGCATACGAAATGTCGTGCAGGATACTTCTGGTATATAAGATGAGCCGGAAGAGGTACCAGATGATAGGAAGTTAGCTAGTAACCAGCCAAATTCAGAGGTTGATTTGGAGGCCTTCACTTTAGCTGGAAGTCTGTTCCACAACTGACAGAATTTATCAGCGAAGTTCGCGGACAAGCAGGATTTAAATGGTTTTATTGTGACGATACAGGCGTGGTTGAACAGATCATAATAATTGTGTTGTTCAAACTGAAACTCACCACTGGCTGTAAAAGCGAATTTATGTACCACACTGAAGAAGAGTGTGGAGTTAATTTTGAGTCGTCTCATCCAAAGTGTTTCTAGAACTGGTGTTCTGCATCTGGAGCTGTAGTCTTGTTTGCAATCGTATCCCATTAATCTGGCTGCAGAATACCTTTAGACACCCCACACTTTCAGTTTGCCCTGCACGCAGATACCACTCAGTATAAATGGACAATATCCTGATAGTGGATGTACTAAAGTTGTGTAGAGCAGTAACTTGGCCTCTTCGAGATGAAAACTACGAACTATGCCACCCATTGAGGACCTAGGTTTGAGAGCCTGTGATGCAACCTGTTCAGGAAATGTGAGGTTCCTTGAAAACCCTTGTCCAAGATCATATGCACTTTTGAGAACAGGCAGTTTCTCAGACTGAAGATGGATTTGGATGTCTACCTGTGGAGCACTAAAACACATACAGCCCTATTTGCTGATATAGAAGTGAAGTTTGCAAGCAGAAGACCTTGAAGATAATATATCAAGCTTCCTTTGTACTAGTGCTTGGAAGTAGGATAAATCGTCATGAGTGAGTGCGTACGCAGCCTTTAGGCCATCAGCAAACATGAATGGTTTACCGCGTGTGGAGCAGCTGCAAATGTCATTGACGTATAAAGTAAAGAGAAGAAGACCTAATACCATACACCTGAGGTAACTGGCCCAGGTTTTGAAGTGCATGAGTGTACCTTCACCACTTGGGTACGATTACTGAGGAAAGGCTTAATCCATCCTGATCACGAACGGTCGATTCCCAGAGACTCTAACTTACCTATTAACAGTAAGTGATCAACTGTGTCAAATTCCTTTTAAATCTCTGAATAAAGTACAAGGACTAGTTGGTGTCGGTCGTGCGTAGCGGTTACGGAGTTAAAGGAGCCAAGATGGCAAGTCATGCAGGACCTCGATCTTAAGAACCCGTGTTGACTCAATGTAATGATGTTGTTACTAAGCATGTGCCGAAGATGGCTTTCCTTAATAACTTTCTCCATAATTCTAGAAACTACAGGCATAATATTGGTCGGTCTGTAGTTGCTGGCCAGTGTTTGTGAACCAGATTTATACCTGGGTAGGATAAAAAATGTTTTCCAGATATCAAGGCAAGTGAAAGATTCCAAGGACAGGGAAACTAGTTTAGGTAATAATAATGGCATTTCGGGGCCACCAAATTTAAAGGAATGTGATGATATTCCGCCTGTGCTAGAGCTGCTGGGGCATTTCAGTGTCCCAATGGCTTGAAGAATACTGGAATGCGTGAATTTAGCTGTACCTATCGTCGTTATTGAAGGAGAAGAATAGCTTTCAATGGTGCAGGCCGTATTACTATCATGCGGAAAATCTATAGGTTCCATATAACTAACTGCAAATAAGTCGCCGAACATCTCAAAAATATCCATTAAATCATTATAAGCTTTGATGTCATGGATAAGAAGAGGGACGTTATATCTTGTGCAGTTCGAATGATTCTCAAGGAGTGCTGATGCAGCGCATACTCTAGATGAGCTAGTTAGCACACTACTGTCCTCATTCTTCAAACGCGAATCATGGTTAGGAGGGATAGAGTTAAGAATACCAAGAACCAACCGAAGTGCATCGAGGTCGCGATATCCGTAGTATCTTATTGAGAGTTTGCGTAACTTTTTAAGAGCATTGGTAGGTATATATGGCTTACTGTTCACTGGTACTTTTTTGAAAACTTTCAATGGAACAATGATATCGAGGCAAGTTTTAGAGTTGTAGTAAAGCATATCAGTGGCTAATCTGAGGTCTGTATTGGTGAGATATGATTACCAGTCGATGCATCTAATCGTTGGACATATCTGCTGCCAATCCGTCCTATCATAGTTTCTATATACTGTTCGGTGCAGAGCGGAAGTGCCAGTTGAAGTGCTAGTTGAGGAAAGTGGCAGTGCGCATAATACCGTTCTGTGATCACTTCCTGGAAACTTGGAGCCCACATCTTTCGAAATAGGAACTATGTTGTGGCAAAATATTAAGCCCATACATTGTCAACTGTCGTGGGAGCAGTAACAATTTGCCTCCATCCAAAAACAGCCAGTGTATGTAAAAGGTGGTCACACCTAGCTGGACCAGTAAGTGAATCCCACCTGATTTCAGGTAGGTTAAAGTCACCGCATATCATCTTAAAATCACATGGGAGAGTGGATGCATGTTCCAAAGCCATAACCACTGGGGTCTGATGATTGTTAAAGGCACCAGGTGCTCTATTAACACATCCCACAGGTGCTGTAACATTCCTGTAGTGTACTGTGATCCATAGGGAGTCACTTATCTTGTCAAGAACCACATTTTCCAATCTAAATAGGCTGAGTGTTCAGAAAGTAAATCAGACAACCTCCTTCTTTTTTACTACTCTGGTTGCACCGAAATCGTGTGTACATACCGATACTTACCTCTTCATCTGGCATATTTGCTTGGCACCAAGACTGAGTGGTAATTATTACAGGCGGTTTACATACGAGCGAGATTCCTATTAATGCTGATAGTCTGCTAAGGGCAGACCCTACGTTCATGAGAACGATGTACAGGTAGGAGAAGTAATAATGTGTACAGTTTTCAACTTCGCTGATCAGACTAAAAGGCACCTCAGTGTCGCTTGACTGAGTATGGTTTGATGTCGTTGCATTACAAAACGTCTCCACACCCTGCTCGATTGTAGTCGTATTGTTACCGGGATACCCTAGTGGTAAATTGACCGCATAGTGACCTGAGGTAGTATCACCTTTATTAGGGGAGAACGGAACAATTTTTCTATTTAAGGTGTCCGGTGTGCAAATCACCTCCACAGAGTTTGACCCCTTGCGAGCGTAGTCTCTAGCATCTGCATCTGTTTCACAGAGAGTAGGTACTTTCACTACCGTAGATAATGGGTGTGTGGGGCTAGTGATACAGCCTGAAGAATTCGATGGACATGTTGTGTTTTTGCATCTGTAGACACCACTTGGGTGGTTGGTACCTTGGATCTGTCTGTATGGTTGACTGTGTCTTTCCTGTCGATCCGACGGCGCTAAGATTAGGGGTTTAGAGTGAGGGGCTTCAACATTCCAATCAGCTGTCTGGCCACAGCTGCCGCCGATAGGGATGTGATGGACGAAGAATGATGGCGCTTTCGTGGTCCATGCAAACCTGTGTTCTGAGTTGTATTCCTTACCAGTAGCTGCCCTCTGTTACAGTTCACAACGAACACAGCTGGGGTTATGTTGGGTCGGACGCTGTTTTCCAGTAAGCTAGTGCAGTGCAGGCAATCAAAACTTCCCTCAAAAGGTACCCCGCTGACGTTCTGTTATAGATGGTTTTGGTTCTAGCTCTTCTCATTAGTGAGCGACAGTGTCGGGTTGTTGTGACGTCTATTTGTGTCCTCTTTACTAATGGTACGTAGTTCAGTACGTAGTACCGTTTTAGTGGAGCTACTGTTCATACTTGTGCCGATTCCAGAAGGGATTACAGGGTCAGTTGGGATCATTGCATGCCTTCTGCGCCCGTCTCTACTTGTTAGGTTCCATGGGAGCATTGGTTTATCGGTTGCATATCGAGTGGTCGACATCCCAGGTCCTGGGCTGGTAGGGGTCGTAGACTTTAGGCCTCCAGTAGACCTCAGTGAAAGTTCTATAACGTTTAGTACAGTGTTGGGTTTTATTTTGAGGCTTTCTGTGGATACGTCTAGGTGTACAGTTCTAGGCGGTTAGGTCGAATCATTCATTTCGCAACCTTCCGTCTCCGCGTTGGTCTCTGCCGTTTTCCGTATATTTGACTTGACAGTATTTGGGGAGGAAAAGTCTTAGGCTTGGGTATGTTGGAGGAGATACCTACTGCTTTAGTATGTTGCGGCTTTGGAGCCTTTTGACTGCCTGGTCTAGCAGCAAGGTTGTATACCTGCCCTTCCACCGCTATCTTATCAAGAACTATCTTTATTCTTGTCAAGACGGTGTTGTTTGACGGGACAGATTCTGCCTTGATGAATGTTTCCGCCTCCATCTGTGGTTTAAACTGAAAGCGTATAGGACAGTGGTGGTCCTGCTGGCTCTTTTTTAGTCAAAAACAATTTACACGGATATCATGCATTTTTGCCGTTCTAGGCGAAGTTTCTCGTACCGCCTTCAGCTTTGTCGTGTCAGGGACGTTATAAACTATTACGTTTAGTTTAAGCGCAAGTCACTTACTTACTCTAGTTGTGATAAAGTTTGCCAGGTAATCTACCTTGGTTAGTGTTTCGATGTCAATCTCATTAGTGGATTCACTACGCGTCAGGATGCTCGGTGGCAAGAGGTTATTAATTTGAGCTCTAATTTCATCCAGCTGGGTGACACTTCGGACACCCTTGTCATATTTTCTTGTAGTGCATTATTCTGCCTGTAATCCTTCAGTCAGCATATTCCTGCCCCCAGTCCGTCCCAGTGTTTAGCTCTAGTTTCGCGTGCTATCTGTAGACGGCACGAACTTACTGAATACTCATATATTTTTAGGTTCGTTTGTGCTCAAAATTCGATATGCAGTGCACTCTTACCGGTTATATGACTCACTATTGCTAGGATGCTGATCTGTCTGTGCAAGATATGTGGATTTTCTGACTTGGGACCGTCATAGTTCATCACCGAGATTTTTGTCGCAACACAGGCTTCCGGATATTACATCCTATAAAGATGATGGTACATAATCACCATCTGTCGCGCCTATTGCCTTGTTTACACAATTGTCAGCGACAGCCATGGGAGAGGTGAGGATCTGTGGAATTGCAGCCATCGTTTCGTTTTCGCGACGCACTAACTACAGCCCAAACTCGGTACTTCTGAACCTCGGGGAAGCTCGAGAAGTCAGTCTGTTACCAAATTTCCACATGCGACGCTTTCAAAATGTTAGGTTGGTAGATACCCTGACCTTACTACATGGAATCTTGGATGCTACAATTCTCTGAGAATCCGAGAGGTGGCTTGTGATGATCGAGGAATTAAGCTGCGGTAGAAGGGAGCACGAAAAGCTGTCTGCCTTTCAACCTAGGCGACGAAAATTGAAAGCCTTCAGTTGGACCACATGTTTGTAAAAACTCTGTTTCAGCTCGATCCAGAGATCAGTTGTCGGGGCTTTTAAAGACAAATGAATCAAAAAAGGCCCAAAAACGACGGGAGACACCTCATCTTGGACTACATATTTTCCAACTGCCTTCGAGGTTTCTAGAATATCAGTGTTAAATTTGTTCACATCGCTGCACACATCAGGCAGGAGTCGAGCAGCTTAAGGGACGGACTACAGTTTTAGGTAGAACTTTTGACTTTGGAGAACAGATCAGATAACTATACCTCTTTCAAATTAACACTCTTCCCACTAGGAAGATCTAGGCACCTGTTTTCCTTCTGAGAAGACCAAGCGAAAAATGTTAAAAGTATCACTTAGGCCGTATTGCAAGACAACTAATGAATAGGTGAATAACAACAGATATAAGATATCAGCTGGTTTCAACACAGTCATGAGTTACGAAATCATAACAACTTTCATTGCCAGCTTATAAGTATTCTTCAATAGGTGGGTGAAAAAGCACCCAGTTGTTTGCCTTTTTTGAATTTGGGACAGATGTCTATATCGCCTCAACGTTTGGATGGCAGGTTCATTGCTCCCTTATCCCTACTTTAGTCTGAGATTTGCAGCGCTAGAGGACAGTCTGTATGCCATCGTGAGATAAAACATTCCCCAGAGAACCAAATACCAGTCGAATGCGACAGAACTGAAAAATTCTCCAGAACCACAAGGAAGACGAGTTGTGCCACGTCGCGTGCACGGTAAGCATAGTGATATCGGCAGTAATTATCCTGTCATGAACCGTGATTGCTCTGTGCCAACAAGCGGAACTTTATATACCTCTCCGGGTTCGTGGGTGTCTATGGGATTATTTCAACTGTCTTGTTTATCATATCATCCGACTGTAGGCATTTTTTGAACTGCTATCACTTCTAAACGAAGGCATTGCAACAGCAGAGTACAGTTGTCAGCAGATGAAAACATCTGAATGGTGATCTTGCAGTAAATGATGAGCCTTCACAAGCTGCCAGAAATTCCCTTAGGTCACCGAACCTAAGACGCTCACATTCATCCAGTAGTGCACACTCACTCGGTAAAAAATATGAAGCCTTATCATTCTAAAAACTCGGCTGCCTGCTGCAACATGTGAGCCCTCTATTCTCCTTTGAAACAGCCCTGTAGTGAACATCGGTGGCTCCCAGACCACCTCTTCAGAGAGCCATTACCCCGACAAGATAGCAAGGCGAGGATTGGAGTGAAGGTGCACAGTGCCGAGAACTCTCTGACGCTTAATCCAAAAGCATCTCTCGAAACACTCATTTGCCCTTCTAGTGCTTAGTGCTTAGATAGGTACGTCACGGTTGACACGTGGACCATCGTATCTCTCTTCAATGATCTTTTGTGATCAGATATTCACTTTTTCAGTTTATCCCTAGTTCGGGCGAGGGTAGTGGGTGTCAAAAAGGGCTTCGTGAGGTACCAGTGTCATTTAGCGGTACCAGGGACTTTTGTGCGTAAAGGCCTCATCCAACGGTCTGGGTGCGCTGAAAATTCTTCCCAGCTAAGGGGTTATTTAACTGCCACTTCTCTATATCAGGGGGGATATTCATTCTAGTTCTTCCGTGGTAGACCCACTGCTGAATGACCGCTTTCGTATCTGCACAATATCCCCGCCGTTTCATTCGCCCTAGTATTTTCCAAAGATGGGCAGCGCTTCCCTCATCTAGTAACTTCAAACCTTGGGTTCCGCATGTTGCTTGCAATGGACTCTGGGCCCACCACGGATCTCTGAATTACACAGGATAAATGATTATGTGGGATGAATTCTCTTATCGTGCACCCACGTGGTGTCTTGATAGCACTCAAGAGTCCCTCATCTTCCTGTGGCCCCCCAAGGCCAGATGGGCTACGAAGTCGTTACAGTCGATCAAAAACTTTATTTCTGTATCATCCAGATCTTCTAGTGATATGTCAGGGGGATAGCCGCTTCGAAACCAGACGGAGGTGATGCCAAAAGTGCGGGCAACCAGCAACACCCCTTCAACATACCGAGCTTTTAAATATTGTGAATCGAATGGCATTATCACAATCTCATGAATCTGAAGAGTTAATGGTTCCCACCAGTAGCTTATTCCTCTAACCTGTGACACCGGGAGAACTGGCTAGCCCAGAATCCGTGAAACCAACACAAGAGCCTGTACTTACTAGTGTAAACGGATGGAAAGAAAATTTGTGCCACTGCACTACCACGGATACCAGCCCCAAATATAATTCTCGGGATTCATGAAGTCTTGACAGCTGGATAATCTTGGCGGAAGCAACATAAATCCCTGTATTGCTGAACAGCAAGTACTTTCTAAACGGTTTAATACCAACTTCATTAACTCATGGCACACAATTGTTACTTATGTTTTCCCCCCTCAAGAGTCCAAAAACAACCGCCACACTTTCGCTACTTTCAGTGTTTCGGAATGAGGCTTCTTCAAAGGATCTTCGCACTTATGAAATTGCTGGGTGATTACTAAAACCACAACTTTTACTCTCATTATCCGTTCTTCACGATGCTGACTCAGTTGCTGTAACCGAAAGCAGGACCTTGACGAGCTGGCTTGATGGCTAACTTACGCTCTTCCAAAACATCAGAAACATTGGGTTTCGTCCCTCCACTTTCCGCGCGAGCGCTGGTCTTAACTCACTTCCTGCGGGTGCAAGTCAGCAAATGTCAGACTGACTGACGACGAATTTACCTCATTTGTGTAGTTCAGCTTTACTGAGGTATTCCTGCAAGTTGGGAGACTATAGTAGAATGTTAAGAATCAAGTTGGGTCCTCCTGTCACTGTCTCTCATCTTCTTTGACAACCCCGAATACACTCACCCAGACATGAATAGTCATTCAAGCCTAAAGCGGAAAGTGAGCTTCACCTCAGTACTAACCTCTTTGGTTAGCAATAGCTTGCAAAATGTGTGTACTGGTATAGGCCTCCTGATACACCGTTGCATTCAATACATTAGTCTGAGACCATCACTGTGTCCACTTTCTTGATGAAATGAAGGTGAGCTGTTGAATGCCTTCGGGCTAATAATTTGGCAGACTCTTGGCAAGCGATCTCCACCAAACAGAACAACCATGGGATTCGGCAAGTCTTCAGAAAACTCCCACTAACTGTTGTCAGCAGTCACCTCCACATTTAACTTGAACTGTCTTGTTGCCTCTTTGACTCAGACATTGGAAAAGGTCAGCAGAAGACGAATTATGAGGCAAAACAGGGACGGTATTCATATTCCAGAATGACTCATCACCACTTACCAACATAAGGATTTAAAATCGAAGACTGAACCGTCAAGCTTTTCAGAAGGTTCCTATGGTAAACATCACGTACTAAAATACAGGATGTCCAACGGTGAACAACTAACATTCCAAGGCAGCAACCGTACAAACCCCCCAAATGATTTGGATAGTTTACCAAGAAAACCTACAATTCAAAATCCTAACTTCCGCGTTCGCCAGCGTGTCTATAAAGATAGTCTCCGGTAAATTTGTCAAACATAAATCTGTTGGCATGGCTCCAGTGAATGATGGTTCACTGCCACGGTGGCAGGGAACTAACAGACAGCAACGTAAACGGCGAGAATACCAAATTCTAACGAAAGAAAAATTGAATCCCACAAAGCGCCCAGTCGAACGTAAGTCCGTTGTGCGCAAACACTGAAAAAAGTACTCCTTAGAAGTTAGCAAATCGAAACAAATAAGTTCTCTCATATAACCAGACGAAAACAGTTGGCCAGAGAAATTTATTTCCAATTAAACCACGTACTGGCCTCAGGCAGACACCGGCCGCTTACTTACAGACCATGCAGTAATAAAACCAATTCTTTCCAGCTTTAACAACTGCCTCTACAACTTCTTCACTATTTTCTGAATCTTTTCACCATCAGCCTACCATATTTATGTAAAGAGTAGACCAAAGTACTTGCCACAGTGCAAAATGTATGGTTTCAAACCCCAGTCTCGCTAACAGTCAATTGACATTCAGTCGCATTATTCACGAAAAAACTTGGAAGCTTAAGAGTAGCTGTGATGGTATCATTCTGCACTTAAAAAGACAGCTTATGCATCCTAAATAGAAACCTGTGAAGGGTTGAAGAAAGAGAAACAACACTTCATCAAAGTAAGTTTAGCTTTTCTCCTTTCGTCCAAGTATTTCCAAAGGCATCATACTGTTGATGAGAAGACTGTCTTCCCTTTGGTTTCTAGCTTAATATCACATTCGAGTAATCTGACAGCTCCGTTCGCACATAGCAGATGATCTGCAGGGTTCCTTTTCATCTACACATTTTATGCAGACCGGAAGCCAGGGTCTCACAGAAGCCGTGATCGGTAAAGGATGCAAAAGGGACTACTTCACGTGTTGCGATTCTTAATGAATGTTATCCATGTGTTCAATATACGGGTTCACGAATCATTCCGTCATAGGGACAGTGAACTGCCCAGTAGCTGTGGAAGTCAGTTTCAAATATCTTAACTTGTTCTAGATCGGAAAAGGAGTGGGAGTTGTTCACCTATGTCTGGATAAACAGGACGACCAGGCATACGAACCTGTCTCCATAAATCGTAATCCTTCTCAGCCAGCATGCAACAGCAGATTAGTAATTACCGTAACATGATATGCGGCGCTTGGCGAAATCGGAAGACCGACCTCGGTCACACATGCTGAAAGTCAACTCCAGTATTTTTATCTTCACCTACATAGTCTTCTGTGCATTTAAATAGGTAGTTGAGTTTTGAATGTCCGTGGCAGAAAGTGCTTCGTATGCTTGCACTCCCTTATTAGCTTCAGGATACTCTTGGCCTCATAGCTCACACTCATTCCACTGTATCACGATCACGCATCTCAACACACAAATAAGTGCTTATCTTCTTTCAACTTAATGTCTGTAGGAAACCTTTTGTTTCCGCAACTGTTTTCCTGCAGAGCTCTTTCTGTCCCCCTCCGAATTTCTGTCTCACGTTACAGCAATATTCCAGTCTGCCTAATCAGGTGAAATATGTGACGGTGGAAAGATAAGCGATTTCCGCATATAAGCGAATAATAATAATAATAATAATTCCTGAATGTACAGGCACACAACATTTTTACTGGCGTGAATAAGTTTATGTACAAATTACATTCATCTTCATGGAAGGTAATCTGAATCCCTACCCGTTGTCACCATAAGATATAAGTGCTGCATGTTCATACAATGGAACATCCCAACAGAATACGTGTGCAGAGAATTTACAAGTTGGACAAGTGGAAGTACTGTCTTCACATTAACGAAAAAACCAGGTTTGTATCTAGACACTACAGGTATTACCTGGAGAAAAACAAAGCTTGAGGCTAATACTTCCATTTTAACAGTTTTTACTCTTTGCCTGAGATAATGGTGAAAAGTTTATGAAGGAATGATATCACTGTGGAATTCTTGAAGCCAATGGTATTACTCGAGCACAGGTAGATGTTCCTGTGTCTGATGAATGGTCAGGTGGACGCTAACAGTAAGACCTTTACAAGTAGCGGCGTGATTAAGGTCACCTGTCATCTGATAGTTCCTTTTTTCAGCTCTGTGTGTAGTGTCGACCCGTAACAGGAGCGTCTGTTAGGTTGTCGCAAAACTGAAATTGAGACGTGCTTAGAAGGAAATCTTACATCCTGAACGAGTAGTGCAGCTACTGTACTGTTCATCTTATCAAGCAATCTAATGAGATTCCACACCTAGGCTAACTTATTGTATTCCGTCGCATAAAAAACACATCCATCTCTCCTATTAAGAACGCTTTTGAAACGAGCTCAAGAAGGTCAATCCCAGCGCCTGCATTTCACAAGGCATGCAGAGGAAAAAATAAACCTCTTTGCATGTCAAATAGTCAAAAAACCAATGGGACAGTTATAATAAATAATGGAAAAGGTGAACTAGCTAACAAAATGATCCTGAGGAAGAACATGACAATAATTCACCCTCTTGCGCATATTCCATCTTTGAATACATATACATCCTGTGCTTTTCCGCATCCATCTTCATTGGCCATGCTTCCCGTTAGCTGAAGAGGGAATTCTTTCGTTTCTCCCATCACCGAATATTTGGGTCACATTGTCTCCCACCGTCTGTTTATATCACGAAAATACCTCTTTTGATGCCCCATTTGACATATGCCTAGTGAATTTTTGTGACTGGGAAACTAATGGTAAATTTTAGTATGTACACTAAAGTCTCATTTCTGAAACATTGGTATAGATAACATGTAGCTGGTAAATATTGTTAATATGTCTGTTTTTATTTGATGAGTAGCATTTATTCTGAATGGTCACAAACCTATCTTCAAACAATCTTTTTTTTTTACTTCAGCTTCTAATCTTCTTTGCAGAAATCTGAGAGATTAAAATTAACCTCAGTGATTACAACGAAAGGATTTCAAAAGCAATAATTTCACTCTGACGAATTCAGATTGCATTCAAATGTACTTGTTTGAATCTCCGTTCGACTAATTAGCGCGAAGGATCGATACGATTCAAGGTGTTGTGTTGTACTCATTATCATGACAGCTTCTCCTGAACAGGTGGACAATTCTTTCCAAAGTGAGTTGTTTGGCATGTTGCATTTATATCCTCTTTGTCAGAATACAACTTATAAATCATGTATCACATGAATGTTTACTGTGTATAACTATTATGTCACTGATTTCCCACTGCTCGGTCTATAAATGGTTTTAGAATAGTTTAAGTTTTGATATTACCTTCGTTACTATACGGAAACCATCAGAATTCTTGCAAGTGTCCCTGCTGTTTCTACAGGTCTCACTAAATCCAGTTGTATGGGTCAGTCATTCCATCCACCTGATTGCCTCAACCTTAATATCGCGCTTCATTTTTGGACAAGGTAATTGTGACAAGTACCCAGAGATTCTTTAAGAAAGGTGTTACTCATCAGTTGCACATTATCGTACTGGGTAAGTGTGCATCAGTATGTCACAAAACAAAATGAATGAATTCTAAAACCCACAAGTTACTGAGCTCGCCTAGCTTTCTTACCTACAGCTAAGATGTTTTCTATTCTAAGTGATTTGTTTCCTTGCCTTTCGTCCACTTTATAAGTTATTAGCAGTCTTCTACAACCCAGTTGTATTGATTCAGAAGGCTGTCAAGCAGTGATCCGTCTAACGGAGTCAGCACACGGACAGAAGGTAGTCTGCAGGTGAGTTAAACACTGCAATGCCCCCTAGCACTCGAACACGATTCACGGAGATCTGCAAACTCACGTAGGCAGATTATTATTATTTTCAGAATGCAATCACCGTGCACCGATGACACCAAAGAATGCACTACACACATTATAGCAATATTTTGAAGACATAAAGCGAAGGGAAGTGGGTAAAAAAAGTAAAAACCCAATAGGTATGGAATGATTAGGAAAGCACTTCTTTAGAGATACATTCAAAACAAGACGTTTATTACTTTCGACCAACAGAGGATGGAATAAGGCTACAGCATAGCCCCACCTGGTTTTGGTTCTAACCCGTGTCTGATAATGTCTTTAGCTGCTGTGCTGCATGGTTACTTGGACCCCACCGAGGCGGTTGTGGTGCGCAAACAGATGGTAACCCGACACGACCACACTTTATTCCACAGCACCGCCTCGTACACTGGCCACACAGCCGCTTTTTCCATCCAGTCCTAGGGCTAGCAAACAGTGAACGGCACTATGTTCATACTGCATGTCCAAACCACCTGAGTCTGTGCTTCTAAATGACTACTTATTAAGTGAAGGTCTCCATCACGCCTAAACACACTGTGCTATCTCAGAATTATTAACGTGGTGTTGCCAACAGAAATGAACAATCTTACGGAGACAACAGTCGAACACAGTCGTAAAGCCAGACTCTACAGGCGGAAGGCAGAATTCGCACCGAAGCGTAGTAAACCCAATGGTTGACGATCAGGCACTGGCCACACAGCCGCTTTTTCCATCCAGTCCTAGGGCTAGCAAACAGTGAACGGCACTATGTTCATACTGCATGTCCAAACCACCTGAGTCTGTGCTTCTAAATGACTACTTATTAAGTGAAGGTCTCCATCACGCCTAAACACACTGTGCTACCTCAGAATTATTAACGTGGTGTTGCCAACAGAAATGAACAATCTTACGGAGACAACAGTCGAACACAGTCGTAAAGCCAGACTCTACAGGCGGAAGGCAGAATTCGCACCGAAGCGTAGTAAACCCAATGGTTGACGATCAGGCTAACGTCACTAACGCCAAAAATGGCCCAGGTTGGCGCTTCTCCCTCTAGCTTTCGATATGTTGTTAGAAATTTCATCCCACCACCAGCGCTCAAACTACCCTGACACATGAACATTTTACTACTCCCAGCGGCTCACCACCGAAGTTGAGTGCAGGCACAGGCTCCTGTTAATCTTTCAAAAGTACTTCACACTACGACGGTACAAAGCACTCACCGTACTTACGGACACTAATCGCCAACTAAGTGCGGTTTCAGTAGTACGTGTTCATCATCATCATCATTATCAACATAGGACCAGGCATTACTGCGTAACGGTCCGAGTTGCCACAACTCATATCAGCACATCAAGTAAAAGGTAGTGAGGTGAAGGATGAAGATAAGTGAATGCAGTCAAAGGAAATATAAAGTACGAGAAGAAAGGAAAGAGGAGTGACAAAATAGTGAGATTCGGTATAGCGTTGTTAAGATGAGGATAATGTGTGTATACATCTGCGCCACTGACTTCGGTTTTGAGCCATATCACCTAGGGTCTCCAACCACTGGTTTCTCTTGTCCCGTGGACCCCAACCACTTAGTCTGCATCGTCCTACATGGCTTAAACCAACAGTCAGAGACTTCATACATTGGTGCCATGTTTTAGTCTGGCCACCTCGGGCCTTTTTCCAGCCTGAACCCACCTCAGCCAACATTGTGTGACGAGGCAATCGGTGACTAGGCATACGTAGTACGTGTCCCAACCATCTCAGACGATGAAGGTTCACAACCTCGTCGACTGACTTACCTCTTCTCCCTAAAACTCTACACCTAACTTCTGCATTACTCACATGGTGACACCACGGAATACGTCCTATACTACGAAGGCAACGGTGGTCAAATACCTGTAGTACGTGTTATCCCAGTACGACGATAGCAACCGCAAATTCGAGGTCGAATCGCCATTCTATGAGTAGTAGATCTATACCACCATCACACATCTTCCAAAGCTGTCTCAAAAATGTCTTCGATGACAAAGTTAAGGAGGAATGAAGAAATCGGGCAACCCTGCCTAACCCCACTGCTAGTTTGGAATAGTGGAAATAGGTATTTGTATGCCCTCAATCTATCTGAAGTGTTATTATATACGGCTTTTGGAATTTTAATAAATTCCTTAGGCACTGCCCTCTAACAGACAGTTCCATGGTACAGCTCTGTCCGAATCAAAGAAAGCCCTAGTGTCAAGAAACTCAGTGACTGTTGGCCTGCAATACGTCTGGCGATGTTCGAGGATATGGGGGAGGGTGAACACATGGTCACTGCATCCACGACGTGGACAAGACCTGGCCTGTCCCTCACGATTCATTTTCTCACGTGTTTCGCAAAGTCTGTAAAGTATGGTAGCAGCCAATATTTTCTATTTGACTGGTAACAGACTAATAAACCGATGACTCACATACATTACGTAGGCCCTTCCTAAGGATGGACACAACAGTAGTTTCCTAGATTGATGGGACACAGTCTGCCATACCTCTCTAAACAATCTAGACAGTTCCTTGACTAGAGTCACGCCCCCTCCCTAAAAAGAGCTTCGGGGAAGTTGTCTAGGTCGAGTGCCTTCTGGCGTTCCAGGACTTAAGTTCCTTATGGACCTCCGCTTTGTTAAGTGGGTCAATGTTAATTGACCATAAAGAACGGTAGGCTGAAACTGAGGACACTGGGGCTGTGGGCCAGACAAACTTTCTTGAAGTGTTCCACTCAGCATTCCAGCCGTCTTTGGAGATTCCATATTGATGGATAGTGGCTAGCAGTGGAATCCAGGACTCACGTTTAGTTTTATTTGGGACTTGTCAGCTGGATGTACCTGCCTTCCAGTGGGCGGTTATTCCCTATAAGACTCGAACCCGGGACCGATCACTTCGAATGATAGATTGTTTATCAGCGTACCATTACCTCATAGGCCGTCTCACTGACACGACGCTTCTCGCTGCCGGTGACTCAGATAAGCTGAGAACATTCGACTGTTACCAAATGTAGCTGCTGCTCTTAACTTACGCACCCTGACCACCAAGCCCTATGCTGGTCCTTGCGTAAGTGTTGTGTAATCTTTCGCGTAAGAGGCTTAAGCGAATCACTGCACTCGCTAACCGCCGGAGTTGTCTGGTGAGCACCCAGAAATTGCAGGGAGCTCTCAGAGACCCAGTGTTTATTAGCGGGCAGCTTTACTTGCCATTTTCATGGCGTCGTGCAAGTGCAGCTAATGCTCATTTACACTTTTTGAACGATGGCTAGTTAGCCTTTAATTTATCTCGAAGTTGTATCTATTTGGAATGTTAGGTGGGACTATTTTGCTTGCATCGACCTGTTTAGGACGACGGTTTTGATGACCAAAACGCAAGACGAGCTTAGCACACACTAGCGTGATCAAAGTTCAGACAAGTACTTCATATGGAGCAACGGTCGTGTATATACTGACGCTATCGGTAGCTGATTGCAGTATGGTCTTTTAAAGTCTAAGTTTGAGTGGCAAAGGGAGGTCGCCAAGTAGCACAACAGCAACGGCGTTTCCGGAAACTGGTGCTGGCTAGTAACAAGTTGTAATCTGCTCAAAGCTGCAGAAGACTATCCCCATTATGCAACCTACAGCCACCTAAGCAACTCTTTTCTGAGCCTAGACGCCCGACCTGCGCATTCATGCACTATGATATCTATCGAGCGCACTTGGTTGAGGTCACTCAGGTGATATAATCCATCCTTGGTTGTGTCCGGGCTGCAATCCGTCAGAGCATAGGCAGAAATAACAAAGAGATCGCTTCTTTTGCCGGTTACTCCTTACTCAAGATAAACTTTCTAGCCTAACAGCACAGACAACTGTTGATGGGGGTCCAGTTCGGCAGTACAGCTTCGGCTCCAGCGCTTAGTGCGAGTAAATCCGTGGCTTAGTGGTTTAAGGAGACGACTATCAACCACTGACTCACAATTGGGAACCCGCTCCACCTACCGAGGTTTGGGAAGCCCGGTAGTATCACCAGTCCTCACTCAATAGGTGTGGCTCATTGCCTACTGCATGGAGGTCCACAAGGTGGCTGAGTGCATTTCTTTTGCTTAGCATGACCCCATCAAGGTTGGTTGCCGATGCCACAGTGTCCCCGGATAAACGCATGTGAAACGTACTCTTCGAGCCGATAGGTGGGAAACCTCTTCGAAGCGCTTCACTGGTTTCTTCGATTTGGGTTTCTGAGACATCGTACAACAATAGCGAGGCTTACCAGAGTCCTAGCCAGATCTGCCTGCTGTCTGATCCGCATCACGGTGCGGACTTTAAGTATGGCGAACTTAAACGGTACGCGTGCTTTCAGGATAGTTGTACCAGATATCACACTAGAGGACAGCTTTATGGGGCAACTGATAAGCTACTCAAAACAATACAGATGGATCAGAAGTCTAATCAGTGGAGAGCAGCTGAGTGAAGATAAAGTCAACAGCGAAGATAATCATGATAATACATTACGGTTTGTATGTGTAAACAGCGAAAACAATATAATAATAGACCAGACAATGTTATAGTGTTTGCAGTGCGGAAGGAATGAATATTTCCAGAAGAGTTTGGTGAGCACTCCAAAATTTTCAGTGTAATATTTTCATACTTAAAGTAAGGGCTAAGGTACTGTCTGGGCCCCCAAACCGAAGCAGGTGGTTGTCTTAGGCTACTACTCGCCGAGCCTTTAATTTAAAGTCTAATCCACAAAGCTGTGAAGGAACATCAGGAGCTGCGTTCCCATGATTGTCGGTGCGTAAAGTAGGCTCGCGCACCATTCGTTTCTTCCGGAACCTGGAGCCTATGTACACCATTAGTTTGGAACTAAGGTTTCCCAACTCCATTAGGTGGACCCTCAGTATCCATTAATCCAGTGATAAGCCACAAACATTCACTTTCATAAAATGCTCCGGCCACGTAAAGGTGAACAGGACGTCCCTGGCAGAGGCTGTGAACACATATTAGTGCATTTGGGGGTAAAGATAAATAATACGTCTTCAACCATTCCGTTGGGAAAAGGCGAAAGATGATAACGCGGCTGCTGACGAAGGAATAAACTCGCAATGGCTGCCGCCAACTCACCGAAAACATACCTCGCAGTCACGAATAGACATCAAACTTCTGATGGTTGGTATCTGTAATGCATAAGTGTCAGGGACTCACACAGCTTCTGTGCAACATCTCCCTTAAATGAGTGCTTTATGACTAATGAGGGTGTATTCTGTCAGTACTACAGCCTAGGGACAATTCACCCTTGTAAGTAGATGTAGTACTTATGTTCAAAATGCCGGAAGATGCCTACTCTAACCACTGGCAACCTAAGAGGCCTAGTGCACTCTAAGATATTGAGATGCGATCTCCCAGAATCTACTCATAGAGGCAGTTCAAGCTTCAGTCACTCAGATCACAAGTGCAGTAAAACTTCACCCGTCGTCATTATAAATAACCGTTTTCCACTCCACGTCGAACACACCCGCCCATCGCGTAAAAACAATATGAACTGAAGAACCGATTTTTATTAGGTACGGTTGGATTAAAATAAGTATCGGAAACGACAAAACAAAAGCATTGGTTGCTTAGTTCAATACCTTGGACACAAGACAAGAGAACAAACTCCATCATGTTCAGTGTTCCCAAACCAACAGGTACTCCTAGTGATATGCACAAAACTTCAACCATGGTGATACATGAAATATCAGAACTAGCGGGAGGGTCTACAGGCTGTAGTCTTTACCTCCATGAAGTTGAGCAGTGCAGGTGACTAACACCAAAAGTGGGATTAGGGAGTTTACCAACCAGTTGCGTAAGTAGACCGATTTACACTGCAGATCATTTCTACACTCAGATTGCTGACTGTACACTGTAAGTCATTACGCAGAGGCCCTTGCAACATGGTGTCGCGTGAATGGTTGGAAAGGTGTTATATGACGTTGCAAAAGAAAACCGAGGTCCGCAACGCAAGAAAGAAGATAATGTCCCAGAACACTATGGGCCGTGTTGGTCACGAAGGGACTATCCAGTGAACTTATTCTTGTACACAACACGATAAACGTTTTCGATGAACCAACACAAGGGTGCCAGGAAAACCCGAAAAACGAATACTTGCTAGTCTAGAAGGGACTAGAAACCAGCATGCGAAGCAACAGCGTGACTACCACACTGCACTGAGCCCTGAACAGTGCTTCTACATTAACAGAAGAGGCCTTAGAAGCGAACTACTGAGAATAATGACAAGATGCTGCTGTCAGACAAGGAAATGTCTGTGACTGACGACCTAATTCCAGAGATTTCGCTGAACCTGGGATTGGAAGGGAAGTTACAGACACCAACTTTTCGAACAGATGCGTCAAAATACCTTTATGACAGCAGGACCAATAGAGAATTTTTGGAAAATACCTATTGGGAACCAAATGGAACCTTCTAACAAATTACATTTTGGTGAACGTTATCGGTGTCCAACCCCAACCCTCTTAGACGTAGCACAATACACCATAGCCACGAAAATGGTTGTTTGGAACGACTAGGTTAATACGTGAGACAACTAGCAACCAACCCATGGCATCCTTCTGGACCTAGCCAAGGCTTTTGATAGCGTCCCACACAACATGCTTCCCAAACTTGCAAAAGTGGGCATCACAGAACCAATCAGCACGGTCTACAGCATTCCCAAGGGGACGGGTTCTGCACTAGAGTAAGCAGAATTCGGTCAGTATGGAGGAGCGCAGGGACAGGAGTTTCTCAAGAAGCGATCTCAGGGCAGATTATATTCTTACTGTTCATAAACGATCGTTCAAATTTCGTCTATCCTGTTTGGTGATGACACCGAAAAATGGAGGACAGTAGGTAATAGAAGGGACCCTAGAACACTAAGACAATATACTGAAGTTGGGATTCTGGACTGTTGACCATGGTTTGAGCGCGAACCCAAAGAAGTTCAAGGTGATGTGTCTTAGAACACCGGAAGCGATAAAAACTTGCTGCACACTCAGCAATTGTGTAATCACCAAGGTGTCTACGGAGGACTTAGGACTGAGCTTCTTTGGTACACTAACTACCAGTGCCGATTACAAGAAGATGACAGCAAAGGAGAATAACGTCATACACTTTCCAAGAAAACAAATCAGAGCCCTAACTTTTGAATCATTGCTCATGATCTTTAGAATTTACATTAGACCGCTTTTAGAGGTGCTCAATGTGATAGACCATGCTCCAATAAAGAAACACGAACACTCGAGAAGGTGCACAGAAAAGTGACAGGCCAGCTTTTGGGCTAACAGGCGAAACATATGCATAGCGTCTTAGACAACTCAATTTATGAACCTTAAGTTATTGAAGAGAATGAGGCAACCTACAAGATTATCCATCAAGTGAACCACCCCAACAACAAACAAGCGGTCCATAACCAATAGTCTCACGGGAACCCCACTCGTATGTCTCACCAGAGAAGGCTAGGACAAATTAGATCTAAGTTCTCTCACAGTATGTGTGGAACTGCCGAAAGTAGCTGCAGCCACCTGAGTTGATTTTCAAACTAGTGCTCGATAGATAAATGAGTACATGACCTATCACCAGCATACAATTACCAGTTGGAGGTATGCCCATCCATCCGTGTTACCCAACCGTAGTATTTGCGCAATGAACCATACCTATGCATATTATTACTAAGAACACGTATTATGCGTAAGTACATTTCACCCTTCTCTTATTCTCTACTCACCCTTTCTTACGCACTATTTTGAGTGACGCCTAATACTTACAGGTGCTCTTAAAGACAAGAATTGCAAAAGATTAGTTGATATTACCAGCATCTTTGTTGCTCCCCCAAACAAGTCAGCTCACAGTTGGCCAAAGAAAACGACGTAGGGAGTCACTACCTCTGAAGTTATATACAGACAAATTGAGAAAAACATTTTCAGCCACCGAAGGAGCATAACCGAACAAAATGAACCAAGCCTCCAGACCTAGACATAAAAGTTCAAAAACTACAAGTTTTCTCCACCCGCACTGTTGATGTTGAATGATGAAATCGTGAAAAAGTTAAAATGGGCGCAGTTATCAAAGAAAGGTGGTTGTCCTACTGTTCCTGCGAAATCCCGATGAACAGACAACACACGAAACCTCTCCCAGGGGATTAAATGACGCATTTGAGATATCGAATAGAGATCTGGTGATTTGTTAAGTGACCTTGGGCCTTATTTCCCATCACAAAACCGATCAATATTTTACTTTTTATGTATATGTTAACCATTATGAAATGTAGTGAAGTTTTATGTAGTAATTTTGCACTAAATATAGGGTCTATAAGGTCTTATCAATATCAACATACAGCCATGCAATACTGCGTAACGGTTCAAGTTGTCTCACTTCATATCAGCACGTCAAGTAAGAAAATAGTGAGATGAAAGATGGAGGAAGAAAAATTGACCAGAAGCAGTAGAAAGTAGCAAAGGAGGAAAGTAGAATAAGTAAATGTTGAATTCAAGATAGCGATTACGATGAAGATATGTGCCACTGACATCGATTTTGAGCCATATCACCTAGAATCGTCAACCTCTAGTTTCTCTTGTCATATTGACCCTAACTGGCTAGTTTGCATCCCCCTCCATGGCTCAAGCGAACAGTCAAGGGCTTCATGCACGGATGCCATGTTTTAGTTTGGCTATTCCAAACCTTTTTTCAAACCTGAACGTACTTAAGCTAACATTGTGCTACAAGGTAGAATGTGGACTAAACACGCGTAGCAAATGTCCCAGTCATCTCAGTCGATGGAGGTTCACAACCGAAACCTTCCTGTCTTTTTACAAGCTTTTACCTACTTCGTCTGTCTGTACGAACGCCTGTTTACTTTGTGTTATTTTCAGCATTCATATTGTCTTTTATACTACCACTGATTTTGTTATTCTAAAGTAAATCCATATTCTTGTTATCGTTGACTCACAAATTACCTTGATTGGTTGAAATTTTATAAGTATGTTGAAATCTATGTATATTAGAGTGAAGCCAGATGGGATCTTAAGTGCATTAAAATCGCCTGCAACAACTAAATCTCTCGCTAGACAGCTTTCGGTAGGACTCATCCTTCATTGCTTTCAAACTGCAGCCTGTCGGTGCGTAAACAATAAATACAAAGAGACGGCGAGCTTCACTATTCCGTTCTGTCATCGTGCCGTTCAGTCGAACAGCGCATAGGTGACTGTCAGCTGGGATCCAGTCGAGCAGAGAACCATACAAGTTCAAGACTGCGAGGACTGGCCATCCAGTCTCCAGAGACTCGAGGGATAAATTTTGCAGATTCACCACATTGCCCGGGTGATTTTTGAGCTTGGATCCTGTCCGCGTGCCTCACATGCGCGGCACATCCATGTTCTGAGCTGCTAGTTTTGGCTAGTGGACCTTCTTGGGGGATTTGATGGAGGATGCGGACGTTCAAAACTCCAGTGTGTAATTTGGAGCGCGGCTTCAGGAGACCAAGGATACTGTCCTGTCGACTCAAATCATCGTCGAAAGCTGCAGAGCTATAAGAAATTAAAGTTGATGTAGAATAATCGACTGATACACGTCATCGCGAAGTGGGATGACTCAGTCAACTTCTTGAGTAGTGTTTATCAGATGTGGATACATCTCTATTCAATAAATGACAATGACATTCACTCGATGACTATCAAAAGCATGTAGTCTGTCACAACATAGTTGTCTCTGCCATCGTTTCCTACCCATATTTAGTTGTTTGAGGAATAACCATGTCCTCTCACTTATCGTGTTCCTGATGTTGCCGCCACAGTTACAACAGGTTATATGTGTAGTAATATCTTTATGAAAGGCAGTTATTCTACATAATCAACTTACATGTCGTGGACACATTGTTTTTGGTTGGTTAGAAGGAAGGTGTATACTTGCAACTCAGCGCGACGCAATGGCAAATCAGGTTGTGTGGCTCTTGAAAGCTTTTTCACTTGAGTTCTTTAATAAATGCTTCAGCTACTAAATATCATTTAACCTGGCATGGTTTGTCAAAGAAAATGTTGAAAGTGGTTCTGTCTTCGAAGTTATACAGCTCTAGTGAGAGATTCCCTTTTGGAACTAATCAATTCACACTGCTCGAAGGCTATCATTCAAAGTAGCCCTTATAAATAATACCAAGCCCGACTGAGCATGCCTCATAATTTGTGTTACCGACTGTGTTACGTTGACCACAAGAGTCCAAGGAAGACTAAAATTGGATAAAGGTCGGAAAAGATTTAGATGTGGTAAAGGCTCTTTCCAGTAACATCTGTTTGCCTAGTTACCGTACTGCTCTGTCGTTGAAGTTAGGTGTGTTCCTGTACAAAGGGAAGGTAGTGTTTGATATGTACAGTACTATTTTCCATCCTAGTTTCTCTTGTGTAACTGTTAACCATTCACTTGTTTTACATACTTTATTGTAAGGGTTCATAATACTACTAGGTGGGGATGGCATTTAAACCTGGGACCTTATAATTGTAAGCTAAGTACTTAAGCCAGTGAGCTACTTTTCCCTTCTAAAACGTCGTACCTCGACCTGGTGGACAATTAAGTTAGCCCCTACGTTGAAGACCAGTTACTTCCTGCCACCGACAGTAAAAACGGTTAACTGCAACATTCGATCACTTTGTCTATCTGTTACACTTCAGATATGATTTGTTTAGTTCAGCTATTACTGAGGATGAGGAGACAGTAGATACTGTTGTT
Organism: Heterobilharzia americana; assembly: GCA_944470555.2. Classification (NCBI taxonomy): domain Eukaryota; kingdom Metazoa; phylum Platyhelminthes; class Trematoda; order Strigeidida; family Schistosomatidae; genus Heterobilharzia; species Heterobilharzia americana. Next base: position 52,411,654 of record OX104128.1, read on the forward strand.
CGATCTGCAATGTTACACTACATTTTTCTTGTTAAAAGATTGTGGACCACGTTAATACTTCTAAGAAAAAGACTTTCAACTGAGATATTGTAACCTACACAAGATACATAATTGTTTCCACATGCTTCAACACTTTCGTCTTATTTTTCGATGTGGAGATATGATTCATCAGCTTCAAAGCGATGTATCTCGAGTTCAGACCTCTTCTCATCTGCTTCGGCCTAAAAAACCGAGTAAATATTATAAGCCTTCACAAGTGTGGCTCATGACTTAGTAAACTAAATAAGTAAAAAAGACATCTGAGTACGCTGTCTCTTCATTATCACCTTTGACTAAATTTCGAATAAAGAAAAAGAGGCACTCAAAAACTGCTTAAAATATGGAAAGCCAAGCGTTCACACGTTGTGGTGGGTAATTTCAGTACACAGGTAAAGTAGCTAAGCTAAACAATTAACATTGAAAATCCCAGCCGAAAGAACAGGTAATGTCAATCATGTCCGTGTTTTGGACTCCTTTTTACTAACTAAAGTAAAAGTACGTATCATGACGATATTCACCAATGTGACTACAAACCACTAAGTCACCTGAATCATTGTGTAAACATAAACAAGCGTTCAAATAATCTCCTATCGCCTCCAAATTATTCGTATGAACCTCTAGAATTATTTCAGAGTCGGAGTGTAAGATTTCTAAAAAGACAGGTTCATAACAGTTTATTAGATGATCTCTGGATTTCAAAGCAGCAAACAAACACCGAGTGGAATTTCTCCGCATCACTTGGGATTTAATGGTAAGGCCTAGAGATTGAAATTTAAGCTATAATTAGGGTATGCAACCTAATAGTAGAGCTTACTTCAGTGGGAACTTGTCCATAGTTTTATCCTTTATGTGAATTACAGTCATATGAAAAGTCCCTCAAAATTATGAAATAGTTCCAAACGATAATACGAGAAATTAAGTCCCTTCGATCCAGTTAAAGTTCTCCTAAAATTGTACATAGTAATCAATAATCCAAAGCGCACGATGACTACACAGTCACCTTCAATTTGATTAGCCACTTCAGGGTTCTTTGGCGATCGCTCAAGGATGGCAGGATTCTACAATTCTACCGGAAAACTACAACTAGCAGAACATCCTGATTATTGCTTGACGATGTTGCTAAAGATATCTTCAATAAGACATTTATGAGTAAAGAACAGCGTTAATCTTAAGGAGGCCCTATGTCATCTCTAGTCTGCTGTAAAAACAGATTTGAAGAAAGTGACCAACCGTCGGAAGAAAGTTAGAAACACTCTGAACGGCTTCTACCAAATCATTGGATAGATGACAGCTTATTCCTGCAGTTTCATAGCATACTGAAGAATGGGAGGAGCTAAAAGATAGACTGACAAAGAATCGACACAATGACCATAAACGGTGTTGGGCAACGAATATGAAAGATATGGAAAGACGACGATTGGCGGTAACAGGTAGTTTAGACTTTCTGAAGAACTTGGAGTGGTAGTAGGAACATATTGGAGACATGCGTCTACGACTCATCTAGGAGAAACAACTGGAACGAAACACTTTAAGGAACAGTTGGGTCATCGGTTATCCGGTTGAACACTGGGCGATTAAGAGGTTGATAAGTAACCTGAAAAGACGAAGGACAAACTAGTTAGTACTAAAGCTATTTACGAGTGGTGGTCAAAGATCATTGGCTTGAGTTACTGGAGACGACGCTTGCGTGAGGAAATCAGCTATGATCTCCCTGACTGGTCTTAATTATTAATCCTCTTGGGGTAACCACAGAAGGATCAGGCTGACAAATATAGCGTCTCAGGTTCTAGGTTTCCTCATCACATCTAAGTGGAACTTGGAAATAATAAACACGAAAAAACCAGGCAGGCTGCAAACCTGACCGTGAGTGTATCGACCAAACATTCACATCAGATTCTGGAACACAGGCACACTTACCGGCGCTGTTTGAACACTTGCAAGCATATTAGATCCCATGGTGTATCAGGTGAGTTATGTATACCTAGTGGCATCCATCAGTGGGGTGTCTACTTTCTCCATTCTTGTTTCAATTTATCAGACGTACTTATTGAGCTCTCCGATCTAACTACCGGGATTCACTTTATCACAGGGGACTCCATGTAGACCTAGAGTACGCGAGTGACAACCATGTTAGGTGAAAATGTTGAGGAAATGTAGCGTCTTCTGAACACCGTGAATAATTTGAACATATAAGATATTGCTCTAGTATTGTCACCCTGTCTCCAGTGGAGTTGTAGCTCATTGATTTAGGGAGTTGACTTTCAACCATTGGGTCAGGGGTTCAAACACTGCTCCACCCAGGTTTCTGCAGCCGGGAAGTATCACTAGCCCTCACGCTGTGGTCCATTGCCTACTGTACGGAAGTGCACAAGGTAGCTGAGTAGATTTCGACTTTTTCGATTGACCACTTCACTTAAGAAATCGAATCAGCCTAGATAAGTCGGAGGATTGACTAGAGTTCTTCACGAATACGAGGGCTTTTTCACAGTTTACGCCGTCTGTGGTGACGGCAAGATATCTAATTGCCTTATGAGTGTCGGGAACGCTATATATCATCTAGCTTTTTATCACCACTTATATTGACTGCAGTTTGAAACATCCAGAAAGCAGTTTTTCATAGCAACTGCTAGTCTTGCTTAAGGAAGTCAATTATTCGAAAATAGCGATTACTGATATTTCCTTTCATCCAAACAAATTTATCCTAACTAGCGATAACTCAAGTTATGATTCTCTTAACGGTTCAATGAAGTGGGATTTAGACGTGAAATTCATAGCCTGAGAGCTTGGTACCTAAGCGACTTATTCTGCTGGTGTTATGCAACCAAGAAAATCTTTCATGACTGAGAGAGTAACAACTGTCCGCTTTACGCTTGGTTTTGAGTGACTTAAAAGGGATTTGTTTGGGAAATCGCAAGAAATTTTTTGATTGCTATTTTCTGTATTTCTGTTTAAATCAAACAATTTCCAAAGAGTAGTATCAAATTGGTGAGCATGTAGTTCTCAGTACAGAAGACAACAAATTCGCATGTTGCTGTTGTCAAGTTAGATATACCGGTCCCGAAAAGTACTATGATAGTTATGTCTCCACAAATAAATCTAAGATACATGTAAATAACTTTAATTGTCTGTTTCTATTCAAACTTCTGCATTGTGATCACATAAACTATCCTTATAACCGATATGCTTTTATATTTCAGGTATACCAGAGAGTGAAACTCATTTTGAAAGCAAGAACTTGGCACTTTCCCATCTAGATGACGTTATTGATTCTGTTGTTTCTGAAGCTATTGAATATGCTGACAAGCCTCCAGAAGAGAGAACACTTCCAAAATTAATCCGGAAGGCCCCTCCTCCACCCCGTATTCGTCCATCTTTGGCTATGTCTGACTTCAATCAAAATCGCAATTTTGCAACACCTAACGGCTTGAATCAAATGCCATTCCTAACTAGTGGTAATCAGTTTCAACAAAAGCTCAATGAACAGTTCCCAACTATGGTCCCGTTCAATTCTGGTCAGGCAACAGCGGCTGCTCAACAACAACTGTTAATGCAGTATAATGGGCAGTATCCAGCCCAACAGCAACAACAAAGACAACAACAGCAGCAACAACAACAACAACAACAGTACTCACAAGCTGCACATTTCCAAGCTTTGCAAAACCAACAAGCTCAGTATCAGGCAGTGAATGCAGCTGCACTCGCCCAAATGCAACAGCTTCAGCGTCAACAAATGCAAGTATGTTGGAAGTTTAAATTACTAAGTAATTTATGCATCAAATTATTTGCGGTGACGTGACGTAGCTGCAAAGTTTGTCTTTGCATTTTATAGTCTGAAAATGTTACAAAGTAATGTTACGCCGTAACAATTGGATGACTCTAGGTTGCATAATCTTTGTTTTCCAGGTAGTCATAATGTCCACATAGCTATAAATCCAAACCATAACGAAAATACGTTATTGGTCAGTGTCATCTGCCCATTGGAATTAGTCTCAATTTAGGTGCTGAGTTTCTGAACTATCCTGCAAGTCTTTCCTATTGAACCTTGTACACATGTTCATTGAGTTTATAATTTCTATTCGGATCCATCTGATGGAGTGGTTGTTTTCCAATCGTAAACACATTTCGGTTGCATATGGGTATATATGGCACAAACTCAGCTTATATTCGAATTTCTTTCACAAGACCTGTGTGACGTGTATGTCTATCCGGTGGATATATTCCTGTTGGAATACCTCTACATGAGTTATGTATATATTATACAGGTGTGGTGCTTATTAGTTTCACGCTGATAAGTTTCCAGTTCCCGTTTACGTCACTAACAAGCAAACAATACAACAGCTTAAGATAAACAATAAAATTAGGGATGTGTGACTTTTTTTAGGTATTCACTATTATTCATATCGCCTATGTCGTTTTGTCCATAGCGTTTTTTCAAAAAACGAAGTTTTTCTATGGTCTAAAAATTTCTCAACCTACCTCAAACCCTACCTAAATAACGTTTACCATAACTTCTTAAAACCTTGCGAATTGGCTGTCTGCTTGTCTTTGTTTCCCTCCCCCACCCTATGTTCTTTGCAGTCAGACCTTGTTCATCTTAGTCATAAGATGGCTAGGACAGGCTAGAGGTTAATGTGTGAGCGAGATACAAACAGGACATATGCAGTTTGTAGAGGAGACTACCTGCGTAGGCGTGGAAGCACTATCGATAAGTTGGCCTTGACCATAAAAATATTCAATTTGACTGCCTGTCTAACCTTATCAGCTAGTGTTTAAATTTAGCCTGTTTGTCTATCGATGCAGACTAAACGCAAATAGCTAAACCTGGGTTTTTGAATGCCAATTGATGTCTTTTTACATCCTATGTTTATTCATAGTATCATTTGATAGCGCCAAGGCCCAACGACTTCATTCTGCATACCGTCAAATATATCAGTCAGTTGTCTTCGTTTTCACTGCTCATTTAAGTATCTTTCGCTAAGCATTGACATTTATGCAGTGTTTGATGTAGTTCCGAACGGGGCAAGCTCTTCTCCATTATTCTGCGGTACATTTATATTACTTATAAGGTACTCAGCACTTCATCGGTTTATCGTTATCCTGTATCAATAATATCAGTCTGCCAAACCACAGCTATCTCATATTCTCATTGACATTAATTTTCGGTTACTCTTCACGCTAGAGACATTGCCTCAGTAGGCTACCTATCATTTATTGTCTTCATGAATTAACTAGGAAAAAAAATCAAGGAAGTCTGTTTGTATCCCCACATAATCGTCCTATTTTTGTACAGCTGTCACTTGAGGATGTTAGGTATTCGGCGGTAGAAGGTCGTTGGCGAAATGTCTAGAAAGTACACTGAGTAGCATGAATGTGGTTACTCTTCACTATCAAGATTTTGGGCATCTTACTAGCCATCAGTTGGTTCTTTTTTTCTATCTTTTTCTGTTAACTTCCCCTTCCTGTGTTGTTGTGAAGTGCAACAACTTGATCTAATGTGCAGCTCATATCAACACATCAAGTAACAAGACAGTAAAATGGGAGATGAAGAAGGATATAAAAGTCGGTCAAAGGAAACGGAAATTAGTAAAAGAGAGAAAGGAAGAATGGTTAGATGATGAGATTAGGTATAGCTGTTACGAAGAGGATAATGTGTGTTATGCATCTGCACCACTGACATCGGTTCTCAACCATATCACCTAGAGTCTCCAACCACTGGTTTCTCTTGTCTCGTGGACCTTAGCCGGCTAGACTGCATCGCCTTACATCTCTGGGACGAAAAGTCAGGGACTTCATTGATTGATGTAATGTTTTAGTCTGGCGCCCGCGTGCCTTTTTTCAGCTTGAACCTACTTCGGCCAACATCACGTGGTGAGGTAGGAGATGGGTGGCTAGGCATATGTAACACATGCCCCAGCCATCTCAGTCGATGAAGGTTCATAACCGTGTCAACTGTCATACCTCTCCTACCTAAAACTCTACACCTGACTTCTGCGTTACTCACATGATGACACCACGGAATACGGCCTATGCTACGAAGACAATGATGGTCAAACACTTGAAGGATTCGTACAGCGTTCCGAAATTGATTTTTGCGAATATTCCTCGTCATAGTACTGTGTGTTGTATTATAGTGTGATTTTATTTAACTTTCGGAATGATCTTATTGGTTTCGAATGGTTTCTGTAATTTCTGGATTCTTGAGGAGTGTGAATAATACATTTTTGACCCTGCTTACATAAACTCATTGATTTATAGTGTGAAATATGACTTATTTCAAGTGTTGTTGTGTGTTGAACATTTCTTGTAATCATCATTATCTTTCATTTTTCTATTGATTTCCCCCCCAGCGTCAACAGCAACAGCAGCAGCAGCAACAACAACAACAACAACAAATGTCAACGCCAAATCGTCATATGTTGTACTCAGCATCGGGTTCACCTCCTATTAGTCCAGCTGTAGTGACAAATTCTCCGGGATCTCAACAACAACAGCAACAACAAGCTTTAGCATCAGCACAACAACAGTTACATCAGTTGTATGCAGCTGCTCATCAGTTGCCTGGTCAGTATATTTTGTAGTTAACCTTGCCTTTTATGATGAGAGTTCGATTCCTAAAACCTACTACATGGATTGCATAGTGAGCATATCAGCTCAAAATTATTGGTCTTCGCTCATACTCACGCCGCGCGTTATTTCCAACAGACCAGTTTCTGCTTGAATATGCCTAATTTGAAATGCTTTTCCTCATTCTAATGGAATTAAAGTCTGTTGGATGTCATTCTAGTGTTGATGGAACTTTGACAGAAACAATCGGTCAACACTGCATCTAGAACCTCGATAAGAAAATAAGTGTAGACTTTGCCTAGGTGTATTGAAAGGATAAATGAGAAAAAAAAATTAAAAGTTCCTACGGATTTGCTTGACGAAACCGAAAGAGAAAACTACAGATAGGTGGTGCTTGTAAAGATAACTGTGATGGAAACTCGTTTTTATCACCTCAGTTGACAGGCTCTACACTTGTTGACTTGAAAGGTTTCAGTAATATCCTTCTATGACATTCCTGTTGTGAAAAGATTAACTTGTAAGACCTTTCAAGTAATACATAATCTGTTACAATGATCTCATTTACCATTTCTACACCAGTATTATGCAAGTCTGATTTTTTCGAAGATACTAGGAGTCACTAACCCTCAAGTTTCAGCTCATCGGTCACAAAGTATAACCTAATTGTTAGCGTGTTATCCAATCTTTGATATATAGTGGTATATACCGTATCAGTGAACTGGATGACTTCACACATGCATCTTTTTGTCACCTGGACTGAGGATGAGGAGGCATCCCCGATCGGATCTCAAAACTTGAAGTACACGAGACGATGTTTTTTCGACAGTTTTGTTTGGATATCTTATATCGTAGGTGATTTAGTTTAATTGTTAGGTTGTAGAGAGAGAGGTGTATGCAAGCGACATCTGAGTACGGAATACTATAGTCGCTCTTGGATACTTTGAAGGCTATGTCGTACAGTTGTGGTAACGGGGTGCACTTTTCATGCATTTCCTCACCTTGGTGACATCTTGTTTCTACGTAATTATACATATGCAAGCTAGTTTCGATTGTTATTGTTTGAAGGAATAAAAAGCTTACTGCATGGAAAATTCATATTAACTTTTGCTTCTGTTATCTAGGTATGATGCAAACGTTTCCTCCGAATCAGGGGCAACAACCAAACATTCAACAAACTATACAAAATCAGCAACCTCAAGTACAACAACAACAAGTATGCAATCAACGTGTTTGGACGAACGCTGAACAACTTCAAGCAGCTCAGCAACAACAATTGGCAGTAGCAGCTGCTGCTGCGGCGGCGGCATTTAATCCTAATTCAGTTCAACAACAATATATGCAACAACAACAACAACAACAGCCTTCACCCCAACAACAAGCTAACCAAGCAGCTCAACGTATGACAAACGATTTCCAAACCTATGCCTATCAACAATAAACTTTGTAAACAGACAAGAGTTACAAACATCATTTCAGTCTATATAATTAGTATTCGTTTATACTGTCCTACCATATATATATATATATATATATATATATATATATATATATATATATATATATATATATATATATATATATATATGTTTTTATGACTTAATTTCACGCATTTGCCTGTATGTTGGTTCATCCACCACAAAACTGCAATTAGATGAATCCAGTTTCCGATACTTTTTAGCCTGTCAACAGCTGCCTTTTTTATCTAATCTCAATCTGACGATCTTCCTTTTCTTTCTTGACAAGCAAAATCATAGGTTTTGTGCCTTGTTGCATTTCTGTTTTTTCCCCTTTCGGTTTCAATCTCTTACTTGTGTGTATGTGTGGAGTCCAGTTGTGTACAGCCCGTCTGTCCATTTAACCTCCTACAAAGTTACTTCTGAATATATTTGAGGTCACTTAAACCGCCTCCACTATCACTTCTCTCCCCACAATGTGCGCATTTAACTTCTATTTTGTCCTAGTGAAACTGACCGAATTCCCTCGGGAACATATTTCAATGTTTGATGCCATATTTCATTACTTGCATAGAGAGATAGATCATTGTGTATTCTAAGTTTTGTTTTTTGGTCTTTTCTATCGTATACTGTAAATTTATGACATTCCATGTTTTGGTAGGTCCATACTTCGAATCGACTTGTCTTTTTTTTATTACTATTTTCCATCCATAATTACTATCAGTAATTTATAGTCATACATTGAAGGTGTGGAATCCTGAAATTAAAACTGAGTTTTTACCTCTGCGAGAAGAATATAACTTTCTACACTCTTCTTATTTGTTTGTCTAGAATCTTTCTTGTGTCTACCTACACCTGACTACGAAATTATTCGATGATAATGATAATAATAATACTCCTTTTTCTTTGTAACTTATGACGAATTCCCATTTGTGTGTATGTGTGTGTGTATTTATAGGACAACCATTTTACTCTAACCAAGACTTTTTATGTAGTTCATAATGCACTTGAATTTCTTTCCCACCCCCTCTTGTTGTAACAGTAGTGGATCTCATATTGTGAAGGTTACTGAGTGAACTTTATTATTATCCTTTTCTTTGGCAAATACTATTACAGTATATAATCATCGATCATTACTAAATACCGCATCACATAAACATGGATCATTCTATTTCTCAACATTGAATTTTCTCTTCGTTACTTTTTCTATAAACATACAATTGGGATGGAAATTTTTAAGACGTATTTAATCCGATCAGGTTACTGATTATTGCCGCTGTTGTTATCTATCTCCTGTATTTTACTCATTGTGTAATTCATGTCAAATGAGACAATGTTCATACATAAATTTGAGTTCTTCCGTTTGGTCATTTTAGCCTATCTTTGTGTGCATTGTGAGCGCTGTCTAACCCAATCGCTTTGTGAAATAGTTCCGATACTATACAATCGCTCTATGTATATTTATGAAGGAGAAGAATTGTTGTATGAAAGATTGATATATTAGCCCATTTTTAGTCATAATTTTACGGAATAATTCATCTTATTCTTCGCTAACTAGCTTCAAACAACCAACTGATGATAGGTTTGTGTATGGCTTATATATAAGTTGTTGCAGTGGGATGTACTTAAGACTGCGTGTTGACGACCCTAGAATTGACTAGTGTGATAATCTGGAAGAAACAAGCTTCTAGAATGCACTTGCAATTAGTAATGAATGTCAATCGAAAATAGCTGACTGTGCAAAACAAAATGATCAGGTAATTTAGGAATGATATTTTTTCTTTTTGGAAGTGCTTCATATTCTTATCATACCACCTGAGAGAATGTACTTCTTACAAGTTGTACTGTATAACGGAGATCTTATTCCGGAGCATCCTTTATTCTTGGTCATTGTTAATTGATCATAACGACATATATTATTGATACTGAGTGATGATTGAAGATGAACTGAAAATCTGGACTGCGACCAGATTCGAACCAGCGACCACCAGGTTTCCGCCTTGGTCCTCTACCAACCTAGCTACCAGGTCCGACTGCTGACCATATTTTTATTTCACTTTAATCACTATGGGTTTTGCCCGACTACCACGTGAAATCGTGACGTTTTACTACCTCTTGATTGTACTCCATACTGGTTGCCTAGTCAGAACTTCTCATTCCAATCCAAATCTAACTGAATTTCAGAAGGGGAGCATCATATTAATTGATCGGGTAAAACCTTTGGTGATCGAGTGAAATAAAAATGGTCAGCAGTCAGATCTCATAGTTCATTTGGTTAAGCACTAGGCAGGGAACTCGGTGGTCACTGGTTCAAACCCGGCCGCAGTCTAAATTTTTATTTCACCTTCAACTAATACTCAGTATCAATACTAGTCTACCAAACCACGGCTATCTCAGATAGTCAAAATGATATATCTAGTTGTAGATTAAACGAAGTATAGTGTTTTCATGGATTTTCCCAGTTATTTCTTAACACGAGAATTGCGTAATATATTACTTAAAACTGATGGGTCGTGGCTAGCAGTGGGACCTAGGATGTGCATTTCGTCCTACTCGGGACTCGTCAGCTGGATGTACCTGCTTCCCAGTGAGTGATATTGTTCCCACCGGGATTCGGACTCGGGAGCGATCGCTCCTAATGCCAGCGCGTTATCCACTACACCACGGAGCCACGATAGCCACTTCTTGTGCGACGGGTATAGGTTTAGTGTTATTGCTTGTATTACATCGTCGTTGATTAGACCGAACTGATCGGTCTCCATTAGCATATATGGGCTCCTATGCGGATGCCTCGATATTGCCAGCGTTCTAATTATGTTAACGATGGATCGTGGCTTGCAGTGGAATCCAGGATGCTCATTTCGTCCTGTTTGGGACTCGTCATTATACTAAAAACTATACCCGTCGCACAAGAAGCGTCTATCGTGGCTCGATGGTGTAGTGGGTAACGCGCTGGCATTTAAGGCGATCGCTCCCGAGTCCGAATCCCGGTGGGAACAATATCACTCACTGGGAAGCAGGTTTATCCAGCTGACGAGTCCCGAGTGGGACGAAATGCGCATCCTGGATTCCACTGCTAGCCACGGTCCATCAATAATATAATTAGAATGCGGGCAGTATCGAGGCATCGACGCAGGAGCCTATATGCCAACAGAGACCGATCGATTCGGTCCAAGGAACGACGGTATCATATAAAAACCATTATACTAATTACTTGAAACTATTGATAAACGGCATTCGATGTCTATATCATGATTGGACTGACAGAATTCTTTGCATATCGAATTTATGATAACCCAAACAGCTGGGACTTTTCAACTGGTGGTGGTTTGTAGTCTGTCGCATTATTCGTACGGCAGGAAATATTTTTTAAAAAGAAACTAGGAGCTTATTAATTGAGTATTCTTTTGATGAGTAAATGTGATTTGCCTGTTTGGGAAAGGTATGCCTATGGAACTGAAAGATAACGAACAATCGAATAGTTTTAAAGTTGGACAAGAGAATAAGAATTGTCTGAGTTAACTGTTATCCTTCAGAATTCAGAGGAAAGAATTTGTGCCACAATAGTCCCACCAGCGGTTAATTCTTTGTTGGTATTCTTTTCTTGTTAAATGCGTACTAATTACCTCAGGCTACAGATGTCATCTCTACTAAGGCGAGGCTTGTTTCCCTAATCTGGTAATTGACATAGTAACCTGTGAAGCATATACTATTTCATGTGTTTGTGTTCATGAGTATACTTGACTACTATGCAGGAACTTGTGTAGATTACGTCATTAAGTATTGCTCTGAATAAGTAAATGATAATGCAAATCTGTTTGAATCTCGGATTAGTTCCCTATTACGGTGAATCAGGTCAACCATCAAGGACATAGACGAATTCAGGCTAAACTAATCGATTGAAGTATGAAACTGGACTAACTTTAAAGGTCACCCTAGCAACAATTCATGAGGAAGGGAGAAAACCGATTCACTCATCCTCCCACCAAATATGAAATAGTTGTAGCATGGATTGTTTCGAAGTTAAACTTGACCTCCTAAGAAGTACGCTTGCTGAAAATGCCTAAATCAGCCGATCTGTTGACAAGAAGGTACGAGAAACACTTGAGAAACCAGTAATCATAGTTTTAGAAAGACTGTTTATGACTTCGATATTTAAAGGTGATGTAGTATCATATATTCTTAAAAATAGTCTTTGTGGTTAATTAGAAAAATTAATTTACTCCATCTAACGTCATTTGACCGTTATATGTCGTAAGTTGTTCTCCACATGTGTGCGATACAATACCCCTCGACTAACCACCTCTATATGTATCTGACAATTCATCTCTCGTGGAGTAAGGTACATATCAGTTGTAGTCAGAGATTTCTGTCAACACAAGAGTATATTTCAGCTTGGTTTTATAAAAGTGAAAAGAAATGCATTAGAATTCTTAAGCTTGGATACATGGTTAATCCTAACCGTTCAAGTAATCCAAACGATGACTTTAAGGTCATCATAGTCGTAGTCTCAACTTTCAAACCAGTTTGTTAATCTTTTCATGTAAATCTAAATCTAACTGAATTAGAGAGTAGGAGCATCATATTGATTACCACTTTGGCTGAGATAGCCGAGGTTCGGTTGGTTCTCATTGATACTGGGTGGTGATGTTTAAAAGTGAAATGAGAATTTGGACCACGGCTAATCTAATTCAGTTAAATTTAATATGGGATGAGAAGTTCTCATTGGGTGCAGCCACTAACTTATACCACAATTGAATTTTGACGGGGTTGATTCTCTCCTAGGACCTCTTTTCCTGGATGAGCTAGCCAGGACACAAACTGAGTATTGGATAATCAGTTGGCTGCATTCCTATTTCTCTAAAAACAAACAACATACTCTTCACAGGGAGAAGTACTCCACCTCATTGCTTACTGTCACTGGTGTTCCCCAACGAGCCGTCCTTTCCCCTTGTCCTCTTCTCCTCCTTTCTGCATGAATTAACATCTCCAACTAGAATCAATTTTATCAAATATCCTGATGATCCGACAGTTTCCCTACCTGTCTCCTTTCCAACAGATTGTTCCCAACTCAACAGTTTCCTATCTACTGTTAGACGATGGTCTTATGCTTAATTCTTCAAAATGGTCAGACTATAAACTTTAGTTTGAGATATGAACATAACCTATGTAAACTGTTTAGTTCTCATGATTCCTTTTCTTGATCCTCTTACTAATTTCCAGAAGAATTCTCCGCTTAACCTAGTGTGTTGGGAAGCTGAGAGTATCTGGTATAACTCAGTGTCTCCTCTTATGTTTCATAAAACTCATGCATCTTGCTTCTTCTCCTCTATTGTTCCCCTTTATTCTTTCTCGGGTTGCTGAGAAAAGACAATACTACGTTGCGTAGAACTTTGAAGATTGTCAACAGAACCAGTGGTGTACCTGTTAACATTCTAGTTAGAACAGTTGTGGATGAACGCATTAATTCATGTAAACAGAGTTATTTGATCAGATGACCAGCATTCTGTTCATTCAAACCTCTCTACATGTTGGTCATTTGGAGAGATGGGGAGCAAGTATATAAGACTTTATTCACGTACTAGTAAATATAAAAACTCTACAATTATCGTATTTACCTTATCTTCCGTGTGATGAAGAAGGTATTACAAATGAACTAGTTAGTCAACTTGTGTTATTGAAAGCAAACTAATCAATGAGTATACAGGTTGTTATTATTTATGTATTATGAACCTAATTACTAGTGTGATTGTCTAGCTAAGTTAACTTAGTATTTTTAAGAAAGTAGTAGATGGAGTAAATATTCTCATCTATATTTTGCTATTTGAACATATTCTGTACAGTATTTCCAAAATACCTTTGAGAATAAATCCATTATTAGTATTACTATTACTATTATTATTATTATTATTATTATTAGTAGTAGTAGTAGTAGTAGTGTAGTGGGCGTTGCTGATAACAACGGATATAAGTAGTATATATCGAGAGGGTGGCAGGAATCATAGGGAATTACCGGCAATGGGTAAGGTTTCGGCCAAGAGCAACTCAGGGGACAACACAGGCGTATTACAGGGTATGCTGCTGATAAGAGTGTATGAAGAGCCGGTCAAGACAGAAACGGAGAGGAAACGAAGATATTTGCAAATGGCTGCGTGAGTGCAAGGAGTACCATATGTAAACGCTACCATTCCAATTGTTCGTAATAAACATTCTCTCGTCCAGTTGTCTTCTGTTCTTCAGTGGTAGTAGTAGGTTTATTATTATTGGAATCCATAATCCCGCATGAATTCGATCATTTTTCTGTGTATTGAAATGCCATCATGATTTCTGTTCTACAGTTACGTTCGTGTACTTTACTTCTGTCTGATGAACAGATTTACTGCGTTTATCTATGTAGAATCGCTGTTGTCCTAGTTTCGTTTATTTCCGTCATTGTAAAAAGTTTTTGTTTTGTTTTCCCAATATCCTTTCATTTCCTGTCCTATATATATATATATATATATATATATATATATATATATATATATATATATATATATATATATATACATATATATACTCCTGTGAAAGATAAATTTCTTAACTTCCTTAGAGTCTCAAATTTATTTCTTGCAGTGAACACACGGCAAGTGATTCACAATGGAAAGCTCAGTGATGCCTTTAGAGTGAAGACACGAGTAAGACATGACAGGGTCGCCACCTACTATCACCGATCATCTTCCTGATTGTGGTCGACTCGACTAGATAATGCGATCATGCCAGAAACTGTGAGGAGCTGTGAGAAGATGGGCATACGCTGGCTTGACCGATGAGAAGACCGTAGAAGATTCATATTTCGCTGCTAATTATGATTTATGTCTGATGTCTTGTGTTGCTACAAACTCGAAGATGTACAGGCGAAAACCAACAAGTTGACAGAAGAGGCAGGGCAGGGTAGGGCAGGCTGCGAAGACGGGACTTTTTTCAGGTGAACGTAGAGAAGACAGAAATGATGAAGATACCCAACCAACAATGACAACAACAAGCACCATGAACGGGAGAAACCTAAAGGAAGTAGTCTCCTTCACACACCTACTTAGGCAGCATCGTTTCAACTGCAGGCGGCGGTGGCACAGATGAGGATATCAAAGACAGGATCGGAAAGACAGCAAAACAGGCATTCCTTCATTAATGTGAAGCCAGTGTGGCGGTCTACTGTACTACACTGCGCTGTACTCCCCATAAAGCGTGAACAGGATCCGGATTTTCAACGCTAATTCAGTCAAGGAAGTTAGTGCTTCTATGTGGTTCGGAAACTTGGAGCGTCACAAAAAGCACATCCAACAAACTACAAACATTTATCAGTAGCTGCCACCTACGCTCACTCGATACTGAAGATCAGATCAGATGGATGGCCAGAAAAAATAAGCAAGGAGGAACTTTGATCTGCTAACGAACCAACCGACCAACAAATATGCAGAATAAGAAAGTGGAGATGGATTGGATTAGACATAGAGTGAGAAGACGGTTTATGATCATCAGGGGGTGGAGTGGAAGCCAAATAGAAAACGATGAATTGTGCATCCGAGGGCGGCATGGAGATAATGTGAGGAAGAGATGAAAGCTTGTGGGCAGTCATGCATCTAGGTTAAGGAGACTACAGAGAAGAGAGTGAAATGGCTACGTGTTATAGAAGCCATATGTTCCACTAGGAACCCAAGGGACAAATAATAATATCGTCGCTAATTCGTCTGCCTTTGGTTGCAATTATCTTAAGCGCATGACAGTGACCATTCAGTCTAAGCGCTCACCTTGAATGTGATTGATATCGAATATGCTTGCCCAATCTCATACACTTAATTCTCCCACACGATAAGTCACGTGATTCGTCTAAAGCAAACGCTGACAATAGAACATAAAGTCTGATGCTTATTGTTAGTATATTTTAGGCAATCTGATTCATCTGTTGTAATTACAACTAACAGTAACTTTATTTAAAATGAATTTGAAAGTCAGGCTGACTTCAAAGACCACCCCACCAACTATTGTAATAACCAATTAGGTTTCGGTATCCCGGCAAGGAAGTTAGTTTCTCATAGAATATTGAAGCCTAATTCCTTATCTCAGCAGTTGCTAGGGTGGCCTTTAAAGACACCCTCAAAATCAGGGTCAAAGAAACTATACTGGGTGATGATTGAAGGTGAAATGAAAATTTGGACCGCTGTCGGATTCGAACCAGCGACCACCAGATTTCCGGCCTGATGCTCTACCAACTGAGCTAGTTTGCCAAACTACGGCTGTCTCAGATAATCAAAGAAATTATGCTCGGCTTTAAAGGCCACCCTAGCAAATGATGAAACAGCCAATTACATTCCTTTATTTTATGGAAAAGTACTTTTCTATGTGAAATACTGACTCCTGATTGGTCATTTAGCAGTTGTTTGGGTGACCTTTAAAGTAACTTGAGACACCAAAGTATGGCCCATTGGCCTAAGTAGATGATTCTCGACCAAATTATTAAGCGGTATAATTAATCACCACTTAGTATATGTGGTTCATTGCTGAATGCAGAAACGTGTACTTGGTTGGTATGAGATAAAGATTTCCGTCAATATTGATACCAATCAGTCAAACACAGAATATCAGGATGTAATGAGGAAAAGCAAATTTTCTTTCTGAAACTTCATGATGGTACACTCTCATTACTTCCATTTCTTGTTATCAGTAATATGATTAAAATTACTTGTTTCATATCATGGCTTTTATTGTTATTAAAAACCAGTTGATTACTCCGTTAAACTGTAGATAGCACAAATTCTTAGTAACGGTTCAGACTACCATCTACAAGGTAGTCGTTGATAGTGATAATATTTACTTTTAGGTAAATAGAGAAAAGATTATTTCATTTTTTTAAAAAAAATATCCCTATGACAGACTCATTCTCAAATCTAAAATTTCGTAATCCCATGACCTTGGAAGGGTGAAATATTCTAGAATAATTTACCCACTAGTCATCATCAAAGTATATAAAATGGTTGACATGACGGGGAAAAAATATTTCACAATACTAGTAAGAACATTTAATCAGGAAGTTAATAAGAGGTTATGGAATGAAGTATGATTAATGAATGATAGAATTATCTTTGTAACTCATTTAGAAAACATAGAAGTTGTACAAACTACTTCCAACTACATAACATTGGTTTAAAATTTCAGGTTGTAAATACTTAAGCACACACAAGTGATGTATTGCCATTTTTTACTGAATAGTTTGAAGAATTTTTAGAAAGAATTCAGTGCTCAGAATTTTAGAAGTGTTGTCCTTTTAGTTATCTGCTTTACTACAAACACTGAAAATACAAGTTGAATGTTGAGTCTTTGATCCAGTTCTAATTTATCAGAAAGGAAACGACAATTGAACCAACACCGCCGGCCCGGCAGACCGTGGGGTATGGTGGAGTGTGTTATTTTTGGGGCCGACCTTTTCTAACCCCCCCTTCCACTGAGAAGGCAGCATCAGCATGGCACTACTGGTCATCCAAGGGAAACACCTTACTACTGTCACACCCTATCCAGCTAGAAGCAGTACGACTTCGCCCTCAGACCCCCATCATAGTGTAGCAATTTACACTATAACGGTAACTGCTTTTCGTCTAACCACTATCCGACAGACCTTTCTGGTATGGTAGGACCTCGAGGGAACAAGCGTTCCACCAGCATAGCTCGTTGGGTCATTGTGATATGCAAGCACGACCACCACGTCAAGGTAGCAGCTATCGGTATGGCTCAGAACCAAAGTCAGTGGCGCAGATGTATGCACACATTATCCTCATCTTAACTACACTATACCGAATCTCACCATTTTGTCACTCCTCTTTCCTTTCTTCTCGTACTTTATATTTCTTTTGACTGCATTCACTTATCTTCATCCTTTACCTCACTACCTTTCTACTTGATGAACTGACGTAAGGTGTGGCAACTCGGGCCGTTACACAGTAATGCCTGGTCCTATTTTGATAATGATTGATTGATTGAATTTATCAGAAACTTGAATCATATTAGTGTCTTAATGATGGGTAATGTCTAGCAGTGGAATCTACGATACGTGTTTCGTCCTACATTGAGACTCGCTAGCTGAATGTATCTACCTCCCAGTAAGCGATTTTGTTCCCCCCAGGACAGACCGTTTCAAACGCCGAAGTGTTATCCACTACACCACCGAGCCATGATAGCTATCTCTCGTGCGATGCGTATAGTTTTAATGTTGTTGCTCTTTTCATCCCGTCTTTGAGCGAGTTCACTAGGAGGCAGATATATTCAACTGAGAAGTCCCAAATAGGACGAAACATGTGTCCTGGATCCCACCGACATCCATCAATAATAGGTATTTAAAACACAGGTAAAATCGAGACATCCGCTCAGGAGGTTATATGCCAATATAGAGGGATCAATTTGGTCCACTCAACGATGGGATAATATAAAGAACAACATTCATACTAATGTCTTCCAAAGAATAGTTGATGACTTTTGATGCAACTCCTATATTCATAAAGGCACTCCCTTTTTATTATTATTATTATTGTTGTTATCATTATTATTATTAGTCCCTTGGGTTCCTAATGGAACATAGGGCTTAAGTAGCACGTCTCCATTCCACTCTCTTTCTGAAATCTTCTGAACCTGGCTCCACGACACCCCACAAGCTCTCATTTCCTCCTCACACGATCTCCTCCATGTCACCCTCGCCCAACTCGTCGCTTCCTATCTGGTCTGATGCGTGATGTCCCCAGTCGGCCTTCTCATTGTATGCCCATTCCAATCCATCTCCACTTCCTTCCAGTGCATATTTGTTGGGTGATAGCAACCCTACCTTATCTTTCAATTTCGTTTAAACCTTGAATATAGCTGTGAGTTGGACTCATTGTTTGTCTACTTTCCGTATTATCGTCATATTCTTGTTCATTACTTTTTTTATATTCAGCAATCTTCATCTTGCAACACTGCTTTCGAAACAATTTTACGATCCCTTATTGACCGACTTTCAAGCATGTTGATGTGTGTTCTAAATTTCGACTGTATTAGCTTGAAACCAGCCGAACAGAATACAATGACATACATCGTATTCTGAAGACCTGTTCTTTCTGAGTTTGTTTAGAATAATTAAGGGAACAAAATGTATAAAGTTTAGGTAAGTCAAGATTTTGCCATCTTTTCTCCCAAACACGCAGCACAGTGATTTTATTAGGAGCTATAGATCGTGTTTTGTACTTGTTCAAACATTATTGGAGAACTACAAAACCATCCTTCAGACCTAAATTGAACTGACAGTATGATTTGATTGTTGTCACAATTCTTCGTTCACTTTATGCTGACATTTTGCAAAGTCTGAACACCCTTATTTTTCCAGTACATACTTCACTGCTGTTAACTTTGTGTCACTATTTTTCAGTCAACAAGGCTCGGATTCTCCCTTTCATTCTGAGTCTCAATTCGTGATCGTCCTACTCTCACCGACTTTTCTCTCATAGGCAGAGACTCATCGCTTTTATTTTCTTGGTTAGAACACTTCCTCAACGAATGATGGTTACGCGTTCAGAAGACATTTAAAAGATTGAAACAAACTAGAAGGGAAGAATGCGATGGAATATAATCGATGGAAACTTTTTGGTAGCCTAAGATTTAATCAGGCCTTTTCAAACTTTTATATGGTAAACACTTTATCCGTTCTGTTTAGTACTTTAAACGGGACATCATAAGAAGGTTGAAGTGGTTTGTGAACGGTATCACCAATTATAAAATCTCTATAGACTTGAGGTTATTCATTTACCATTTAGCCTTCTACAAACAGTCAGTTGAATCCACTGGAACTTCAGTTACCTGGTCAATATAATCCCCCAGAAAATACAATGTATTCCTGTCAACTAACTCCACTGCACAATGTCTTATTTAATTGCAGCCCATATTTCAAAAAGAACTGGAGGTAACCTCAGTGCCTCCTTCAGTCAACATGAGGGGAGGTTTTAGTGGTCAGTGGAACATTTCCACCACACTGTTTCAATCCGGATGATGTACAATGGTACGTATTCTTTGGATATCCAAGATTTCGGTTAACTGTTGAAATAACCACCTTTTGAACTGTGAGCCTCTTTTCATGATGCTATTAGAAGATATCCTGAAGTTCAAAATCCAATGTCTAAGGAGCTTTTTAGAAACAGTTTCATTAAAAACATCTTCCATTAGGTTACTAATTGACTATTTTCTGAAACAATCAATGTATGCGAGGATATGTGTGAATACTAAATCGATACTTAACTACTCAAATTGGATAATGTAAAGTTGCTTGTTGGAGCAAGCATATCTTTAGATTTCTGTTCATTGGTAATGAAGGCAGGTTTTTAACTAATGTCTTTTATTTCAGTTCATTTTTCATCATGCATACGAATCCAAAACGAGTTTAGTAGTGACTTGGGTGCCAAGATGTACCGTTGTGCGGTTTCTAAAACAAATTATGTCCTAAACCTCGAGGAATAGATGGGGATATTTTGCCAATGGAGGTTTTGCATACCACAAAAGGAGTTATCAATAGCAACTTAAGTGATTTGGAGTTATACTGATTTAGAACATAATAGTTTATTTAGTTATTCATCCTTTCTCTAGAGATTTATTCATTTTGGAAAGGTTAACATCCACGTTTTCAATACCGATGAAGGTTACACATGACAAGGTGCCACCTACGTTTTATCTATGTTCTTAAATGAATCGTTTGTCCGTTTTGAATTGCTCTTTACAAGTAACTGTCGTATCTAGCTAGTGTTAGGTGCTTTAATTCAGTATATGGTGTCGCCTAAATAGTAGACCTGAAATGCATCACTGCTGAGTATCCAGTAATCAATTCCCTTCCAGATATCCTATATCTGGATTATGATGGAATAAGCTGTTTCGAGAACAGTAACAGTGATTGCTGAAAGACTTCATCAGCAGCTATCAGTCATGAAAGATAGGTGTGCAATGACGTTATGATGCTCCAGCAATACGGTAGATTTAAGAGTTTCTTCCAACTCGTCAAATGTATTGACAGCTGTTGGCCTTATATGTAATACCCTAGAATAATCTTTATTACACCCTTCAACGGTTGAAAAATGTTTGAGTAATTTGGTATAGATCGATATAAGCTTTTCAAGCCGAAAAGTCACCTGAGATCTCTAAATGAGTTTGATCGCTGTCACTTCTGTTGACTTGTGAGTTCATAGTTTGACGGAGAAAGTGAACGTATGTCTTACTTAACTCGTAATTGTCGGAGGTTGTGATGACGCCACATTGCGTCAATCACTCAAATAAGGCTCGGTGTCATCAACGTAAGGACAAAAAGTTGACCATATGTGACTTGTTGTATAACCTTTGAAAAGATAATTCAGAATTTGCTGGACCTAATGGTAGGTGTAGAAACCCAAATAATCTAAAAGGAGTAGTGACCACTCATTTGGGAATGTCGTTTACTTACATTAGAATAGTATGCCTATATCAGGTCAGTTTTCTAAAATATGTGCTCCCCAAACATTTTCTGCAACAGTGTAGTATCAGACAACTATCCGCTAACATTTTTTCGTTCAGAGCCCTATGATCTCCACACTGTTGCATCTCCTTTGAATTTTTCTTCTGTACCGTGTTGAGTGGTGAGGACCGATAGCTATTAGTCAGGAGAATAATGCCAAGTTTTTACATTTTATCGAACTCACTCTTAGCTATTCAAAATTTGACATCGTCTAGTCATTGCTGTTTTGTAGGTAAAACGGTTCCGTGTGTTACAATGTGATGAATGACATTGAGTTTCCCTTCGGCTTCATCACATATCACTTATGTCAGTTTAGAGAGTTCTTGAAGTAAAGTTTCATATTCTCAGTAACACCATTAATAAATACCGAGTCTGTCAGTATATCTGAGATGAATGCATTGATCTGATTATTTGAAAGTTTGTAATGTTTAGGAACTATCAACAGACTGAAATGATATCAAAAAGTCTTACACTAACGACAGAAAAAAACACTCCTGCAATGACGAAATGCAGTTATGAAGAATATCTTAAAGCGAAGATCAAATATTAGTTGGGACTGTTCATAATGGCGTACGCTGAATTCCTTCATAGCTTCCAAGATTAACTATGAGTTAAGTTTCTGTCGAACAGCAGGAGTCGGCGGAATTACACTGAATTCTGCCCCAGTAGCTACCGAAATCCGATCTCTAGTATTTCCATCGGTAACATAAGACAGATGATTGTTAGGCTTATTTTTATCAACAGTGGCAATGGTTACTGACAGTCACCCTATTTTCTCCCTGAACGTAGCATTCTAGTGAAGTCACATGGGAGCTAACAAAGTCAAGTTTAGTCCCCAAATTTGCGATGATACCGAAAAACTCTTTCTTTCGTCTTCGGTATCGATGGTATCTAAAATATCTTTTTCTAAAGGAGCTTTGCGGTGGTTCACATTTCCTCCGAACCAATAACTTCCCGCATATCACCTCCATTTTTGCTCCAACGCAACGATTTTATCAATCTGAGGAGTATGTGGTGCTTTTTATACTGAGAAGGGTTTGTCATCCTTCGGAAAATCCTCTCTGAGATAGCTGCTGGTTTGTTTATGTCAACGCCATCGTTTCCAAAGGCCAATAACTGTTGTATGTCTCACAGCAACCACCTGAAACATGTATGCTACACATATGACGTTTTAATCGGGATAGAGTTGTCTCCTAATTGTATGTTGTTGAGGATATTATCTACAGTTTGTTGGCTTAACAGAGAAGTACCTCTTAAAACTGGCTACTTTAACCCACTGTGATCAGGTTTTGTGAAGATATCTCTCACTAGTTCTGCAACACCATCTGACAATTTAGCGTTTTACAACGTAACCATCATTCGTTGAGGAAGTGTTCTAACCAAGAAAATAAAAGCGATGAGTCTCTGCCTATGAGAGAAAAGTCGGTGAGAGTAGGACGATCACGAATTGAGACTCAGAATGAAAGGGAGAATCCGAGCCTTGTTGACTGAAAAATAGTGACACAAAGTTAACAGCAGTGAAGTATGTACTGGAAAAATAAGGGTGTTCAGACTTTGCAAAATGTCAGCATAAAGTGAACGAAGAATTGTGACAACAATCAAATCATACTGTCAGTTCAATTTAGGTCTGAAGGATGGTTTTGTAGTTCTCCAATAATGTTTGAACAAGTACAAAACACGATCTATAGCTCCTAATAAAATCACTGTGCTGCGTGTTTGGGAGAAAAGATGGCAAAATCTTGACTTACCTAAACTTTATACATTTTGTTCCCTTAATTATTCTAAACAAACTCAGAAAGAACAGGTCTTCAGAATACGATGTATGTCATTGTATTCTGTTCGGCTGGTTTCAAGCTAATACAGTCGAAATTTAGAACACACATCAACATGCTTGAAAGTCGGTCAATAAGGGATCGTAAAATTGTTTCGAAAGCAGTGTTGCAAGATGAAGATTGCTGAATATAAAAAAAGTAATGAACAAGAATATGACGATAATACGGAAAGTAGACAAACAATGAGTCCAACTCACAGCTATATTCAAGGTTTAAACGAAATTGAAAGATAAGGTAGGGTTGCTATCACCCAACAAATATGCACTGGAAGGAAGTGGAGATGGATTGGAATGGGCATACAATGAGAAGGCCGACTGGGGACATCACGCATCAGACCAGATAGGAAGCGACGAGTTGGGCGAGGGTGACATGGAGGAGATCGTGTGAGGAGGAAATGAGAGCTTGTGGGGTGTCGTGGAGCCAGGTTCAGAAGATTTCAGAAAAGAGAGTGGAATGGAGACGTGCTACTTAAGCCCTATGTTCCATTAGGAACCCAAGGGACTAATAATAATAATGATAACAACAATAATAATAATAATAAAAAGGGAGTGCCTTTATGAATATAGGAGTTGCATCAAAAGTCATCAACTATTCTTTGGAAGACATTAGTATGAATGTTGTTCTTTATATTATCCCATCGTTGAGTGGACCAAATTGATCCCTCTATATTGGCATATAACCTCCTGAGCGGATGTCTCGATTTTACCTGTGTTTTAAATACCTATTATTGATGGATGTCGGTGGGATCCAGGACACATGTTTCGTCCTATTTGGGACTTCTCAGTTGAATATATCTGCCTCCTAGTGAACTCGCTCAAAGACGGGATGAAAAGAGCAACAACATTAAAACTATACGCATCGCACGAGAGATAGCTATCATGGCTCGGTGGTGTAGTGGATAACACTTCGGCGTTTGAAACGGTCTGTCCTGGGGGGAACAAAATCGCTTACTGGGAGGTAGATACATTCAGCTAGCGAGTCTCAATGTAGGACGAAACACGTATCGTAGATTCCACTGCTAGACATTACCCATCATTAAGACACTAATATGATTCAAGTTTCTGATAAATTCAATCAATCAATCATTATCAAAATAGGACCAGGCATTACTGTGTAACGGCCCGAGTTGCCACACCTTACGTCAGTTCATCAAGTAGAAAGGTAGTGAGGTAAAGGATGAAGATAAGTGAATGCAGTCAAAAGAAATATAAAGTACGAGAAGAAAGGAAAGAGGAGTGACAAAATGGTGAGATTCGGTATAGTGTAGTTAAGATGAGGATAATGTGTGCATACATCTGCGCCACTGACTTTGGTTCTGAGCCATACCGATAGCTGCTACCTTGACGTGGTGGTCGTGCTTGCATATCACAATGACCCAACGAGCTATGCTGGTGGAACGCTTGTTCCCTCGAGGTCCTACCATACCAGAAAGGTCTGTCGGATAGTGGTTAGACGAAAAGCAGTTACCGTTATAGTGTAAATTGCTACACTATGATGGGGGTCTGAGGGCGAAGTCGTACTGCTTCTAGCTGGATAGGGTGTGACAGTAGTAAGGTGTTTCCCTTGGATGACCAGTAGTGCCATGCTGATGCTGCCTTCTCAGTGGAAGGGGGGGTTAGAAAAGGTCGGCCCCAAAAATAACACACTCCACCATACCCCACGGTCTGCCGGGCCGGCGGTGTTGGTTCAATTGTCGTTTCCTTTCTGATAAATTAGAACTGGATCAAAGACTCAACATTCAACTTGTATTTTCAGTGTTTGTAGTAAAGCAGATAACTAAAAGGACAACACTTCTAAAATTCTGAGCACTGAATTCTTTCTAAAAATTCTTCAAACTATTCAGTAAAAAATGGCAATACATCACTTGTGTGTGCTTAAGTATTTACAACCTGAAATTTTAAACCAATGTTATGTAGTTGGAAGTAGTTTGTACAACTTCTATGTTTTCTAAATGAGTTACAAAGATAATTCTATCATTCATTAATCATACTTCATTCCATAACCTCTTATTAACTTCCTGATTAAATGTTCTTACTAGTATTGTGAAATATTTTTTCCCCGTCATGTCAACCATTTTATATACTTTGATGATGACTAGTGGGTAAATTATTCTAGAATATTTCACCCTTCCAAGGTCATGGGATTACGAAATTTTAGATTTGAGAATGAGTCTGTCATAGGGATATTTTTTTTTAAAAAAATGAAATAATCTTTTCTCTATTTACCTAAAAGTAAATATTATCACTATCAACGACTACCTTGTAGATGGTAGCCTGAACCGTTACTAAGAATTTGTGCTATCTACAGTTTAACGGAGTAATCAACTGGTTTTTAATAACAATAAAAGCCATGATATGAAACAAGTAATTTTAATCATATTACTGATAACAAGAAATGGAAGTAATGAGAGTGTACCATCATGAAGTTTCAGAAAGAAAATTTGCTTTTCCTCATTACATCCTGATATTCTGTGTTTGACTGATTGGTATCAATATTGACGGAAATCTTTATCTCATACCAACCAAGTACACGTTTCTGCATTCAGCAATGAACCACATATACTAAGTGGTGATTAATTATACCGCTTAATAATTTGGTCGAGAATCATCTACTTAGGCCAATGGGCCATACTTTGGTGTCTCAAGTTACTTTAAAGGTCACCCAAACAACTGCTAAATGACCAATCAGGAGTCAGTATTTCACATAGAAAAGTACTTTTCCATAAAATAAAGGAATGTAATTGGCTGTTTCATCATTTGCTAGGGTGGCCTTTAAAGCCGAGCATAATTTCTTTGATTATCTGAGACAGCCGTAGTTTGGCAAACTAGCTCAGTTGGTAGAGCATCAGGCCGGAAATCTGGTGGTCGCTGGTTCGAATCCGACAGCGGTCCAAATTTTCATTTCACCTTCAATCATCACCCAGTATAGTTTCTTTGACCCTGATTTTGAGGGTGTCTTTAAAGGCCACCCTAGCAACTGCTGAGATAAGGAATTAGGCTTCAATATTCTATGAGAAACTAACTTCCTTGCCGGGATACCGAAACCTAATTGGTTATTACAATAGTTGGTGGGGTGGTCTTTGAAGTCAGCCTGACTTTCAAATTCATTTTAAATAAAGTTACTGTTAGTTGTAATTACAACAGATGAATCAGATTGCCTAAAATATACTAACAATAAGCATCAGACTTTATGTTCTATTGTCAGCGTTTTTGTCAGCATCTGTTCTCTATTTGGAAATTAACACAAAATCAAGTGTAATTTTGATGGCGGCGATTCAGTCAGCCAACACAGAAATCCATAATTCAATACAAATATCCTAGGAATAGTAGTGTGGTATATTTTTAAGCATTTACAAATCCATTTCTAACTAGTGGAACGTTTTTCTTTTGTTTTGTTCTTAGCTTGAGAAATGAAAGTTCGAAAACATTTTAAAAACGTGCGAGAGTACATCCAATATTGATAGTGCGAGCGTAGAAAACTGGTAGTTTTTGATCTCTCGCGTCTAGTTGATAGGGCTTGGTTCCAGTTGTTCGGTTTACTCCTGCAGTGGATGAGGAAATCCCCTCTGCTTTCTTGCTTTTAGCTTCGGTGAGGTGGATGTTTTGTGGGTTAGTAGGTTGTAATTTGTAGAGTGATTAGGGAGCTACGGGTTGCTGGGAAGTTTAGAGAACTGCCATGACTCCTGTCTGTGTAGGTACCTGGAAGAGAATAGTAAGGTAGTGGTAAAGGAATGAAGAGAGAATAAAGAAGAGAGTGAAGTAGCACCATAGAGACTCTGGGAGCTGGGTTAAGGCCGTATCGCTAACCATCCTTGCCTTTAAACAGGAGTTTACGTAGATAGCCACTCCCCCTCCTGCTCTATGTTCCCTGTCCCTGCGGAAGAGTTCCATGCCAGCAACACGCATCTCTTCGTCGGAGATGTCCGATGAGAGCCAGGATTCCGTGATGAATATGATGTCGTGACGTATGTGAGTAGTGACGTGTTTCGCTCGTCTCTCAGCTTTTGGATTTTTCCACAATGAAAAACTCCCACTTGCAATACTCAATCTAAAAACATCGAACGTTTGCAGCACTTCTGTCCATCCACGCACCTCACCCCTGCGCATTCGTCAGCTCACTCCTCAACAGTTGAAAATTGGCATTATTATTCCTTTGAACCAACCGGTCTACCTCCTGTCAGTGGTTCTTGGGCGTTTCAGCTGCCAAACTGCCTTAGCTCTCGGTTCTCCTCGGAGGTCATTCCCCAGGAAATATCTTTCCTGGTTATACATACGCATCTGGAGCTTACGGTTAAACTCGTTGGTCAAGAGCAGAGGATCAAGTGACAAGTGTCTGAAGGTGAGCCAACATAAATTATCTTCCCTTTTCTATTCTGTCCTTTTGCTGCATTCAGTCTTCAACCCTCTTATTGTTGTTAACTACTTGTTTTCCCAAGAAGTTTATATCATAGCGACATGTCTGCCCAAAACGCTAGGTCTGAAGCTTTGACACGGATAACGCGGTCGTGCACAACAACGGCCAGTAACACCCTAAACAACACACTAGTCTGTACTAGAAGACAAACAGAGGTAGGGCAGAACATCGAACTTCTGAAGAAGTGGCCAACCCATGTTTCTAGAATTCCAGTAGCCATCAGACAGGTGACACAGAGTAGCACTAGCCCGTCACAAACTAGTCCTATCTTGAGCAAGGATCATACCATGCCTGAAATAGAAGACGACGTAAAAGGCTTCAGAACAAGGCAGCCACAAGCAGTTCGCCACAATCCGTAGCACCTTATTCATGGAAGGAAGGCTGTATTACGACACCCGATGGCTGCAGTGTTTGCACCAAAGTTGTTTCGGTAGTCGATGAGGCATTTGCATGCAACCTGTGTC
This sequence comes from Heterobilharzia americana, assembly GCA_944470555.2. Lineage (NCBI taxonomy): Eukaryota > Metazoa > Platyhelminthes > Trematoda > Strigeidida > Schistosomatidae > Heterobilharzia > Heterobilharzia americana. The sequence continues at coordinate 52,439,951 of OX104128.1, forward strand.
AACGATGGGTGCATTGCCACTGCGATACCAAAGTCCCCCGACAATACTATAAGCTGATGAAGAGACAACCATGCAAGTGGTTCTGGTACATCTGTCCAGAGTGCAGGAAAATGCCCGCACTCCGCACAGAAAGCCTGAAGGAGATGCTCTCCGCCACGCAAAAGCTACCAGCATCCTCGAATAAGTAGGGTTAACACCAAAGGATAACACAGAGAGACCTGGAAACAGACCTAGAGCTCCAGCTGTGGGCACGCCATCTCGCGTGGGGACCATATTAGGTCAAGTCTCCATACCCCCTACCCGGCCCCAGGGGACGTCAAGCGCATGGCCAAAGACATCGACCGCCGAAGCCTCTACGAAACCCATTCCGAACACCCCACACACCGTGACTGAGAAACAACCAGTGGAATTACTCAAACCCATTGGGAAGTCGGGCGTGCCACCCACAACGAACCCAGGTCACAGGAGGACCAACTCGATCATTTTGTTCAACGTCGATGTATCGACAGACTCATTGTTGGTCGAGAGGGAACAATTTGACAGCCGAATGTGGACCGACTACTGTCAGATGCTGGGACTCCCTCCCCTCCCTGCAACTTTGTGTCGCCTTTCTCGAGGAAGCCATGCACCCCGAGATAAGCCACCCCCTTTACGTGTGTCCCTAAATACCGCCAAAGAGGCTGAAGACACACTCCTCCTCTCGCGACAACCGGACGTTGTTAATGCCTGTAAAATTCGGGCCAGGCCTGACAAGCCATGGTCAGTAAGAGAGGAGGAGAGAAAGTCAGCGGTTGGAAATCCCAACAGAAACAACACTATAGTTGTACATGGGATTCCAGAATTGCCAAGTGACAGCTCGGTCAAAGATCGGTACTTTCACGACGTCCAACAATGGCAATGGCTCTCAACCAAAGTTGGTCTCAACAGTATACCGGCCAACAGCGTCAGTAGACTGCCAAGGCCAGCGCACCTGAAGACCATACCCAATCCCAGACTACTTGCCGTCCAGTTCGACTCATATGCCTCCCTCACAGACGTTCTGCACGCATGGTATAATGCGAAAGATCGCATGGGTGGCTCAATACGTATATGTGAAAGTAAGCCTAGACCCACAAGGCAAGAGGAGAGACGGCAACCACCAAGACCTCTGGAGTCAGTGGTCGTCACACAGGCGCTGACCAGTGAGTTAGATACATCAAGTAAAGAAGCCACCACTGCTACAGCCCCCACCCAAGTTAAGAACAAAACACAAAAAAACGGAACAATGCCAGTCCTATGAGGACTGGCGAGGCTAAATTCAACCACGTAAGCGCTCATCCCGCGAAAATACACATCCAGACCTCCCCTCTCATCAGGTACACTCTAATATGTATGTACAGCAACGTTAGGGGGCTAATAGGGAAGGTAGCAAAAATGAGGACGCTGCGTGAACATCAGCACTACGACATCATATTCATCACCGAATCCTGGCTCTCATCGGACATCTCCGACGAAGAGATGCGTGTTGCTGGCATGGAACTCTTCCGCAGGGACAGGGAACATAGAGCAGGAGGGGGAGTGGCTATCTACGTAAACTCCTGTTTAAAGGCAAGGATGGTTAGCGATACGGCCTTAACCCAGCTCCCAGAGTCTCTATGGTGCTACTTCACTCTCTTCTTTATTCTCTCTTCATTCCTTTACCACTACCTTACTATTCTCTTCCAGGTACCTACACAGACAGGAGTCATGGCAGTTCTCTAAACTTCCCAGCAACCCGTAGCTCCCTAATCACTCTACAAATTACAACCTACTAACCCACAAAACATCCACCTCACCGAAGCTAAAAGCAAGAAAGCAGAGGGGATTTCCTCGTCCACTGCAGGAGTAAACCGAACAACTGGAACCAAGCCCTAAGAACTAGACGCGAGAGATCAAAAACTACCAGTTTTCTACGCTCGCACTATCAATATTGGATGTACTCTCGCACGTTTTTAAAATGTTTTCGAACTTTCATTTCTCAAGCTAAGAACAAAACAAAAGAAAAACGTTCCACTAGTTAGAAATGGATTTGTAAATGCTTAAAAATATACCACACTACTATTCCTAGGATATTTGTATTGAATTATGGATTTCTGTGTTGGCTGACTGAATCGCCGCCATCAAAATTACACTTGATTTTGTGTTAATTTTCAAATAGAGAACAGATGCTAATGTTGTAAACACTAGCTGCCAGTTTCACATATATGCCTTCAATACTGTTCTGATTAACACTATTATTATTATATTATTATTATTAGTCCCTTGGGTTCCTAGTGGAACATAGGGCTTCAGTAGCACGCCTCCAGTGACCTCTGTTCTCTGAGATCTTTTGAACCTGGTCCCACGACAGCCCACAAGCTCTCATTTCCTCCTCGCACGACCTCCTCCATGTCACCCTCGGACGTCCAACTCGTCGCTTCCCATGGGGGTTCCACTCGCTTTGTGGATATCTTTGTGCCTGAACACACTGCCTCCAATCACCAAATCGTTGAATGCACAGAATTCTGCAAACAATTCTCCATTCTCATTCATTTCACCTAGCGCCTCTCGACCCATGGTTAGTTCTCTTCCTGTGTTGTCCCCTCCCAGTTTGGCATTCATGTCACCCATTAGAATTTTGATATCGCCAACTGACGTCTTGTCCAGTGTTGATTGCAGTTGTCTGTAGAAATCCTCCTTTTTCTCTTGCTCTGCATTATTTGTAGGTGCATAACATTGTATGATTGTGACCTTCCTTCCTTCCTTTTGAGTTGAATCTTGCTGTCATGATCCTGGAGGAGATTGGTTTCCACTGCATGAGAGCCTTCGATGCTCTTGAGGACATCATGATAGCCACTCCATAACTCAGTGTGCTGGTGGTTGTCGTCTGGGTGACAATTTCGGAGTAGATTATTGATTCTCCAGTTGACAGTTTGGAGAGTCCACTCCCATTCCATCTGCTTTCGCAAATCCCAAGCACTTCGATGTTATACCTTCTCATCTCCTTTGCAATCTGGGCTGCCTTACTGGGTTCAAACATCGTGCGGACATTCCATGTCCCCACATTTACTTTCGCTTTCATCGAGAGAGAGGTGACACATCGACCAATTGGCTTCTCGAAGGCTTTCACCAACTGGCGTCATTTCGCCTCTCCGATTCCAGCGGGGAATAAGTTTGTTTTCATTTTTTATATGTTGTTTGTGCTTTGAAGTTTTTTTAGTGGTTAGATTTGTTTTACGGGGTAGGGTTGCTAGCCCTATGCCCAACCTTCCCTGTTTACCCGGGCTTAGGACCGGCTAGTAACTAGTGTACTAGTTAACCAGGCGAGGTTATGATTAACACTATGCAGACATAATAATTATTTCTTTTAAAAAATATTGTACAGGAGTCGAATTTGTTGAAATATACCATGCTGAAAATTCCAGTGAAATTTCCGATTCTTTTATCTTCTGATAAGAGTATCTATGTGCCTAAACTGATGAAACAAGTGTAACATACTTGAGATTAACAGTAGCCATTCCATTCATTATATTGTCTACTTGGTTTGCACAAGTGATTTATTTTTCTCTTCAATATTTTTGTTTCTACTAATAGTATCAGTTTCAACTAGCATCATTTTGACAGCTTTCTGTGTTGTTAGCTAATTCATCAAGACATCCTACACATAGTGTAACATTTTTTCATTTGCGAATGCAGAAATCCTCTGTTATACCTGCGTTTTAGGGTAGAACTTCTGTTGATATTCTATACTATGGGTAACTACTTGTTTGACACTAATACTGTACATGTATACATGTTTGCCCGTTTGCTCGCACTATATTTTAATGATACTTGACTTGTTTTGACTATCTGAGATAGCTATGGTTTGGCAGACACATATCGATACTCAGCGGTGATTGAAAGAGAAATGAAAATCTAGTTCACAGTGGGATTCGAACTGCCCTGGTGCTCTACCAACTGAACTATGAGACCTGACTGGCGACTAGGTCTAAATTACCCCTGACTGCCATGTGAATTCGTAATGCTTTAACTGTTTATTCATCATATTCAAACTGGCTACCTAGTCAGGACTTCTCATGCAATCCAAATCAACTTGAATTCGAGAGGAGGGGAAGCATATTGATTATGATCTCTGACTATCTGAGATATTCATAGGTTGACAGACCAGCATTGATACTGGGTGATGATTGAATATTAAGATATGATCTCGAGCTCGATCTCTAGCCTCACTTGGTAGAGTATTGGGCCGGTAACTAGAAGATCGCTGGCTCGAATCCTGCCGTGACACAGATTTTCACTTCACTCTTGAATTAGACAGTCTTGTGAATATATTCTCCATTATATTCACTTTAGCCTTTTGTTTTCATGTTGTCTGAAACTGACTGATCATAAATGATGAGAGCGTTAAGAATACTTGAAGATGTATTTACGTTTGCATACAAGACACTGAAGTCAAGTGTGCATCCACTACCGGAAAATTTATTTTCTTAACTTCTTTATCCTTTGATTTACTCACTCTTATATTTCGCTTGTTCTATTCTTGCCAATTTTCGAAGATTATTCATTGTATAATGTATCTGTGGACACTTTGTTTCGCTCCCGTTATCCTTCTTCAGATGTGTTATTACATATATTACATCATATATCGATTTTCATCTGTTCCAAAAACTAACCAAATGATTCATCCTTATAAATTAAGAGCATGTTAAAAGTTTATCATAATCACAAAATTTTGATAATCCAATTTGTAAGCAGTTGAGGAGAAACTGTAAAACTAATAAAATATAACCTTGTTATTCGGCTAAAATGTGGCCTTTTTTTCAACGTCCAGTGACCTTGAAATCGGCAATTCAAATAGATTAATAAGAATATGATAAATGGACCAATCAGTATAGACTTGAATCTCAACTATGAGATATAATCTAAATGCTGAATTTTTGGTGGAAATAGATGGATAGGAATTTAAAGTAAAGAAAAACTGATTTATTGATGCAAATATTAACAAAGTGAGGTAATTATAACAACCAAGAAAATATGGAATCAAAAGAAAGATTAAATAGTAACGGTAAATAGTAAAGTATTCACGAAATTTAGCTGTCTGTAGTTTTAAGTCTTGATCTTATAGATTTTTATTCAATTACTACTAATCTCCAAATATACTTTCCTCACTTGTCAATCACTTTGATTTTTGAAGTGACGGAGTGAATAATAAAAAAATACAGGAAAAATACTAACGTGGTGAGACAATTGGACTGTTCTCCCTCAGTTTGTAATACTTCACTGAGTCATAAAAATATCCTAAAAACCAAGACTGGTCTATGAAGTTGTAAGGAAGACACATTATTTAACAAAGAATATATCATTTATTTACAGTTTCTATGACCGTATAAAGCTATTAGGTGGAAAGTTAAACAACTTATTTTGATTGGTCAACTGTAGAATAAATTGTCCAATAAGGTTTGTCCTGACGACGTAGCTAAATGAAACAAAAATTATAATACGAAAATGTCTACCTTAGTTGCTGATGTCCTAAACTGTTGACTTCTATTCAGGTATTGCCTTCTTAGATGTTGGTAGATCTAAAACTGATGTAGTGAAAAACAAAATTGTTTCGAATTTAAAAAAAAATATTTTATATGATTTAGAAAATAACAATAACAACAATAATAGTAATGATAATAATAATAATAGTAATGGATTTATTCTAAAGAATATTTCAGGAATCCTCTACAGAATGTTTAGCATATTATCTAGCATCAATTGGACAGAAACTGTGTATATATTTAAATAACAAAATGATTTACCTAAAAATTACATATAGAAGATGAGAATATTTACTCCATCTACTACTTTCTTAAAAATACTAAGTTAACTTAGCTAGACAATCACACTAGTAATTAGGTTCATAATACATAAATAATAACAACCTGTGTACTCATTGATTAGTTTGCTTTCAATAATACCTTCTTCATCACACGGAAGATAAGGTAAATACGATAATTGTAGAGTTTTTATATTTACTAGTACGTGAATAAAGTCTTATATACTTGCTCCCCATCTCTCCAAATGACCAAGATGCAGAGAGGTTTGAATGAACAGAATGCTGGTCATCTGATCAAATAACTCTGTTTACATGAATTAATGCGTTCATCCACAACTGTTCTAACTAGAATGTTAACAGGTACACCACTGGTTCTGTTGACAATCTTCAAAGTTCTACGCAACGTAGTATTGTCTTTTCTCAGCAACCCGAGAAAGAATAAAGGGGAACAATAGAGGAGAAGAAGCAAGATGCATGAGTTTTATGAAACATAAGAGGAGACACTGAGTTATACCAGATACTCTCAGCTTCCCAACACACTAGGTTAAGCGGAAAATTCTTCTGGAAATTAGTAAGAGGATCAAGAAAAGGAATCATGAGAACTAAACAGTTTACATAGGTTATGTTCATATCTCAAACTAAAGTTTATAGTCTGACCATTTTGAAGAATTAAGCATAAGATCATCGTCTAACAGTAGATAGGAAACTGTTGAGTTGGGAACAATCTGTTGGAAAGGAGACAGGTAGGGAAACTGTCGGATCATCAGGATATTTGATAAAATTGATTCTAGTTGAAGATGTTAATTCATGCAGAAAGGAGGAGAAGAGGACAAGGGGAAAGGACGGCTCATTGGGGAACACCAGTGACAGTAAGCAATGAGGTGGAGTACTTCTCCCTGTGAAGAGTATGTTGTTTGTTTTTAGAGAAATAGGAATGCAGCCAACTGATTATCCAGGACTCAGTTTGTGTCCTGGCTAGCTCATCCAGGAAAAGAGGTCCTAGGAGAGAATCAAATGCTGAAGTACAGTCTAAAAAGGCACACCTGACATACTTGGCATTTCTTTTAAGATTACAAGCAATATTATCATATAAGTTAGTGGTGGCATCCACAGTACTTCTTTTGCTTTTATGTGCAAATTTTCCGAATTTCCTATGTGCTAATCGTCGTTCAAGTCAATGATTGAATGTTTCTAACCGTTACTATCAACCTTGACTTTCAAAGAATAACATCTAATCTCTAACCTAACGCCCTGGATTGCATCTACTCTTTGAGGACTAATGTGACATCATATGTCTTCCTTTCTGCTCTACGATGATCAAAGCTGTCTTACATCACTAAAATGCAATTCATCTCCCTCTAGAATGGATTCCATATCCAGACTCAGCCTAGTTTTATCCATAAACCTAGTTTCTCCTGAAAAACTAACATTAATTTTATTGTAGCTTTTCATTCCAGGATGTATATGATTTCATAATTCTACAACTGCGTAATAAACTATGCGAAAGTAGAAACAACAATAAAAAATTTTAAATGGACAAAATCCTCTAATTCTTAATTCCAAGAGTTGGTTCAAAGCAAAGTGCTATGACTAGTAGTACAAACTAACACTATACTAGTGATATAAGCCTAACAGACCACGAACGATACGAACCTAACGCGCAAATGAAACAACTCTAACGCTAATCAGAACCTCAACCACCACCACAACAACAACAACAATACCACTGACACGCGAGGACAAGAAGAGAAGATAGACCGTTGATACAGAAGTTTTTACTGTCTCAACAACAATCAATACAGTTGTCAGCGGTGCTGAATATATACGTTTCTAAATGACCTTGACAATACTAAGTCCACGTATAGGTAAAAATACTTAACAACCAATGACAGTTCAGCCTTGAGGGCAGTAAGATGGAAAACTAGTAACGTTGTGGAAGCCATGTAGGTTATTTTAAGGTCATGGACAAAATAGTATACAAAAGCTATGCAAAATTACGGGTATCTAACAGAAAGAAATTAAGAAGGACCATTGCGCTAATTCTGCAGTTCTTGTATTCCTTTCTGTTACTATGTGATTGTGAAAACTGATAGCAGTATGTAGAAAGTTACAAAAGGTGTGGGGGGGGGGAGTCATGAGGTTGGATAATTGGATCCACCTGTTAAGACTGTAATTGACTACTCCTTGTAGGACTGGATCTAATCACAAGCTTCACTCCGTTCTAGGGAAACAGTAAAGATTTCTGACTTCAGTGACATGTGGATTAGGTCCGAATCCCCGAGAGATAACCTAACTCTTTGGAGCTAACGTCCCATATTGACAAGTGCATACAAGTATGAAGTCTGTATCCATGACGTTTTGTGAATCACTTCTTACTAACCAACACTAAATACACTGGATCGTGAGATCGAGTTAGTTAGCTAAATGACTACACTAAGAATGTGGTCAAGAGAATTTCGATTAGCATTAATGACTGAATGATATAACACTGACCGCTATTTAGTGTTCTGGAAAAAAATTACAGATTACATCCACTCAGTAGAAAATTATCGAAGGAATATTTTGCTTAAGGTAAATGAATAAAAGTGACAAAATGTATGGAGATAACGATACTATTTAACTGAATTTTGATTCTGAATAAAGCAAAAAGAACATTAGTAGCGGGATTAGAATGAATACATTTCGTGGATTCGCCTTACCTGCTTTACAACCTATAGAATATAATGTTAATGGTGGATAGTATGTAACACAACATACTTTAATAAATCGACAAGAATTTTACGAACTGAGATGGAAGGTAACAAAAACTCAGGTTGACCATGATTGATGGACTTGTTAAAACTAATCAAAGATTAACTATTTATACGATGATAGAATGAACATTCGAGGGAAAACAGTGAAAAAATTATGTTGTATAAATAAATACGCGTAAAAATTGGAGGAGGTTGTACACAATATTATTCTAGAATTAGTAAAAACGAGATTATGGTTAAGTGAACGTAGTAAAAGGTCAACTGGTTGTCATTATAGTAATGTTGGATAGTGGCTAGCAGTGGAATCCAGGATGTGCATTTCGCCCATCATTACTACATAACTAAGAACATAGGCAATATCGACGCATTCGCGCAGGAGCACATATACCAATAAAAACTGATCATTTCGGTCCAGTCACCGACGATATAATACAAGTAATAATGCTAAAACTATACCCGTCGCACAAGTTGTGGATATCGTAGCTCGGTGGTGTAGTGAAGTGATCGGTCTCGAGTTTGAGTCCTGGCGGGAACAACATCACTCACTGGAGGCAGATACATCTAGCTGAGGAGTCCCAAATAAAACGAAATGTGTATCCTGGATTTCACTACTAGCCACTATCCATCATTACTATATAATTACGAACACAGGCAATATCGAGGCATCCGCGCGGGGGCCCATATGCTGATGGAGAACGATCAACTCAGTCTAATCAACGACGGTATAATACAAGCAATAACACTAGTTGTCATTATATTGAGAATTAATTTTGCAGTAGTCTTCATCACGAACTGACATGAGTTGGGGAACCATTGAGAGAGAACCTGTGACCAATGCACAACTGTTTTGTCCTTGTATAGGACTCCTCAGCAGTATGCACTCGTGACCCGGTTAGGGACTGAACTCAAGGCTATCACCTAAGGTGTTCAGAAGGCATCCGTTTCCCTTCCAACTTGTTGACCCTATAGGTCACAGCTTCTCATTAGAACTTTGTGATATCCATCTGGAAGCATGTCACTAATGAGCACTATACAGTAATGTATTTTTGAGATGAATAGGGATTTTAATTTTGCGGTAGTATTCACCACGGAGTGACTTCAATTAGGGAACCGTTGAAAACCTGGAGCCACTGAACAGCTGTTTCATCTTAGTAGGGGACTCTTCAGCAGTACGCGCCAGCGACCCGGCTAAAAATGAGAAATCTCACCGTGATTTACTCCGGGAACCAAAATATTCAGATTATACTATGTTATCTGTCCGACACCAGAAATGGTGTGAAGACTGTAACTATACAAGCTTTGCAGATTATACTACTGACTGACGTGAGTACTTGTGGGCCACTTACTCAATAGATTCCATTTGGAGGAAAACATAAGGTACTGTACCACCGAATTCACAGTGAATTCAGTAGTGGTAAATGTAATCATGAAGCTGCAATCTGGTACCCAGAGTTATTCAAGATCCTGCAGAACTGTATGATCTAGGGAATGCTTCCAATCGACTGTAGAATCTCCGGTAGACAGCTGGCTAAAATGCTGTTTGGTGTATTTACGTTAGTCTGTTCATTAGTAGGACGTCAAATGAATATCATAAATGAAACTGTTTTTGGTGGAAGGCTTATCAACAGTGTTGAGTTGAAGAAGTATACTTGGTTCCATCAAAACAGTGTCAACCAGAACTCCGAATATCATGCAACTTAGAAATAGATTATTATTATTACTGTTATTAGTCCCTTGGGTTCCTAATAAAATATAGGGCTTCAGTAGGACGTCTCCATTCCACTCTCTTCTCTGAAATCTCCTGAACCTGGCTCACGACACCCCACAAGCTCTCATTTCCTCCTCACACGATCTCCTCCATGTCACCCCCAGACACCCTTGCCCAACTCGTCGCTTCTCATCTGGGTTCCACTAGACGGCCTGGTCTGACTCGTGATGTCCCCAGTCGGCCTTCTCAGTGTATGCCCATTCCAATCCATCTCCACTTCCTCCTGCATATTTGTTGGTTGATAGGTTGTTGGTTGGTTCGTTCCCAGAGTGAGTTCCTTGTTGCTTATTCCTATTATGCTGGCCATCTGATCTCCAATAACGAGCGTAAGTGACAGTTAATGATAAATGTCTGTAGTTTATTGGAAATCCCTTTCGTGACGCGCCAAGTCTCTGAACCATCACAATGAAGCACTGACTTGACGTTGGTGTTGAAAATCCGGATGTTGTTCCACATGCTGAGTGCAGTGTAGAAGATCTCCACACTGTTTTCAGGCTAATGAACACCTGTCTTGCTGTCTTTCCGATTCTGACTTTGACATCCTCGTCTGTGCCTGTGCCGCCTGTAGTTGAAACAGTGCTGCCTTGGCTGGATAGGTGAAGGAGGTTACTCCCCTTAAGTTTCTCCCGTTGATGGTGATTGGAGTTTGATGTTGTTGTTGGTGGTGGTGGTGCGGTATCTTCATCACCTCTACCTCTGTCTTCTCTATATTCACTTGAAGTCCCATCTTCGCTGGCCTGCCCTGCCTCTTCTGTCAACTTGTTAGTTTTCGCCTGTAGATCATCAAGTTTGTGTGACATCAGACACAGGTCATCATTGGCGAAATCCATATCTTCTAGGTTCTTTTCCACAGTCCAGCCAGCGTATCCCCCTCTTCTCACAGCTCCCCACTGTTTGCTGCATGATCCAGTCCAGTCCAGTCGAGTCGAGTCGACCACAATGAGGAATATCATGGGTGATAGTAGGCGGAAACCTTGTTTCACTCCTGTCTTCACTTCACTTCAAAAGCATCACAGAGCTTCCCATTGTGAATTACTTGGCTGGTATGTGGCGTCTTCATGTAGGTGTTGTTGAATGAGGTTGATAAAGGTTTGTGGTATTCCGTAGTATTGAAGCAGTTTCCAAATTACTTCTCGGTCGACACTGTCTAAGGCCTTCTCAAAGTCGATGAAGTTGAGGTGAGGTAGAGTTGAGTTGACTGCCATTCTATACTCTGTTCTATGATGATGCGTAGAGTGGCGTTGCAATTTGGTCTGCACATGATTTGTACTTCCTGAATCCAGCCAGGCTGCCTGTTTGGGTCGTAGTTTTGAATCTAGCGCCTCTTTTAGCCTCTCCAGGATGATGCAGACTGATACTTTGCTTGCTGTGTGTGGACAGCAGGTGGTGGTGGTGGTGGTGGTCGATTCAAGAGCTTCTTGAAGTGGTTGGCCCTTTGTTTCCTCTGTTTCTCTTCTTTCGTAATTAAATTTCCGTCATCACCTTTCATTGGTTTCATCTGTGTTGATCCCTTCCCAGATAGCAACCTGGTTATCTGATTTAATGTCGTCAGGTCTCTCTTACTTGCAGCCGGTTCTGCTTCACTTGTCAATGTGTCGTAGAAGTGTCTTTTGTGTTTGCGTGCACTCTTCTTCACTTCCTTGTCCAGTGTGTTGTTTTATACGTTGCACTCAGTTCCTCTTGTCGTTGAGCATCCTTGCACTGGTTTATGTTCTGCTTCACCATCCTCCTCTCCCTACACTATCAGCTTCCATGTGGAGATCCGTCGAGATCCATTCCTTATCTTCTTTATTCTTCCTTTCTTCCTAATACGGCTGTGCAGGTTTCTTTCCACATCTCTTTCAAAGACTTCCAGTGTTCTTCCACACAGGTTTCTTCAGGGATGCTGCTCGATATCTCTCATTTTGTCTTGATGACTGGCTGACGTGAAGATTTCATTTGTAGTTTCGTCCTTCAGTTCCTGTTCCGAGTGTTGTACTTGAACTATGGTCTATCATCACCAGCTTCCTTGAAGGCTTTCAACTTGATTTGGAAGGTTTCTTGCACTAGATGGTGGTGTGAGCCTACACCTGCTCCTCTTCTTGACCTTGTGTCAAGTGGGCTGGCTGCGTCTCCACTTTCTTCACATTGAGATAAAGTCGATCTGATTTTTAGTGTAGTGTGTCCTAGTTGTTGGTGAGTTGAAATCCATGTCGCTGACTTGTGGATATCCTTGTGCTTGAACACACTGCCTCACTGCAATCACCAGATGGTTGAATGCACAGAATTCTGCAAACAATTCTCCATTCTCGTTCATCACCTCACCGAGTGCTTCTCGACCCATGGTTAGTTCTCTTCGTGTGTTGTCTGCTCCCAGTTTGGCATTCATGTCGTCCATTAGAATGGATTTTGATGTTGCCAACTGAGGTCTTGTCCAGTGTTGATTGCAATTGTCTGTAGAATTCCTCCTTTTCCTCTTGGTCTGCATTATTTGTAGGTGCGTAGCGTAGCGTAGCATAGCATTGTATGATTGTGACCTTCCTTCCTTCCTTTTGAGTTGAATGCATCTTGTTGTCATTATCCTGCAGGAGGAGGTTGGTTCCCACTGCATGAGGGCTTTTGATGCTGTTGGGGACATTATGATAGCCACTCCAATACACAGTGTGCTCGTGGTTGTCGTCTGGGTGACAATTTCGGAGTAGATTATTGATTCTCCAGTTGACAGTTTGGAGAGTCCACTCCCATTCCATCTGCTTTCGCAAATCCCAAGCACTTCGATGTTATACCTTCTCATCTCCTTTGCAATCTGGGCTGCCTTACTGGGTTCGAACATCGTGTGGACATTCCATGTCCCCACATTTACTTTTGCTTTCATCGAGAGAGAGAGAGAGAGAAGACACATCGACCAATTGGCTTCCCTACTGCAGGCTTCCCCCAACTGGCGTCATTTCGCCTCTCTGATTGCAGCAAGGAATAATTTTGTTATTATTTTTTATATGTTGTTTGTGCTTTGAAGTTTTTTTAGTGGTTAGATTTGTTTTGCGGGTTAGGTTTGCTAGCCGTATGCCCAACCTTCCCTCTTTACTCGGGCTTAGACTGGCTAGTAACTAGTGAACTAGTTAACCAGGAGAGGTTGAGAAATAGATTATTTACTGTTCATTGGTAAGTACTTTGAAATTTAGTTTGAAACTTGTTCATATTAACGATATTACAGTTACTGGGGATGACTGATGTTGAAATGAAACTTTGGGTCATGGCAAATTTCTAGCCACCGGGGTTCCTGGTCTGGCGATCTACTAACAGACCTAAAATACCCAACTATTGTCCAAGGTTTTTATCCGACTGCTATGTGAGTTCGTGACTGGATAGGTTTGGGATAGGTAGAGTTTCCACTTACTAGAGGTCTCCTCCTTTAATATGACCTAAGTATATTGTAGATATGAGGATCATTTTTACAAATGACAAGTCGGAACTAACTTACTGAATCCTCCTCAAAAAAACACAAGCATCATCTGATACATAAGCGGAAATAGGTCCGGGCATCATCAGTCCAAAAGATTACTTGACCTACTAAGGTATTAGGAAATTAGACCAAGGCGTAATTTCGTTTGTCTCATAGGTCTGCATGCTGACACCAAAAATACAAACAAATAAACCGAGATTGTTACATAAGTTTTAAGTTAGAGTTATATTAAAAACCAAGTAATTATGAAGGTTTAAATTTACATGATAATTTAAGATACAAAAAATTAGACAATTAAGGGATAAAGGGATTAGGACGTTGAGAAAATCATTAATTATGGTCAAACGAGACACATAAGGTGTAATGATGACTGGTTAATATTGTGTCAGATAATAAAGCTAGAGAAAATATTCACAAAATAGAGTCATACAAATAACCATCGTACAGCGTAAAGAGTTAGCGGATGAATGTAAAGGAAAATACACATCATAGCATCTTTTGAGTGTGTGACCTACGAACGGACAACTTCGGCCTATTTCACTCATCGTTTGCACACCTCAAGATCAATCTACCAGCGCGTGTCATATTACTTAATGTAGTCAGCAATAATGTATGTTTCCAGGTTGATATTCATCGTAGACAAACAAGAGTTGGAGAAACATTGGAAACTTGAGAGTACTGGATAGCTGCTTCAACCTAGTATGGAATTCCTCAGTAGTGCGCACCCTCACTCCGCTAGGAATCGAACCCAGGACCTTCTGGTTCACTGGGTCACCGGGTTGGAACCCAGTGGTCCATTTTTCCTACTTCTGTCAGTTAGAAACATAGCGCTACTTCCATCTAGTGCTGTCGTTAATCCCTAGCGGGATCATGGGTGCACACAGCTGAGGAGTCCTATACTAGGAAGAAACAGCTGTCCAGTGCCCCAAGGTTTCCAATGCTTTTCCAACTGATGTCAGTCTACGACGAATACCAACCTTAAAACAATGAATAAATCCGCACAAATCTCAAAATTAAATTTTGTGTGAACCAGTTAATATTTTTACTGATTCCATTTCTCAATTATGACGGTTCTTACAAATGGCAAGTTGAATAGGATAGACTGGAAATCCACTCCGTAACCCTATACACCTTAATGCAGTAAGCTATGTGCCAAACCTATTTTGTGTGGGCTAATAATACCACTCAGCTACCGAGACATCGGTAGGTGGGGATGACTTTGAACCCGAGACCCCTTTTCTCTACGGCCGAGTACGTAGACCAATGAGCTATAGCTCCAATGAATACCAAGTAAGTAAACGGAAATTATTGCTGTCAATAAAAGTTTATAATCTCCATACAACAACTAGTTGAGATAATAAAGATTATTAAAACACTCAAGTCATCGAACTCAATGCTTACTCAGGTAGAAAATTCTACACTTCAGAAGAAAAGGGTTTAATAACATTATCCATTATCCCAACAAAGGGATTATGAAAGTAAATGAATGAAAAGATTATGAAGTTCAGAAATGAATTTTTGAAGCCGCTGGATCAATGAAAACGAGATAATGTAATCAGAATAAAATCACAGTTACCAGAATGATAAGAGGTTGGTTTCGCTAGATTTGTGTATGCAAAGATTAGATATGAAGGATTCAAAGACAATGACTCCATAATGACTTTGACTAATTTCCTACTGAGAATAGAAATCTGAATGTTAACTTTTTTCCCCCCTGTATTAGAATTACTACTGTAGCTATGAAAAGTGCTAGAGATGAAGTAAATAGGTAGGGAAGATGAGTTTTTCAAGTTTGCAGATACGTTTCATCAATGAGTGGAGAAACAGCAGGAAATCTAGATTCACAGTCTCGTATCGATTGCTTTTAAATACAGGATACCTTAGTATCGTTTCACTCAAACTGTTAGCCACATCAGATGCTTGACTGATGCACACTTCAGCCCATTTGGGACTCGTCAGACGGATATATCTGAACCCTAATGAGTTATGTTGTTGGTTGCTGTAGAGTAACTTATTTCATGTCATGTATTCCTGAGTGCTATCCGAATTCTACTTACTATTCTATGTAATATAGTCTCTAATCTAGAAGACTAATCTTCACTGTTTGGGACCTCTATTGGAGTATCAGTTCTCTGGAGGTTGAAGATGGTTGAAGGTGGCAAGTGATAATAAACATGAAACCTAGATCTTTCGTTTTTATTTTTACAATTTCTTTTAGATAATATTTATAGACAGTTTTTCTTGCTTACTATTACTAACCAAACCATTAACAATGAGTTTCTTGAACAGATTACTTAACTTATCGTTAGGTTCTACTATATCTTGGTTGTTCCATTTATTTATAATCTAACTGATTGTAACTCGATATCAGGTTCTAACTCACGTACATGCAGTGTACTTAGCTTACATTGGTGTTGACATTACAGAGCCACTTAGATATTACTGTTTCTCATCCATTACTCGTTGAGAACTATTTTCTTACGGTTCTTGTGTTGTGATTTTTAACGTCAGTCAAAGTCAGTTAATTAAGAAATGTGAGGCTTCTACTCAGAAATAAAGGTTTATAGCACTTGGAAGTTTGGAGGAAGTTCTGAATGCTGGTTTAAAGTTTGTTTGGATTCATCTCACCTAGATCATTACTGCGCTTCCAAGTGGAAATCCTACTACCCATATGTAACCCAGAAGTTAGCTGGGTGAAGGCTCGCTTCCAAACAACCTGAAATCATTTAATATGATATTTCGTGTAGACAAATATACGTGGATGAATACTTCTCTAGTCTCCTTAATATTCTATCTTTTGGATTTAGGTTCTGAGTCTGTGTTGATTCTTTCCCAATAAATCTTTATGATTGTCTAGCCCGTCTTGAGTTAATCGGTGGATAACGCAGCCATCAATTCTTCTTAAATTTCGTACTGAAATTTGATTTGAAAATCATTATTCTATAACAATATTCTTTCATTTTCTTTTGTAGTCTGCTGATATGCTCTCTGGGGTATCCAGAGCTAAATGAAACGAAAAGAGAAGAGAAAACAGATGAAAAACTATTTTTAAAAATCTTCTACAGTATATTTAGATTTCCTCCTTGTCTAAGACAGAACAGAAAAAAAGTTTCAACTTTTGATGTTGCTCCGCGGAAGTTAATCTGACCATTTCATGGATTATACGAATAACAGTCTTCTGAGCCCTTGGCAAAACATCCGAGTCACATTTCATACAAAAGATTTCCACTTAATGACTATTCTTTGATGCAGGTTTAATCATGGCTGCGTAAAAGCTGGTGAATTGCCACCATCGAATTCTGTACATATCCCCTAAAGTTTTCAGAGACTCTGAGCTGCAACCAACCGATAGTATTTTGTTGTCTGCAATTCATGACTTGTTTTGACTCCTAGGTGGTTGTGGGTCATTACTGAAGTTAGGAAAATCCTGCTAAGGATGTTATTTTTACTATCTGTATACACTTTGTAGATGGCATTGCCCAATATCAATCACTTCGCCTACCAAGTCAATAAATTGTTCAGGTCTGGCATATATCACGGCATACTGTAATTAGGATCAGATTTCTACTGTATCATTATAATATAGAATAATACGGGGATTTCATGATGTCCAGTTGCTTTTCTAATTTACACGAGAAATACCAAACTACCAAAGGCTACACGTTGCAGTACTCTATTCTGTACAAGTCTTCAGGGGGAGAGTTGGGAATTAATCCTTACTTGATGTTTCTTATCAACATTGAGGCACTCGGATCCAGTGTAGTAGTAATCTATTGGTCATTTCAAAACTTTTCGGTTTTCTGAGTAACCTGGAGTTAAATACTTCGTAGAAGAGCATACTGAAGTATATGAAAATGACATCTACCAGCTCACCAATTTAAATACTTGATTTTTCCAAATAGGCACAGATTTCATTTCCTTCAATTAAACTGAACATTAATCATGATTATGTTCATCCATGTACGGACATGATTAATTGGTTAATGACTCAATTTTATTTGATAATAAAGTTGGCGGTTTAAGTATCAGTTAGTTGCAAGCAGCCCGCTGGAACCCCTACTTATACGTTTCGCGTTTGTTGGCACCGATCAGTAGGGTATGTCTGCAACCACCACCGGACTGGTATTCCCTACAGTGCTCGAACCTGCGTCACCCAGAATTGTAGTCAAAAACGTCCTCCTTGGGATACCCCGACTTCTTGCTATTTGTCACCATGAGTTTTGCTTCTTTACCTGGCAGATTTCCATGCCCTGTCTAAACACTGGATTGGTTACTTTCAAGTGACCAGTCAGTTTAAGTGGTTTGAGTACTTCTCAAGTGAACAGTATATTCTTTTGTATTGAAACGTCAGCTGCATCGTTTCACAATAAAGAATATTATTTTATTGCTTTACATATAAGCAAATGCAGTCAAAGATGCTTCCTATAACAAGAAGCTTTCGGCAGTCGTCAAATGACACTTCTAAACAATATGCATCCACTTAATGTCTTCACGTTGTAGTTATTAGGAATGACAAAAAGGCATTGGTATCTGAAACAATGAGGAAGCATAATCCATGGTCAGCTATATGTTGGTTATTCAAGTAACAGGTTTGATCCAAGATGGTAGACAATTTCAAATTCTGCATAAAGTGGGTTCGAGGTTAACGATACGTCTCAAAATAATCTTCAAGGTTATTCGTTATAGTCTTGAGAATCAGGTTCTTCCAGTCAAGTACAGATTTAGAGTCTCTGTGTTCCGTCAGATGTTGGAAATGAAATTTCCATCGATTACAATATAGCTGAGCATTTCAAGATACAACTTGCTCAGATATACATCTTATATTTACGGATATGTATCAGCAATGAGTCAGACAACTTGACGAGGTAGCTGATCAGTATTTGTGATTTCCAAGTTTTCAGTAATTTATAAAAATATTGAATCAAAGCCTCACTGACAAAATTTACCAGGGATTGAAACAATGTTGGTGATTCGGTTATCGTGGCACCGGCTGAGGTAATAATATTCTTGTCTATAAAATTGGATGCCCAAAAGTGATCGACAAAGAAGGAAAATGATTCCTTAAAACAATGATATGTTTCTTATTATAAATAGGGAATCGGTGACAGACTGACACAATGAAGGCTTGTTGATCGCACTTTGTTCAAATTGGAGAGACTTTAAAGGCCAATGTAGCAACTACTTAAATAACTAATCAGGTTTCGGTATTCCGGTTACATAGGTAATTTTTCACATAATAAAGAGGCGTAATTGGTAATCTCAGACGTTTCTGGGGTGACCTTTAAAGTCACTGAAACGGATCGCAAATTCATATGGCAGTCGGGTGAAATCGTTGCTGAGTGAAGTAAAATAAAGATCTGCTCTCCATCTAGGTTTCATAGTTGAGTTGGTACAGGACTTGGCCGGCAACTCCGAGGTTGATATTTTGAATCCTGCAGTGACGCATACTTTCATTCCATCTACTTTTTCTTACACCTTTTAAGAGGTTATTTCATTTTCCGTAGACTTCACTGAACCAATCTCCTGGGATTGCGAACTCGTTATAGAACTGTTGTAAAGCGAAATTACGAATCTATGTTGCCAGTTCTAGAAATGATTTACTATTTCTTCCTAGAACATTCCTTTTGATGACTCATTGTTAATCTAAAAACCTCTAGGAATTGTCGTTACGCAAACCTGACAGACGCAGAGGCCAACCACTAATTCTGCGTACTTGCTGAATACCCAAGAACACAATAAGTTAACCAGGTAGAAATAACATATTCGATAAACCGTACCAAAAAAAACCGATACTTTCCTAATAGCTTGCAAGGCTATTGCTTACGAGCAACACACAACGTAACACGACAACGTGGCAATTGGTATGGATGCCTGACCATACGCTTTCACCTAAGCCAGTCCATTAAAACTTTGAAGGTCAGTATCAATATAGAATATTGTCGAACCCTAGGTTAGTGATTTGGGGGAATCATTTGCCACTACAAGCCAATAACAGACTTGCTTACTTGTTGTTAGAAAAATATGATCTATAAAGATGATTTTTCGAAGGGAAAATCACCTTCATTGAATTATCTTGTGGTAACTTCTCGGTGTACTTCTTTTTCGTCACGTCGATATTTGATCACATATGCTACTGGGAGGTTTTGCTATGGTTTATTATGTCCGCACGTACAAAGGATATATCTTGCTGTAAAAGGGCTGGCCAGCTGATATATATACAGGGTATTATGAAAATAAGATTGTAATTGCGCAATTCAGGTTAAATCTATAACAGAGTAGAAAAATGAATAAGGTATACATGTGTAGTTACCTGATATAAAATGAATCTGTGGCAGACAGGGCTTTATGATGACCATGGCAAAGATAAAGGTTGGACTACCTTTTTGCACGCATAACGCTGGTTTGAACTTCTGGATGGCTAGTGTTTCAGCTATAGACAGATGCCTTGATTTCACTCCCTTCGAGTGGTTTGATCGAACCCTGTAGAGAATTTTGAATGAGCTCTCGAAATGAGCTAAGTAACCTGAGTTCATGAGCTGTTCTGTTACCGAACTAAAGATGCATTTCCGTTCTCCCTTTGCAAGCCAGGCTGGGTAGTGTTCACGGACACGTTTTACAAGCGGACGTATGGTACTGCCGATGTACTCAGCTCCACAGGAGCAAGTAAACTGGTATACACACACTGATGTGGCCCAATACGTCGGCTTGTCTTTCACACATTGACCGAAAAGTCTCTTGCATGAGAAAATTACCCGAAGGTTTGCGGCGAAGTATGTTCTGTTTATGGATTTTGACAGTCGGTTCCTCAGGACGTCTGCAGCAATATCATTTCTGAATTCAAGATTCGACAAAAGAACCTTTTTTCGATGACAAATGTCTTCCTTCACTTGGGTTCTATGGCTTTATGTTCTTATCTATGAATCTGAGCGGGAACCCGTTTTCCACTAGAGTTCGTCGAAGTACTTGCAGTTCTCCGTCAACTGTGTCCTCAGTACATATTTTCCTGATCCTCAAGGAAATGGGCAGCGAAAGTAGTTTGTCGTTGTCAAATTAGCTCACTAATGGTTAGCTAGTACTCTTGAATGGTGGTATTGAATGCTGTAGAAAAGGTTGTCTACTGTGTCTCCGTTAAATTCTAAACTCACAAAAACTTTCCAGTGATCTGATTTCTTATTTTCGCTGGTGAATACGATCAAATTTAAGAGATTATTCTATGAAATATTTGACCAACTGATTTATAATATCTACTGCTAGTCAAAATTTCTAAACATTTCCAAGTACATAAATTTAATAAATTCCTAAGGAGTAAATGTAGTGATTAATACACTTTTCAGTAAGAACATTTCTTAATTTTTATGCATGCCTGGTTTCATTTCATTTATATGCTGTTATAAACGAAGGGCATACCAAATAATAATACATTGAAATTCCTCTGATAAACAAGCTAAGTTAGTGATCAGCAGCAAGTCGGTGCATTTTTTCTCGTCTAAGTTTTACGCTATTTGCAATTTGTTAGTAGTGTAAATTTATTGAAAGTTATTTAGGTGAGCTTCATATACAGAACAAATTTGCCATAAGTTAATGAATTAACTGATATTGTCGGCAAAATTATACTTTACCTAAATGCCAATATGCAATAGTTTGATTGATGTAAGCAGAAGTGAAACGCTGGGAGAGTAGAATTAAGAACTTACTTCATCAGAATGATTTATTGATATGTTTGTAATTCTCCGTTGTTTTACTGGGTTGAATTGTTCTATTTCTGTTGACATATGGGCCCCTATGCGGATGCCTTGATATTGCCTGAATATTAATCATTGTTGTTTACTTGGTTATGGCTAGCAGAGACATCCAGGACGCACGTTTCGTCCCATCTGGAACTCGTCAGCTGAATGTACCTGAACCCCAGTGAGTGATGTTGTTCTCACTGAGACTCGAACCTCTTACCCATCACAGATAGCCACAACCAAATAAATTTATTAGAATAATATCACTAGACGAGATAACAAAGAAGTAAACAAAAATTTAAACAGAATTCTATCGCATCATTTATTTTTGTCAGTTTCTTATCAATTGCTTACAAATCAAAGCATAAAAGCATAACAATTATCAGAGAAATTTGACATAGTTCTATTGACTAGGTTTAGTTTTCGTCACTAATGTAAGTGAGATGCAGTTGGTAGGTTGATTTTCTCAGAGAGATGGAATAGATTTATACGAGTGTATCCAGCTATTTCTGACGAATACGCTCGACCTTTTCTGTCAAATAATCAGAAACTTTCCGATGTGGTGAAGCGATAATGGATACTGTCCGTGTATCTTTGATAGTCTGTACATATGGGGACAGTAGAAGCTTCAGATGGTTTTGTTGAGAGATTAGTGGTAAGAGGGCCACTAGGTGCATTATTAAGCCTATATCTCTTTGAAGAATTTCAAGAATAAAAAGCCAAAATGTGTCAACAGAGGAATAATATTTCAACTCAAAGTATGGATATTCAAAGTGAATTGTTCTCTGAGCTAGATTTTTAGTTAGAAAATCTTAAAAAATTTTAATAACATTTCATTATATGCACACTAAAGAAATTTTTATCGCATGCAGTGATTTACACCATACCTTTCATTTTTCAGGACTCTTCAATGCCGCTTATGCAAACATTGATTTTACTACTAAACTTGTAAATGAAGATTAGCCAGATATTTCGAATATCTTGGTTATATTGTGTTCTCTGAGTTGAGTTGTTTAGTCGTGAAGCTTTCATCGTCTTTCTGGATGACATAAGCACTAACTTCAGTATGTAGTGAGTTGTCAATATCTCTCCGTGAGTGATTTAGTGGCTTGCTCTTACGATGTGGTCTGTGATTGGTTGTTTCCTTCGATTGTTGTGTCATTGATTGCATATACTTTCCTGTTGGCTGTTCCTCTGCTTCACCTCTGACCTTTCTGTCGTTTATCACTTTTCTCGTTGGTTGATAAGATTGGGTCTATGTCTATACATCCATTGATTGCTAACTGACCTGAATGATAAGCTTCTAGGAATCCTCTGATACTCTTTGTTTCCTCTCTCCGTCTAAGATTTCTACATTGTCAAAATTGAATTCATGTCGATAATTATGCACGTGCATTGAAATGAGTGATGTAATGTCGTGACGTTTAATAGTCAATTGGTATTCATGTAGACGAAGATGAAGAGGGCGACCACTTTGTCCAATGTAGTGTTGGCTACAGTTATTGCAGTTGATTTTGTAAATGATATTCGGTTTGTCTTCTTTAGTTATTGAGTTCTTTGGTCTACATAGTAGGGTTCAGAGGGAATTTGTTGTTTTATGAGCCACACCAATTCCAAGTGGTCTCAATAGTCTTGTCATGATTTCTGATACATTCTTTATGTTTGGTAGGATGATGCATTTGTTGATTTATGTCGATGACTTTGTAGTTGATGATGTATGGGATAAGCATCTTCTGATAAAGTTTCGCGGGTAGCCGTTCTTCTTTAGGGTGGACATCAAGCAATTTCTACGTTTCTCCATGAAGTTGTGCTGCAATACAACTAAGACCATCCACCTGAGCTACAAATATTCCCCATTATTTTGAATATCGCTTTACAGCACAGAGGGAACTTTATGCATCAGAAGTTCATTTATATAAAAAGTATGTGAGACGGTCTATACTTAAGTTTCAGTTACTTAAATAGGACTACAGAGGACTAGTCTAGGGAGGAGTTAATTTTCATTGATAAGCCCTTGTGAGACAATATCTCTTCCCAGTGGTTTAACGATGAATATGGAAGAAATCACAGAAATAGTCTGCATCTCAGCTTTGAATGAGCCTTTGTCATTAATTTGGAATCTTCAAGCATCTAATAATAACCTAACATATTTTGAAAAACTTCCAAAGATTTGGTACTTCTTTCTACACCAGTAATTTTTATCACTTTTAGTTGAAGTTTGTTGAATTTCCGCACTAACTTATATTCAGTGTGGGAGGATTTATTGATTTCAAGTTGGTATTTATCAAAGAATCACTCCAGTTGCAGGACCACTGAAAACCTGGGCTACTTAACAGCTGTTTCGTTGAAACTCCTCAATAGTGCACCCTTGTGACTCCACTAAAAGTTCAAACCCAGGAACGAGAAACCTGAAGGTTTGAGATAAGTATCACTTCAAAGGTTAACGTGCGCAAAAACTGAAATTAATTGAGGGGGGAAATAATACAGGCAAGGAGGTTGAAGAGAAACTAGCTCAATGCAAACAAACTAGTTTGGACGATGGTGTAGTTACAAGTATGTAAAATAAACAGTAACAAAATGTTATGAATGGGAGCAGTAGTCATTTCCTGGTAGTAATTAGTTAAAAATAAGAGTATAGAAAAGCAGAAGAAAAAAATAGTAAGAATATTAACCAAATATTGTGTCACCTATATCAGATTTAACAAGACCTAAATTTATGATATCAGATTTCTGCTAAACGTCACATATTAGTACTTCAAGTAAACCAGGGGCATTACTGAAGATTAAAGTCATATTATACTTTGTTAATGTGTCGCAAAATGAAATAGTCTTATTTACCGGGTAATGTTTCGTACACAACTTATTGTCCATACTCATACCAAGCCAACTCCAACTCTGTGTGTGTGTGTGCGTGTGTCTCCTTCTTTTCGATACAAGTATTAGAATCAGGCATATGTCTGGAACAGGTGCTGAGTCACTCCTTTTGCACGTATTTGGTGTTCGTTCAATGAACAAAGGTTCGGTTATCAATCTCCCTCTCTCTCCATTCCACTAAGTTAGAGGTTTGTATTTGTATAGGTTACACCGTATTTGAAATAAAGTAATTTCAACGTTTCATACAGAAGTCTATTTCGAACTTCTTCAGGGAAATGGTTAGAAATTAAGATATATAAGACATATAAACAAAGTTAAAGACGTGTACATAATCTCCTTGTCAATCTTCTTCTTATAGTCATTGCTTTTCCAAAGTATGACTACTAATAACACCGTGTGAATTATAGGTCTTGTTGTATACTGTGTATGTGTGTGTTATTATTTCTATTCTCCCTGATTGTTAATACAAGCATAAGAAGGTCATAACTAACACTGTTGTCATTCTGTAATTTTATATATAAGTTCAATAGGATAAATGATGTGGATATGTGTGTCACTAAGGGGGATGTATAGTATCAATGAATTTCTCATCAATCTGTTGGAAAAGAGTGGAAGTGAGTGCTAGTGTAGGGGCGTTTCTTATCAGAATGGATATAAGTAGTATATGTTGAGAGGGTGGCAGAAATCATAAGAAATTATCAGTAATGGATAAGGATTCTGCCCAGAGAAACACAAGAGACAACGTGGTCATATTAAGAGTAAATCAAGAGAGAAGCAGAAGAGGAAAGAAAGCACATTATGCAAATGATGGTTTTAGGGCAAGATGTACCATATTTAACGACTACTGTCGTTCCTTCGTAACTGTCTTCTTGCTTCTTTCACTAATAATGATGTTAACAATAACAATAACAGTGAATCAACTCAATCAAAAGTTCCTCTTCGCAGCTCCCTTATTAGCAGGGGAGAATGCCATTTTCATCATTGATGTTTAATTTTGCTTTCTAGCCTGACCAAGAAACTACTTGAACTTATAGGCACGTCATTGGTGTTTACCGAAATTTTATGTTGGCTATTGTAAAGCTTTATGAATAAAATTTTCGAAGGTGTCTGTACATTAAACTGCTTCTTCTTCTTCCTCTTCTTATGTATTGCGTACTGAAAGTTTTGGATACTGAAATTAATGCGAGAATCTTTAAGAGGAAATTAACTAAACAGCTTATAAGGTTCTTATGTCAAGCTTACTGAAGTGACTGATGCAAAACGTAGAAGGAAACGTCCTTCTTTATGGCTTTTGCGACTACATCTGCTTTTACTCTTCTAACCTTTTTTCTGTATATGAACATAATCCCATTACCCTATTCTCTGGACGTTGTTACTGTTCACTCTAATAAGAGTATTTATTTCACTTTTTCCCTGTTTGGTAAATTAGTCTTTGTTTGTCTTTCATTATTCATTTTATAATACTGTTTGAAAGTCTTGTTTTGCTTTCTTCAGGGTGCTAAGGAAACTATCAAAGTGATTTGATTTGGCTGTCTATTTCAAACATCCTTGTTGTTTAATCTAACTCTTTCAGATAGATATGCAGTTTTCTTTATTGAAGATATTTATTGTGGATTGAGCACTAGGCGTAAGTGGACGTAGAGAAGACAGAGATGATGATGATACCCAACCAACGCCACCACCAACAACGTCAACAAGCTCCAATCACCATCAAGGGGAGAAACTTAAAAGAAGTAGTCTCTTTCACCTACCTAGACAGCATTGTTTCAACTACAGGTGGCACAGACGAGGACGTCAAAGCCATGATCGGAAAGATAGTAAAACAGGCGTTCATTAACCTGAAACCAGTGTGGAAATCTTCTGCACTCAGCATAAAGCGTGAACAACATCCGGGTTTTCAACACCAATGTCAAGTCAGTGCTTCGAAATGGTTGAGAGACTTGGCGTGTTACGAAAAGCATTTCCAACAAACTACAGATATTCATCAACACCTGCCTACGCTCACTAGATACTGAAGATGAGATGGCCAGAATAATAAGAATAAGCAACAAGGAACTCTGCCTGGCAATGAACCAACAGAGAAGCTATCGCTCAACAAATATACAGAAGGAAGTGGAGATGGATTGGTCATGCACTGAGAAGACCATTCGGGGACATCACTCAAGTGGTAGCCAAATGGGGAAACGGTGAGTTGGGAGTCCGAGGCAAGGGTGACATGGAGGAGATGGTATGAGGAAGAAACGAGAGCTTCTGGGCTGTTGTGGAACCATGTTCAAAAGATTGCAGAGAACTGAGTGCAACGGATACGTGCTACTGAAGCCCCATGTTCCACTAGGAACCCAAGAGACAAATAGTAATAATGATAGTAACGAGAATAGTTCAAGTCAGACTAGCTAAGAGGTCACAAGAAAAATGTCAAATAGATTGTATAAATGTATAATACGTTACAGTTACTAAATATCAAAGTTATTACAGCTACTGGCTACTTGAATGTATGCTTCAGTCAGAGTTCGACAAATTCCAATAAAGTTGCTTGTCGCATCGCTTGACGTACGGTGTAAATGGGGGTTCTTCACAAGTAGATGGTTAGATGGTCTGTTGACGTTTATTTCCAAATAAATGACCAATTAGTAAAAACTTGGGTGAACAACGGATTGAGTCAGAACACCAGTCATCGTAGCAAGCCGTATGTTTCTCACGTTAACCGCATCGGAAACATTAAAATTATTATATAAAAGTGGTTCTAAAAAGCCTTTTTTTCAACATCGGTTAGTATTATTATATCAGAAACATTTTTTAACTGCATAGTTCCGGAGTGACCCTGTTTAAGCAACTGTTTGTCATCTATTGTATTACTGAAGGAAATGAAGGGAAAGAATGCTTATTACAGACATGTAGTACTGTAGTCGTTAAATATGGTACATCTTGCCCTAAAACCATCATTTGCATAATGTGCTTTCTTTCCTCTTCTGCTTCTCTCTTGATTTACTCTTAATATGACCACGTTGTCTCTTGTGTTTCTCTGGGCAGAATCCTTATCCATTACTGATAATTTCTTATGATTTCTGCCACCCTCTCAACATATACTACTTATATCCATTCTGATAAACAACGCTCACTACATTATGAATAAATAGTACAGCAGATACAAACGAATTAATCATACTTTTATTTCTTTGGGATTTTCTGGGCTGCAGGTTACTCCATGAAGCGAAGTGTAATGCACAGGAAGAATGCAGTCGTCGAATTTCTTTCAGAAGAAAGCTTTTCTGGTCGGTGAGCTGCGTTCTGACTAGAATACCTAGATTTTGGTCTGTACAGTTAATATGAAGGTTCATTTTCTTAATGGTCGTATAGAAATAGGGTTAGTTCACATGGTTTTAAAAGATATTTCTCGGAAATTGAATTTCTTTCAAAATGATTTTTACAGATTCAACCCAAGAAACAATATGGTTTCCATTCTTTTCTTCATTCCACAGTTAGGGTTTTGTGAGTTATTACTTGGCAAACGCCAAACATTTGCCAACAAATTAATTTATAATTCAAAAATCCATCACAGATAGATTAACTTTCTCAAACTCCTGAGAGTGTGATGGGGAATCACTCGTCAGTGTTACTGTCGAATTTCCAACAAAATATTCCCTCTGTCACTAATAATTTATACACTACTTGGTCAAGATAGCGACAAATTTCATTGACGTGTATAGTTGGAAAACTTGATCAGTTGGGCCAGTGATCTTACCTCAGTATCTGAACTAGCAATAAAAGACTTCATGTTGACTGTTCTTAACCGCTGTAATCCGTATTGTAATACAAAGTGAAAGGTGCATTGTCTGTCAACAAAGAAGTATGAAGAACAACTGATACTGTTAGGATGTAACGGTGGTTTGTTGATACCACGTTTCGACGATGTTTATGTATAATCCCCATGGAACAGAAAGTTCACACCGACAAAATGCTGATTCCATTGTTCAACAGGAAGTTGTCTAAATCTAGCAACATGAGAAATAAAACTGAATTAGCTGAATAACTTATCTTAGTTGTAAGAAAATAAGAAAATGGTCAGCTAATCGGTGAAAATCTTAATTATCGAAAAAGATTAATGAATTTAATGTTTATGCAGACGCATAATTCATCTAAAATAGACGGGGCTGGCCCTCCCTCATCACCTGATTGTGAATATGTCTAGGGGCCTCAAACGACCATTTACTAAACAGCTCACAGAATTTATTGAGCCCATAAGAAGATAAGTTTTAAGCCACTCTTTATTACCCTTACGAACTCAGTAACTGCATAATACATGTTTACTATTCTGATAAGTTAATACAACCAAGATTAAAGCATATTAACTTTTGCAACAAATTGTAACATAAAATTTACTGATCACCTGTATAACAAAGTTGTTTGGTACTTTTCGCTTTCTAATCTTCGAAAGAAGAGCTGTACTATAAATAAGTAGTATCATAACAGGAATCCATAAGTTTTACTAACTGGGACTAACATTTTCATATCCACTAGGGAAAAACAAGAACTATAATTGTAGTTTGTATATTCAGACAATCTAATAATTCCTAGCTCTACCAAACGATTCCTAAGCACTTTAAATTGACCTAAGTACCGAATAATAATTACACGTATTTGAAGAGGTGTTCTCTTTGGAGTTTTTCAAGTGATAATCAAAGGGATTGTTAGATTAGCAAAAGCAATATAAGACAGAGACAATCAATTAGAATGTTATAATGCAAGCAACAAATAGTCACTGTGATTTAAGTTCGTTCTTCAGACAAAATATTTTGGTTAAGCCTACTATTTAGGTTTATCGAATCACCACAAAAGGTGTAACCTGAAACAATTGAAATAAGTGGGGACAATGAAATCTTTAGGGAATCTAACCAATGTCTTCTCGCATATCTGTTACTTATGCCTGGATGATGTCATATATGAAGCCAACAAGTCTTTGAATTATATTGTCATACTTATTAGTAAAATTGGTCTACTTCACCAGTACAAAATGAAGGAAGATTTGAAACATACCAAGCCGCACGAATGCATCACTCTGGAACATAGTTGCATTCTAGTTCAATCTGTGTATGAGTAATTAGGGTGAGTAGCTTAACTATTGAACCTTTATAAGCAATTAAATGACAAAAATAATGAATGTCACTAAATAAACGATTTCCGCTTCTTTTCTGGGGGGATCATTACCTTTTTTGGTAGTCTCTTTCATGTATTTCTGGCCTATACAGCTGGCACCAATTTTATTTCGTATTGGCAAGTCTCTTGAAACATAAAACTCCTACTAAGATAAGGAGGATGGAATTCTTATGTCTATGGCACCACATAAACTCATGTGCTGCTATCAACATCCATCAACCCATTTAGGTTTCATGATATTATTTAGAACCAGCTATTGGTTGTCACTGCGGCCTT
The DNA here is from genome assembly GCA_944470555.2 of Heterobilharzia americana. Lineage (NCBI taxonomy): Eukaryota > Metazoa > Platyhelminthes > Trematoda > Strigeidida > Schistosomatidae > Heterobilharzia > Heterobilharzia americana. Next base: position 52,469,763 of record OX104128.1, read on the forward strand.
GCATTCCAAGCGGAATAGGAGACTTCAGTCACGGTGATATCATACTATGTGAGTTCATCAAAAAATTGGGCAGATTCAAACCAAGAACATTTGAATTACTTCTGCTTCTGGTTACTGAATAGCGCCTTTGTGATAAAGCATAAACATAGTTTCACTTGCAAATAGTAGTCTTGAACGAAAGAAGGCTGAGTATTTATTTTATTCTTTTTAAACATTTCAATTTTCAGCGGAACCCTAGGATGAGTACAAAAAATCAAAGGTCAGTGAATTGAGTAATCCCATCAAAAAAGTGTCAACAACTGTGTTACAACTAGTGTCCTGCTCCTGATCGTTTTCATTTTTGGATTCACATAAACCCACTACACAGAGTTAGCTGTAGGTGTATATAAAATCAAAAAATTGACCGCCAAAAATATGCCGACATTACTTTTGATGTTAACACTCAAAGATTCATGTAAATTGTTCATCTGAAGATATATGATGAAGTATCCTCACAAGCGAACAAACTGCAGTCATTCGTTTCACTGCTTGTGCACGACCCCAATAACTAGTTCACTCAAAATACTAAAATTGTTAACACTTCTTTGTGAAGATAAAACCTAAGCTAATTTGTGCTACTGTACCCCTATTTTCTTCCATTTCAGTGCTACCATTTATTCCTTTCTTACTTTTGGCTTAATGCCGCTCACTGTAAGTGAGTAGCATATTTCATATTTCTCGTAGTGTTACAACAGGTGCATCTTTAATAATTCGGCCTTGTTCAACTGGCCCCCTGGTGCTCCATCTTTCCCGAAACATTTGTTTATCTCAAGCCGTTTACGTTGCTCACTGTATTCGTGCTTTTTGGTTATTTTGTCGGTGGCTTGCTATGGATGTGAATCTGCTGTTAATTTTGTTAACGTACTTATAGCGTCACACACTTCTCTAGAATCAATAGCCTAGAGTTTAACGAGATTCAGCATTGATGCTGACCTTCATTGTTTAACTGGACTGGCAAAGCTGAAGGCACCCGGTCAAGCATCCACTCCATTTGGCACACTGTCGTGTTACGTTGCACTACTCGTAATCGACCCTCTAGCCGCTTAGTTGGAACACATCGGAATCTTGACACGACCTCGAAAATACACTGATCCACCCAACAACACTAATGTGTTCTCTCCTGGTCTTGTGTTCGTGGGTATATAACAACTTCGAATAATGAGTGATTGGTCTCCGAGTCTGCCAAGTTCGCACAAAGACAATTATCAAATGCTCAATGTAAAGTACCTCTGGAAACGATCAATATAAAGACATCTCACTATTCGACTTTTTCAGTTATTGTTGTTTAATCAAACAGTACTGAACTCATCTAAAAGGCTGTTTCGGTTTTTGAGTGTCACTCAGATGTTTAGATATCAATCAAATAATCAGCTATTTGTCTTATTATGGATTTCTGTAAGAAATTCACATTTTTCGACAACAATCTCTGTCTCATTCCTTAAATTTTATAGAAGTTTGACGATAAAATCATGCTGACTGCTGTGAAAGTGCCATGAGAAGTCAGGAGAGAAACCTAATTAAACATTTTAGTAATAACTCACAAAAAAGCTTTGAAAACAGGTTTTCACATCAGTGCACCATACCAGAGTAAGCTGTAAGTGAAATATGAATAGCAGAATCATCGCTTACAGTAGTCTATGAACAAAAACACCTTCAGTCACAACAACTGAGATGAAGATCGGTGTTTTCAGAATGATGAGAATTCATAGTTTTGATTTTATCTTAAATGAGAAAAATGGTAGGTGAAGTCAAAGATGTACTAGTTTACCGTAAATCCATTAGGACCTAAGTGCCAGATACATAGCCGTTTCGGTGTACAACAAAATTGTCCAGATTTTCAGATAAGACGTAAAGTATCTGAAGTTTTTCACATATGGCTAACACTCTTTAAAATGTCTAAAATAGTCATGTGATCATCCGAGTAAATATCAGACTGGTAAAGGGGATAAACTTAGTAGTGAGTACCCTCCTAGAAACTCAACGAAATGCTAAAGGTGAATATCCAATATCCTTTCACGAGCTTATATAAACCAGTCGATTTTTTAACGCTCACCGTTTGTTGGGATCATAGATGCAGTGGTGTCAATGCGGAAAAGTGCACTAAACCGTGTACTTTTGACTCCAAGCAGTTGAGAAACTTCTTAGTTATAACGCGATGGTGACTAACTTCTCTGGTGAACCTCTACCTTGTTGCCTCTTCTACATAGTTGATAACCATTCACAGAAACGCTTCCTGGTAGATACTAGGGCGGAAGCTCACGTAATCCCACCCACTACCAGTGAACTATTGTGGCCGTCTTCACTACAACTCCGTACTGCCTGCGGCTTGCTTATCACGACACATGATTATAATTTACTCGACTACGTCGTTCGGTCCTGTGGGTTCATATCACTTCTGACGTGACCGTCGGTAAAATCGGTATTGATCGATTACAACATCATCAGTTTCTGATAGATATATGTGGGTACAAGTTGATTGATTCTACTACAGCATTGTCCGTCTCCGCTGTTGTCACCAGCATCCTCTCTGTCAGCCTGGCCTATTCTAACCCTGACATTCCACAATCCTATGCTTCCATTGTCCAGCCATTTCCAGACACTCTCAGGCCAACGGCCAGCGTACACTGCGTGACATTTGATGTTTGGAACCATATAATGGCAACTGGCCCATCAGTTTTCGCCGAACAGCGGTGTTGATTTGAATACAAACTACGAGGCGTCCAGACTGAGTTTGAACATATGCTGGAAACGGGTATCACTAAACCTTTCAACAACCAATGGTCTTTTCCTTTGCACGTAGTTCCAATAAGAAAAATAGTATAGACTGGTCCTCTTATGGTGACTGTCAGTAATGCGGCGCAATAAGGGTCCCAGGTCTTTACCCAGTGCCCCACATATATTACTTGACCGCCGCTCTAAAGGGTGTGACGGCCTTCAGCAGACTTGACCACACATGCGCTTATCATCAAATACCCTTTCATCCGGATGATGTGCCGAAGGCCGCAGCCATGACATCAGTCAGCCTGTTTGAACTTCTCCGCCTGCCTTCCGGACTATGAAACGCCGTACAGACCTTTCAGGGCTTAATCCTAAGCGACTTGCGCGGGTTAAATTTTGCTTATGCCTACCTCTAGGACGTCTTTATCACGAGTGCAGAAGAGGATAGCTGTTACATTCAGTTGCAGCAAGTTTTTGAAAAGCCTGCTGAACACTTAGTTACTGTCAGTCTGGCCAGGTAGAAGCCTGGTGTCCAATAACTGAACTTCCTTGATCGCGCCATCGATGAGCAAGGGGTTCGGTCATTACCTGGAAAGTACAGATTTTTCAAGGTTTTCCGGTACTGGTATCATATTGAGGACTGCTTGTATTTCTGGGGATGGTAGGCTGTCATTTCCGTTTTGTCCTGCAGTGTATGCACATTTTAGCTGAACTAACCAGCCTGCTGAGAGGTGACTGTAGGACCTTCAGCATGGCTCCCGAGGCATTGGAAGCGTTTCGGAAGACGAAAAAGGCAATTGCAGATGACACATTGTTGGCCCACCAAGATGTAGAATTTCCTCTTGACATTAGTATTGGTACCTTTGACACAGTTATCGGAGCTGTTGTGAAACAATTTTCCGACCACCCATGTATTCCACCTGCGTTTTCCTCCTGGAAGCTATCCACACGCAAAACGCGGTACGGTACTTTCGGTTTTGAATTGTCCACCATATATGCCGCAGTGAAGCGATTCCTTCATTTTGCGGAAGGCCATGATTTCATCATATCTAACAACTATAAGTCTTCGACTTACACTCTACACACCACAGACAGACAATGGCACGTTGATTATGGGATCTGGAATAGACTTCACAATTTCCCTCAGCCATCTGTCACGTTTTTGTCATGAACATATTGTTCCATTACCTCCATGTGAGCGTGTTTTCGATGCTCTGAACAATCTTCCACGTCCCGGTATACATGCTAATAACAAGTTGATATCCATTAGGTTTGTACAGGCAGACATTGACAGTGGTATTCGAACGTTGGGTATTATTACTATATTATTATTTGTTCCTTGAGTTCCTACTGGAACATAGGTCCTCAGTAGCAAGTCGCCACTGCACTCTCTTCTCTGCGGTCTTTTCAACCTGGCTCTACGACTCCCCAGAAGCTCGCATCTCTTCCTCACACCGTCTCTTCCGTGTCACCCTCGCAAGCCCAACTCGTCATTTCCCATCGGATTCCACTCGAGTGCCTGGCCTGACAAGTGATGTCACCGAATGGTTCTCTCAGTGTATTTCCAATCCAATCCATCTCAACTTTATTCTTCTGCATATTTGTTGGGCAACGGTTTCTTGCCTCGTAGGCTTGCTGTCAGGCCAGAGTGAGTTCTCTGCTGCTTATTCTTTCTAGCCATCTGATCTGATCTTCCAGTACCGAGTGAGCGTAGGCGGCAGCTGTTGATGAGTATCTGTAGTTTACTGGAATGTTTTGCGTGACGCGCCAAGTCTCTCAGTCATCACATAGAATCACTGACTTGATTAAATTAGTGTTGAAAATCCGAATGTTATTCATGCTTTATGATGAGTGCAGGAGATCTCCACTCTGGTTTCAGACTAATGGAGGCCTGTCTTGCTGTCTTTCCGATCCTGGCTTTGAAGTCCTCTTGTGTGCCGTCGCCTGTAGCTGAGACGATGCTCTTTAGGTAGGAAGGTGGGTGTAAGAGACTACCTATTTTAAGTTTCTCCCCTTGATGGCGACTGATGCTTGTTGTTGTCGTTGGTGGTGGCGGTTGGGTATCTCCATCACACCTGTCTTCTCTATGTTCACTTGAAGTCCCATCTTCTCTGCCTCTTCTGTCAACTTGTTAGTTTCTGACAGCAGATCTTTAAGTTCCTGCGACATTAGATACAAGTCATCGGCGAAATCCAAGTCTTCTAGGACCTTTTCCCCGGTCCAGCGTATGCCCATCTCGCTGCTCACCGTTTGCTGCATGATCCAGTCCAGTCGACCACAATCAGGAAGAACGTGTGCGATAGTAGGAAGCCTTGTCTTACCCCTGTCTTCACTGCAAAGGCATCACTGAGCTTCCCATTGTGAATTACTTGGCTGGTATGTGGCGTCTTCATATAGTTGTTGAATGAGGTTGATAGTAGTTTGTGGTATTCCATGGTGTTGAAGCAACTGACAAATTACTTCTCGGTAGACGCTATCGAAAGCCTTCTCAAAGTCGACGAAGTTGAGGTGAGGTAGAGGGTTGACTGCCATTCTATACTCTGTTGTATGATGATGCCTAGCGCTGCGATTTGATCCGCACGAGACTTGCTCTTCCTGAATCCAGCACATTCCGGTCGTAATTTTGAATTGAGAACATTTTTTGTATCCCCAGGAAGATGCGACCACACATTTTGCTTGGGGTGGACAGAAGTATGATGCCATGTAATTTCTTGCAAAGACTTCAGTCTCCCTTCTTCGGGAGTTTGTAAGGATAGCCTTTCTTCCTCTCAGCTGGTACACATCTTTCCTTACATCCAAACCGCATGTAATAGTGCTGCGAGTATGTCCACTGTTGCCTCTGTGTCTGTTTTAAGTTCTTCTGGTGGAATTCCATGTGGTCCTGCTGCTTCCAAGGATTCCAGAAACTTTATGGCGTTCGGGACTTCGACTTTTGTCGGAGGGCATGTGTTCACTCGTAGTTCTGTAGCTGGGCTGCAGGCGGTATATCTGGACGAGTTGCAGGTTGTGACCAGTTCAAGAGTTTGTCAAACTGTTGAGTCCATCGTTTCCTGTGTTTCTCCTCTCTAGTAACTAAGTTTCCTTCACTATCCCTCTCAATGGTTTCATCTGAGTTGATCTCTACTATCCCAAATAGTAACCTGCTTATTTGATATAGTGTTGGCAGGCCTCTCACTCTCCTACCTCAGGCCTGTTCTGCTTCACTCGCCAATGTGTCGTAGAAGTGTCTTTTGTCTCTCCACACACTCCCCTTCACCACTTTGTCCAGTGTAGTGTTTCATAGGTTGTGTTCACTTCCTCCTTTCCTTGTTCATCCTTGCACTGCACTGCACCGCAACGGTTTATCTTCTGCTTCACCATCTCCCTCTTCCCATTCTATCAGCTTCCATGTGTCCGTCGACATCCATTCTTCGTCTTGCCTCCTCCTCTTCCTCTTCCTCTTCCTTCCTAACATGGTTGTGCAGGTTTCTTTCAACATCTCTTTCAAAGACTTACAGTGTTCTTCCACTCAGGCTTCTTCACAGATGTGGCCTAATGTCTCCCATCTTGTCCTGACAGCTGATTGAAATGAAAACGTCATTTGTAGTTTCGTGCTTCGCCTTCCGTTCTCGGTGTTCAACTGTACACACTGCCTCCAATCACCAAGTCAATAAATGCGCAGATACCTGCAAACAGTTCTCCATTCTCGTTCATTTCACCGAGTGCTTCTCCACGTATGATTGGTTCCACTCCTGTGTTGTCCGCTCCCAGTTTGGCATTCGCGTCGTCCATTAGAATCTTGATATCGCCAACTGAAGTGGGGTCTTGTCCTACACTGATTGCATTTGTCTGTAGAATTCCGCCTTCTTCTCTTCATCTGGATTATTTGTAGGTGCATAGTGTAGTGTAGCGTAGCATTGTATGATTGTGACCTTCCTCCCCTTTGATTTGAATCTTGCTGTCATGAACCTGTAGGAGGAGATTGGCTCCCACTGCATGAAAGCCTTCGATGCTCTTGAGGACATCATGACAACCACTCCAAAACCTGTGGTTGTCGTCTGAGTGACAATATCGGAGTAGGTTATTGACTCCTCTCCAGTTGACAGTTGAGAGAGTCCACTTCCATTCCATTCCATCTACTTTCACAGATTCCCAGCCTGGCACTTCTATGCTATACCTTCTCATCTCTTTGGCAATCTGGACAGCTTTGCTGCTTTCAAACGTGTGGGCATTCCATGTCCCCATTCTTACTTTCGCTTTCATTGAGAGAGAGATAGAGAAGACTTATCGACCAGTTGGCATCCCGAAGGCTCTCATCAACTGGTGTCATTTCGCCTCTCCAATTCCAGTGAGGAATAAGTTTAATTTAATTTTTTATGTTTCTTTGTGCTTTTAAGTTTCTTCAGTGGTTAGACAGGTTTTGTGGGGTAGGGTTGTTAGCCGTATGCTCAGCCTTCCCTCTTTGTCCAGGCTTAGGACAGGCTAGTAACTACTGAACTAGTGAACCAGGTGACTTTCGAACCTTGATTACTAGTGTAAGACTAAAGGGTGTCAGAGGTAGGGAAAAGAGCATACATCATTATAATGGAGGTAATGGCAACATAATAAGCATGGCTGTCGGTTGGATGTGGTTGTTGGAAAGGTGAAACTTCCAACAATGAATTTTAAGGCTGAGTCGAGTTAGTGTTTATAGTGCATTACAGAAGGGTCGGTATAAATGTGGCTGTGCTGAAATGATGAAGAGTAAGTCGCGTGCTTCGGTCTAGCACGAGGATATGTGCACAAAACAGTGCTCTGTGCTTTCTTTCGTTCCACCACCATTTTTGTTTTCTAGGGAGTTTAGAGGCCTCTAGTTATAGTTGGTAATTTTTTCGATCCAGATGTCCGCACGCGCATATCTGGTTATGTCATTCACATATTTGGCGTTTATTAGGTGGCGTCGTAGCACTAACTGTGGATAAAAGCAGCTTTATAATAAAAGGTTTTATGCCTTATGCCCCTCTGAAAGTCGCATTGTGCTGGCCAGCACTAAGAAACTACATCTGGGCTGGGTATATATTTTCAGCAGTTCATAAATTTCAGCCTCATAGAGGTCAGAATAAATGACAGTGCGTTTTCACTTCTTAAACGTGACTGTAAGTCTGATTATAAAGGATCACATGCATTGTTCCCGAGTTTTGTTTTTGTAACCTAAAAGCAGTATACAATTGCTGGAGGTAGTTTAAATGTTACGTTGTTATGCCAATACCTGTAAGTGGTTAGTTTCAGCTTTCATTGACTTTTGTCATTTGTTATCTGATTTAGAAGTCATTAATAATAAGTGCTGCAGATAGTAGATTCCTTCAAAATTTAAATAGTATCTGATCTAAAATTTTTTTATTTAGCGCTAGCTAAAAACAACGATTTCTTTTTTTTCCTGAAATGAAGTACATGTCGAACAAAAGTTTAGGTAGATTTCCTTGTCAAAAAATTTAGCTAATACCCATAGCTTTGTCGTGGTCATAATAAAATCTTAGATTTTCGGTTGTTTTTGGAAGATTTTGAATATCTCTAAGTGTTCCCACGGTCACTATCTGGATATTTGAACAAAATTACCACAGTGTGTCTGAAGTGAATGCCACTTGGGACCGTTAATATGTACCACTAACTGTCTTCAGATATCATGCTGCTTAGTTAGTGCACACCATAAGTGATATTTCTGAAGATTACCAAGGAAAATTCATATAAGATTTTAGGAATTGTCCTGGTGCGAACTTGACAGACTCGGAGACCAATCACTCATTATTCGAAGTTGTTATATACCCACGAACACAAGACCAGGAGAGAACACATTAGTGTAGTTGGGTGGATCAGTGTATTTTCGAGGTCGTGTCAAGATTCCGATGCGTTCCAACTAAGTGGCTAGAGGGTCGATTACGAGTAGTGCAACGTAACACGACAGTGTGCCAAATGGAGTGGATGCTTGACCGGGTGCCTTCAGCTTTGCCAGTCCAGTTAAACAATGAAGGTCAGCATCAATGCTGAATCTCGTTAAACTCTAGGCTATTGATTCTAGAGAAGTGTGTGACGCCACATGATATCTATTAAAAATAAGGACGAAAGAGAGATTTGCCTAATCCGTCAAAATTTGTGTACAGATGTTCGCATATTCGAAGAGCCCTGAACTCCGATTTTTGGGATAGTTGCCGCATATATCCTCTGTTTTCCAGTCTTATCTAGTATTCTTTCATGATGATCTGAGTTCACATGGTTTATCAAGTTTCAAAACTGATCATCCATTGCGACCAACCTAGTCTTTAAGTGTATTTACTTGTACTTACTTCAGCTTTTGGTTTATATTTATATTATAGTCAAGATTTCCAGGTCATGTCAATCACTTTCTTATGTATATATGGAATGATTCACTTGGTGATGCGAACAGCACTTCCTCCTTGTGTAGGTTTCAAAAGTTGGTCGGTAGACACGAAGATCAATTATCTGTATGTGCGACATTCTTCCTTGACTTTTGTGCTCTTCTAACATGTCATGTTAAACCTCTGCACAAAATGGTTTCATTAGGAAAAAAACTGCGCCATATCAAGACTGCCACTAAAAGGTGCAATAATCAGGGTTGCAATTCTAAGATAAACACTTCTCTTATTCATTGTACCACGTGTCCTAGTGTAAAACGTGGCATAAAATTAACAAATATTTACTGAAACATCAGTTTCACAGAATGCTTCTCTGTAACCATAACTTTGGAACATATTCCTTCAACGAAGGATGCTAATAGGATATCCGACAAGCACCATAATAGAAGGCGGAAGAAATGTGATCGAGCTAAAGCAATGAGCAGTCCTTCTATAGTAAATAGAAGTAACCTTGGTAGGGTATCTACGCCTCCTACTTAACTCCGAATGGAACCGACTTCTAGAATAACCAGTCCACTTACTACTCATTTCGAAGGGGATTTGGTAAATAGGGATGTCACTCCAAACACATTAAAAATATGATCAGAGCCATTACCTACATTTCATTACCAGTCAGTCCCAAAAGTGGCTTACAATGTTGGCAACTCAGGTCCTGTAATTCAGCCCCTTAAAAGCTGAAGAATGAGTTGACATTCACATCAAAGTTTGCATCCAAGAGACAGATTGCAACATTAATCTTGGACCATTCCCTACTGCCTAATAGTTTTAGACATAATTTCGTTAAATGGAAGGTTGTTTTTAAACTTTCAGGAGCCTCATCTGATTCTGAATCTCTCGGTTTTCAGCAAGTTTCTCTGCACAGTTTCTTTGGTACTGCTGAGGATCCCTATGAATAACAATCTCCAATCCAAACACATCCTATTGAAAGATAATGTCAGTGGGCATCAAACTATTAGTCGGATAAAGTCAATTAACAGGAGGCCCTGAAATTAGTTTTCGTGCTTCTTGAGACTAGTCAGTAAGGTGTATCTTCAGCCCTGATGGAATTAATATCCTGGCCGTCCATATCACTCAGTACTGCAGTCCTAGATGTTACCACTGAAGTGTAAATCAGGAGGAGTCTATCAAATAAGTTTACTGATGCTATCTCTTAAAAGTAGAGCATGAGACTGCAATTACCAGGATCCATGTTAACCAGTTTGCAGTTAGGGTATGCAGACTGTGAAACACCCCTCCTGAACAAGTTCATATAGCTCCTTCCTAATGTTTTCAAGAAGGTTACATGCACACTTAGAGTCCTGTGATGCATGTGGGATGTAGTGAAGAAGCTCTCTATCACCTTGCAGACCGTGGGTAGCAGCACTACTAGCAGAGAGCTGATTAATTGATTATCGATTTGCTTTATCCTTTAAGGTGTTTTGAAATCAGAAAAACTGCGACTATTCCAGACCAAGAACGTACTTAATTAAGATATACATAGAATTCAAGGTATCATCCTTCACTATGTCTACAAGTGAAGTTGGAAGTTCACACCTGGTTCAAAGTCACTTCTTAAAGTTTGAAATAACCTGAATAAGTTTTTTTTCTATCTACAACACGGTGAAGAGAAGAAGATTATATCCTGAGGTCATTTCTGACAGGTTATATTAAATACTGTACGAGTAAATCTCATTTACAGTTTACCCAGAAGGACTGAGTTATCTTCCAAGCAAAAGTTCGCCGCATGTGTGCAGTTTTCCAGTTTGAATATAACTATGGCTACGCATAGGATATTCAAACTATAAAACTTTGGTTTTCAGACCATGGCCTAATTCGATTTCTAAGTTATGGTGCGTTCATATCCAAGATGGAGAAATCCCACGATTGTTGTAGATATTACCGTCTAACTACCATATATGCATGTTTTCACACTTAGGTATTTTGATAGCCATCAGCCATTTCTTTGAGTAGGGTAATATATCATTTTGGATTCATCTTAAGTATGTATACTTCTTCATTATCATCACTATCATCTCCTAATTCTCACCGGATGTTTTATCATCGAAGTAGCGGGTCAAGGAAGACTTTCATGACTCTCAGCAGTCCATTTAAATAAGGGAGAAATAGCAGGGGACCAAAGACTATAGTCTACAGAACGGCACTCTGTAGCAGCTTCCGGAATGATAATTGCGAAACGATCCTTGATCTTTTCATCCCACCAGTTAGGAGCTCTCTGAATGGCAGGAGATTTTTAGTCATTCAGAAATGATAATAGCGATGATACTAGAGACAGTAAGAAGGATTGGCAAGAAAACATAAAAAAGAGAAAAGGCAAAGGACTGATGCACAAAATCTTCATGCTCTTCAACTTACCAGTGTTCCAACTGGATGAATGTTCCCCGCGTGTAATGATTTAACCACCTGATGTGTTTTTAAAGATGTCGAAAGATGGACCCGTGACTGTATCAACTAGCAGTACGCTGTAGTAGTCATAGACTGGCACTGATAAGAATAAGAATTGTGCATGAGCCGTGCTGCTTGTTAAGCAGTTTCGTCTGGGCTTTTATGAGGATCTCTGCAGTGATTCCCAGATGGCATTTCACTGTTTGAGTTACTTAGGGTCTACCAGGCCCTGATTGCGTCACCTCTGAGGGGAGTCCAGGTACTAACAGCTAGATACTGCAGCCAAACTTTATACATATTGTGCTACAACTTATAACTCCAGTTTGAAGCTGACTTCTAAATCTTGATGGAGAGACTGGTATCATCTTTCTGATGTAGCTGTAACATTGCAGACCTGAAGAAGAGACCGTGTATCAGTCTTGTAGAGCATGATGAGAAGTTTAAAGATAAGAAAACCTGGTTATTTATGCACAAAATGTCTCCTTTTGTTGGTTTCTATGGGACCTAGGATTTCTATCAGAAAAAAACTCGGATCATGCTTAGTTTTTGAATGACTATCCTAGATGAGCCTGAGACTGTGGTAGAATCCCATTGTACGCAGGTGCAGAAGAAATTTGGTTCATAATTCTTTGAGTTAAATGCCAGCTCATTATTCTTGTCTTATTTTTCTAGGCTTCCAAGGTCATTCCATAGTACACACGCGTCATGCATCGCTCATGTCAAAGTAGGGAATAGGTCTCATAAAAAGCTCTTTAATGCATAGTTCAAGCTTTTGGTCATATATAGGGAGGGCTTCAGACATAAATGAAGAGTGAAAACACATACCTTTTGGATTAGTTCAATCTTGCTCTGTCAATCACCTTAAAAGATGGATTTCCAGGAAGTGAATGACTTTGGGTGTTGACATATCATTAAAGTTGTTATTCCTCACTCTCCTTTAGCCAAACAAACCTAGTAGTGTGCAGTAAAGTGCTTCCAAGGAGCCGGCTTCGAAAGTCGAATAAAGTCAACTTCACAAGAGCTTGTGAATTATATTGAGTGTATATTAACTGAGCAACTTTCTGGTGCACCTATCTGATATTTTATCAAATATAAATACAACTGAGCAGTCTGATAACAAAGTCATTAGAAAGAAATACTTCTTTGCTGATGAAAAATCTTATTCTTCTTATTTTTGAGTGGATGGATGTATTTTATCAGTTAATTTAATTATGGTAGTCTACTTGGTTCTGAGTAGTAGGGGAATCTAGGACGCGCATCTCGTCTTATTTAAGACTCATCAGCTGGATGTACCTGCACCCCAGTGAGTGATGTTGTTCCCACTGAGATTCGAACTTCGTACCCATCACTTCAAACGCCAAAGGACTATCCACTAGGCCAGGGATGCACGATGACCATCCCTTGTACAACGGGTATTAGTTATTACTATTTGTTGATATGCTTGTAATTCTCCATTATTTTACTGGATCGAATAGTTTGACCTGTTTTGGCATATGGGCTTCTTTATAGATGTCTTAGTATTGCCCAGTCGATAACGCCCTGGTGTTTGAAGTGGTGGGTACGAGGTTTGATTTTCGCTGGGAACAACATCATTTATTGGGGTGCAGATACATCCAGCTGACGGGTCTCAAATGGGACAAAACGAGCATCCTGGATTCCTCTGCTAGCCACAACCAAGTAACTTGTCATAATTAATATTCAGGCAATATCAAGGCATTCCCATAGGAGCCCATATGTCAATAAAGATCGAACAGTTCGATCCAGTGAAACAAAGGAGAATTACAATTCGTGTTCCTCTCACAACTTACAGCTTAAGCAAATCACCGATTTTTTTTTCAGATTAATTGTTTCTGTAAGGCAGGTGTAGTTGAACAAGAAAACTGCGACAAAAAAGTTAGACATACTGTACATTTTATTTATTTTTATCTAATAACTGAGTTTGTTTAAATGTATTTACCAGGTAGAAGTATTCAATATCCCACAAAATGTGGCTTCAGCTGAGTTAACAAATCGAAGAGGCTCAACAGACTTCCAAAATTTCACTTATGACTTAACGATGCCATTTCCATTTTTACTACTGTTGTGTGGATTTGGTTATCTAATAGTCATAGGAATAATTTATGCCATTGTAAAATCAGTATTGGCTAATCGTCTACCAAAGGCTAAACAGTCTACTACTAAATTTCAACCTTTCACATGCTGTCCATGTTGTCTATCAATTGCAGATTTATGCAACTGTTGTAGACTAACTTCTATTGATGCCTGTCTTAATGGTATATGCCCACAACGGAGAGTAAGTTTACAAATTGTACATAATGTTGATTTTAAGCATCATAATTTACTTCATTCATTTATCATAATTTATGCGTATACATCAACGTTTTTCTTTTTCAACTATTTTCTGTTTAGGTGAGTTATGACCTTGAATTTCCGAGGTTTGAATCCCTCATCTTTGACTGGCCTTTTTGACAAGATCTCTGTATAAACTTATCGGTCTTGATTACCTCGTTACTGTTTTCCAGCCCACTTATTTCAAATGATTCTCTTCAGTCTTTAATTGTCTAGTAGAATAATTCAGTAATAAAGGCTAAGTGTTTCATCCTTTGACCAGTTATGGTTCTGTTTCTTTGTTTTTGATGACAGTAGTTATCATTTATTCTTCATATACATTAATGTCATTATTATCATTAGAACGTAAACATGGAACAACAAGAGCACCAAGAAATGCACTATGCAAAATAATATAGAAACATCATTAGGATATAAAGTGAAGCGAGGTGAATAAAAATAAAACACAATAATAATATAATGATTAGAAGGGCAGTCCAGTAAGGTACATTCAAAACAAAACATTCATTTACTTTTCAGCAGCAGAAGATAGGACGAAGCTACAGCATGACCTGCACTAGTTTTGATTCTGATCCGTATGTGATAACATTTCAAGCCACTGAGTTGTGTGATCTCTCGAGCCCCAACCAGGAAGTCTTATGCACCAACAAATGCTAACCGGATACAACTATCTTTCATCCCATGTCATCACGTCATACACTGACCACCCTTCCGCTTCTTCCATTTACTTCCAGAGTTAGAGAATAAAGATCGGTGTGGAAGCCGTTTGGATGACATTCGTAACACATGTCCAAGCCACCGAAGCTGGTGTTTCCAGATGGCTTCACTTACAATGATAGTCTCCGTCATGCCCAGCCACCCCAGAATTAATTACATGGTGCTGTCACAAGATACGAGCAATCTTATGGTCGAACACAGAGTCTTCAAACATCCTCAGCTTGGAGAGGGCAGGTTTCACATTTGTAGAGCAGAACTGCGTTGTAAACCCAAACTTTTGCGGTCAAAATGATATCGTGAAGGCGCCAAAGGCGGCCCAGGTCGAAGTATACTACTCTGGCTTTCGATATGTGATTGAAAATTTCAACACTCATACATCCACCAGCACTGAAACAACTACCTAGATACACGAACCTTTCGACTACTTCCAACGTCTCACCACCAAGAGTGAGCGTAAACACAGGCTCCCGCCCATCTTGTAAGAATATTTTGCACCTTAATAAAGCGAAACACACACCATACTTTGTGGCTCTCATATAAACACCATAGAAGTAAACATATCTGTTAAATAGATATTTTATACAAATTGTGTACTTTTAACATTCTTAGTTTCATTATCTAGTGTAGCTAAAAATCTTTGCCATACAAGTGGTGTTAATTCCACTGCATATTAACTTTGTTACTTTTTGTTCCCAAAATCTTTTTCTTTCCTGAAGGGTTGGTTATACTGCAAACTGTTTCTAGAGTAGATGAATTTAGGGTGATTAAAAGACGAATCAAAAAACGTCAACTGAAACAAAAACTTTAAATCTTTATCTAATAGACACAATCAAAAGATTAGAAGCAAATAAAGAGAGAAATTATTTATTGCCTGTTTGAATTTAATGATCAGGAACTTTTCTTGAAGTATAGTACTTCATTATTGGTACTGTAGAAAACGATAAGACGCAGACGAAAGAAGGAATGTTGATTATTGACATCTTGTACAGTAGTCATCGAATATTTTACACCTTCCACTAAGAAAGTGATTTGCACAATGTGTTTCCTTCTCTCTTCTACTTCTATCTTGATTCGCTCTTAATATGTCCACAATGTCTCTTGCATTTCTCTGGGCATAATCTTTACCCATTGCTGGTAATTGCCTATAATTTCTGCCGCTTTCTCTCAACATAAGCTACTTATATCCATTCCGATTAACAGCGATCACTAGAATACTAATCAATGAGACGAACTTGTGACTTCTAAAACTAAATTTACACTGTTAAACGCTACAGACTGACAAGAATTGAGACTAGAGGTGAGAACACACTATCTAATCAATAGTGAGTACACTTTTTCATGAATGATACACCTAAATGTGTCAAATGAAGAAGCTCGATAGATATGAAACTACTAATCCTAAAAAGTGCAAGAGTCATCTATTTCAGGAGAATAAGGAGTACATACTTAGCCTTAATCTACAGATAATTATGAGAAGTGAGACATATTATTATTATTTTAATATTATTAGTCCTTTGGGTTCCTAATGGAAAATAGGGCTTCAGTAGCACGTCTCCAGTGAACTCTGTTCTCTAAAATCTTTTGAATCTGGCTCCACGACACCCCACAAGTTCTCATTTCCTCCTCACACGATCTCCTCCATGTCACCCTCGGACACCCTCGCCCAACTCGTCGCTTCTCATCTGGGTTCCACTAGACGGCCTGGTCTGACTCGTGATGTCCCCAGTCGGCCTTCTCAGTGTATGCCCATTCCAATCCATCTCCACTTCCTCCTGCATATTTGTTGGTTGATAGGTTGTTGGTTGGTTCGTTCCCAGAGTGAGTTCCTTGTTGCTTATTCCTATTATGCTGGCCATCTGATCTTCAGTAACGAGCCAGCGTAGATGGCAGTTGTTGATGAGTGTCTGTAGTTTATTGGAAATTATTTTTGTTACGCGCCAAGTCTCTGAACCATCACAAAGAAGCACTGACTTGACGTTGGTGTTGAAAATCCGGATGTTGTTCCACATGCTGAGTGCAGTGTAGAAGATCTCCACACTGTTTTCAGGCTAATGAACACCTGTCTTGCTGTCTTTCCGATTCTGACTTTGACATCCTCGTCTGTGCCTGTGCCGCCTGTAGTTGAAACAGTGCTGCCTTGGCTGAATAGGTGAAGGAGGTTACTCCCCTTAAGTTTCTCCCGTTGATGGTGATTGGAGTTTGATATTGTTGTTGTTGGAGTTGTTGGTGCGGTATCTTCATCACCTCTACCTCTGTCTTCTCTATATTCACTTGAAGTCCCATCTTCGCTGGCCTGCCCTGCCTCTTCTGTCAACTTGTTAGTTTTCGCCTGTAGATCATCAAGTTTGTGTGACATCAGACACAGGTCATCATTGGCGAAATCCATATCTTCTAGGTTCTTTTCCACAGTCCAGCCAGCGTATCCCCCTCTTCTCACAGCTCCCCACTGTTTGCTGCATGATCCAGTCCAGTCCAGTCGAGTCGAGTCGATCACAATGAGGAATATCATGGGTGATAGTAGGTGGCAACCTTATTTCACTCCTGTCTTCACTTCACTTCAAAAGCATCACTGAGCTTCCCATTGTGAATTACTTGGCTGGTATGTGGCGTCTTCATGTAGGTGTTGTTGAATGAGGTTGATAAAGGTCTGTGGTATTCCGTAGTATTGAAACAGTTTCCAAATTACTTCTCAGTCGACGCTGTCAAAAGCCTTCTCAAAGTCGATGAAGTTGAGGTGAGGTAGAGTTGAGTTGACTGCCATTCTATACTCTGTTCTATGATGATGCGTAGAGTGGCGTTGCAATTTGGTCTGCACATGATTTGTACCTCCTGAAGCCTGCCTGTTCAGGTCGTAGTTTTGAATCCAATGCATCCTTAAGCCTCTCCAGGACGATGCGGCTTAATATTTTGCTTGCTCTGAGTGGACAGGAGAGTGATTCCGCGCCAGTTCCTGCAAACACTGAGGTCTCCCTTCTTCGGCATTTTGACAAGGTAATCCTCCTTCCAATCAATGGGCAGGTACCTTCCCTTCCTTCATTTCAGACCTTCTGCAATAGTGGTGTGGTGTGGTGTGAGCATGTTCGCTGTTGCCTCTGCGTGTGCTTTCAGTGCTTTTGACGGGATCCCATCTGGTCCTGCTGCTTTCCTGCATTTCAGTAGCTTTATGGTGTTTAGGACTTCCACTTTCGTTGGAGGATTTATGTTCACTTGTAGTTCAGCGGCTGCAGGTGGTATTTGTGGAAGTGCAGGTGGTGGTGGTCGATTCAAGAGCTTCTTGAAGTGATCGGCCCATTGTTTGCTTTGTTTCTCTTCTTTCGTAATTAAATTTCCGTCATCACCTTTCATTGGTTTCGTCTGCGTTGATCTATTCCCTCCCAGATAGCAACCTGGTTATTTGATACAATGTTGTCAGGTCTCTGTCTCTCCTACCTGCAGCCGGTTCTGCTTCACTTGTCAATGTGTCGTAGAAGTGTCTTTTGTGTTTGCGTGCAATCTTCTTCTTCACTTCCTTGTCCAGTGTGTTGTTTTGTACGTTGCACTCAGTTCCTCTTGTCGTTGAGCATCCTTGCACTGGTTTATCTTCTGCTTCACCATCCTCCTCTCCCTGCTCTATCAGCTTCCATGTGGAGATCCGTCGAGATCCATTCCTTATCTTCTTTCTTCTTACTTCCTTCCTAATACGCTTGGTTATGCAGGTTTCTTTCCACATCTCCTTCAAAGACTTCCAGTGTTCTTCCACACAGGTTTCTTCAGGGATGCTGCTCGATATCTCTCATTTTGTCTTGATGACTGGCTGACGTGAAGATTTCATTTGTAGTTTCGTCCTTCAGTTCCTGTTCCGAGTGTTGTACTTGAACTGTGGTCTATCATCACCAGCTTCCTTGAAGGCTTTCAACTTGATTTGGAAGGTTTCTTGCACTAGATGGTGGTGTGAGCCTACACCTGCTCCTCTTCTTGACCTTGTGTCAAGTGGGCTGGCTGCGTCTCCATTTTCTTGAGATTGAGATGAAGTCGATGTGATTTTTAGTGTAGTGTGTCCTAGTTGTTGGTGAATTGAAATCCATGTCGCTGACTTGTGGATATCCTTGTGCTTGAACACACTGCCTCACTGCAATCAGCAAATCGTTGAATGCACAGAATTCTGCAAACAATTCTCCATTCTCGTTCATCACCTCACCAAGCGCTTCTCAACCCATGGTTAGTTCTCTTCGTGTGTTGTCTGCTCCCAGTTTGGCAATCATATCGTCTATTGGAATGGATTTTGATGTTGTCAACTGAGGTCTTGTCCAGTGTTGATTGCAATTGTCTGTAGAATTCCTCCTTTTCCTCTTGGTCTGCATTATTTGTAGGTGCGTAGCGTAGCGTAGCATAGCATTGTATGATTGTGACCTTCCTTCCTTCCTTTTGAGTTGAATGCATCTTGTTGTCATTATCCTGCAGGAGGAGATTGGCTTCCACTGCGTGAGAGTGAGCCTTCGATGCTGTTGGGGACATCATGATAGCTACTCTCTGAGTGTGCTGGTGATTGTCGTCTGGGTGACAATATCGGAGTAGATTATTGATTCTTCAGTTGACAGTTTGGAGATTCCACTCCCATTCCATCTGCTTTCGCGAATTCCATGCACTTCAATGTGATACCTGTTCATCTCGTTTGCAATCTGGGCTGCCTTGCTGGGTTCGAACATCATGCGGACATTCCATGTCCCCACATTTACTTTTGCTTTCATCGAGAGAGAGAGAGAGAGAAGACACATCGACCAATTAGCATCCCTACTGCATGCTTTCACTGGCGACATTTCGCCTCTCCGATTGCAGCGAGGAATAATTTTGTTATTATTTTTTTATATGTTGTTTGTGCTTTGAAGTTTTTTAGCGGTTGGATTTGTTTTGCGGGTTAGGTTTGCTAGCCGTATGCCCAACCTTCCCTCTTTACTCGGGCTTAGACTGGCTAGTAACTAGTGAACTAGTTAACCAGGTGAGATTGAGACATATCATAATACATTGAATATTCCCATTTAGACATTTAGGAAAAAAGACTGATTGAGTGGGTGGAAAAATATATTCTTTTTCAATTAGGTCTTCATCTTAGGCTCTACACTAATATGCATAGTTTTACAATTTAACCAAATTACCAATCATATGGTGATGTTTCAGAAAGAATGATGTAAATCATCAATAGGGTTACTAAAATTGGAAATAGGAAGCAAGCTATTCTTAGGTAAATGGAGTGATTTTTGACGAGTGTTCAGTCATCCACAATAAGCGATTACGTAATAATAAGAAAGTAAATGAATAGTGATAGAAACAAGAAGTAAACCTAGGAGTCACATAATGTTAACGGCCATGGCAATGAAAGTGGTTGAACAAACTTCTTTTCGATACACAACGCACAAAAAGAGTCTTGCAAAAACCATTCCGAACCGTTAAATTATGTCCCATCTTCTACAACCTTACGATTCTAAGTGCAAGAAATAAAGACAAACTGCCTGATTCTGCCACTTCCATGTGCGTTGATTAGTTCAACTACTCCTGTGTATAGCAATAGCACAGTATTTTTATAGATCATTGATCACACTGGAATTTATCATTCTAGTCACAGCTAGATTTCTATACTCCACAAATCTTACTGACCCTTATCAGCTAGTCTGATCCATGTATTTGATATCACAGTCACTGGATGGAATTGAGTAGGGTAAATTATTTTGTTTATTTGGGTCTGTCAGATCCTCAAGCCAGCGAAGCTTATCTCTCAATGAGTTTGTAGGTTTAAGTGTCACTCTAATTCTAGTTTTGTTGAGAATTCCGCGTAACATTTTCAACATTTTCGTCAAGCCATTCACTATAGCAAACGTTTGGCCAAGTGGAGGGCCAGGTGTAGGGCTTTGCAAATTTTCCCCTACCTCTGACCCAATTCTTTTGGCTCTGCATTTGGTCTTATGTCTGGCCTCACGTACTTATTGTTGGTCCTACGTTTGGCCAGACTAAAACAAAGACCCAACCTTTGTTTGGTCCCATGCGCACTACATCTGAACCCGAATCAGATTGATGACCCAAGGTTGCCCAATTGTTGTCTGGGGAAGTTTCTGATGTTCCTTTCATATACATCTGCAGAAAAGGGGTCCTGAATTCCTTTCTACTTGTGTTGTCGTTATTATTCATGCGACTACTTCGTTTTTCATATGTTCTTAAAAATTTCTTAGTAAACTCTAAAGGATAATTTTTAGTAGTATTTGCTTTATATGTTTCAATTCCTTATTTAAGTCTTTGGGCTGACTAGTGGGTCTTCTAGCTTTGTTAAATTGAACAGTTGACTAAACTCACCTTAAGAAGTGATACTGTATGACATTACCTGAAGTCTAGATACCAGTTAGAATGTGTTGGTTTCTTGTAGATGGTAGTATCCAAACCATGATCTGTTCCTCATTTTACCTTGCAATCCAACCTAGCTGATTCTGCTTGTTCATTTTCTACCTTATGAGTGAAATGAATTATACCTGATACTGAATTCATATAAACAAATTGTCGTTACATTCCGATTTCTTATATCTTGTATATCTTATGTGTAGGATTAAACGTTCGTACAGCCGTGTATCCCCACATATCCGTAAATATATCTGTTATGACTATAGATATTTATAATCCCGTTGTTACTCTTCTGTTTGTTGATATATTTTGTCCTGAAATTTGAAGATTATAGAGGTGAGACACACAACTGTTCACTTAACATAATCTCATGAAAGGAAACCTTAGATCTGTGAGTAAGTTCTGCGTTAACATTTACCTAATTTGGTATCGCCTTCAGAGGCATTGACTACTGAATATTTGTTTATCGAATCAATACTCAACGCATGTAATAGGAATGTCGCAATACACATACCAGTAATTTGTAAAATTTTACTATCAATGAAAAAATAAATACCAGGTGAAATGACAAACAGAAATCAGATGATGAGTAATAATTTGAGCTTGAAACATCATCACTATGTGCTATATCAAATAAGGAGATTCAATAAGGAATTCCATTCCACCGGAGTGCTATTATAACTTATTCATAGTTGACCGTCTTCAGTTCTACATCCCGTTGGTTTCGTGGCATTTAATTCCGTCTCTCTGCCTTGTTTACGCACTTACTGTCAATACATGTCCACCCATGTATTAGTGTAGGGCAATCCTAATCCTACTTATTCGGAATCGAGAATGTCTATGAGGAAAAACAACGACATCTTACTAAAGGGGAATACAATTCCCACTGAAACGGTCACTACCTCTAGAAGTTTTCTTTGGTGCTTATTTGTTAAACCAACTGTTAGAAAACCTCCAGTCATATGTATAATAAACTTTCCTTTGGCTTACACCTTTTCGAGCTTACAAAATATCATTACTCTTTAAAGAAGTGTTATGTAGTGTGTTCAGTAAAGTGAGTAATGACTACATTCAACTGTTTTTGTTGTGACTGAGTTGGGAGATGACGTAGGTTCTAATAATACGCAAACGAGATAATAACGCAACGAGATACTTGGACTAGATACGAGTAATACGACTGTTCTCCTCCACACCCTATATTTCACTGAGCCGCGAAAATCAGAAAAGAAAATACTGACCTGTCACTGTAAGAACAAGAACTTTATTAGACGAATACATGTATATATTTATATTTACAAAACTGTCAGAAAATGAAGCCATAAATTAACCAATCCGATTAGTTGTATGACTTCAAATTTATCCAATCAGGTTATCATGTCAATACATACATTAATCATGAAAACAATATCTTTATTGGCTGCCTTTTTGTCGCTACCTATGAGTTTTAAATAGGAAAAGCCAGATTCTCATGAAACCGTCTTCTCTACATATATCTGTTTATTTAATAATGATGTA
The DNA here is from genome assembly GCA_944470555.2 of Heterobilharzia americana. Lineage (NCBI taxonomy): Eukaryota > Metazoa > Platyhelminthes > Trematoda > Strigeidida > Schistosomatidae > Heterobilharzia > Heterobilharzia americana. The sequence continues at coordinate 52,492,235 of OX104128.1, forward strand.
TATCAAGCCTAACTTGTGAACAGTAAACAATTTTCGTCTATCCACATGTTCTCATAAGATTCTAAGGTTGATTTTACTGAAAAATTGTATCGTGATTAAAAATTTATGGAGAAAGAAGAATACTTATATCATTTTAACATTGATTTCACCATTATTATTGTTTTTAGATTGTTGCGTTTACTTAAACTTTCCATTTGAAGTTTGAAAACCGAACAACTTAGTTTTCTATCTATCTAAATTCCCCCCCTCCCCAAATGGATGTTTTATTTATTCATCTTTTGAACATGATTCATTTGTCATTATTTATCACAAAAACTTTTATTTTATGTCCTATGTACTCACCATCTGCATTTGTCTGTCAGTAATAACTCAACATTCATTCTTTTTAGACACATGATTGTGCTGACTTATTATTGTGTCAGATATGTCTTGGACGACCTGGTCGGCTGAAATCATCTGTACCAGTAAGTATAGTGTTCATTTATCAAGTGCAATACTTTATATATATATGTATATATTTCACCTACCTAGCAGCATCGTTTCAACTAAAGGCGGCATACACGAGGATGTCAAAACCAGGATCGGAAAAGCAAGACAGGCTTTCATTAACTTGAAATCAGTGTGGAGATCTACTGCACTCAGCATGTGGAACAAGATTCGGATTTTTAACACCAAGTGCTTCTATGTGATGATAGAGAGACTTGGCGCGTTACGCGAAGCATTCCCAACAAACTATAGATATTCATCAACAACTGCTGCCTATGCTCGATGCTGAAGACCAGATCAGATGGCCAGGAAGAATAAGAACAAGCAACAAGGAACTCTGGCCTCGTAACGAACCAACCAAGAAACTATCACTGAACAAATAAGCAGAAGGAACTGGAGATGGATTGGGCGTATGCTGAGAAGGCCGACTGAGGACATCACGCACCAGGCCCTTAAGTGGAATCCAAAGGGGAAACGAGGAGTTGGGCGAGGGTGTCCGAGGGTGACAAGGAGGAGATCATATGAGGAAGAAGTGAAAGCTTGTGGGCAGTCGTGGCGCCAAGCTCAAAAGACTGTAGAGAACACAGCACTATGGAGACGTGCTTCTGAATACCTATGTTCCACTAGGAACCCAAGGGAAAAATAATCATGAATATATTTGACGCCAAATTTACGAGATAAAATTTAGTAAATTCAGTTGATTTTTTCTGTTTTTGTGAAAACGTCTTCTTGAATGACTGTAAATACTAGAAACTACATAATTTGACTTGTTTGTTTCCCAGAGATGAAGTTGTTATCACATCAATTGACATGTCATTATGAAGGAGAAATTGATGGTTTAACTATCCACTAATGAAGTCAATCAGTTAAAATCACCTTAGAGGCTCGCATACAAGTGCATTGATTCAAAATGTCATACTTCACAGTGGTTTACAAAGAACAAGTGGATGGAAAAAGATGTATAGTAGTAGAGGGAATTTAAAAATTAAGTTTATTCAAAACAATTAGGCGCTAGGAAGCATCAAAGATTGAAAAAACATACGCGCTCTGACCACTTTTCAGCTGTTTCACTAAGAGTTTTCAGTCACTGATTCCTATCTTCTCAGAGATCCCAGCCAGCCACGCAATCTACACACTTCAGTTAGGTCGTAATGTAGTAGCCATTCAATATATTTACAACGAGTTAACACTGATCCCATTATTATTACTATTTCTCTAGTCCGTTGCCTCTTGATACAAATAAATGTATGTTTTAGAATATGGTAAATATGTAAACATTTCGTTTATTCCACTAAACACTGATGAAGTGTCAAATAGCTGACCAAAATCTTGTTGATTTGAGGTTTTCATATTGAAACGGAAGAATTATGAATTCACTTAGTACGTCTGTGGGTCGAAGTTTATTACCCGGCACACTTCTCCCCCCCCCCCCCCTCGTAATTTATTTAAGATGGTAAAAAGAAATCAGAAATGAAAAGTGACTAGCTGATTCTTCTGTTTAAAAGTCAATGTGTTTGTGTGGCAAAGGTGTACTTTCCTATTGGACTAGGACACTTACTTGTAGGAATCTCATTAATTGAGCCCAGATAATCTATTTGTACTTACACTGGCTTAGAAAATCATCATCACTTGTCACTTTAAATCTGTTTTAAGAAAGTAATCGCCATCAGGTAAAGATTAAATCCAAAGCGAATTTGAAATTTGCAAAAGATTTCATCTTATTTGGTACTCAGCTTAGTGGATAACGCTTTGAAGTTTGAAGCGATAGGTATTGAGTTCGATCCATAATGGGAACAATATCACTCACTAGGAGTGTAAATGTATCTAGCTGATGAGTCCCGAGTAGGACGAAACGTGCGTCATGGTAGTCACCGAGATTAGTATGCATTGAGTGTAATTTATAACGACAAATAAGGCTTCCAGGAAAATCTAAATCTTAGATGTATTTATGGAAAGTTTGCACATAATCATAAGTTCTTATTTTGATTATAATTTGAACAAAATTACTGCCCTTGATCACACCAACAGTTGGAATATTTTATTAGTAATTTCCCGAAATAAAAGTTTATCATTATTTGTAAACTTTTCATTGAAAAAATGTACTGTTAATATATTATTCCATTCCACAATACACAATCTTATCATCCATAATATTTAAGTCCTTGTAGGAATACACTACTAGCTGTAATTTTAAGTATAATGTTGGTGAGAAACTGATTACTTTGCCTTGACAGTTCTGATCAAACGGTACAAATTGAGTAATCATGTTCATATGGGCAAATGTTACAATGGATCTTGGTGTTTGCCATGAAATTTCTACCTTGTACTCTGCCTTTCAAAACTCTTTATTGAGAGTGGATTTGCTGTTCAAGATAAAGTATGACAGCGGGGAAACTATTTTATTTCAGCTATGATTAAGAGACAACATTTATTCGATTTCCTATGCTTCTAAGAAGTCGTAGTGTATAGGAATTCCTGTTGTTATCAAATAACAGCAGTAAATTGGCTTATAAATACTATGTAAGTATTTAATATTTTGTTCAAAAGGGAGAATACACGGATTTTTGGCGACGCTTTCAATCATACTTGAAAGTTTCAGAAAGTATCCTGAGTTCACTTCTTACATTTCTTGTGTCTAGTTAATGCATAGATTCCATCGAGAACTTTCCTAGTTGATGAAATGAGGCTTCCGAAGTGGAGCAGATCAACAGCAAATTCGCGCGCAGGTCACACCATAGATGTATTGTTGTTTGAAAGTGTAAATATCTGCTTCCAAAGCATTTAACTGATAGGATGTAGATGTTAAGAGCTAACATATGTTACGATTAAATTTTGTGGTGTCTTCATAACTGACGCCAGATACATAGGGTAAGGTATATGCTCTTACAACTTTTCATAACTGCCTACAACAACATTGTTTCAAGGGAAAATTCAGTTACCGTTCAAATTACACTGAACGAAGAGGTGATAACGCATGTTGAACACATCTTGATTATTTAGTCGTTTACCATAGTATGCATAAACGAAATCAATAACACTAAATACAGCCGTGATGGATATTAGCAATGGCCTTATGCTCTTCAATTCAACTCCCGTCAACTTCTTCTCCCAAGAACTATTGTCATAAAGTAGAGAATTGTAGGGATGATTGTGAATTAACAGCCACCCAAATTACTGTCCAGAAACCTTCTAAGAACTTCGTGAGCACGACCATCCGACATGAACATTTCAGGGATATTCTACGAAATATATAATGAAAACAAACAGAACTGACTTTCTTGTCACTAAACCACCTATTGAACAGCGTTCACTAGCCCTAAAGCAAATAAACCTGACGTAGGCTCTTCGGTCACCTTGCAAATCTGAATCTCACACAACGTAGTGTGTTTACATTGGCTTAGCATACTCCTTCAAAGACTCTAAAGACGGGAAAGTGGCGGGACAAAAATGCTCCATAAAGATTGATTCGTTATCGGTTATGGCACTTCGGACGTTATTGTAGCTCATCATGAATATAAAGCAACCCTTCCTGAGTTTGCTCTCTTTTATAGTACTTTTCGACTTCGTGCAACCAATCACTTGGGGTGTTTCCTCATCCATTTTGACTGGACAATAAGTGACACAGGCAGTGAGGAGGAAGGGGTAGAAAATAACACCTACAGAAAAATATTACCGTGGACCAAATGTATTTCATATATGTGTGTTGGGTTGTACAGTATATGACTTAAAAAAAATTGCTTTGAAGATATTTTTCAAGTCCAAATCAATAGGTTAAGTAAACTTAGTAGAATAAATTCAGTGATAAATGATGATACCCTGTAAAAGGATGGATGAATTTTACAAACTAAATACCTCTGATGACATCGATTTCAAAAGTATAAGTTTTATCAAAAAGAATAGTAATCAAAACCAATCATTGGTATTCTGCTATCAGGAAATATTTATGTGTTTACTGTTGAAGTTGTTTTCCAGCAACCTTGTACACATTCATGTAGTAGGTAATGAGTCACACCTATTGTGTGAGGGCTAATAACACTGCTTGGCTGACGAAACTGTGGTATGCGGAGAGGTGCTAGAACCCGCTACCCAGTAGTTGAAAGCCATCTTCTCCCTAAACCAATGAGCCATATCTCCACTGGTTATAATCAGTCACCAGTTATCATAGGATTCAGTGTTCCTTCATTAAAGGTCTTCAGTATTTGGTCCTATGTCCAACTTGCATTTACCCAACGGTCACGTCTTCTCATTAGAACTTCGGGAAATTTCATTTCGACACATAGAAGAGTGAATCAATTTGTAGGTTTGTGGGGGATCTATTGATTTCAAGTTGGTGTCCATCATGGACTAACAATAGTTGAGGAGTAGTTGAAAACCTGATAATAGTAGATAGCTGTTTCGTCCTACTATGATACTTCCCAGCATTATGTACCTATGACCTCACCCAGCTTGGAATCGAACCGACGACTATCAGGTTGCGCAAATTAAGTTGGACTGAATGTTTTGTCGCCAGTTATGCCATCAAAGTATTGGCTAAAATCTAATTCGTACTTTAAAAGTTCGGTATTATGATTATTTGTCACTTGGGTTCCTAATGGAACATAGGGCTTCAGTAGCACGTACCCATTCCAATCTGTTCTCTGAAATCTTTTGAACCTGGATCCAAGACAGCCCAGAAGCTCTCATTTCCTCCTTGCACGATCTCCTCCATGTCACCCTTACCTCGGACGCCAAACTCGTAGTTTCCCATCTGTGTTCTACTCAAGGGGCTGGCCTGGCATGTGATGTCCTAGAATGGTCTTCCCAGTATATGCCCAGTCCATCTCCACTCTCTCTGCATATTTACTGAGCGATAAGTTCTTGGTTGCTTCGTTACCAGGCCAGAGTTCCTTGTTGCTTTTTCTTTCTGGCCATCCATCTAGTCTGATCTTCAGTATCGAGTGAGCGTACGTGACAACTGTTGATGAATGATTTCAGATTGTTAGAAATGCTTTTCGTAACGCGCCAAGTCTCTCAACCATCACATAGAAACACTGACTTACTTGACTGACATTAGTGATGAATATCCGGATCTTGTTCACGCTTTATGCTGAGTGCAGTACATCACACTGATTTCACACTAATGAAAGCCTATCTTATTTTTCCGACCCTGGCTTTCACATCCTCATTGTCCCACCTGCAGTTGAAACGATGCTGACTGCCTAGGTAGACTAGACTAGACTAGACTACTTCCTTTAGGTTTCTCCCATCGATGGTGATTGATGCTTGTTATTAGTGTTGTTGTTGTTGTTGTTGGTTGGGTATCTTCATCACCTGTATCTTCTCTATGTTCACTTGAAGTCCCGTTTTCACTGCCCTTCCCTGCTCTGCCTCTTCTCCCAACCTGTTGGTTTTCACCCGTACATCTTCGAGTTTGTGCCACAAGACATTAGACATAAATCATCATCGGCGGCGAAATTCAAATCTTCTAGGCTCTTTTCATCGGTCAAACAGCGTATACCACTCTTCTCGCTCTTCACAGTTTCTGGCATGATCGCATGATCCAGTCAAGTCAACCACAACCAGGAATATCATCGGTGATACTAGGTGGCAACCTTGTCTTACTCCTGTCTTCACTTCAAAAGCATCACTGAGCTTTCCGTTGTGAATCGCTCAGCATGTGGCGTCTTCATATAGTTGTTGAATGAGGTTGATGAAGGTTTGTGGCACTAAAACCATAGTGTTGAAGCAGCAGCTGCCAAAATCCTTCTCGGTCGACGTTATCGAAGACCTTTCCAAAATCGATGAACTTGAGGTTCAGTTGAGTTGACTGCCATTCTACGCTCTGTTCTATGATGATGCGTAGCGTAGCGTAGCAATTTGGCCTGCACATGATTGGTTCTTCCTGAAGCCAGCCACCCAGCCAGCCTGTTCCGGTCGTAATTCAGTTGAATCCAGTGTATGTTTTATTCTCTCCAGGACGATGCAGCTTAATATCTTGCTTGGGGTTGACAGGAGCATGATTCTGCTCTAGTTCCTGTAAAGACTTAGGTTGCCCTTTTTCAGGAAATTGACAAGGTAGCCCTTCTGCCACTAAGCAGGTACCTTGACTTCCCTTCTTCCAAACCTTCTGCAACAGTGATGTGAGCATGTCCACTGTTGGTCTCTGCGTCTGTATTCAGTAGTATCTTGAAACTGCACTTTTTGAAAGTTTTATCTGTAGCCAAATTTACTTATTCTCTACTTTCATGATGCTAAATTTCCTTCAACTAAAGTTAAAAGAAAGAAGTACAGAGAATTTCATAAAGTAAACTAATTGGCCACCAGTTATTGTATAACCTCTTTTGCAAAAGAAGGGTTCATTGTCTACTAAATGTAGCACTGGTTTTTATGGCTGCAGTTTATGTTCATTTGCCCATTTGATTGAGTGAAGGGTAGTGAGATTGTTAACACTGATAATTTTCATGTTAAACTTATTCATATAGGATAGCGTACGATGACTGTACATTTAAGAGATATATCTGAATCAAACGATTGTTTGATCTGTAAGTAATTGTTTCTTATTCTATTTTCAGCTGGTTAAATGTCCTGTATGCTGTCGATCAACCTATTGTGAAGATACGATTATCTGTTGCTTTTTTGTGATTTTCGAGCTAAGCCTTTACTTCAAAATAATGAGTAAACACAAACATATGTCTTCTCATTTATTACAGTATATGTTTTATACTGCTGTCTGACGATAAGAAAGTAGATTGAAATGATGAATGCCTTTCTCATTATTGATATTTGGGTGATAGTTAATTTAATAAGTCATGAAGTGTATTATTCGCTAAATATGCTTGCACACGAACTATTTTCGTTAGTATTACGTTGTAATTTGATGAGTGGTGGCTAGCAGTGGAATCCAGGATGAGTGTTTCGTCCTATCCGGGACTTATTAGTTGAATGCACCTACACTCCAGCAAGTGATTCTGTTCCCGCTAAGACTCGAACCGTTACAAAGGAAAGGCGTTAACCATTAACTACTATGGTCTGAGAGCCATCTTTTTTCTAATGGATGTTATTATCCCTTCATGAGTGACAACTTCAAATCACACTGGGAACGACATCACTCAGTAGGGAGTAGGTACGTCTAGCTGATGAGTTCGAGATAAGAAGAAATACAAGTACTAGGATTCAATGCTAGATACTACCAAACAAATTACATCATGATGACTCATTATGCAGTATCCTGGAACTCACACAGGGGGAAATATACCATGAGGAAATTACAAATACCATTAAATAATATAACAACACCTAAGTAAATAGTTCACTGGGTACCAGACGGTCCTAAGCCCGGATAAAGAGGGAAGGCTGGGCATACGACTGGCGATCCTACCCCACAAAACCTGTCTAACCACTGAAGAAACTTAAAAGCACAAAGAAACATAAAAAATTAAATTAAACTTATTCCTCACTGGAATTGGAGAGGCGAAATGACACCAGTTGATGAGAGCCTTCGGGATGCCGACTGGTCGATAAGTCTTCTCTATCTCTCTCTCAATGAAAGCGAAAGTAAGAATGGGGACATGGAATGCCCACACGTTTGAAAGCAGCAAAGCTGTCCAGATTGCCAAAGAGATGAGAAGGTATAGCATAGAAGTGCCAGGCTGGGAATCTGTGAAAGTAGATGGAATGGAATGGAAGTGGACTCTCTCAACTGTCAACTGGAGAGGAGTCAATAACCTACTCCGATATTGTCACTCAGACGACAACCACAGGTTTTGGAGTGGTTGTCATGATGTCCTCAAGAGCATCGAAGGCTTTCATGCAGTGGGAGCCAATCTCCTCCTACAGGTTCATGACAGCAAGATTCAAATCAAAGGGGAGGAAGGTCACAATCATACAATGCTACGCTACACTACACTATGCACCTACAAATAATCCAGATGAAGAGAAGAAGGAGGAGTTCTACAGACAAATGCAATCAGTGTAGGACAAGACCCCACTTCAGTTGGCGATATCAAGATTCTAATGGACGACGCGAATGCCAAACTGGGAGCGGACAACACAGGAGTGGAACCAATCATACGTGGAGAAGCACTCGGTGAAATGAACGAGAATGGAGAACTGTTTGCAGGTATCTGCGCATTTATTGACTTGGTGATTGGAGGCAGTGTGTACAGTTGAACACCGAGAACGGAAGGCGAAGCACGAAACTACAAATGACGTTTTCATTTCAATCAGCTGTCAGGACAAGATGGGAGACATTAGGCCACATCTGTGAAGAAGCCTGAGTGGAAGAACACTGTAAGTCTTTGAAAGAGATGTTGAAAGAAACCTGCACAACCATGTTAGGAAGGAAGAGGAAGAGGAAGAGGAGGAGGCAAGACGAAGAATGGATGTCGACGGACACATGGAAGCTGATAGAATGGGAAGAGGGAGATGGTGAAGCAGAAGATAAACCGTTGCGGTGCAGTGCAGTGCAAGGATGAACAAGGAAAGGAGGAAGTGAACACAACCTATGAAACACTACACTGGACAAAGTGGTGAAGGGGAGTGTGTGGAGAGACAAAAGACACTTCTACGACACATTGGCGAGTGAAGCAGAACAGGCCTGAGGTAGGAGAGTGAGAGGCCTGCCAACACTATATCAAATAAGCAGGTTACTATTTGGGATAGTAGAGATCAACTCAGATGAAACCAATGAGAGAGAGAAGTATAACTGGCTACCAAGGAGGAAGAACTGAGCAAACAGTGCGATGCCGAATAAAAACTTCCTTCCTAATACAGGTATGGAGGTTTCTTTCAACATCTCTTTCAAAGACTTACAGTGTTCTTCCACTCAGGCTTCTTCACGGATGTTGCCTAATGTCTCCCATCTTGTCCTGACAGCTGACTGAAATGAAAACGTCCTTTGTAGTTTCGTGCTTCGCCTTCTGTTCTCGGTGTTCAACTCGAACTGTGGCCAATCACCAACATCCGCGAAGGCTTTCAACTTGATTTTGAAGGCAGGTTCCTTGCACTAGGTAGTGACTGGTGTGGACCTACATCTGCTCCCTTCTTCATCTGATCTTCTGTTCAGCAGGCTGCCACTCCACCTCCACTTTCTCCACATTGAGATGAAGTCGATCTGATTTTTGTGTGTTTGGTGTCTGGTGAAACTATATCCATGTCACTTTGTCAATACCCTTGTGCCTGTACACACTGCCTCCAATCACCAAGTCAATAAATGCGCAGATACCTGCAAACAGTTCTCCATTCTCGTTCATTTCACCGAGTGCTTCTCCACGTATGATTGGTTCCACTCCTGTGTTGTCCGCTCCCAGTTTGGCATTCGCGTCGTCCATTAGAATCTTGATATCGCCAACTGAAGTGGGGTCTTGTCCTACACTGATTGCATTTGTCTGTAGAACTCCTCCTTCTTCTCTTCATCTGGATTATTTGTAGGTGCATAGTGTAGTGTAGCGTAGCATTGTATGATTGTGACCTTCCTCCCCTTTGATTTGAATCTTGCTGTCATGAACCTGTAGGAGGAGATTGGCTCCCACTGCATGAAAGCCTTCGATGCTCTTGAGGACATCATGACAACCACTCCAAAACCTGTGGTTGTCGTCTGAGTGACAATATCGGAGTAGGTTATTGACTCCTCTCCAGTTGACAGTTGAGAGAGTCCACTTCCATTCCATTCCATCTACTTTCACAGATTCCCAGCCTGGCACTTCTATGCTATACCTTCTCATCTCTTTGGCAATCTGGACAGCTTTGCTGCTTTCAAACGTGTGGGCATTCCATGTCCCCATTCTTACTTTCGCTTTCATTGAGAGAGAGATAGAGAAGACTTATCGACCAGTCGGCATCCCGAAGGCTCTCATCAACTGGTGTCATTTCGCCTCTCCAATTCCAGTGAGGAATAAGTTTAATTTAATTTTTTATGTTTCTTTGTGCTTTTAAGTTTCTTCAGTGGTTAGACAGGTTTTGTGGGGTAGGATCGCCAGTCGTATGCCCAGCCTTCCCTCTTTATCCGGGCCTAGGACGCTCTAGTACCTGGTGAGCTGGTTAACTGTGAGAGATTATCTGACATTAAAACCGTGCAGTAAAAGATGCATGATGATTCATCGCATGTGTTTGGGCTTCTTACTTTTTCCGCTTTGCAGGAGCATTTCGAATTGAACATTTGGTGCCGAATTTCAATCTGGGGTTAACTTCCTGGTGGAAATAATACCTACTCCGTGACCCTGAGAATCACTGAACTGCTCGCAATCTTCAGCGGTCTCTGGGACATTTTCACGATAAACTGACTTACTACTTACGATTTTTCAGGCGAGGAACCGTCTAAACCTTCCTAACATTTATAATAGGGGGAATATTCTGAACAAGTGACCCAACCATAGACCAATTTACATACCGGTTCGTAATGCGACTTACCTGCAGTAGCTACACAGTACATGTTTTTCAGTACTCTGTATCAAGTGATGTTTTCAAATGGAAGTCTCTAAACATGAAATACACTTCTCGAATGATGCTGCTTACACTTATATGAAAGATGCCTGAAGTCTACGTATGACCACGGCCATACAGACTAGTAACCGTCTCAATATTGATTTCAATGCACTAAAATAAGCATTTCTGATGGTTACAATCTTTGTTACCTTCAGCTTTAACATAGTTAAATGGAAATGCATTGCTTTAGACACTCACCTTGGTTACATACTTGCGAATATTTTACTGATTCTCCAGATCCTATACATGGGTCCTTTGTGGTTAGCAATACTGAAAGCTGAAGAACTTCTTAATCAATAACCAACTGCGCAACTGGGCTTACAATGCAAACTTCGAACATTGTGCGCTTCGGTACTTAACAGTGGAATGGTGGGAGATGAAAATCCATGGCTGTCTCGTGAATTTCAGCAAGTTTTAATAAAATTGTGCATATCACTGACTTGATATATGAGTTATTTAACACCAAATACCATTTTGTAAACTTTGAAGAACTAATAATTTAATGGTGCTTGTAAACTGGTATCTCTCATGTTAAATCCACTACACGAGAACCAGAATTGTTATTCTCTAAGCTTTAACACTCTGTATGCGCTGAAAAGTGATATTTTCCTGTTCATTTCACAATTAGCAGGATCTTCTAATATTTTTAATGTATTTCAATCACATACCATCTGTACAATTCGAGATACGTAAAATCTTGTAGATTTTTCAACGTACACCAGTGTGGTGATGCTTGTAAACTGTCTTCTCTCATGTTAACTTACTAATGTGAGAATAAAATGCTTATGTATTTATTTTACTTCACGCTGTTTTGACCCCCACGTCTTCACCGGTCCACACTATTCTGAATTGTCATCATGGGCCATGTGGTGGTGATCACAAGGTTATATCTGGTTGCTTCCAGTTGGACGTCATTAGTTTACTACTCTGTCACTCATTTTTTACTTTCTACTGGTTTTGGGGCTATCAGAAGTGACTTAATTCATCTATTTGTTTGATACCGCGTGTGCAAATACACTTGAAACCATTCTTCAACACTTCTTTACCTCTCACCTCACCAGTCACAGTTAATGGTGACTGTGAATTTGAAGCAACATCTGTTAGGCAATAGGCAAGGAATTTCACTTGTTATGGAGGTTGAAAAAGTTCGGTCACTGGTCAATCTTAGCAGACCTGACATCAAATCAAGCAAGAAGAATCCATGCTATATCTTTATAGATGGTTAGTATCTGTGCAATGATACATATGTGGTGCGAGAACTTTTCACCCACCAGTCTTCAAGCTACCCAAGAATGAAGCTTATGCCAATGGCATAAACCCAATAGCTTGTTTGAGTGTCCACGAGATACGTCCGCCCCACCCATGATACCTTTTTCCATGGCATTCCTTTGAAATTTACATACTGGCTTACAGAAGCCGCATCCACAACTTTGTCGAAATGTGGATAATTTTGGCATATCTGTGTTACCTGTTAAACGGCCATCACTGTGTAGTGCACCTTCCTGGCACCAAAATATAACTAGGGCTAAAATAAATAGTTTAAATTAAATTAACTAAATAAATCTCTAGCTTGCCTCCGGATGCTTAGGGTGTTTTAAGTTTTGTTTTAACGAGCATGCATCCGAGCAGGCTTGGACGCCATTTTTGCGCTCCATTGTGCTGATCACCACGCACGTACTCCGAGTCCCTAGTTCAGCCTTACAAGCCAGATAAGTTGATTAAACTTTTCCCTCATTCATTATTATTACATTTACCTTAAATACATAGCTCCTTTAAATACATTGCGTATCAGTTCTTTTGATTTGTGTTTTGTTACCAGTACTTACACGTTAGGTAAAGTACTGGTTAAGCAGGTACTAGAGCACATCAAATTAAGTAGGGTTGATCAAACGTTACGGAATTGTAACACGCATCCCTACAAAATTGGTGAGCCCGAGTATCACTTCTTACTTTGTCTAGTACCTTTGTTCTCTTGCGTTGATTTGTCTGGCCTAATTTTGTTTTTGGCACGTCTAGCGTTTTTTTTATATTATTGCACTCCTCATTGGTTATTTTTGCATTGTAATTTTTTTTATTATCACTATCGTGCCTCGTTAATTCCCTGATCAATGGCGGATAACGACTCGACTGCGCAGATGGCCGTAACCCTCCAGCTTCCCACCTTCTGGGCCCACAGACCATCTGCATGGTTCTCCCATGTGGAAGCTCAGTTTGCCTTGAGACACATTCAATCACAAGAAACTAAGTCCAACTTAGTCATCGTCAGCTTACCGGAAAATGTGATTGAAGACGTGTCAGATGTGCTAGATGACCCAGCACCGAATCTTTACGATCGCCTCAAAACCGCCCTCATCAAACGTGTTGCACTTACTGACCAGCAGAAAGTGCAAGAACTTTTCAGGGATGTGCATCTGGGTGATCGCAAGCCGACGCAACTGCTTCGTCAGATGAAGCAGCTGATTGCTGACTTCAACATTGATGAAGCATTTCTCAAGCAACTGTGGTTACAGAGGTTACCACAGTCGGTTCAAGGGATCCTCGCACCCTTCCATAAGTGCCCCTTAATAGAGTTGGCGGAAGCGGCTGACAGAGCTGTGGATGCTACGAAACCCAACACTAGTATCTCAGCTGCACTGTCTACTGCCACGGATTCGTTCAAAAACCCTCCCTCGGCTGTTGAGCCAACAAGTTTCGATGTTATAGCTCACATCTCAAAATTGTATGAAGAGTTGTGCAGCATCAGGAACGAAATGCGGTCTGGTAGTTCTTCCACGGTCGCACGTCTCGCTCGCGCAACAGGTCTGCCTCCCGTACCGATAGCAGACGTTCCAAATCGCGACAATCCCAACCCAGGTTGTGCTGGTACCATAAACGTTATGGTGCCAATGCCAAAAGTGCACTCGACCTTGCACCTTCGAGGCTAACCAGGCGGGAAACGTGTGAGCCAGCACGTGACGGCGACTAACGTCGCTGGCGAGCCACTTCCATGTCGCCTCTTCTTCGTCACTGATCGACATTCTGGGATACGCTTCCTAGTTGACACTGGGGCAGAAGCTAGCGTCATCCCACCTACGAAGGAAGAGCGTCTGCGGCCAATGTCTCTGCAACTTCGTGCCGCCAACGGTTCGCCCATCACAACCTATGGTCGGAGATTCCTCGATCTCAACCTTGGATTGCGTCGTCCCTTTCGTTGGGTTTTCATAGTGGCAGATGTGACCACCGGCATTATTGGTATGGATCTCTTGCAGCACTATCAGCTGCTGGTAGATGCTGGCAAGCATAAGTTGATAGATTCTACCACAACACTCTCTGTTTCCGGTATAGTCACAAAGACGCCGCCCCTCAGTCCCGTGTACTGCACGACGGACGCTTCTAGTCCCTACGCGTCTATCATTCAGTCCTTTCCGGATGTCTTTAAGCCAAGTCGTTGTGTCCCTTGTGTGACTTCGAACGTTTCTCATCACATAACGACGACTGGCCCGCCAGTGTTTGCGAAACCACGGCGATTATCCCCGGAGAAACTGCGTGCTGTAAAAGCCGAGTTCGAACACATGCTTGAAATGGGAATAATCAGACCATCCAACAGTCCATGGTCTTCACCCTTGCATGTGGTACCCAAGAACAATGGCATGGACTGGAGGCCTTGTGGTGACTACCGAAGGCTCAACGCTAAAACGATTCCAGATCGTTACCCAGTCCCTCACATTCACGACTTGACTGCATCTTTAAAAGGCTCGGTTATCTTCAGTAAGCTTGACTTGACGCGTGCATATCATCAGATCCCGGTTCATCCTGATGATGTTCCCAAGACAGCCGTCATTACACCGTTTGGTCTTTTTGAGTTCCTCCGTATGCCTTTTGGTCTTCGCAATGCAGCACAAACCTTCCAACGTTTTATTCACGATGTTTTACGTGGACTCGATTTCGCCTATGCCTACCTAGACGATATACTAATCGCTAGTCCAGACGAAGACACCATTTTAACCACTTGAAACAGGTTTTCGCCAGACTGTCAGAGCATTCGATGACAGTCAACCTGGCCAAATGCCAATTGGCGTTCGTTCACTAAAATTTTTGGGACACGTTATCGACGAGCAAGGCATTCGCCCACTACCTGAAAAGGTACAGGCGATCCAAGACTTCCCAGTCCCAGCGTCACTTAAAGCTCTGCGTGTGTTTCTGGGTATGGTGAGCTATTATCGTCGCTTCGTTCCCCAATGTGCACACATTTTGACTGCACTGACCGACCTGCTGAAAAGTAAATGTAAAACTTTCAGCTTGACTCCTGAGGCACTAGAAGCATTTCGCAAGATCAAAACCGCAATAGCAGACGCCACGATGCTGGTGCATCAAGACGTAAACCTACCTCTCAGCATTGCGGTTGACGCCTCTAACACGGCCATTGGAGCTGTGTTGCAACAACTTTCGGATCACACTTGGATCCCAGTTGCATTCTTCTCCGGAAGTTATCCACCTGCGAAATGCGGTACAGCACTTTCGGCAGGGAACTGCTCGCCATATATGCCTCAGTGAAACATTTTCGTCATTTTGTGGAAGGTCGTGACTTCATCATCTTTACCGACCATAAACCTCTGACGTATGCCTTACACACCACTACTGACAGATATTCACCGCGTGAATTACGTCACCTAGATTATATTTCGCAATTCACGTCGGACATCCGTCATATTTCTGGTGTGAATAACCCTGTCGCGGACGCACTGTCTCGCGTTTGCACCACTACTTTGCCTCGAGCAGTCGACTTACGGAAGATTGCCGAACTTCAGGATTCAGACGAGGAGATTGAAAAACTTCAACACTCATCCTCTCTGAAGATACAGCGTCTACCGCTCCTGAACAGTGAAGTGTCAATATTGTGCGACACCTCCACAGGCACACCCAGACCCTTGCCGCCGGACTCCCTAACAGACTCGTTTAGTCGCGCGTATCCTGAACCTTCTAAAAGAGCCACGTCTAGTAACACTGATCCAGTAACCTCTACACGTGCTGGGAGGCGTGTACATTGGCCCAAGCGATACGCCGAGTTCGTTAATTAGCCCCAGAGCAACTTCACACTTGGTGAATTCGGAGTTTCAACTACTTTGTCGTGGCATACACTTTCAATGCGTTTTCATACCTAAAGTTTTCAAAAGTCATGTTTACTACTTTGCAAACAGTTTTTTTTTCAAAAAAAAACCAAAAATACAATTTAAATTCCGAAAACTTTTTTTTGGTTGGTTATTATTTTTTTTTCTGTACTCCTCCCACTTCGAATTGTTTGGTTTTCCTTTTCTTAGCACTCTAATGTCCCATTTCTTTCTTCTTGCAGAACCTAGAAAATGCGTTGAAAATTGGATACAATTGGCCGCTGACGATGCTACTTGGATCGTTCTTCGGTTCTCTTTGTACCAATTTCCCCCTGTACACTCCCCGGTAGATTAAGAAGCAATAGGGAAAAGTAGACGGAGGCTTTGGGTCACCTTCCACCACTGCGAGAAGGGTTGCGTCTAGACGCAAAGTTATCTTACCTCGTAGGTGTGCATAGTTGCACTAGCTTCGGAGACCCACACGTCACCTACTCCATCACCAATATGGAAAGGTGTTGCGTGTCCGCCTCGCAGTCGCCTCCTAGGATCGAAGGTTGCCGGTATCCCAACAACCTTCTAGGAGGGGGATAACCTGTAGTGCACCTTCCTGGCACCAAAATATAACTAGGGCTAAAATAAATAGTTTAAATTAAATTAACTAAATAAATCTCTAGCTTGCCTCCGGATGCTTAGGGTGTTTTAAGTTTTGTTTTAACGAGCATGCATCCGAGCAGGCTTGGACGCCATTTTTGCGCTCCATTGTGCTGATCACCACGCACGTACTCCGAGTCCCTAGTTCAGCCTTACAAGCCAGATAAGTTGATTAAACTTTTCCCTCATTCATTATTATACATTTACCTTAAATACATAGCTCCTTTAAATACATTGCGTATCAGTTCTTTTGATTTGTGTTTTGTTACCAGTACTTACACGTTAGGTAAAGTACTGGTTAAGCAGGTACTAGAGCACATCAAATTAAGTAGGGTTGATCAAACGTTACGGAATTGTAACACGCATCCCTACAACTGCATTGGAAAATGTACTGATGGTTAGAAGCAATGTTACGGATCAATCAGAACACGCCAGGTTGTGCACCAATAACAGACAACAGCCGTGCTGTGGATGCCACCTAAAAGGTATTTAGGACCATGGAGAGGATCATCATGAACCCGGTGGTAGACTACAAATGCAAGAAACATATACCGTCCTCTTCAAAACATGAGTTCCCTAGGGTACACACCGTTCTTCTCTACAGAGTTCACAGACAGATGCTAAAATGGGTTACAAGGGCTTTTTCGACCGTGCGGCTTTAAACCCCTGGCCGTGGGGAAGTCCACAGACGTAGACAGAAGTAGCTGCTACTAAACAAATGAACTTCGATAGAAAGAACGTTGGACAAACATTATTGGTAGGCGTAGCGGAAAATTGATCTGAAAATCCCTCCCGATCACCCTTGTTTGATTGTATTGACATTTATTTTAACATTTTTACCCTCGTTATGGATGGTGTACCTTTGGCCCTGGCCGGTGTAATGTTATTTGCTTGTTTAACTGTCTTATTTGACTTTACACTCGGTATTTGCCTTTGTATGTTTGAGACTTATTATGAGTGTTTCACTTTCCTATTATGTGACGCTGGACTGTTGATAAGGTGATGTTGTTTTACTGCGCACGACATTTTGTTTTGGTTCAACTTACGGTTGTGCAGTGATTTGACTGTTTGTCTTTTGACTGTCTACTGGGAACGTTTGTTTGTTGATTTGATTCCTGTAGGCAGAGTTTTGATCCCTTTTGCCGGGAATATTCCTATTGACCGACAGGTATTTAACAGTTGTATTTTTTAACCAGTTTTTACCGTGTAGTACGTATTTGTACCCGAGAACGTTTTGGACTGTATAGTTACCCAACGGCACTGTTGAGGTATTTTTGTAATTTGACATAACTTATTGTTGCTTTGATAGTACCACAGATTTGGTTACGAATCTACTATTGAATTACT
Source organism: Heterobilharzia americana (assembly GCA_944470555.2). Lineage (NCBI taxonomy): Eukaryota > Metazoa > Platyhelminthes > Trematoda > Strigeidida > Schistosomatidae > Heterobilharzia > Heterobilharzia americana. The sequence continues at coordinate 52,510,267 of OX104128.1, forward strand.
ACAAACCGTGTTTTGATATTTCGATCCAACCTTTGACTGTGCGTCACTCGCGGAAGTTAGGAAGCTATACAGTAGAACGCAGGAACTAGTCAGATTCACGTCAGTTGGCACCGCCTAGCTATTTCCCGCGTTCAGGCCAAGATTATTGGATTCTGGCCGCTACAGTACTCAACAACCCGTCACTGCTGTACCTGGCAATCGCAAGGGGTTCCTTGAGTCAATCCCGGACGGGGATGACATGTCCATGGATCCAACCTCAGATACCAAGCAAGTCCCTCTTGATGTTATTTCATGCCGTGGCTCTGATAATGGTACAGTTATTGACTATAGTAAGACTAGTCCTTGTAGGACCTCTGCTCAGTTGAAGGTACGACAGTTGGATGAAAGGCAAGAGTTGGAACTTCGTGAATTCAAGGCTAAACAAAGACAGGAAAGGTTGCGTCTGCATAAAGAACTCAACTTAGATGTGAATGGGGGTTTAGGTGATACCTTTTCCTTGGATGATGATATAAAGTGTCACAAATCAGTTTGTCTTGGCATTGACCCTCATAGCAGTTCTGATCGTGAAACGACTAGCCAGGGAGCAGCGCAGAAAACAAAGGGGTTGCCGCTACTTTGCCTTGTGTCAATGTTGGCCATGAGTTGCCGAAAGTAGAATTAAGCAGCTTTGACGGACATCCAGCCAAATATTGGAAGTTTATGAGGCAGTTTGAGCTCTACGTTGTCTCTAAGGTTGATGATGATGGACAGAGGCTGTTATACTTGTTACATTACTGTAAAGGTAAGGCCAGGGAGGCTATAGAGGAATGCATTATGTTACCACCATCTGCTGGTTATCGTAGGGCTCGGGATATACTCAAACGTTTGTTTGGAAGGACTCATGAAGTCAGCCGGGCCTTACTACAGGATCTGATGGAATGCTCGAACATAGAACAAAACGATGCTGAGGCAATGTCGAGGTTAGCTATAAAAATGGAAAACTGCGCTATAGCCCTAGAGCAAATGGACTATACTGCGGACCTTAACTCCTTGAGAACTTTAGAAGGTATAGTAAAGAAATTGCCCCGTGTGTTACAGATGAAATGGGCGGAGACTGTCGAAAAGCTAACTGAAACCGAACGAGAACCTACCTTCGCAGAGTTAACGCAGTTTGTGTCAGCACGTGCGAGCATTTTGCTAAGTAGGTTTGGACAGCTGGCAACAAGCAGTCGACGACCAGATAGTAAAATAGCATGTTCCACGCAGCAGCTAGTACCCGTTGGGGGAGTCCTGAAACCTTCATGTATATTTTGTGGAGGGAACCATGTAGTCACAAAATGTACCACATTTCTGTCGTTACCGGTGGATGAGAGATGGTCGAAGGCTAAAGAAACAGGTTGTTGTTTTTCATGTCTTAAAAGGGGCCACAGGTCCGTAGAATGTAAAATTCACAGGGTGTGCAGTGTAGAAGGTTGTAAAGCATACCATCACCCTCTGTTACACAAGAAGACCCACCACGCCGTAGGCGAACAACCGGAGAAAGGTAGTTGTGGATGCACTGAGTCTCTCAGAGAAAGCGTGTGTTTGGGCCTACTCCCGGTACGTGTAAAGCACGGTAATAAAGAGGTTTACGGTTATGCTATCTTGGACAATGGCTCTGATACAACTTTGATCACGAAAGATGTTTTGCAACTTCTAGGATTGTCGACTGACGGCACAAAGACTATCATCAAAACTGTTAGTGGAAGTAGATTGGCGGACTCAGTCAGCAAGCCTTTCGAAGTTTATTCACTAGACGGAAACGAATGCATACTTATAGATCGAGCAGTTGTGGCAAGAGATCTCCCAGTACGGAGACCTAAAGGGTCGATGCGAGAAAGTATTAAAAGGTGGCCGCATCTCACTGACGTACCCTGGACAGAGGTGGAAGACGGGGAGGTTTTGCTGCTCATCGGTTGCGATGTACCTGAGGCTCACTGGGTTCTAGATCAGAAGTTAGGGGGCAGAAAGAGCCCATATGCTGTGAGATCATTGTTGGGTTGGGTCGTGTTCGGTCCGACAAGCTTTCGTGAGCACAGGGAGAGGGTTGTGAATTGTATGTCTCGGTCAGATCTATTAGTCGATCAATGGAAGAAAATTTACGATTATGAGTTCAGCGATTTGTACTCGGGAGATAAGTCGTTATCCTCGATGACCTAGCCGCTGTAAACATAGTGCAGCGAGGTACTTATTGGGATACTGGACATTTCGTTGTCCCCTTGCCCTGGAAAATGGGGTCCAAGAGAGTATACGGTGGATGCGAAGTAGCCAGGCGACGTTTGGAGAGTTTGAAACGCAGACAATATCCTCTGAAAGCCTTCGCGAAAGCTACACTAGCGCCATGGAAGAGACCATCAGAAAGGGATATGCAGCAGTAGCTCCTGAGCCCCAGCTTAATCCTAGCTACCGCCCACGATGGTATTTGCCGCATCATGCCGTATTTAACCCCAAGAAACCGGGGAAGGTAAGAGTTGTGCTGGACTGCGCTGCCAAACTGTCCGGAACTTCTTTAAATGACTTCCTGTATCAGGGACCAGACACGACAGCGAACTTGGTTGGAATATTATTGCGTTTTCGCAAAGAACCGATTGCCCTGACGTCCGATGTGGAAGAAATGTTTATGCAGGTGAAAGTCCCAGAGTTTGACCGAGGTGCTCTGCGGTTCCTATGGTGGCCTCAGGGTGATTTCTCGAAGGAACCTATTGAATATCAAATGACGTCACACCCATTCGGTGCAGTGTCCTCACCGTTTTGTGCGTATTTTGCAATGGCCAAGACTGCCGAGACGTATGCCAACGATTATGATAGCTATGTGGTGGAAGCAGTGAAGCATAACTTTTATGTTGATGATTGCCTAGTGTCTTTTGCAAGCCCAGGTGAGGCAAAAACGTTCGTAAAACAGTCCACTGAGTTGTTGTTACGTGGTGGCTTTAAATTGAAGAAGTGGGTGACTAATTCAGAGGCAGTGAGAGTAGTTCTTCCTGGTCTGAGCCACACAGAGAACTCAGTCGACTTACGTGTTAGTCAAGGCTCAATCCACAGGGCCCTAGGTTTGGAATGGGACACCATGCATGTTTTTAAGTTCCGATTTGAACCCGTCGAAAAACCCTTCACGAAGAGAGGACTACTATCCACCGTCTCAGCTCTTTTTGACCCACTAGGCCTCATCGCCCCAGTTTGTCTTCCGGCCAAGCAGCTATTGCAGAATCTTTGCAAATCTCATGCTGGTTGGGATACACCCCTGAGTTCCAATGACCTATCCCTATGGATGGATTGGATGAGGTTCATGAAGAATCTTGGGCAAATCTCCGTACCCAGAAGTATCAAGAAGGAGGATAAGAGTGAGATGAGTAAGATTGAGTTGCACTTATTTTGCGATGCCTCTGAATCTGGTTATGGAGCGGTGGCTTATTCGTGGAACGTTCCAAAAAACACGCCACCCTACAGCATACTGCTTTATAGCAAATCCCGGGTTGCCCCTCTGAAAACGGTGACAGTGCCGAGATTAGAGTTAGCTGCGGCAGTATTGAGTGCACGAATGAGTGAAATTTTGAGGAAGAACCTCCCAAATAGCTTTGACAAGACTTATTTTTGGACAGATTCTATGATTGTTTTGTACTATATTAGAAATACAGAGAGTCGGTATAGTACGTTTGTGGCCAACCGTCTAGCCATTATTCACCAGTATTCATCCCCAAATCAGTGGGGGTACGTTAAATCTGAAGAGAATCCCGCAGATTGGACATCAAGAGGCATACGAAAAGCGTGTGAATTAGCGTCTTGGATTCAGGGCCCCTCTTTTCTGGGAACCCGACAGTTTTCAAGTACCACAGACCTCTGCTGGAAGGAACCACCGAAAAATGTCGAATTGAAGAGGTCGGTCCGAACAAACACAAACGTTACTGAGCTCACTGCTGATCCGATTTTGGCGTATCATTCGGACTGGGTGAGGCTGATTAAAGCTGTGGCATGGCTTAAGAGATATGTGGTCTACATATCCGTTATGTATTCGCGTCGCCAAGGTGTGTCACTGAATGTTGGCTATCTAACAGCCGATGAACTGGAAGCTGCTAGACATAAAGTATTATGTATGGTACAACAGGAGGTATATGGAGAATTAATAAAGGAACTCCGAGAAAAGGGTAGTTGTGAGACTGAAGAAGGTGAATTGCAAAGGTTGTCACCTATACTTGTGGATGGATTGGTCTGCGTCGGTGGGAGGTTGAACTATTCCGACTATCCACTTACTTTTAAGCATCCGGTTATCCTCCCCAGACATCACTTCGTGACTGAGCTGATCATAAGGCATTATCATATTATAGAAGGACATACTGGTACTTCGCAAGTCCTGGCCACTCTACGAAGAAACTATTGGATAATTAAGGGGATCAGTGCGGTCAAACGGGTGATAAGAAAGTGCATAGAGTGCCGACGATTGAAAGCTGCACTGGGTCAGCAGATGATGGCCCCTTTACCGGTCTGTCGCGTGCAGAAAGGATGGTTTTGCTTCTCGTCAGTGGGAATTGATTATTTTGGACCACTCATGGTTCGCCAGGGAAGGAGAGAGGAAAAGAGGTACGGGTGTGTGTTTACTTGTCTCCAGACGCGAGCCATACATTTAGAGGTAGCTTTCAACCTAGGCACCGACGCCTTTATAATGGCTGTAATGAGGTTCATAGGAAGAAGAGGAACACCTGCAGAGATATACAGTGATAATGGTTCCAACTTTGTTGGAGCGATTTCGGAACTAAGACAACTGGTGAGTGTGTGGGATAGACGACGAATCAATGATGCCATGGTGTCAAAGGGGATACGATGGAGTTTCAACCCCCCGCAAGCGAGTCATCGAGGTGGGATATGGGAAAGGATGATACGTTCTGTACGCAGGTTATTGATGGTCATATCCAAAGAGCAGACTCTGCATGATGATACATTAGCCACCTACCTCGTGGAAATAGAAAGAATTTTGAACAATCGTCCTATTGTCCCCATGACGACCGACCCAAAAGACGAGTTAGCTCTCACTCCCAATAGCTTATTGTTATTGAGAGATAGTGGAGGAATAGTCGTGGAGGGCACTATTGCCGATAATTACGTCAGACGTTGGAAACAAGTTAATTACTTAGCTGACGTATTTTGGCGCCGATGGATGAAAGAGTATCTACCATGCTTGCAAACTCGTCAGAAGTGGTTGGGAAGGAAAAGAAATTTCAAGGAGGGAGATGTGGTGATTGTGGCCTCTGAAAAAACACCACGTGGTTCCTGGCCTTTGGGAGTGATCGAAACATGCGAGAAGGACGAAGACGATTTAGTAAGAACTGTGATGGTGCGTATGAAGGAAGGTACCGTGAGAAGAGATATAAGAAAGCTTTGTCTTCTTGAGGGAGTAGAAGAAAGATAGAGTATGCAGACAGCTAGGTAGATAGAGCCACGGCTGAATACACAGAGGTGTTTTGCGTGTCTGGAGGGATTTTGGTGGCCGGTGTAAAGGAAAAATGATCTGAAAATCCCTCCCGATCACCCTTATTTGATTGTATTGACATTTATTTTAACATTTTTACCCTCGTTATGGATGGTGTACCTTTGACCCTCGCCGGTGTAATGTTATTTGCTTGTTTAACTGTCTTATTTGACTTTACACTCGGTATTTGCCTTTGTATGTTTGAGACTTATTATGAGTGTTTCACTTTCCTATTATGTGACGCTGGACTGTTGATAAGGTGATGTTGTTTTACTGCGCACGACATTTTGTTTTGGTTCAACTTACGGTTGTGCAGTGATTTGACTGTTTGTCTTTTGACTGTCTACTGGGAACGTTTGTTTGTTGATTTGATTCCTGTAGGCAGAGTTTTGATCCCTTTTGTCGGGAATATTCCTATTGACCGACAGGTATTTAACAGTTGTATTTATTTAACCAGTTTTTACCGTGTAGTACGTATTTGTACCCGAGAACGTTTTGGACTGTATAGTTACCCAACGGCACTGTTGAGGTATTTTTGTAATTTGACATAACTTATTGTTGCTTTGATAGTACCACAGATTTGGTTACGAATCTACTATTGAATTACTGCAAACCGTGTTTTGATATTTCGATCCAACCTTTGACTGTGCGTCACTCGCGGAAGTCAGGAAGCTATACAGTAGGACACAGGAAGTAGTCAGATTCACGTCAGTTGGCACCGCCTAGTTATTTCCCGCGTTCAGGCCAAGATTATTGGATTTCGGTCGCTACAGTAGGATGATGCTGACTTCATGATGGGCGAGCTGTATCAAACCGGAGATGCTGCAACGCGGCGGGACCTGGCAGTTTGCCACTTGACGATAGCAAGTACGGAGGTTATAAAATGGCTACTTTAACTTACAGGTCCACTAGTTGCTTCGTAGGGTTCATAGGTAGTACCGTCAGGCTAGCCGGCTTCTCTGATCATCACAGAGTGAGAGAGAGACAACTATAGGGGAATCAGTTCGACCGGTATTGTGTCCGCTGTTTTACGGTTCGTAGTTATCTCACCCTACCGGAGCTCGGAAAGGGCAAACGCACTAAGAACAGGCAGGTTTCGAACATTGATGAAGGTGCATCGATGATATATTCAGCCCAACAGGAGCTGACAGTTTTTATATGCTTTGACGTGAAGGTGACAGCATTTGCTTCTATGGACCACGAGGTGTTGTGGCGGTGTCTGACCGTGAAAGGAGTAACAAGCATGTATATAGTGCCAATCAGAGCTCTCCGCCTAAACTCGTACAACCGTTTGAAAACAAATGGAGAGTTTTCGTACGAAATGATGACAGCTGGTAGTGTCCGCCATGTATATCCACTGTCATCATCCCCAGTTAACGCCATCCAAGATGTCTAATGGACATGAGCTTACGTATGCAGGGATTCAGCTGGTCTGGTTGACTTAGAGTGCGCAGACGATGTAGTCCTGCTACGTAAGGATGCTAACGCTGAACACCCTGGGCGGAAATCTGAGTATGTTTGACGTGCGTTTTGCATCCGTCACATGTGGGATGACGCCAGAGAACCAGTCTGGTGCAAGTACCCGAAGTTCAATGATTGGCTGTGAGGTGGTGCAGTACGTCGACCATTTCATTTGCCTGGGAAGTTGCGTTAGCCTGAAAGGGTTGGCTGCTGATATTGTTTCGGATCAGATACAGAAGCCCCGTTTGGCGTTTGCAAACTTGAGTCATCTGTGGCACGGATCAGTGGTATATCCAGATGTCTACAAAATGAATAAATTTTTTATTCTCATATTACTTATCTAACATGAGAGAAGCTAGTTTACAGGCATCATCGCAATGACATATGTCAAAAAACCTACAAGATTTTACTGGTCCCGAGTAGTACAGAGGGAAGGTCGTTTAACTCCGTCAAAAATGCCAGATCGCGGTTACGGGACAGAGAAAATACCACTTTCGGCATATGCAGTGCGTCAGGGGGAAGATAATAAAAACTCCCGTTCCCATTTAATGGATTTAAAAGGTCAAGTTAATTGCGTAGCAGTTGATTGTACGTGATAACGACTGTGGGACGTGGCTGTTGAAACACGGCTTGGTTGCTGGCGTATGATCATGGATGTCTTCATGCCTTTGATCGCACTTGGTGGAATCCCCATGTGGGTAATTTTGAGGTCAGGGAAAAGTATTAGGCAAAAAAGACAAGTCAGTTGATGACGTTATGAACTATGGTCAAATGAGATGCCTGTCCGTTGCCCACCCCGGGGTGCTGCGCAAAGAGAAGTTGGATGAGTTGGAAGAGGGTTGAGGTGACCAGGCCAAGACCTGACACAAGTCGATGAAGTCCCGTGCTAATGGTCCGAGTCTTGCTGGGAAATGTAGACTTCTTGGGTAAGGTCGCTGAGACGAATAGAGTAAGTGGTTGGGGGCTCTTGCTGACCTAGTTGAAAATCGGTCACAGTGGCGTAGACGTATTTACTCATCGACATCGTCTAAAGCTTGAATACTGCTACTAACCTTTATCTTCAGATTGCTTATTCCCTCGCACTACTATTTTATCTTCTCTAATATCACTCCTCTAGATCCATCTATTCTTTTTTTACCGCGGTGAAGTGTGGCAACTTGAGGAAATACGCCAGTGCAGGAGGTTCTACGTTGATTCGGTTGACTGACTGTGTGTCAAACAATTCTAGTAATCGATGAAATTCGGTTGGTGACGTGATTTATTCCAATGTTTGACCTCCTTCCTCCTCCTGACTCAAACCTCTACAAGGGAATGGAAGTTCGATGATCAAGATTTTTTGTGTCTGTGATGTTAAAACTTGAAGTTTTGTGTACACTGCTGATAACGGGCTATCTAAGGTCTGAATAAGCTACAGGAAATATTTCACAGATATACGATTAGGATTACAGGACATGATTTTAGAGCCACAGTACGTTGGAAAAAGGCGGTTTTAAAGCGTCTGTTACGTCTACCATTCCTGTGCAGCCCTTCGCAGAACTTCGATCGGAACAGGCCTTGAGTTTTGCATGACGACATGAGACCCCATCAAAACCCCGGGAGTGAAGGAACAAGCTCCTACTTAAGTGTGAAACGGCTGTGTTGGAATGTCTTTTGATGCTGAAAATTAGACAAACAGGGGTCATAGCTGTTAGCCTACTATAGTGACATATGTGTCGGAAACATGGCTTGATTCTCACCACCTCAAAGTGCTTCTTCCATTGAATACCAAGCCAATGAAACCTTTCGTTGTAGCTGTTAGTTCAGGGAGTTTCACTGGCTAAATGCAGATTATCCGTGACCAAATTACCTTAATTTCATGGACAATACGTAATGCTCCATCTGATACCCTTATTCCCAAAATTAACACCTGGCGTTTGGGTGTACGGGTGATATTGTAGGAGGAGTGTGTTACTATTCCGTGACGTTTGATCAACCCTACTTAACTGAATGTACTGTAGTACCCGCTTGACCACTACCCTATCTAACTTGTGAGTACTGATAACAAAACACAAATCAAAGGGGCCAGTTCGGGGATATATTTGAAGAAGTAATGTATTTGATTAGAGTGAATGTAATAGTGATGAGTGGGGGGAAAGTTTATCCAACTCATCCGGCTAGTATGGCTGAGCTATGGACTCTGAGTACGTGCGTGCTAACCAGCACAAAGTGAATGTGAAATGGCGCCGAAGCCCACTCGGATGCATGTTCATTAAAACAAAACTTAAAACACCCAGAGCATCCAGAGGGGCGCTAGAGGTTTATTTGGTTAATTTAATTTAATGTATTTGTCTTAGCCGTGATTGTATTTCGGCGCCAGGAAGGTACACTACAATACTGCGGAGTTCTATGACCGACGAAATTGTCTGCGCTATCAGTTAGTTTGCCGAGCTTTCAGTAATCATGCCTGGTAATACTAATATTTATGGGGTTGAATCATTATCACTGGGCTGAGCCATCGTGGGTCTGACATTGAACAGCAAGAGAGGAAGAGGAACCCTTTTACCTGGTTTTTGAGAGATTTTAAAGACCACGATCGATCTGGTGCTATTGCTCAAATTTTTTCGAACGAAAAGTTGGTTTTCATAGTTTGTATTTATATGGTTAAGTCAAGAAAAAAGCCTTCCGCCTGCCTATTCCTAGTGCGGTGGCTGTCAGTGATACTGAGGCGACTGAAATGCTAACTGGTCAGTGTTTGTAAACCCTTCTTATGGCAGAATGAGTATGGATATATTTATGTATATTCTGGAAGGACATTGGCATTGACAGTCGTCATTCTTGCGGACTAGCCGGGACACCGAAAGCTACCAACCCCGTAAACCAGGGTTCCCTGCTTAGGAAGTAATTCACACATTTGTCCTCCAGGAAAGAGGTTCGCTCTCTAATAAAGCCTCGAGGAAAGTACCCTTTACTGCCCGAGCCACAGACTGGTGTCTAGGCTTTGGAGACAGGGCACTGCCACGTCTACATTCGTTGGCTGCAAAATGATCCGATGACTCAAGTCTTTAATTTGCCACCTAACTTCTAGGGTGCTGTAGTCCTTATCTGCGGTAACTTGTGCAAGTGCGCGTAATCGGTTGACTTTAAGCACCAAATACGTCACATCGGGAACGAATATCTGTGTATTACACACTGCTGCAGCTAAATGAACATGTTATGGTAGGGGATGTGGAATAAAAACCATGTGTATCAGTCTCCAAAAGTCTTCAACTAAGTCAACCGCAAAGTTCACAGTAGTTGGAAATACTTCTTAAATAATGGCTTCATCGTTGTCTTACTGGTAAGATGGCTTATTCGGGGTTACTGCAAGTCGTGCCAAAGCCAGTGAAACCTGATTCCGAGGCAGAGTCCCGGGGCATCTAGAAGTGAAGATTCTTATTTATTCCACTTCCATTAAGGGCTTGCCTCCTTCAGTGTCTTCCGAGAACCCTGGTGCATATGAAATAAAGAAAAGACATTAGAGGAAGACATGAAAGGCTGAAATCAAAACTTTGGTGAGTGCATCCAGGCACCCTTCGATTTGGGTCAGTGTTTACGATACATACAAGCTTAATAACGCTGAAATGGAAGCATCTTCGATAAACAGAGACCTAGGAGTTATAATTCAAAGATGAACTGAAGTCTTGAAGCGTTTATGATCAAGATAAGTTCCATTGTGACCTCGCATCCATAGGCCTGTCACAAACTTTTGAATGGTTCGGCCACAAGGTTTTTTCACTTTGTCTTCATTGGCTTTCGACGTCCTTTTTTATTGTTTCTACTCTTTGGTCTCTGAAGGTAACACTGACCGAGGGTGGAATCACAGTTGTTTCATTCATTCACCTCAGGGACGCAGGTTCAACTTATTTGAAGAAAACAACGTAACACTCGAAATTTGACACTTGCAGTGCAGAAAACTAGGATGTATCAAAATGAAGTATAATGCTGTAGATATTTGGGATCGCTCACCTAGTCACTTGCTTGAGCTAAGATCTTAGACGGGACACACATTAGTTAGAACTTAGGCAAAGCGGGATCGCTATTCAGAGCAACATTTGATGCTTGGACTTCTTTTCACAAAAAACCATTTTTTTTAAGGGTTATCTACATGGAAACTTCATGCACACTTGAAACTGCAGCAAGTAGTTATGGGCTGATTTGTTACTTGTTCAGGGTCTCCCGTTGACATGAGATCACAAACACAAGAGCTTGCGGTTTATTTCTTCCAGGCATGAAAGTTGGTGAGCCACATCCCAGTGAGCTCAGCTGAATGTTCAGTGACAAATTTTGTGGTTTCCATGTTAGGCCTTTCGCAGGCTCGACAAAAAGGTATCACATATTTTATGTTTGACGGATTTAAGAAATAACCTGTAGCAAGGGGCTCATACGGGGAGTTGGTTCTTCCAACGTGAAACACACCTAATAGAAAAGGTGAGGTAACCACAACAACTCAGTCTACTATGTCGTCCCGCTGTGTGACATTATTTTCATATCCTGCTCTAAAGAACAAACTGCGGGCGAGTTTGTCTCATTCATTCCTCCTCTTTAGAATGCTACAAATAACAAGCTATCATAAGAAATTCGATAAGCTTTGTTCAACAGTCTGAGTCTGAAACTTTGTTTCCCAGATAGTTGTAAGCAGGAAGAACTCTCTATCGGATAATACGGTATCTGCAGCCTCCACCGAAAGACTCGAATTTCTCAGCCTTGCCTACAGCAAGGATCTATATGGGTCATTGAGTTACCACTCCGAGTGTCGAGCTAAGACTCTAACAGCGACCACTGTGCAAGAACTAAAAGTGATTGAGGGGATTTCTAAGGTTTACATTGGCCTCGTCCGTTGACAGCCTGAAGAAGGGGTTGGACAGCCGCGCAGAGACTCATGCAGTTGAGATGCCGACTAACTTAACACGACCTACTAACTCCGCACGACCTGGCGCAGCCAACCGACCACCGAATCTTTTGTGATGCCACAATCATCACGAACATGACTCAACCTAATACTTCCCCATAGAAATTTCCTCAGCTTACCATCACTTACTAACAGTATTGCCACCTCTATTCCCAAAAGTCGTCCTATAATCTCGCTTGCTCCTTCTCTTTCCTCTGACCCCAAGTTCTCATACCACTTTTTAAAGGCCCTCCCTACTGCTTACCTCCCATAAATCCATTCATTTTTCTCCCCTTGCCTTCCGCTTCCTTTCACCTTATAGTTTTTTCTTACTTTTTCCTCTCCCTTGATTTCCATGGACATCTTTCCTATCCTCTTTTTACAACCGTTCCGACCAACCGTTTTGTGATGAGACTTTTAAAGAACCCTTCTGCACCAAAGTCCTTGGAGAAACCACACAATTCGTTTAAATTTTTAATCAGCCACCCGTCGGCTAACCAGAGCTATAACCGGCCCATCAGGTAGATCCCCTGGATCATAATCCAACAGAGCCTAGGAACCACTCTGCGAGACTTAGAAAGGAGCGCGAAGAAGTCAATGGGTTTACCCTAGCTCATTGAAAGATATTGGAAATTGATGCCCATTTTTGTGGTACCTTCGAAGTAAGCGGTGTTTTATGCGCTAAAAGTATTTAAAGGTATAGTGACGCTTAGACTCACCTGAATATACATAGTCCGGATGTAGTTATTATGCAAACTGTCAACGCATTTCTTCAACAACACATTCAAGTGTATAGTTAAGAAAAACGTAGTAATTACTTGGAGTGGTACTAATATGTGGCTAATGCTGCAACCAACAATTTCGAACTGACACTGAGAAGTGCATCCCGCTCTCTGCGGTATCGCATTGCATAAAACCTCTGAAAATAGCAAATGACAATTCACGGTCCCACCTCAGCTGTCATGTCGAGTTGTCATGTATCGAATCCACGCGAAAGAAAACCTCACTTAAAGTTACTGAAAGACCAGGTGAATACTCCGGCAAAAATCTAGGGCGAATACTCTCAATAAATGGGTTTGCCAATATTTATGGTGTCAGTTGACTGTTACACTTATATGATTCCAGAGGCGCAAAACACAAGGCCATTCATTTCGTGAATGTGTGAAAAACATGAAGTAGATGTGTGAACAGTATCACCAGACTTTACGTTAGTCCAACCACGCGTTTATTTCCTATTGCTCTACAACTCTCTCCTATATAACTTCGAAGGTTAACTGTGGCATCTTGTGTACTGCGACTGCACTGGGATGGTCCAAAGTATCTGAACTAAAAAATACCTGAGTACAGCCATTGTAATCCAGCTAATTAAACTGAGAGCTGCAACTCTTATTCATCGAAAATGAATATTTATCCTCAGCAGATTCCTTGGCCTTCGACAATTTCCTATTAAAGCAAAAGATAATCTTACGTAAGTCACATCTTCCTCGAATTGTGAGGCATTGTATCCATGCTTGTACAACGCATAACCGTAAGCTTATGTAGTCTCCTCTTCCTTTAATTGTGCTGTAAAATTAATAATTCGTGGTAGGAGTCTAGCTAGCTCCTCCTCCTTAAGACTAGTTTGAAGCACAACTCCAAAAACACGGTTGAATCACCTCTGTTTTGGAATCACTTTCTTACACAGAATTGTGCGACAGCGAAACTTTGCTTGAGCACGCAGCTTCAGCAACTTTCACTGGTTGTCTCAGTGTATTAAACCCTACAGAACTGAAAATCAGAATCATTATTTGTTATGCAATCTTTTGTAGAATGGCGACCGTCTCATTTCATGCTTTTTAACATACCTGAATGCGTTCCATCAATTTTTTTCAATGACTTGTTAAATAATCCTCATACATCGTAAGAGTAAATTTAAAACAGCAACAGGACAGACAATATCTTGTGTAGAAATTAGTGGTACCACTATTGTCCCCATTGCTACTACTACAAAAATAATGTGGTCATTTCATGATCATATCCGCTGCTCGCCCGAGGACGACTAAAATCGTCTGATTACCTTAAACCTAATGCTTACTTGAACCTAACATACATTTGTAACCTTTATGAGAGTCAGTCATTCAGTCACTCAATATAAATATACAATCTAGTTTTACTACACAACCGTCCAAACTGCTACGTCACATCAGTACATCAAAATGCAATGCACCAAAGTGAAAAAATTACTTTCCGTCCTTAGTAATGTTCACTCAACCTTGACATTACTCACACGGTGACTCCACCATGCACAGTCTTCCAGGTCTGAAACTTGTCTGGTTTTCTCACACTTGTTCGTGAGCTACACTTAGATGTCGTATAACTAGGGACTCTAAAGTTTTCCTAGCAACGTTGGTTTAGCTGATTTCTCTGTGGTTGTCACAAAAAAACTCTCCTCCTTCACAAACTAGAATGATCACTTATCTGGACTAATTTAGCTAGACCATCTCAGACTCCAATACGCTAAGTAGTACCTCCGTTACTGCATTCAGTAATTTTCTACCCTAGTTATTCAGAACTTCCAACGGCAAACCGTCAGGTTTCCTACCTCTTTGCATCGTTCTAGTTTCGAAACAACCTTCTCAACCTCAAGAAGAGTTAGAGGACTGCTGCTGCGTGCTGAACAAACGGAGCGTCGCTGTGAACCAGTTGGACTGTGCTTTAATTTGTTCTGTCCAACGTTCTAGCCACCTCTCCTGACAGGTTATCAAAGTCCCATCCATTTCAGCGACGGTTTCTAACCATCCTCTTTATCATGACAGTATCCATAGTAAGTTTCAATAGTTGCTGAGCATTACCTAATACTGGTGCATCCTCTATTCCATCCCCTTCACTTTCACCACCCACCGCTGCTGGCGATTATTGCCAATATTCTTGGTCGCCTGACATTTAAGTTGCTTTCGCTCTTCATTGTGGTCAAACACATCTGGAATGAATCTTCTTGCATCAGCCAGTTCGAATGACGCTACCAAAAGCCACTGGCTTTGTTAAGCTTTGGATGTAGGATTACCCACTATCTTTACCACTGTTCCCACCTCAGAAATAATGTCACGCCAGGTCTCCTCAGGATGAGGATTGCTATCACGTTCAAGTAAATACCTAGTTATCTCCCCTCTGAATACCCACTTCACTTTCTCATCTTCCAATCGAGAACACAGGCTTAACTGCCACCTGCTCTCTATGACCACTAGTTCGCAGACATACACGTGCCTGTATTATCGCGTGACCGGAGTCTAAACAGATAGTCCAGAAAGAGTAGCGATCCTCCAACGACGGTGTATGCCAATATGGTCTGTGTGTGTTCATCCTTGGTTTAATGTTGACCGACACCATGTGAGACAGTTTCTCCTCATGCTTGAAGTTATTGCTGGTCAGAAACAAGTGATTGTGGGGACGAAGCTGCAAGGGATGATCACCGTCGTCGAATGTTGACAGGGGATTCCGGAGATACCTCGAAGATGCCTTTCCGATTGGTTCAGCTTTCCTACTTGAGTTTTGAAGTCACCTGTTGTTATCATTACATTTGAACGTTTAGCTTTATGTAGCAGAATTGAGATCTATTAACAGAATTAACTCTTTACATCATCCGAAATGCAGTCAGAGGGTGCTTAGGTTGAGATTACTAGGAATCGGCTAGTCTGACGACCCTTGCTAGTTCTTACAGATCCATTCAGCCGAGTTCTACACTCATGGTTGTTGGCTGGCATCCAATCGAAGAGGGCATATTTTGCTCTACAACTCAATCCTTTGCCTACACCAGGGAATCCACAAGAGCTAGCCGTTGAATCTCCAGACACTTATGAAGTGAACTTGGAAACTTCACCTTGATAGTCATGTATGGTCAAGTTAGTAACCACACTCGGATGTCATATACGTGTTTCAGAAACACAGCATATATCTGTGGCTCGAGATTGCATATTTCTAGCGAGCAATGGTTGTTATCCGACTTGCCATAGGGTTGGGATTGCTAATCTGAAATTTGCAGTAAAGTTTTAGGAAACTAGGTCTGTTTGTTTTCGCGACTTATTTTGTTTTCAGTGGTTTCGGGGTCAGATGTTGAGAGAATTGTAAAGTGCGTAACTTGGGTGTATTGAACTTTAAGCGTAGCAAATACAAATTATCACTTCAGGGCCTTCATACAACAATTGTCTCAATGTTGTAAATAAAGATATTTGATGGGTTTGGTTACAGTTTCATTACTACTTACTATTTCGGGCAGCATTCTAGGGTTTGCTTCCAAGAGTCGTGTATGTGAGAATGTCGTCTGTACTTGTTAGTGTTGATATGTGACTGACTATATCAATAAAAACTGTATATCCATATGCTTCAAACATTCTCAAATTGCCACTCTAGGTGTCTTGCAGACTACATTTTGTCGGCATCTTCATATAATAGGACTACATCACTAAGTATTCTGGTTCGACTAAGTGGTCAGTAAAAGACAGAAGAAGACCTTTATAGAAAGCACAAAATTTAATAAGGATGGGGAGAATGGACATCCTCGATGGATACTACCCGACGTGTACAAGTCACCTAATACCTCGGCGTAGGCTCTAGCACACATGTGTTAGAATATAAAGCCTTCAGTAAAATGCTTTAATGTGCACCCCTTCAGTTGATAAACACTAGCATAAAGCCTCTTAATAAACGGAATAGAAATCCAGATTAGTGCTATTTCTTGGTTTGACCGCTCTTAGCTGTTTCTCAACCCAGTTCTACCCCAAGTAACACCGCATGTTGCGGTAGGCGGTAAATTTGTCGAACCAACTACTGTTTTTTTAAACAAAGTGTATCTCACATTTGCCACTGGTATTTTGTTAGGGAGAGTCGATCTAGTTTTAACCGTACCGAGATTTCGTTGACCTCCTAGACAAAGTTAGGTTGATAAAGTTTCAGAAATTGGTGACTAGAACCTTCATGATTGCATTATTTCTTCGAAAAAGTGGGGAAGTAGAGTAGGGTAGGGATAGGTGAGCTTCAAAATATCAAAACGTAAATAATATATGAACGCCACAATGTAATGAGGTGATTATCTTGTTCGGATTTTATTGACAAGTAGCCTTAAACCTACGTTTCGTGCTTGTTGTAACTCGTCGGCAGTGCGTATTTGCAACCTCAGGGGGATTGACGTTCCCTGAGAGATATGAACCCTGTCACCGTGTCGCAGTCGGAGACGTTAACATATATTCAGGTTGCGATTGGCTTTCTGTAGTACTGGAAGTAATGGTATATTGTTTCATGCTAGCTGAGATGGAGGTAAGTTGGATTAAACCATGAGATAGTACTGTTTTGACGGACCAATGAAAGGCAAATCTAAGATTTTACCAAGTATATTTCGGTTAGTTACCTTATTTATGGAGAAAATTTCTTTAGAAGTTATTTTATAGTTTTAATCTATAATCATTTTTATGAGCTTTTTTCCACCCAGTTAGTTTTTACGTATTTTATCATTAAAAACGTCGTGTTCAATTAACTATAGAATATGTTTCTCATTTTTTAACCCGAAATAAATTTCTTGTATACTTTAAATTGCTGTGTTGTGTGCAAATTATTCAGGTGTGCAAACATTGACTGTAAATCCAAAGGAACTCCTGGTGATCTTTCAAATGTCGCTTGTGTTCAATTCAGTTGGTAACTCATGCTCCTAGGAAAGCATAAGTGATTGCGACTATATTCGGACAGTGAGGCACATGCTAGGTCATAATCCCGTTACAGTTAGTTTCAGTAATCAGTTCAACCACTTGGTATAAAAGTCTATTTTTTAATATTCATGATGTCACTAGATTAGTATGAGCTATTTGAGGAAACATGTCTCAGCTACATTTTGTTGGAAGGTTGAATGGAGTCAGAAAACATAGGAAATTTGACTCAGAATTGTTTGAACGTTAATCTACTCTTTACTACTTTACTACCAGCACTCATGAACCGGGGTAGAGGAAATAGGATTTAAACCCGTTACTTACTATTTTGGACTTCAACTTTATAATCTCTGAACTGTCTTTTCAACCGGTCTAGATTAACCAGTCCTTATTTTACGAGGGTCAGATGTATTTTTGACATCCTTAGGTTTCTAGTAAAGGTGTTCTAATTATTCCGTTTTCTGTCCTAGCTCTTCTCTACAAGTTTGTCAATCTACTCAGAGTAGATGAGATTTTGTATTCAGCGACCAATATTTTGTAAAGGTTAAGACAAATTATCTTTAGATGGTCATGAAGATAGATGATTTGTTGACTTTATTCTAAAATCTAGTTGTTACTCCGTGTTATTGAAAAAAAACATCAGTAAGATGTACACTAAGACTTATGACTTCAAACTCTTTCAGTGTATCAGTTACGTTTTTTTCCTTCATAGGATCTTGTGTAACATCCGCCTTACTGTAATTGACTTGGAGTTTATTTAGCATATTGGCAAGAGCTGTGCCACTTCACTATTCATTTTGTCAGGGGGATTTATATTCATTCTGTGACAATGTTTTCACGACTGTCAAATTCTAAATATATAATATCTAGTGCCTATGTCACCAGCCAAAAGATACATACAGGGAACGTAGTTTTCAAAAACAGCAAAGCTGGTGTGATACGTCGAACAAGAGATTGCTCTCAACCTCAAAATTATGAGCAAACGAAGAAGCCACATCAGATAGGTGTGATGAAATCCTGGAACTCTTGGAATACTTCAAATCTAGAGGGAGAAAACCGTTACACCGCCGAAGTTACTCTTCACGATCTGTTTATTCGAAAATTTATCAATGGGACGTTTCCTTTAATGGTTTCAAGTGAGGTAAGAATCTTTAGGATATGCACACATATTTGGTATACTATTGTGTTTGTTTACTGTTTGCTTCCTATAGGTATCATACATGAATTACTTTTTGTCAGCATAGATTGGTTCTGCTTAGCTGACATTTAGCTTATGTACAGTTATTCTTTCCCGATGTTTTGTGATACATTGTTAGGTAATATATGTGTCTATTTGCAGGAGTTAGTTTTCATCATGTGGGCAACTGGGAAGGGTTAATAATACGCCAAACCCCAGCCACATTCGAATCTCCCCTACTCACCGTCAGTTGTCTTTGCTGTTATCTACTATATTTTCGTATTTTCTTGCTGCCTATCAAACTATTTTACCTTAAAAAAAATTTGTATGTAGTTTACTGAAACTGTTCGTCAAACTATGTTGGGAAATGCAACCTCTACCGTGTGTCATATTGAAAAACAAGGCCTTTAGTCAAAACTATAATAATAATGATGCAACTCTGTAAAAGTGTTTGAGTACTAGGCTGTCAGAGACTAATTGCAGAGGGCTTATGCTATTACCTGGTTCTCCAGGCTCCATATACTGTATCTGAGATTCGTATGCAAAATCGTGTATTTATTCACTTGACTATGCGGTAGGTTTGTAAGGTTCATCTGTGTAACTGGGGTGTTGTTAGTTATTCCTTGTGGTGTTTTAAGTGTACCTGTAGCACTAGTTACCTGGCTATGTAATACATTTCTCAACCCGGTCGTATTTCAAAGAACCTACTAAGCTATTTAGTCAGATTTTATTGTAAAAGCCTAAAATGATCGTAGTCTGCACTGATGTATTTTTCCAATATGGCAAATAGACAGATAGAAAGACAAACAGATAGATAAAAACAACTCATAACCTTGCATAGAAGTGCATCGCTACAAATTGCCCCACTTCGCAGCAGCATGGGAAGAAAGAGTTAGGAGAAGTGGAACAACGAATACGAAGACTTAACATTGATGAAGTCATATAAAACTTTGTCTAGACTGAGAGGTGTTTTGTACCCGCTGGATTCAAGCTGTGATCCTAGTAAAGATGGAACTGTGTAATTCTGTCTGTTTTTTTGCTGCTAACCCGCATGTCTGCAACTCGCTACAGATCGAAAAAGACTGATATCGAAGGAGACAGTGCTTGGGAGGAAAAAAAAAATGAAAATCTAGGTTATTGAAAATATTCAAGCTTTAGGATACGTCAAAGAGTGAATCTGTCTGGGACATTGCGATTAATTTTCCGCCACAAAACGGAGGGTCACCAACCACTGATTCCCATCATGCTAAGGACCCCAACAAAGCCCGAACCCTATGGCAAGTCGGATAACAACCATTGCTCGCTAGAAATATGCAATCTCGAGCCACAGATATATGCTGTGTTTCTGAAACACGTATATGACATCCGAGTGTGGTTACTAACTTGACCATACATGACTATCAAGGTGAAGTTTCCAAGTTCACTTCATAAGTGTCTGGAGATTCAACGGCTAGCTCTTGTGGATTCCCTGGTGTAGGCAAAGGATTGAGTTGTAGAGCAAAATATGCCCTCTTCGATTGGATGCCAGCCAACAACCATGAGTGTAGAACTCGGCTGAATGGATCTGTAAGAACTAGCAAGGGTCGTCAGACTAGCCGATTCCTAGTAATCTCAACCTAAGCACCCTCTGACTGCATTTCGGATGATGTAAAGAGTTAATTCTGTTAATAGATCTCAATTCTGCTACATAAAGCTAAACGTTCAAATGTAATGATAACAACAGGTGACTTCAAAACTCAAGTAGGAAAGCTGAACCAATCGGAAAGGCATCTTCGAGGTATCTCCGGAATCCCCTGTCAACATTCGACGACGGTGATCATCCCTTGCAGCTTCGTCCCCACAATCACTTGTTTCTGACCAGCAATAACTTCAAGCATGAGGAGAAACTGTCTCACATGGTGTCGGTCAACATTAAACCAAGGATGAACACACACAGACCATATTGGCATACACCGTCGTTGGAGGATCGCTACTCTTTCTGGACTATCTGTTTAGACTCCGGTCACGCGATAATACAGGCACGTGTATGTCTGCGAACTAGTGGTCATAGAGAGCAGGTGGCAGTTAAGCCTGTGTTCTCGATTGGAAGATGAGAAAGTGAAGTGGGTATTCAGAGGGGAGATAACTAGGTATTTACTTGAACGTGATAGCAATCCTCATCCTGAGGAGACCTGGCGTGACATTATTTCTGAGGTGGGAACAGTGGTAAAGATAGTGGGTAATCCTACATCCAAAGCTTAACAAAGCCAGTGGCTTTTGGTAGCGTCATTCGAACTGGCTGATGCAAGAAGATTCATTCCAGATGTGTTTGACCACAATGAAGAGCGAAAGCAACTTAAATGTCAGGCGACCAAGAATATTGGCAATAATCGCCAGCAGCGGTGGGTGGTGAAAGTGAAGGGGATGGAATAGAGGATGCACCAGTATTAGGTAATGCTCAGCAACTATTGAAACTTACTATGGATACTGTCATGATAAAGAGGATGGTTAGAAACCGTCGCTGAAATGGATGGGACTTTGATAACCTGTCAGGAGAGGTGGCTAGAACGTTGGACAGAACAAATTAAAGCACAGTCCAACTGGTTCACAGCGACGCTCCGTTTGTTCAGCACGCAGCAGCAGTCCTCTAACTCTTCTTGAGGTTGAGAAGGTTGTTTCGAAACTAGAACGATGCAAAGAGGTAGGAAACCTGACGGTTTGCCGTTGGAAGTTCTGAATAACTAGGGTAGAAAATTACTGAATGCAGTAACGGAGGTACTACTTAGCGTATTGGAGTCTGAGATGGTCTAGCTAAATTAGTCCAGATAAGTGATCATTCTAGTTTGTGAAGGAGGAGAGTTTTTTTGTGACAACCACAGAGAAATCAGCTAAACCAACGTTGCTAGGAAAACTTTAGAGTCCCTAGTTATACGACATCTAAGTGTAGCTCACGAACAAGTGTGAGAAAACCAGACAAGTTTCAGACCTGGAAGACTGTGCATGGTGGAGTCACCGTGTGAGTAATGTCAAGGTTGAGTGAACATTACTAAGGACGGAAAGTAATTTTTTCACTTTGGTGCATTGCATTTTGATGTACTGATGTGACGTAGCAGTTTGGACGGTTGTGTAGTAAAACTAGATTGTATATTTATATTGAGTGACTGAATGACTGACTCTCATAAAGGTTACAAATGTATGTTAGGTTCAAGTAAGCATTAGGTTTAAGGTAATCAGACGATTTTAGTCGTCCTCGGGCGAGCAGCGGATATGATCATGAAATGACCACATTATTTTTGTAGTAGTAGCAATGGGGACAATAGTGGTACCACTAATTTCTACACAAGATATTGTCTGTCCTGTTGCTGTTTTAAATTCACTCTTGCTATTTATGCGGGACCATCCTTGCCTAGGTCGCTAGTTCACTGGTTGCTATGCCGTGCTTGGCCCGGGTGAAGAGGAGAGGTTGGGCATACGGCTTGTAACCCTACACCGTGAAACCTATCTATGTGCTATAGAAACTTCGAAGGCGAAAAAAGGATGCAGAATAATATTAAACGCTTTGGTCACGGGGATCGTGTAGGTGAAATGACGCCATTTGGTGAAAGCCTTTGGAATGCGAATTGGCCGATATTTCGATGCTCTCTCTCACTTGATACAGAGTACTGAAATACATGTACTGTGTAGCTACTGCAGGTAAGTCGCATTACGAACCGGTATGTAAATTGGTCTATGGTTGGGTCACTTGTTCAGAATATTCCCCCTATTATAAATGTTGGGAAGGTTTAGACGGTTCCTCGCCTGAAAAATCGTAAGTAGTAAGTCAGTTTATCGTGAAAATGTCCCAGAGACCGCTGAAGATTGCGAGCAGTTCAGTGATTCTCAGGGTCACGGAGTAGGTATTATTTCCACCAGGAAGTTAACTCCAGATTGAAATTCGGCACCAAATGTTCAATTCGAAATGCTCCTGCAAAGCGGAAAAAGTAAGAAGCCCAAACACATGCGATGAATCATCATGCATCTTTTACTGCACGGTTTTAATGTCAGATAATCTCTCACAGTTAACCAGCTCACCAGGTACTAGAGCGTCCTAGGCCCGGATAAAGAGGGAAGGCTGGGCATACGACTGGCGATCCTACCCCACAAAACCTGTCTAACCACTGAAGAAACTTAAAAGCACAAAGAAACATAAAAAATTAAATTAAACTTATTCCTCACTGGAATTGGAGAGGCGAAATGACACCAGTTGATGAGAGCCTTCGGGATGCCGACTGGTCGATAAGTCTTCTCTATCTCTCTCTCAATGAAAGCGAAAGTAAGAATGGGGACATGGAATGCCCACACGTTTGAAAGCAGCAAAGCTGTCCAGATTGCCAAAGAGATGAGAAGGTATAGCATAGAAGTGCCAGGCTGGGAATCTGTGAAAGTAGATGGAATGGAATGGAAGTGGACTCTCTCAACTGTCAACTGGAGAGGAGTCAATAACCTACTCCGATATTGTCACTCAGACGACAACCACAGGTTTTGGAGTGGTTGTCATGATGTCCTCAAGAGCATCGAAGGCTTTCATGCAGTGGGAGCCAATCTCCTCCTACAGGTTCATGACAGCAAGATTCAAATCAAAGGGGAGGAAGGTCACAATCATACAATGCTACGCTACACTACACTATGCACCTACAAATAATCCAGATGAAGAGAAGAAGGAGGAGTTCTACAGACAAATGCAATCAGTGTAGGACAAGACCCCACTTCAGTTGGCGATATCAAGATTCTAATGGACGACGCGAATGCCAAACTGGGAGCGGACAACACAGGAGTGGAACCAATCATACGTGGAGAAGCACTCGGTGAAATGAACGAGAATGGAGAACTGTTTGCAGGTATCTGCGCATTTATTGACTTGGTGATTGGAGGCAGTGTGTACAGTTGAACACCGAGAACGGAAGGCGAAGCACGAAACTACAAATGACGTTTTCATTTCAATCAGCTGTCAGGACAAGATGGGAGACATTAGGCCACATCTGTGAAGAAGCCTGAGTGGAAGAACACTGTAAGTCTTTGAAAGAGATGTTGAAAGAAACCTGCACAACCATGTTAGGAAGGAAGAGGAAGAGGAAGAGGAGGAGGCAAGACGAAGAATGGATGTCGACGGACACATGGAAGCTGATAGAATGGGAAGAGGGAGATGGTGAAGCAGAAGATAAACCGTTGCGGTGCAGTGCAGTGCAAGGATGAACA
This sequence comes from Heterobilharzia americana, assembly GCA_944470555.2. Classification (NCBI taxonomy): domain Eukaryota; kingdom Metazoa; phylum Platyhelminthes; class Trematoda; order Strigeidida; family Schistosomatidae; genus Heterobilharzia; species Heterobilharzia americana. Next base: position 52,534,176 of record OX104128.1, read on the forward strand.
AGGAAAGGAGGAAGTGAACACAACCTATGAAACACTACACTGGACAAAGTGGTGAAGGGGAGTGTGTGGAGAGACAAAAGACACTTCTACGACACATTGGCGAGTGAAGCAGAACAGGCCTGAGGTAGGAGAGTGAGAGGCCTGCCAACACTATATCAAATAAGCAGGTTACTATTTGGGATAGTAGAGATCAACTCAGATGAAACCAATGAAAGAGAGAGAGAGAGAGAGAAAGAAACCTAGTTACCAAATAGCAGCCATGAAAACCAGTGCTACATTTAGTGGACAATGAACCCTTCTTTGCAAAAGAGGTTATACAATAACTGGTGGCCAATTAGTTTACTTTATGAAATTCTCTGTACTTCTTTCTTTTAACTTTAGTTGAAGGAAATTTAGCATCATGAAAGTAGAGAATAAGTAAATTTGACTGCTGATAAAACTTTCAAAAAAGTGCAGTTTCAAGATACTACTGAATACAGACGCAGAGACCAACAGTGGACATGCTCACATCACTGTTGCAGAAGGTTTGGAAGAAGGGAAGTCAAGGTACCTGCTTAGTGGCAGAAGGGCTACCTTGTCAATTTCCTGAAAAAGGGCAACCTAAGTCTTTACAGGAACTAGAGCAGAATCATGCTCCTGTCAACCCCAAGCAAGATATTAAGCTGCATCGTCCTGGAGAGAATAAAACATACACTGGATTCAACTGAATTACGACCGGAACAGGCTGGCTGGGTGGCTGGCTTCAGGAAGAACCAATCATGTGCAGGCCAAATTGCTACGCTACGCTACGCATCATCATAGAACAGAGCGTAGAATGGCAGTCAACTCAACTGAACCTCAAGTTCATCGATTTTGGAAAGGTCTTCGATAACGTCGACCGAGAAGGATTTTGGCAGCTGCTGCTTCAACACTACGGTTTTAGTGCCACAAACCTTCATCAACCTCATTCAACAACTATATGAAGACGCCACATGCTGAGCGATTCACAACGGAAAGCTCAGTGATGCTTTTGAAGTGAAGACAGGAGTAAGACAAGGTTGCCACCTAGTATCACCGATGATATTCCTGGTTGTGGTTGACTTGACTGGATCATGCGATCATGCCAGAAACTGTGAAGGGCGAGAAGAGTTCCACTAAGAACCCAAGTGACAAATAATAATACTAGTGAAACAATATGTATGGGGAATATTGTATAAGTTATTAATGGAACACACCCAGGAAGGTTAAAATACATGAAATCAGACTTCCCATTTTAGGAAAGATTGCGTAACAAGTAATTATTCCAATTTTCAGTCCTGTAGGGATTAATACTGAAAGAACGAGTAAAAGTTGCTGAAACTGCGTGCTCAGGCAAAGTTTCATTTTCGCACAAATTTGTGTAAGAAAATAATTCCGAAACAGAGATGGTTACGTGGTGATTTTGTACTACTGCTTGTTTAAGGATAGTGGGTTGAACGGTTCAGTGTGTCGTCCGCCTTACTTGCCTGAATGTTAGCATGACGTTAAAGGACGCAATCTGTGCTCAGATACACATGGTGCCTTTGGAGTTTATAAAGTTGCATCACCTGTGGCGCCGGTAAGATGTCCAACTATCTGTCAAAAGACGAGAATACTGCGCTCTGTAATCAGTCTGTCATATCATATGGCTATGAGACACGCCTGTTGAAAGTAGAAGTTATGAAGCGGTTACAGGTATTTAATCACAGATGTTTTCAGAGCGTTACTCACGTTTGCTGGAATCATCATATGAAGCCAGGCAAAAGGTACTAGGGAAGATAGGGAAGTCGACTGAAATGCCTTGCACATGTACTGCGCATTCCGAGTCACTGCCTACCTCAACATGCCATGCAAGTGGAAGGTGGATTAGGTTGGAAGAGGGTTCAGAGTGGCAAGAGCAAGACGTGGGACCAGTTGATGAGGTCTCTTATTGTTGGCCTGAGTCGTATGGGGAGGTGTAGACTGCCTTGTTGGGGTCCCTAAGACGAAAGAAATCAGTCGTTTAGGATTCTTGGTGATGTGGCTGAAAATCGGTCACAATGGCGTAGATGTATTCACTCCTTGACATCTTATAAAAAAGCCTAAATATTGGCACTAACCTTTATATATTCATATTGTTTATTCTCTTACACAATGTTTCTACTTTGATATCACTTTTTTTATCCACCTGTACTACTGTGAAGTGTGACAACTTGTAGCGATGCACTTCTATGCAAGATTACACGTTGATTTAGTCTATCTGACGGACGTTGGAAGCTTCACTATGAAATCAGCAGATGGGTGTGGTGTTTGGATCGGGTGCATCATTTGCAATGGTCGTAGTATGAGTGGTTGCGGAAGTTGTAAGAAGCCTATTGTTAATAGCAGGTGGTGAAGGCAAGATAGGTGACTAAGGCGATGATTATAGGTTATGTTTGGTTGAATCTTGTATACTCCTGGAAGCGTGCGGTTGACCGGTATTTCCCGGTTGCCCACATTGGGAGTTGTTTCTGCAGGGCGCGTGAAGGAGATGACGATCTGTGTGACCGCAGAGCCCATGAGACATCTGCTTGAGGCCTGTCAAACACAGAATTTTGAGTATTGTTGGTTTGCAGTTTGATTGTTCTAACGTCGGACAGAAAAAACTCATACCGCCAACACCAGGATACCACAGGCCGCAGGTCATGTAGGAGTGTTCTATTTCTGGAGTCAACCTTTTCTAACCCCATTCACTCTCCATAGAGGAGTCAGCATCAGCATGTTTACTGCTGGTCATCAGCGAATACACCTTATTACTTCCTTAATCTGGTCAACCGGCAGTGCGACTTCTCCCTCGGACCCTCATCAAAGCTCAGAAATTTAAACCACAACGGTAACGGCTTTTTGTGTTACCACTGTCGGACAGGCCTTTCTGGCATGTTAGGACCTCGAGTGAACAAGCATTGCAGCCAATGTAGCTCTTTGGGTCACTATAATGTGCAAGCCCGACCACCAAGTCAAGGTAGCAGCTATCGGTCTCATCGGTGTTGTATTGGATTATGTACCTTCTTAAAAAACGATATTGAGAGATGTACTCATCATGTCGGGAAAACTCACTACTGAGACTAAAAGACCTAGATCTGGTGTAAAGGGGTCTAAGTTGCTTTTTTGGGGACTTGTGACCGAAAACCCTACAGTGGTCACTTTTTGTAGCTGTGCTTTGCAAATCATCTGTTTCTGTTGCACACCAGCTTTAGGCAAGAAGAGAAGTTGCTTAATTTAACAAATATCAGACAGAAAGCAATCATAAAATTAAAACTTCAGGTAATGGCGTATTTCCGTTTTGAGAATGAGATGAAGAGAAGGCGTAGCTTCAGTATGAACGTCAGAAATTGCTAGGATATAGCTACGTCTGTTATTAACCACTCTGTAAACAATTACCATGTATTGTCTTTTTTAAATGTCATTTTTTTCTGTTAGCTGACAGTTCTGTGACTTGATAATCTCTTCTTTTAACTTGTAAATTCTGTAGATTATTATCAAAAGACAATGGAATACGGTACGTGTAGCCTTCTTACTCAGCAAGCGAATCGCATCAGGTGAATTAAATTTTCTCATTGGTTATTCGGAAGAAATGCTTTCTCTCATACTTCGATGCATTATTAAACTAGAAGTTCAGTTGATTGAATCCAAGAAAGATGTAACATTTCGTTGTGTTTGACAATGTAGAGGGTTATTATTCTTTCCATTTCATAATGTACAGTTTTAGATGGTGAAAATAAATATGTTTAGTTCATCAACAGTTAAATATTTTACATTCTTATGATTTTAATTCTATGGGTTATTGTAAGTGGATATTAAGAACTCATTTGAAATTGAGATGGGTACAAAGTATTGTTTGTGCTGTTCCATAAAACTTGAGCACAGCACCTTATTGTATGTGATGAAATGAAGTCATCATCCATCGTTGAAGAAGCAGTCAAGTAGTTTCTGCTTTTCGTTGTTCTCTTGAATTTGTGTCTAAATGCTTTGGCTCAGGATTTTAGATTTCTTAATTGAAAGGTAATCAACCAAAGAAGAATAACTAGTGCAACGACTGACTGACTGACTTACAGAATCACCGTAGAACCTCTCACACAAGTGCATCTGCTCAAGTTGTCACACTTCACAGTAGTACACAAACAATAGATGGATAGTAAAAGCGATTTCAAAAAGGATAAAGCAGGAGTGTGAGAGAATAAATAATGTGAAGATCAAAGTTAATGCCAGTATTTAAGCTCTAGAAAATGCCAAGTAGTGGATACATTTACGCCATTGTGACGGATTTCCGGTCATGTCATCAAGAGTCCTCAACCACTGGTTCCTTTCATGTCGGCAACCCTAACAAGGCAGTCTACATCTCCCCACATTGTTCAAGCCAACAGTCAGAGACTTCATTGACTGGTGTCATTATCTTGTTCTGACTACAATGAATCCTCTCCCAACCTAATCCACTTTCCTCTTGCAGGGCATATCGAGGTAGGTGGTGGCTAGGCATGAGCAGTACATTTCCAAGGCATTTTAGTTGACTAAGATTCACTAAAACAGCTGTTTAGTGCTCTCAGATTTTCAGTGGTTATCCAACGGATGTCAGTCCGTGATGAGTAACAAACTGATACTAATAAGTCCTTACAAACCTCCAAATTGAATAGTAATTTCAGCGGTAACGTTTCTGTATCTAATTGTAGTTGGAGAAGGGTTTTAATGTTCATATTTCTCATGCTACATTCTTTGAGTTCATTATGATTTCCTACCTTTTATTTTATTGGTTTTCTCGTTCATTGCTTTTTAAAATGTATGAAAACGTAAACTAATGAAGGTTTTGCACAATCCTCTGTGCTATTCTTTTGATTTGAGTCTATCAAAGTTTGTTTTGTCCTTATGAAGTTAAATCTGACATTAAGAAGTTATTCTCGGTGTACTACACATGCATACGCAGTCACTAAGGGTTATACAAGATTTCATTTGTACACTAATACTTGAGTTCTGTGCCTATAACCCTCTTATTTTTTTTAATGAAACATTTTTCTTTGTCATCACAAATTCATATGGTAGTCGAGTAAAACCCTTAGTGATTGAAGTGGAATAAAAATCTCGTTAGTAGTCGGACCTCGTAGCGCACCGGTCGGGAACTCGATAGTCGTTGATTCAAATCCGGTCATGGTCGAGATTTCCATTTCACCTTCAATCATCATCCAGTATATTTTTCTTTGTGAATTTTTGTGTTTAATACTGTTGTCTTTTTTCTTTTCGCATCTACTGAAACCGACTGACTCATCAGTTAGTTAGTTAGACAGAAAAGCAAGTCAGTAAAAGTATGGATAGAAGGAAACTTAGGTTGAAACAGTCAGAAAAGACACTGGATTTCTTATGATTCTATCGAATTTGTCTCTTACTTGATGATTTATATTTTATGCTGCTTTGTCATACACAAATTATAAGGAATATATCCAAAGAGAAATGCGATCTGCGTGATCAAATGATTGTAATAAAAATTATTTCATTGATGAAAGATCGTTTAGGCAATGATACAGTTGTAGGAAGTCCGAATGAAAGAAATTAAGTCAAGGTTACTCAGTGCTTTTGTAGTATATTGTTGCACTGGAGAAATTTTTAAAAAATGCAATGTAATGCCAAAAAATCCACTCAGAAGCCTTGTGCATACTCATGTAGATGACGATGAGCTATACCTAATCATCATCCCATCCAAATCAACATAGGACCGGGCATTACTGTGTAACGGTCCGAGTTGCCACAGCTCAAATCAATACATCAAGTAAAAGGGCAGTGAAGTGGAAGAGGAAGAAAAGAATATTCAGTCGAAAGAAATATAAAGTACTAAGAGAGAGAAATGAAGAATGAGAAAGTGATGAGATTCGGTATAGCGTCGTTAAGGTGAGGATAATGTGTGTATACATCACTGACATCGGTTCTGAGCCATATCACCTACAATCAGTCTCCAACCACTGGTTTCTCTTGTCCCACTGACCCCAACCTGCTAGTTCGCATCTCCCCACATGGTTCAAACCAACAGTCAAAGACTTCATACATCGGTGTCATGTTTTGGTCTGGCCGCCTCGGTCCTTTTTACAGTCTGAACCTACTTCGGTCAACATTGTGTGACGAGGCAATTCGTGACTGGGCATACGTAGTACGTGTTCCAACCATTTCAATCTATGAAGGTTTACAACCTCGTCAACTGACTTACCTCCCTAAAACTGTACACCTGACATCTGTTACTCAGTTGGCGACACCACGGAATACAGCCTATACTTCGAAGGCAACGGTGGTCAAACACTTGAAGCCTTCTCATGTCTTCCACCTTCAATGGCCATGTTTCACAGCCATACAGTAGAACAGACCGGACTGCTGTGCAGTACACGCAACCCTTAATAGATAGTGGGATATCACGGTGTAAGTTGGCGAAAGCCAACCGAGCCTTTTGCATTCGTGCAGAGATTTCATCGGTCACTGAGCCACCAGGGCTGATCCTATCTATCAGGTAAGTGAAGTGGTCGACGCACTCAACCACTACACTCTGTACTGTTAGCTGAGGCACTGTTGGAGATCAATCCTAGAGCAACAATTTGTATTTGTGTGGTGAGAAACGCATCCCAAACATCCTCAAATTGCCACTCAGTGTGCAGAAGACTCTGCATCTTGTCAGCATCTTCACTTGACAGGACTATGTCATCTGCATATTCTCGGTCTAACGAAAATTCTCCTGTGATTAGGTCAACGTCTGTGTAATCAGGTGACGAGATGGAGACCTCCATGAGAATATCTATGATAAACCTGAATAAGAATGGAGACAGTGGGCACCCTTGACGGACACCACTCGATGGGCATAGCTCCCCGGACATCTCACCATAGTCTCTAACATGCCCACAAGGGTTCGAGTAGAGAGCTTTCAATAAGGTGATGTACTTACTCGGCATGCCTTTTAGGGATAGACATTGTCACAAGACTTCTCGATCAACGGAGTCGAATGCCACCTCCGGGTTGAGAAATACAGCTATTGTCGGGCTTTGGTAAGCGTGTTTGTGTTCCAGAACCTAGCGCAGTGTGAATATTTGGTCGATACACCCGCGACCGGATCTAAAGCCTGCCTGGTTTACTCGAGTTTGCTGTTCCTTAGCTCCACTCAGGCGTCGAAGAATTATAGAACCTAGGATTTTGGATACTATGTTCGTCAGGCTGATTCCTCTATGTTTATCACAAGAGGACTTCTCGCCTTTTTTGATGACTGGCATAATCAGTGATTTAGACCAGTCAAAGGCGATCGTATTTGATTCCCATATTCTAGTTGATATTTTTGTTAACCTGACTAAGAGCACCCTACCATCATCATTGTATACCTCAGGAGTTAGTTCGTCTGGTCCTGCTGTCCTTCCTCGTTTCTGCTAGTGTTGAGGGGCCTATCTGAATGTTCCATTCAGGATCCGACTGGATAGCGGACAACACAATCGTGGCTGGAGGCCAGTTAAACTGTTCCTCAAAGTGTTCTGCCCATCGTTCCAGTTGTCTACCCTGCGAGTGAATCGCAGATCCATATTTTTCCACCATAGCCTCACTAACCGCAGTTGACCTTTTCCCCTCAGTCTCCTTAATAAGTCTAAATAACTGTCTACTATTACCGATCACCGCTGCCTTTTCCATCTCTTTAGCCTTCGCTGTCCACCACTGTTCGCGGTCGTTGCACAGACTTTTTCTCAGTCTACTTTTAAGTTGCTTTCGCTGTTCATTGTACTCAGAGCCTGCAGAGATGCGTTCACGTGCATCCATTAGTTCGGAAGAAGCTGCTGATACCCACTGGCTCTTTAGCCACTATTTTGGAGTCGGTTACAGTCTTCAGTGCTGCTTTTACAGCAGACTTGAGATGGCACCAGGCTTCTTCTGAATCAGTGATAGTCTTCTGTTGCGATAACTGCATAGCCAACGTTTCACCGAATATGGCTTTAATGTTTTCGTTGTCCAGGAGCACTCGTAGTGGTTTTGTTGCCAAATGTTTCCTACGCCCATTGAGTCGCAGGCATAAACGCGCTCGCATGATCGCTATCCAAGCAGGTACTCCAGAAGGAGCGGCAATCTTCTACCGATCCTCTCCAGCGATGACTAATAGCAATGTGGTCTATCTGTGTTCATCGCTGAGTTGATCTCGGTGGACACCACATCAGACAGTGTCTTTCTTTATATCTGAAATTTGTGCTAACTAAAAATAAGCGGTTATCTGAGCATAGTTGTATAGGCGATCACCGTTATCTGTACGTTCAGCCGGGACTCCGTAAGTGCTACCTAAGTGCCTTTCTGCCTCACTCAGTCTATCCATCTATTCATTGAAGTCACCTGCAACAACCACCATGTCCGAAAGTTTGGTTTTCGAGAGGAGGTTAGACAGTTTACGATAGAACTCGTCCTTCACTTCATCCGAGCTGCAGTCAGTGGGTGCGTAAGCAGAGATTACAAAAAGAAAACGGTGAGTTTCACTATTACTTTTAGTTCTTGCTGTTCCGTTCAGTCTCATAGCGCAGAGGCAACTATCAACTGGGATCCAGTCTAATAGTGGGTGCGGACATTGAAGGCTCCAATATGTAATTTGGAGCGTGGTTTAAGGAGACCAGTCATGCTGTTCTGTGGACTCAGATCGTTGTCGAAGGCTACAGAGATAAGAGAAATTGAAGATGATGTAGTATCGTTAGTTGAGAGACGTGAAGGAAGATTAGAAAGGTAATGATGGAGGAGATGGATAGCAGTCAGAAGAAACTTGAATGCTGATAGAGTTGTGAGGGCGGTTGACACTTCCCGGCTGCCCACACCGTGGAAGGCTATTTCTTCTTAAGGTACCTGAAAGAGATTTGTTTGGTCGCAGAGCCCACTAGACATCTGCTTGAGGCCTGTCACACGCAGTCTTGTGTGTATGCTTGTTTTGAACTTTTGTAGTTTTGGGACCGGATGGTCGAAAAGAAACGACAAATAAACCAACACTGCCGGCCTGAGAGACTGCGGGGAAACACTTTATTGCTGTCACACCCCACCCAGCTAGCAGCAGTACGACTTCGCCCTCAGACCTTCATCATAGTGTAGTAATTTACACCACAACGGTACCTGCTTTTCGTCTAACCACTATCCAACTGACCTTTCTAGTATGGTAAGACGTCGAGAGAACAAGCTTTCCACCAGCATAGCTCGTTAGGTAATTGTGATATGCAAGCCCGACCATCACGTCAAGGTAGAAGCTATCGGTCGGTGCCATACCTAGTGTGTGAAAGCGAATGAAATCACCTGGTCACCTAAACCTGGGTAGGTGGAGCGGAGCCTGAACCAGTGACTCATTGGTTGGAAATCATTTACTTAAACCAATGAGTATAAATAGGAGGTTGAAGTTGTTTGCAGCTGATATTTATTCGTATATATATCCAACATTTGTTCGAAGCGTGTAGGCAGTTGAAAAGAAGGAGGAGTGTTTCCTGCAACCCATCATATCCAACAAAACTTGTTTTCGTTTTGCTGAAATTTATGAAGCGAAGCATGCAGTAAATATCGCTGTTTATTAATACTCCTGATTTCCCCGCGTTGCTGTACTAGGTCGAATTGCGATCACATGCAGCTGACGAGTCTTGAATAGGACGAAACACATTTTGGTTTCCACTGCTAGCCACCACTAACCGATTAAGTGATATTGATACTTCACTATGGTGTTCTTATCATATTCATCATACCGTGAAACAATACTATTCACTGATGACATCTTCAGGGGTAGTTATTGCTCATAATTAAATCAAGGTCTAGTCTACTTTTTATAGTTCTAGTGTTTTTCATTCTTTAACTGGAAATTGATATTGAAGCCTTCGATATGTCTGGAATTGGTGTTATGTCAGGTGTCTATTCTCCACCTACTAAAGTTACATTCAAAAATGTTCACTTTATTCTATCCTATTGCTTGATAGTGTGTGTATGTGTGATAGCATACGTGGCTATGTCATGGATCTTTTCCAGAAACTATCTTCAACCTAAGGAACCGTCGAAACCATGATTTAAATTCACATACTAGGTATCCACTTAGGGTAAGAGTCTTCATCACAATATAAACTCAATATATACCAATATGTACTTCTCTTCGACAGCATTGTTAGAGCTGATTAATCGAATAAGCCAGTTGCGGTGTCAAGTTCTATTATTTCATGTGTTCACTAAGCCGAACTAATGACACGTTCAGTTTAGTGTTTTAGAGCTTGCCTTTGTGTCTAAAGTCGCTTCACTTAATATGCTTACTTATACACTTAGAATGTTTAGAGGGTTTGATTTATCAAGAAGTGGATCACGTGAGAATCAGTTCCACTATTTAATTATTCATCTCTTATTTTAACAACTGAATATCTGTTAAGGAAGAAATTACTCAGTTATGCGTTATTCACACCTAGTTATTGTCTACGCTAACTCATCGTGTCTGAAAAAGGTTTATTCTCAAAAATACAAAGACATTACATCGGTTCATGAACTCTGACTGCTGACATGAGCTATACAGAGAAATGTAATGCGTTATAATCATCATATCGCATGTCATTATTAGCTTTAGATCCTCTTCTTTTCATATTATAACTTGCTACTTTGGTTTTCTAGGTCTTCCCCAGTCTTCCACACATCATGCCATGCACTCCTACTAACGGAGAACACCCCAAAATCCTGGGTATCTATTTTTATCTTCTTAGCTGGGACGGCATTGAGTACCTGGTCTGTGTTATCCCGTTGAGACCAGCTCCACCTCTCACTCGTCGCTTCGTTAGTACCATCTCCTACCGTGGCAAAACGGTGACACCTAGGCGTTTGAGCCCTTTCTGCTTGCGTGGTTAGCAGACAATTAACCAGGTTCGTAAGTCAATCGGAGACTGTTTCCGAAGACCCATCCCTAGCTATTAAAGTATCACACAAGCTTCATTATTTCGAGTATTCAGTAGTAGCTGCAGCAGGCGCAGTCGCCAGGGTCTCATATATTTCAAAGGTACACAGTTCTTTTGGGAGACAACAGGCATACCGTATCACTATCATACCTAGCATGTGTGAGACACTTTCCTGCCACCCAATAGGAAGCAGTTTAAGTACCCAGAGTTTTCCCTAACATCTGATATCTGCTTGGACCTAGAGTCGTTCAGCCCGAAGTAGTGGGATTGTCTAGATATGGGGCTCCAAATTACCATTTATGGTTAGCTGGAAACAGTCAACAGGGTTCAGCTGTCGCAGTCCTCTCATGGTCTAGCAGGGAGGAGTCACATACTCTCGTCATACATTGAATTCAACTGCACACTCTCCGGATTTGGTAGGTTAGGTACCGCAGTTCTTTAGAAGCATCCGGTTAGCTGTATCATTTCTGATGTGGGTTGGGTTTTTATCAATTCGACACACCCAAGCTGCGCGGAAGACGGTGAGTCTGTTTGCAGGTTGGTATCTGATTAGCAGCGGGAACCGGGAGAAGGTTAACCATCCGTAACTATGCTCATGATGACGTCTACGCCAGACAGTCAGTGATAAGACAGACAACCTAGCATATAGCTATTTAGGCCGAAAAAAGCTTGAGAAACTTACAGTTTTTATTTAAATGGCGGGTCATTCATGGGCGTCACTAATTAGATGACGAAGCATAGTTATTACTCGCTACTACTAAGCCTATTTCATTTACACTCCCTTATATTTTATGTTATCGCCTTCTATGTTGCTTTGATGAGGTGAGTTGATGTAAATTAGATGATACAGGAGTAGAACTACGTCTCATCTTGATATTAACTAACTAACTGTCTAACTGTTTATCTTCGGCAGCCACTTTGTTAACATCGTATAGTGGTACAAAAATGATATGTGTAACCTGAATGGCTTAGTTGGGATTCGTCTGCGGGAGTCCTAAGTGTCTCAGATCCTAATGTATGACGAAATAAAAGTTCTCTTACAGTCGCAGACACGTTGCAAGTGAGTACATTGGACACAGAACCTAGGTTTACGAATTCCTGCTAATTGCATTCAATCAAGTGAATCTTTTGTTTTAAAAACTGTAGAAAATGAACATATGTTATGAGTTTGTAGTAAAAAGATAGAACATCCTAGAGTAATTCCTGGTCAAAGGTCAATGCAGATTGTATCACTAAGGGAAGTTACGAAATGAGCAAATAAAAAAATGACTAGGAAATAATAATAGTTACGTCATATGTGGGTTATTTAGAGTGGTCGATAATTTACTATGGCCATGGCAAAACGCATAGTGATGACTTGAATTTTTGAATCACTAATGCTTCAGCTATGCCCAGATGTCTTAGCCTTACTTTTTTGAGTGGTTTGGCCGCACTATGTACAGAATTTGGAAAGACGTATTAAAATGGGTTAAATGACCTGAGTTTACTAAGTGTTCGGTTACACAGCTGAGGATGCATTCCCGTCCTCCCTTTGTCAGTCAAGTTGGATAGTGTTCGCGAACGCGTTGTCTAAGCTGGTTTACAAGCTATGCTCGGCTCCACAGGAGCACGTAAACTGATATACACACAATGACATGGCCTAATGCTTCGGCTTATCCCTTGCACGCTGACGAATGAGTTTCTGAGAGGAGAATGTGATCTTAAATTTGCGGTTCAGTAGTAAAATATTTTTCGGACCAGTATGGACGCGTACTGTGGCGCTTTTAGGCTTTAAATTCTTATCTATAGATTCCGATGGGTTTCCCTTATATGCTTTCTTATGCTATGATATGGAAAAGGTTTGAGGCTGTCTATTTAAATTCTTGTATTCATTTCTCGGTTCTCGTAAACTAAGTACTTCATACTTCGGTTTCTATTACTTTGTTACTTACTGAAAACTGTTACTCCCTTCAGCAGTCATTTACTAAGTGGTTACGTGAAATTTTCATGCACCTTCAGTTTAGCACTTCAAGCAAATTCACAATGTCCATAAAAACTAGTCGTTTCAGTCCCTAGTTTAAGTCTTTAACTATAGTACCTCGCAGTGAGCTCTTTTACTATCAGAGGATCTATAAACATTCAGCCTTTGTTAAGAAATTATTCAATTTTTACATAATTCTATTTGGTTGTGAAATCCTAGAAAAGTAGTTATGGTGTTAGATACCGTGATGATAATTGACCCTGAAATCCTGATATTTTCAGTGTCAATATTTGTTAGACAGTATGTTTATTATAGCAATACGTAGAGTGAAAAAAAGTGAAATATAAGAATTTTCACTATCAGTTCACTGTTTAGCAATCAGATTGAAAAAAGTAAGTCAAAATGCACTCTGCAGCCTTGCACACATTCGTGGAGTAGACAACGAGTCGCTACCTGGCTACCCAAACCTGGGCAGGTGGAGCGGTTTTCTAGCCTGTAACCAATTGGTTTAAAGTCATCACCTTAAACTAAGGAGCCGCAACTGAAAACTTGGCAGTTAGGTTATATATAATGTACAATCTCAAAATGTTTTTACTGCATTACATAAAGCGGGACAAAAAATTTCCATTCGTAACGTCTTCAGTTAAAAACTGACGACTAAAGCGATAGTAATGTGTCACGAATTCACATGATAGTCGGACAAAACCCATGGTGACTGAAGTGAAATAAAAATCTGATGAGGAGTCGAACCTCATAGCTTAGTTGGTAGAGTACTGGGCCGGAAACCCAGTGGTCTCTGGTTAGAATCCTGCAGTCATTACTGACTATTGACTCCATCCTTTTCAGCTTCTCTACTGAGAGATCCTAGTGATATAAAGCAGTCCAGTATGAAGGAGAAAAATAATTTGTCAGAACTGTAGAACTGGATAATCTGAAGGTAAATGGTCAAGTATCCTCTCCATTTGACACGTTTTCGTGTTACACTGCGTTGCTCGTACGCCATCCTCCAGCCAGTTAGTCGAAACACATAGATATTTCAACACGGTCTATCAAATATACAATTCCTACCTGGCTACCCTATTGTATTCTTTCTTGGTTTCGCATTCGTGAGTATTCTAGAAGTACTCAGAATAGATGGTTGGCACCCGGGTCTGTCAAGTTAGCGTAAGGACAATTCCTAAACTACTATTGTAAAAAGAGGTTTGAAGAAAAGTAGTTTCAATAGTTAATTTGACCAATATCCGTAAATTTATATAAGAGAGTGTGACTACTCATGAGTAGAATCAGCTTCTAGAAACTTTTACTGACAGTTATTTAATATCTACATTGGGTTGCAGTAATTTGTCGAAGATCCAATACTTTGTTTTAGATAGAAAGATTTAATATGTATGATGAATCCAACTTCCTGTACAACCAAGGTGTACTGGATGGTGCTTTTCCCTACTTCGGTGTTCTTTAAATTATACTATTGAGTGCCAAGATTAGTTAAGCAAAACCAAGTCCTATATTCAAGATTTTCATCTCATATACATTTGCTCTAGTTGAAACTAATCTTATCAATAGTATACTTAAAAAATTGGGTAAATGGACAGTCGCTCCCATTAGAAATAAACAAATGGAATTAGTGGAGCTGTAATAAATCAAACCACAAAGTTGCGTGGTCATGTTGATGTAATTGCGTGCGATAGATTGTCAACCACTAAGTGATACTTTTCTTGTATTTCCCATGTCAAATAAAATTATCAAATATACGGAATTATACTCTGCCATAGTAATCAAATTCTACGCTTACATTCCTTTAGAAAGCATATACCATCTATAAGATATGAGTATTATACATTGACGCGTCACTGGAGAGTAACCTATCCCATGTTGTGTATTTCTGAGTGTTGAATTCAAAATCCTGTCGATCAATTTTGTAATGTGGCTATCAAGCTAAGAGGTACCCCATCATGGTGCTCATCGGTAACACCAATGGCTACAACACTGGGTGACGCGGGTTTGAATCTCAGGCGAGGGGGGAGGGAATGAGTTCCCTCAAGGTTGTAAATAGGCCTTGCTGCTGGGTGACAACGATCACGAAACGTAGGGGAAGCAGAGATTCCTGCCTATTACCTCCAACCAATTAAATTACGACTACTATAATTGAGCTGGAAAACATTCAGATATAATTGCTGGTCTTTTAACAGAGACTGATTTCTAACAATTCAAGTTATATAAATATGCATATACCACTCTCTTTGTTTCACTTTATGTCAGACTTTGTTCAGACTCTTCTAAGTTATTCATGCAGAATTCATTTTCAAGTTGGTATTCGTCGTTGACTGTCATCAATTGGCGGAACAATGGAAACCTGGGAGCACTGGAAGGCTGTTTTGTTCTAGTATGGGACTCCTCAGCACTACGCACCCACGACACCGCCAGGGGTCGAACCTGTGGCCAGGTTCCGTGGCCAGCACATTACCATTGAGCCACTTGATCGGAATCGACTAGTCCATATTTCCAACTTCTGTCAGTTCACGACATAGCGTGACTGCCACACAATGTCGTCGTTGAGTATTTGACCTCACGGCCATAAGGTTTTGATCCATTGGTCACGACTTCTCGCTAAAACTTCGGGAATCACTTCTCGAAGCTAGTCATCAATGAGCACTAGTTCAGTTGAACTCTGGGGTTTGTGGGAATTTAGAGATATTTCAAGTTGGTATTCATCGTAGACTGACATCAGTTGGAGGAACAATGGTTAGCTGAATTATAAATGATATACGGGAAAAATCTTCCTATTGGTGGCATTTTTGTACGCCCATCAGCTGGTGTCATCAACTTGTCAGATGCTGGAGGTCAGAGGTCAAGAGTTGATATCATCACTGATACAACTTTGTTAACTTCTTACTTTAGAAGATCTCTCGTCTAGTACTGCTTTTATCTGTCATCGCAGCTCATTTATGTTCACAATTTCTCTCATTTCTCATCATCATGTTTGTATAACCCAACTAGCTAAGATAATGCTCCCGTTATATTCAGAATTAATTAGAAACTTCGCTTTACTTGGACTAAAGTAAATATTATTACTCCTCTGGGTATTAAGATAGGTAAACTAAATGAACTTCATTCAGCTCAACTAAGTTTCACGGTCACTATTGATAACACTTATCGGGATTTTAGCGTCATTTTGGTTTCTCAGCTTAGTTTTCTGTACTGAATCTTCATATAACCGGATGGTAGAATGCTCAGAAATGTTTAACCTACACCTATTGTAATATTTTTCGAAGCTTACTATACTTTATTCTTGATGAGATCTGCTAAATCATTGATATATAATACGAATTCAGTTGTTCTTGTATGATTTGGAGATTTATTGATGATGAATTGGTATTCATGGCGAACTGTTATCAATTGGAGAACCATTAGAAGGATGGAAGTACCGGATAACTGTTTTACTGTGGTATTGGACTTCTCCGTAGGGCGCAAAGATGACTTCATCAAAGATTGCAGCTAGCACGCTTCCATTGAGCCATTGAATTGAAATCCAATGGTTCGTACTTTCCTACTTCTACTAGTTCGCAATATAGCGTGACTCCCCACCAAAGCCGTCGTTGATTAGTTGTCTTTACATATGACTTGGTTTTCCCCACCGGTTAAGACTTCTTATTAGAAGTTCAGGAATCTCGTCCCGAAACAAGTCACTAATGAGTACTAGACTCGATTTTATTCATCCTGACTACTACTAGTAGTGTAACGCACACAACAATCTTTATTCAAGTGAATACTGAATAGTTGTCGGATGTTATACTGAAGCATACCCGTGTAGAAGCTACTAGATACTTCGAATGCACAGAACTCTTACATGGTGCCTTTCCGGTTTTCTTTGGGTAAAAAATGAAAGATAAAAACTGTCTACATCATTAGCTAACAGGTACAGTACTCCCATCTTATCGTCCATATTGTTATCACCTGTTATGAATATGGACAATAAACTGTGTCGGAAACGTGATCCAGTAAATAAATACTGTTTCACTATGTGATACATCTAATAGACAAACTGAAATGCTGGCATTTTATCATGTACTGAGATCAGTAAAAGCAACACTACAAACCTGGGAGCACTGAAAGGCTGTTTTGTTCTAGTATGGGACTCTTCAGCAGGGTTAACCCATGACCTCACCCCACCGGGGATCGAGCCCAAAACCTTCAGGTCCCGTGGCCAGTACATTACCATTGAGCCACTGGTTAGAATCTACTGGTCGATATTTCCATCTTCTGTCAGTTCACAACATAGTGCGATCATCACCCAATGTCATCTTCGAGTATTTGCCCTCACGTCCATCAGGTTTACTCCATCTGCCACGACCTCTCATTTAAACTTCAGGAACTAACAGAAGTAAAAAATATGGACCAGTGGATTCCGACCGATTGGCTCAGTGGTAATGTACTGGCCATGGAACCTGAAGCCCCTGGGTTCGATACCTGGCGAAGTGAGGTCATGGGTGCGCACTGCTGACGAATAATACGCAAGGATGAAACAACTTTACTGTGTTTCTAATGTTTCTTTTAATCGATATCAATCCATGATGAATACTAACTTGAATGTTAGTAAATCCCCACAAACCCCTCAAATTAAGCTAAAAAGTAATTACAACCTACCCACAAAGCTGAAGTTTTACTCCCATATTAAGGTACAGTAGTTCCCTCGTTACTGCTACAGGGTAATTATTTATTTTTTTTCTATATATTTTTCTGTATAAAATGTTTATTCATAAAAGTGTTTATTCACAAGTGAAACACAAATCCACTATCAGTTGTACTTTTAACAGTTAGAGTTATGATCTTATCATGATTTTATTAAAGTAAGGAAATGTACCATTTACCTGTGACAAAAATATCTAAACTGGAATACCTCACATATACAAGCATACTTTCATTTTGATTGTTCAAGCATACGTTCAGTACAAGTTAACAGTAAGTTCGACAACCAGAATTACGGTATAATAAAGAAGTAATACTTGCTCAAAGTAATTTTATCTAACCACTGGTATATATAAAAAGATAGTCTACTGGAAATGAAGTGACAAAAAACTAAGTTACAGTAAGAATGACAGTCATCGTAACAACGTCAAAATCAGTAAAAGTTATAGTAACATAGATGCGAGTGATAACTGCTATACATTCCTGTGCTATTCACGCCTTCAAGCTATGTAATACATCGATTTATATTGTACAGCAACTTCTTATTAGAAAGTGAGATCTTTTTATTTTTCTATGAAATACTATCAGATACAAGGGAATTGCTTTCTTTTGTTCTCATACTTGTTGAAGGTAGGCTAACCAACGGGGAAGATGTGATGGTTGCATTGGTACTTGATTTTTTACTGTCTAATAAACTTTCCATTTGTGTCATTGAATATTGTTGTGCATCTTTTATTGTTTCTTCATCATGTAAACTGTTTGTTATTGTTGTCTGTCTTGAGTGAACTAAATTTTCTGTCATGGAATTGGAGGGGATTATAGCAGATCCTGGTGTGGAAATAGATAAAACAGTTGAAGTTGTAACCTTGTCATCTACTGGCTTAGAATTTACTGAGGGTTGAAGAGATATGTAATGACTTTGGACTGGAGGATCTGAGGATAGATTTACCATATTAGAGAAACTGGAATTGACTGGTTGTGATATGTTATTTTGTTTAGATGCATTAATATTTGAAAAGTGAGCTAAATGACCTTGAAGATTAGTAGCATCTAAGATACTTCCATTTGGACTATGACCCAATGATCCAACTACACTTGATGTCCCTGCAGCCACGTCATCATATATGACATGTGGATGCTGAACTCGGATTAAATACTGAGGAAATGAATGAATTTCACCCTGTCCAATGTAATGAATAGCAGTTTGTGGAGAATACCCATAATTATTTGCTACATCACGATTGAGATTCGGTGAAGGTGTATTCAGCGACGGTGCACGAATATATGTTGGTGTGAAATTCACAAATTTATTTGTATCTTCAACCATCGTTAGATTATTATTTTCCATATCTAAGGGTTGTGAATGAATCAGGCTACCACCATATTGTTGTGGTGTGCTAACATTTCTAAGATTCTGCATTCCATGCTTTCTAAATGTACCCGGTAATGAATTTGTCGGAACATACGCCGGACTGAGATTATCCTTGTATGATGCACCATTATATAGTAAAGGAACTTTCTGAATTGCAGACAGACTGTATGATGAATTGAATACTCCATGATCTGAACCATTTATTCTTACATGATTCATATGTGAAGTTATATTTGCTCGTGGTAATACTGGTGTTGTCATTATCAATGATCCTTTTTTAATCTCATCTGGTAAACATAGACAGGCAGCTAAACAATCCGTTTTACTCGACCCTTCATTCGAAGCATCTGAAATGAAAGAGGTAATCAAAAATTTTGAAAAAAAACATTTTAAAACATACTACATTCAGTAAATACTAAGAAGGTTGTATGTTGCAAACTTGTGAAAACTTCAAATCACAAGTTAACAGTATTTTAGTAAATATTAAGGAACATATTTTGAGGTTAATGGGGATTTTATTCTTAAGGTATCATTCATCACAAACTGATATCAGTCGTAGAACCAGTAAGGACTTGAGAGCACTAAATGGTTGTTTCGTTTTAACGTGAGACTCATTAGCAGTACTCACGAGTGTGAAGGGGATGATATATCGTGCTATATATCGAATTGACATAAGTAGGAAACTATGGACCACTGAACTCCATGTTCACCGTAAAACCTGAAGGTCCCGATTTCTGTTCTTAGCCAGGTCTTGTGTATGTACAGATGAGGAGTCCCATACTGGAACAAAATGGCTGTCCAGTTCTCTCAGGTTTTCAATGGTTCTCCAAATGATGTCAATCTTAGATGAATGTTTGTCTTATGAATATTAGGTACCTGGAATCAAAATAACGTTATTCACTTCTAGAATTCATGGTAACCAAAAACTATCATTCAATGTTTCACGATAAAGTCACCAAGTCCTTCGTTTCAAGTACTGATACCAGTCTATTGATAAAGTCTATGAAGTCTCTACTAAGCTAAGTGACACTACATTGAGATATCTTGTATTTTGGCATTAGATGTCAGCAGTTCATCAGCAGGAAGCCATAAATTTCGATCTTGTGCTTATCAATAAAATTCATATACAATCTATAGCTTTTGCAGGATTGTTCAAGTTCATAAGTGTTACTTAATGTAATCCACACCAACAGGCATAATTTTCAAAGATTCGTACTGACTGACTTACATCAACTAACATTCTCTTTAATTAAGTGTAATTCATAAAAGAATAATAAATGTAAGCGTCTCATCGCAATGTCATCACTGTTCATCATAACTACAATAATGAATGATAGATTTCACATATTACTTCAGTAATTTCAATAATTTGCAAGTATTATGAATGATGGAAACTAATTCATCTTTACGAAATACTTGGTTAGACTGGTTTATAAGGAATCTGCATCAAATCACGCCATACATATGTACACAAGTGAAATATCAACTACAATACCTTTGTATTTTCTATACCTAAGTAATCAAGCTATACTTCAGAATAAAATTGATGAATTTATTTGTATCCAATAATCTTAAATGGCAGCAACATAGTATCAGACTAAATATTGTCTGAAATAGAAAAGGATCAGAGGATTACTTTTGAAATGCTACCATAGTCTCACATATAAGAAGTGAGTTATACTTATCATGTTGAATGTTATTGTGGATTGACATCTTACTGTTGTATGATTGAAACTATTGATCAGTGTGGAAGTTGGAATATATTTGACTTCCATTCCATATGACTAAGGGGACAGAAATTGAAAGATTTGGGAAATTTGACTTTTTGATCTGGTATTGCACTAGCGTAGCGTGATCCAAGCGTCAGTAGTTATTTTCATCAGTCCCTGAATATTTCGGTCGGTTTATTATGATTTTTTTTTGTAGTAACAGCTACAGTTACCAGAGTACAAAAGATGTTCTTGTAGAAAAACAACCATTCCCGAAAAGGAATTCAGTAGTATAGAAGACTTCTGGGAGCGTATGATTAAACGGAATTTCTCTAAGCAAAATGTATTTCATGTGAAGTTTCCCGTTGTTTAGGATGATAAGACTTACCAAATAATCAGTATACACGTTATGTAGTAGAAATTAGAATTATATACCATCACAGTACCCTGAAATGTGTTGTGCGATGATGCATCTTTAGGTGCATTTTGGGATGAAAAATATTGATAGATCGACAAAATCAAAGTAGAACATTGCACACAAGCGCGTCGCTTCAAATTGCCACAATTCAAAGTAGTATACAAAGAACAGGTGGACAGAAAGAGTGATATCAAAGTAGGCAAAGTTGTCTAAGAGAATAAGCAATCAGAAAGTAACAGTGAGTGCAAATATTCAAGCTTTAGAAGGATGTCAAGGAGTAAACACAAATGCGCCCTTGTGATCGATTTTCATTCATCTCACCAAAGGTTGCAAACTACTGATTCCTAAGATCTCAGGGACTCCATGTAGACACTCTACATGTCCCCACACGGTTCAGGCTGTCAGCCAGGGACTTCATGAACTGGTGCCAAGTCTTAATCTGGACACCCTGAACCCTCTTCTAACCTAGTTTTACTTCATGTAGAATGATATGTGGAGGTAAGCTGTGGGTCGACATGTCCAAGCCATCTCAGTCGACTAAGGTTCATAACCTCATTAGTCGACTTGCCTGTCTCACCTAATACCCTTCGCCTAAGTCTGAACAGACAGATTATCCAATAAAAAACCTCAAAATTCCTGAAGTCAACACCAAAAATAGTTCTTCAGTTTACTCTCTATTCACTATAACACCAATCAGTCGTAGTCTGAGCAGTTTAGTAGGTGAGTCTGTGATTTCAACAACTGATGGTGTATATTACCAATCTACAACGAATCATGAGCTTCTTCGAGGTTACACGTATACCATACTCATAAGTGTCATCAAATGGGTTCAAAACTTCGTGCCGACATATTTAATTTTTTCTGGTGTTGTCAGAAAAATTTGACAAACTAAATAACTTTCTAGGCGGTGTTTTATCAATAATAACCTGGTATATGTGACCAATGACAATCATGACATTTGTGACTGCCTATTAAAGTTAGAAAAATTGATTTCTGACGTTTAATGACCTTGCTGAAATGACTTCTTCAGAGAATAAAGCCTGTATAGGTTATTCCATGTCTAAATGGTAGATAGAGACAAATTAGGCTAACAAACGGTTATCTAAGTTGATAAAGTGCTACCATAAAAGAGACCGACATTTCAACCCACTTAATATTATAGTGAAAAGTTTCAAGTTTACCTTTTGTGATCTGAGCTTCTGCGCGGTTCGAATGCTCTTAGACGACAGACTGGTGTTTCAGCGGATGAATGAAAATGGGGAAGTTAGCTTCATTATTAGTGCCTTTTTGTAAACATAAAAGTACTACATGTATACGTATATATATTTATTATTATTATTTGTCCCTTGGGTTCTTAGTGAAACATAAGGTTTCAGTAGCACGTCACCATTTCACTCTGTTCTCTGCAGTCTTTTCAATCTGGCTCCACTACAGCCCAGAAGCTTTCATTTCTTCTTCACACAATCTTCTCCATGTCACTCTCAGCTGAGACACCCAACCCCTCACTTCCACTTGAGAGCCTGGCATGGTGCGTGATGTCCCCAAACCGTCTTCGCAGTGTATGTCCAATCCATCCCCACTTACTTATTCCGTATATTTGTTGCGCGATAGGTTCTTGGTTGCTTCGTTACCAGACCACAGTTCCTTGTTGCTTTTTCTTTCTGGCCATCCATCTCGTCTGATCTTCAGCATCGAGTGAGCGTACGTGACAACTGTTGATGAATGATTGCAGATTGTTAGAAATGCTTTTCGTAACGCGCCAAGTCTCTCAACCATCACATAGAAGCACTGACTTACTTGACTGACATTAGTGATGAATATCCGGAACTTGTTCACGCTTTATGCTGAGTGCAGTACATCTCCACACTGATTTCACACTAATGAAAGCCTATCTTATTTTTCCGACCCTGGCTTTCACATCCTCATTGTCCCACCTGCAGTTGAAACGATGCTGACTGCCTAGGTAGACTAGACTAGACTAGACTACTTCCTTTTGGTTTCTCCCATCGATGGTGATTGATGCTTGTTATTAGTGTTGTTGTTGTTGTTGGTTGGGTATCTTCATCACCTGTATCTTCTCTATGTTCACTTGAAGTCCCGTTTTCACTGCCCTTCCCTGCTCTGCCTCTTCTCCCAACCTGTTGGTTTTCACCCGTGCATCTTTGAGTTTGTGCCACAAGACATTAGACATAAATCATCATCGGCGGCGAAATTCAAATCTTCTAGGCTCTTTTCATCGGTCAAACAGCGTATACCACTCTTCTCGCTCTTCACAGTTTCTGGCATGATCGCATGATCCAGTCAAGTCAACCACAACCAGGAATATCATCGGTGATACTAGGTGGCAACCTTGTCTTACTCCTGTCTTCACTTCAAAAGCATCACTGAGCTTTCCGTTGTGAATCACTCAGCATGTGGCGTCTTCATATAGTTGTTGAATGAGGTTGATGAAGGTTCGTGGCACTAAAACCGTAGTGTTGAAGCAGCAGCTGCCAAAATCCTTCTCGGTCGACGTTATCGAAGACCTTTCCAAAATCGATGAAGTTGAAGTAAAGATATATATGCATCATGCATTTGTCTACAGTAAATCATTCTTGCAGTTACAGGCCATTCTTTGTCTTCCTGCATTTTCATGTCGTAGTGAAACGAAAAATGATAAGAGTAGCAGATGAAAGGGTATAGTAATTGTTCGTGTGTAATCCAAGTATATTCGCGCAAATCCACTAGATCATTCCTGAACATTTTGAAAAGAAATCGAATTTTAATCTATTTTATGATAATTATTAATGGATGGTGGCTAGCAGTGGAGTGTGCGGCGCACGTTTCATCCTATTTGGGACTCGTCCGATGTTTGTACCTACCTTCCAATGGGTGGTGTTATGCTCGCTATGACTCTAATCCACCGCTTATCAACAACCATCATTACTATAAATTCGAAGTGCAAACAGTATACAGTCATCCATGCAGGAGCCCGTATGTCAATAGAGATGAACCGATTCAGTCCAACCAACGACCGGATAATACAAACAACAACATATTTCATAGTGAATTTTCACAAACAAATAATTATGTGTAGAATACTTACCAATGTACGAACGTAACAGTAAGCATCGAATACAGAATGCAAGGTTGATAAGAATGGATAATGCCAAAATTGCCAGTACAGTGAATAGTATTTCAGGTTTACGCATGTAAGCTACTAGCTCAGGACAAATGTAAAATATAATAAACAAAAAAATAAAAATTCTAATACAGTCAAGATGAGAAAGGAGGTCATTTATGAAAGAAAAAAATATGATTTTTGATTAGCAGGAAATTATAATCCACACAACATTCGACTGTAATAAGTTAACTTCACTTTTTATTGTCTCTCTTATATAATACTTTAGAAACTGGATTCCTTTCTCTAATGTGTCTGTTTTAAGGTCTATAAGGATGTACAATTTTATAATAATATGCTGACTTTAAGAAAAATCATCAAGTATCATAGTAACAACTGATACCCGTTGCATAAGAGGTGGTTGTCATGCCTCAGTGGCTTTAATAATAACCGTCTGGCTTTTGAAACGAAGGGTATTGGGTTCAAACCTCAATGAGAACAAAATCACTCACTAGGGTGTAAATAAATCTAGCTGACAAGTCGCAGATAAGACGCGCATCCTAGATTCCTCTGCTAGTTACCGAGATCAATATAAAATCACCAAATATTTAGGTTTTTCGGGGTATATTATGATTGTTTATTTATTCTTCTTCTTCTCTCAGTTTTTAGCTTTTTTTCCTAATACAAACCTAATCAATTAAATGACACTATCAAGTAAGGTTGCCCACATACTCACTCTTGTGGTCATCAATCCTGCTCAATTCAATTTGAATGTATATATAGATATATATATAATTAAGCCACGGGCAATATCGACGCATACACATAAGAGCCTATATGGCAATGGAGACTGATTGATTCGGTCCAATCAACGACGATAGAATACAAGCAGCAGCACTAAGACTATACCTGTCACACAAGAAGTGGCTATGGTGGCTCAGTAGTGTAGTGGATATCTCTCTGGCGTTTGAAGCGATCGCTTCACAGTTCGAATCGCGGTGGGAACAATATCACTCACTGGGAGGCAGGTACATCCAGCTGATGAGTTCCAAATAGGACGAAATGAGGATCCTGGATTCCAATGCTAGCCATTAACCATCATTACTATAAATGTGTTAGTTGTTTGTCTAAAAGAGTGGAAGATTTATGCTTTCTAACATTTTCCTCCAAACTGAATAACCCTCTGTCAAATCAACATTAAAATGAATCTAAAATCTTCGTCATCACTTTGTGATTGCAACAAGTAAGTTGACTTGATATCATTTACTTGAAATATAACCTTGACCCAAACACATGATTCTGGCTTTCTTCTCACCTTACTACCTGAGTTACGCTGTGCTTTTCGATATTACTCAAGCCAATAGGCCACCAGCTGAAAATGAACGAAAAATGAGATAACAGCAATCTTTTAACTATCAGTCTTTCTATAACCACCCACTGTAAAATAGGTAAAGAGTCAATAGAAAACCTGTTAGCTGAACTATACAATAATGTTATAAAGTGTTTCTTAATTGAAGTATCTTTTAAAGTCTGTGAAATAATCCGGCACATAAAGCTTGTCCGAGACTCGTGTTTATATTTCTTCCATCCTTTAGAACACTGTCTTGGTATTACTATTATTTGTCCCTTGGGTTCCTAATGGAAAATAGGGCTTCAGTAGCACGTCTGCAGTGAACTCTGTTCTCTAAAACCTTTTGAACCTGGCTCCACGACATCCCAGAAGCTCTCAATTCTTCCTCGCACGATCTCCTGCATGTCACCCTCGGACACCCTCACCCAACTCGTCGTTTCCCATCTGGGTTCCACTCGACGGCCTGGCCTGACGCGTGATGTCCCCAGTCGGCCTTCTCAGTGTATGCCCATTCCAATCCATCTCCACTTCCTTCCAGTGCATATTTGTTGGTTGATTCGTTTCCGGAGTTCATTGTTGCTTCTTATTTCTGACCATCCGATCTTCAGTAACGAGCCAGCGTAGGCAGTTGTTGATGAATGTCTGTAGTTTATTGGAAATGCCTTACGTAACGCGCCAAGTATCTAAGCCATACAGAAGCACTGACTTGACGTTGGTGTTGAAAATCCGTATCTTGTTCCGCATGCTGAGTGCAGAAGATCTCCACACTGGTTCCAGGCCAATGAAAGCCTGTCTTGCTATTCCGATCCTGGCTGGCTTTGACGTCCTCGTCCGTGACGCCTGTAGTTGAAAAAGTGCTGCCTGACTAGATAGGTGAATGAGGTTACTTCCTTCAAGTTTCTTATGTTGATGGTGATTGGAGCTTGTTGCTGTTATTGGTGGTGGCGTTGGTTGGTTATCTTCATCACCTGTGTCTTCTTTACGTTCACTTCAAGTCCCGTCTTCGCTGTTCTGAATCTTCTGTCAACTTGTTAGTTTTCGCCTGTAGATCACCAAGTTTGTGCGACAGCAGACACAAGTCATCATTGGCGAAATCCATATCTTCTAGGTTCTTTTCCGCAGTCCAGCGTATCCCCCTCTTCTCATTCCTCACTGTTTGTTGCATGATGCAGTCCTTGTTTTACTCCTGTCTTCACTTCAAAAGCATCACTGAGCTTCCTATTGTGAATTACTTGGCTGGCATGTAGCGTCTTCATATAGTTGTTGAATGAGACTGATAAAGGTTTGTGGAATCCTGTAGTGATGAAGACTGTCTTGGTATAGTTGGTTTTTTAAAGGAGTTGGTGTGAGGATGTATTTGGAAATCTCGGTAAATGACGTAGATTTATTTATCAAATAGATCCACGAAGGTGACTGTTTGTAATCTTACTGCGGTCCACATTTTCATTTCACTTTCAGTCATTACCCAGTATAAATGGGTATTGACTAATTAATTGTTGCATAATATAAGATTGTTTAAAGTCTGACTGAATGTCTATATTTTGGACATATACATGAAATATACAGACTACCAATAGTAATGTAACCTAAGATGGATATGAAGAACAGTTTATTAAACCAAGGACATGCACAATACCAACTGCAAAAAGTGATATGTGGATAGGATAAGATGTTTAGTTATCCGACACAAAATGTCGTCTTTTATCCCTGCAATAATGAAGCTGAGACTGAAAATTCGATCAAGAAAATGTAAACAATGTAGGTTTCTTTTAAGAACCTGGTTGTCACTTGTTATATTTTTGTAATGGCTATTTGATATGAACTCAGTTTTGCATATAGGTGGACTCTTGAACAATAACCTTGGGCCTTACCCTTGAGGGTCACTTGGTTCCACGAAAATAGGGAAGAAGCGGCAAAAACAATAATGGTTTATTGTCAAGTCAAACCTGTACAAAAAGTAACAGCTCATGTGGACTTTTTGATAACCCTGATATGTTCACCATACTTCTAGAAAGTCCCTTAGCTAACCTGAGACTCATACATATGATTACATTGTTTTTCGCTAAAGTTTGGCATGTCATGATTGGCTGTGAAGGCTTTCCAGGGGATTTCAAGCTTCTCTGAAGAATCTATGGAATGTTGTCTCACTCCATAATAGTTTCAAGAGCTTTAAGAAAGCCTGTTTTTTTTTATTTATCAACAAATGTACAGGAATAAAACTGTAACAGATGAGAGATGAATGGACAAATATAGTACACATGATTAAGCGAACAAACATTCTACGATGACATCAAATCTCCTAACTGGTGACAATTAAGGTAGGTATAGGGAAACTATTGTAAGTTGTTTCCTTCTGAAAATCTCTCCAATAATATGTACTAGTCTGAAACACAAGCTAAGTTACTGAAACCTCAGCCTCTAAGAAAACTTCTCGATTGAAATCTGCATAAGGTTAAACACAAAGCTGTTATGATTTTGTTTCCATTGACTAGTACTTCGGGCTTTACTGATAAAATTTAATAGTGGTATATACAGTCAAACAATGTGGTGTTAGCTGATAGTAAGCACACAGTTTTAATGAAAAATCATAACACTACTGAAATGCTTTTTGTCGAAAATCATTGAACGCGTGAGAAAATGATTCATCAGTGTACATTAAAATACCGGCTATATTAATACACTGCAAAGAATATACAGTGGGAGATTTTAGGTACATTTCTTTTAATCGATATTTAATTACTTACATGGTCTATCATTGAGCATAGCAACCCGATCTGAATGAACACTTTTCAGAATACCTAAAAATTATGAACAGAAGAATACATATAATGTTATATAGCTATCCAAATCCACCTCTGAAAAGTTTATACTTCATCGAAAACACTTATAACTTAAACTTATAAAAGAAAATCATCTCCCCTCTCTTTG
This sequence comes from Heterobilharzia americana, assembly GCA_944470555.2. Classification (NCBI taxonomy): domain Eukaryota; kingdom Metazoa; phylum Platyhelminthes; class Trematoda; order Strigeidida; family Schistosomatidae; genus Heterobilharzia; species Heterobilharzia americana. The sequence goes on from OX104128.1 coordinate 52,562,592, forward strand.
ACTAACGATTTACAGAAAATGTATAATCAGGAATACGTCCTCACCTACAACACCAATATGAACCAGAAGGGCATGCCGAATAATCAGTCATTTCACCATAAGTTGAAGATTTTTACAAGTATCTGCATTGAATCATTCCAAGACAGGGTACTGAATATTTCAACTTTTTGCCTTACGGTTAACTGCTAATAATAATCAACAGTGGGCATCAGCGGAATTCAAAACACATGTTTCATTCGCTTTGGGACACGTCAAATATATGCGCCTACTTGTCAGTTCGGTGAGTTCCGTTCAATTAACAATAAGAAATAACAAGCTAGAAGATCAAAACTACGCCTGTCACACAAGGCGTTCTGAGTTCAAGTTTCAGGAGGTGGAAAGACCAACATTCACTGGAATGTAGGTAAATCCGACCAATGAGACACAAGTATGACAAAATGTCAATCCTGTATTTCACTGCTAACCACTATACATCATTATTAGCTATATCATGGCATCCGCGCAGGAGTTTATTTGCTGAATGAAGCCGATCAGTCTAAACCAATCAATAGCGGAAAATTACAAGCTATGACAGTAGTTAACTGCTAATTTGTACAGTTGAGTTGCACTGGTTAGAACAGCTTAAGATTTCTTAACTTTTAACAGAGCACAGTAATCATGAAGTGTCATCAGTGATATTGATTTATACGGTCACTGTAGTTAGCATCATTGGATCTAACAGATTATTTAATAAAGGCTAATGGGCTTCTTGAATAGATGTTTCGGTATTACATTGCGTTTCATTGAGATGTTATTTACTTAGGGTATTCCTTGTGACACAGCAGTGCAGTGCATACATCTCTAGCGGTTGGAGCGATAGTAGATGGGTTCAAATTTCATTGAAAATATCAACATATATGAAGAGAAATAAAGAATGGAATACAATCGTCCACTACACAATAAATTTGGCAAACATTTGTGCAACAACGATAAAATGCATTCAACTAGCAAGTTGGACGGAGGCCATCAGCAGAAAACTCAGCTTGACGTAGGTCTGACACTCATCTGTAAGGCATATCTACAACCTTGACGGAAATGATGACCCACCTGCTACTGGGACCCTCCTCACCCGGTGCAGTTGTCGCAGACGTTATCACTGAGCTATTTAGGTCACAATTGACTTTCTGTAGGACCGGATTGTGTACACCGATTGATCACTAGAGGGTATTCAACTTCACGAAACTCAGGTTTAAACCTCAGGATAGACAGTTCCGTCGAGGTTACAGATAGGCCTACTTATGATTGTGAAATCTAGGTAGAGGAGAGCTTCCTGCCTGTTGCCTCCATCCAACTGACATCCATGCTAGTGCAATGCGACAACATAAGTTTGGTTACTCTCCAGTGACCAATCAACGTATAGTGTTCATGAATAAGCACATAACAATTTTAGTAATATTCCTTTTCTTAAGTTAATGATAACAATAATAATAGCTTTATTCTAAACAGGAATTGTGGTACAGTATGGAATTCTCAGCAAACAATAGTTCAGCAAATTCATTCCCTGTACAATATCTCTAGGCGAAATAATCATTACCTTCGAATAATGTTAATAATAATAGTAGTAACAAAAGCCATAATATGAAACAGGCACCTGATATTACATTATAGTCTAGTTTGGACTAGTGAATGAGTAGAATATCGAGCTTAATTTTGGCAATGGTAGTTTATTTAGCCAGTATCAAAATCTTCAATTTGACATAGTTATCCAAGGAATAGTAGTGTACTGTATTTCTTTGCATTTATGAACCCATTTCTTACTGGCGTATCATTTATTCTTTGTTTTGTTGTTAGCTTGAAAACAGCAGTTTGAAACCACTTTAAAAGTGTACAAAGAGTACTTGACGCGTTTAATAAAACATATTTAAAAGATTAAAACAAACTGAAAGGAAAGAATTTGATGAAATCTATTCGGTAGAAAAATTCCGGCATCCAGATATCTTAAGCAGACCATCGGTTTACATATAAGGAACTTGCTGGAATGAGTTTAATAAACCTAAAGAGCACTATGAAACCAGACAACCTGATATCGATTAACTATTCGTGTTTAATCCATAGGTAATAGTTTAATAATGTCATAAGTATTTTTTATAATTAAGAAACTGTTTAAATGAGGTTTTCAAAGCAGTCGCTCATTCTAAATAAGCGTATCTTGCAATGAAAACTATATTTTTATCACCAGATGAGACTTTAAACATTGAATTTTACTGTGATTAAATGACTCACAGAAAACTGTTTTCAATTCTAGTATTTGGGACTTTGAATTCAAATGATCTCATGTTTAGAGTGATTCTTTGTTGGCTATAGTTTTTCCAAGTTTCTTGTTCATGTGAAAAATTTTAATCTGAAATATTTGATCAGTTCATACTGTTTCATAGCCAACAAATTCAGAAGTAGCTACCTGAGATTTTATGAATAGTGTGTTCTGTCTTTACTTTTATCGGAACAGTAATCGTCTCGAATCAAATGTGACTTTTCCTTCAATCATCATAAGAGTGTAACTGACAGCTGTAAATATAAAAATGTGGTATAGCTAAAGGTGAGTTGAGCATCATGAAGCTTTTGCGATTCTGATCCCAAAAATCAGTTGTTAAGAGTGAATATTTAGAAAAGAATCAAGCTTAAGAAAAAAATTGATATTCGCCATGGACTGATATAAGTTGAAGAACCACTGAAAACCTAAAATAACTGGATAGCTGTTTCACTCTTGTACGCATCCATGGATCGAACCCAAGAACTTAAGGCTTTAAGGTGAGCACTCTACGTTTGAGCCATTGGATCGGAACCAAATGATTCGCATTTTCCTACTTCTGTCATTCCACATTATTGCGCGACTTTCATCCAATACCATCGTTAGCAATTTTTTCTCACGTCCCACTTGGTTAGCCGCAGCATTCATGACTTCCTCATCAACCTCCAAATTTGATTACTGTCAAGTGCTAGCTAGTGATATGCTTCGAGGGATGATTCCCGAAGTTCTGATGAGAAGTCGTGACAGATGAGGCAAGCCAAATCATACATGAAGACAAGTACTTAGGATGGCGTGGGATGATGCTCAGGCTGTATCGTAAATTGACAGAAGTAGCAAAATGTGAACCATTATGTGTCAACTTAATAGCTCAGTGGCAACTTGCTCACCCCAAGACCCTAGGTTCCATCTCTAGTGGAGACAGGGATGGGCACTGCTGACTCTCATACTGCGGCGAAACAACTGTCCAGTGATTCTAGGCTTTCAATGGTTATGTATCTAATTTCATCCTATGATGAATACCAACTTGAAATCAATAAATCCCTATAAATCTTTAAATTAAGAAAAAATAAATGATTCTGAACTACTACTTAAGTAGTATCTATGTACAATTAAAACTACTTTCAAATTTCCCTAAAATCTTAAAGTCAATGAATCTCTTATTCCAACATTTTCCAGTAATACTCATTGCTCTTCAAGGTTTATTTTCTGTTGACTCACTTTTATCTCCTTCGTGTTTATCTTGTATTGCAGATTGTTTCGGTTCTGGCGCCATTTCATTCACATTTGAATAACTTTTTAGATCTATCTGTGAGTTTAAGAAAAATAAAGAAAGGTGGATAATTTTTACGGTAGGTCTTTACAAAACTTTAAGTGAATATTATTATTAGTCCCTTGGGTTCCTAGTGGAACATAGGGCTTCAGTAGCACGCCTCCAGTGACCTCTGTTCTCTGAGATCTTTTGAACCTGCCTCCACGACATCCCGGAAGCTCTCATTTCCTCCTCGCACGACCTCCCGCATGTCACCCTTGGACACCCTCGCCCAACTCGTCGCTTCCCATGGGGATTCCACTCGAGCAACTGGCCTGACGCGTGATGTCCTCAGTCGGCCTTCTCAGTGTATGCCCAGAGTTCCTTGTTGCTTATTCCTATTATGCTGGCCATCTGATCTTCAGTAGCGAGCGTAAGCAGTTGTTGATGAATGTCTGTAGTTTATTGGAAATGCCTTTCGTGACGCACCAAGTCTCTGAACCATACAGAAGCACTGACTTGACTGGGTTGGTGTTGAAAATTCGTATCTTGTTCCGAATGCTGAGTGCAGAAGATCTCCACACTGGTTTCAGGCTAATGAAAGCCTGTCTTGCTTTTCCGATTCTGACTTTGACATCCTCATCTGTCCCGCCTGTAGTTGAAACAGTGCTTCCTAGATAAGTGAAGGAGGTTACTTCCTTTAAGTTTCTCCCGTTGATGGTGACTGGACTTTGTTGTTGTTGTTGGTTGGGTATCTTCATCACCTCTGTCTTCTCTATGTTCACTTGAAGTCCCGTCTTCGCTGCCTTGCCTCTTCTGTCAACTTGTTAGTTTTCGCCTGTAGATCTTCAAGTTTATGTGACATCAGGCACAAGTCATCGGCGAAATCCAGATCTTCTAGGTTCTTTTCCGCAGTCCAGCGTATCCCCCTCTTCTCGCTCCCCACTTAAGTGAATATATAATGAGTTATTTTAAAAAAATCTCAAAATTGAAGTCTATGTTTCGTATAATCGAAAATTCTTTTAGCAAGCTGTAGTGTCAGCAGACTACAACTTCAAACACTGTAGCTAAAATAAGAGGTGATCACTTAGTAGTTGCTCATGTTGTTCAAAAGCTTGTATAATATGAAATGGTATTAAGTGGTGAAAGGAAGAAGGATGATTACAGGCTTCTTTATGTGTTCCATATTGACCTCCATTGAAAACGCTTCCCTTTGAAATAGGGTGAGAGATCTCTAGGGATGAGGAAGAGTATTGAGAAAGTTACAGCTCACTTCAACACTGTTGTAGTATATGCGTAACATTAAGAAAATGAATTAAGTGTGATAATCCTCGTAAATCAATAATCCGAAGAATATTTGCCTGAGGTTATTGGTACAAAGCCATGAACAATCGATAAGGCAGATATGACAGCAATACATTAGTCGGTCAGTGTTTAAGTCATTGATGTTCTATTGTCTTGCATTTAATACTGATGGAATTCTATGTATCAGATACACACTGTAGTCAGGAATCAACATGTTTCATAGTAAGCAACAGGAAGCTGTACATTTAGGTTTCTCGTTTGTTATCAGTCATGAGTAATTTAAAACTGTAATATCATAGAAACTGATTTTCCCTCCAAAGTGTATAGAAATAAACCAACTAGTCGTTTATGAGTGTAGTATTGGTAAGGTTATGCAAGTACATACTTCATAAATCGTAGAAATGAAACTCGCCTTCCTATTTCTGATCAAAGTGAGCTTTTTGTTTCATAACAATGTATTGCTAATTGCTTGTTTTGTCCTATGAAATTAGTTCAGTATCAATGAACATTATATCAACAAGCTGGTTCACAAAGCGACTGATCACTGTCTGTCTGTTTTCTCGTCTGTCGAATTGTCCGTCTATCCATCTGTTTGTCTACCTGCCTATTGGTGTGTCTGTACATCGTCCCCTGCCTGTTTATCTATCTGGGTTACCGCCTGCTTTCCTGTCCCTCGGCCTGTCTATCATCACTTAGTCTTATTATCGTTTCGATTCATTCAATTAATTAACCAGTGGGAAATTATAACCACTGCGTTATGCCATTTTCCCTTTCTGTTAATTAGATTCGTTTTTAAGTAAAGACATATGATATTTGGTTATAAGCATCGGTTTAATCCGACTGAAAAGGATGCTACAATTTTAATTATATTCTCAAACATGCAAACGTCATTCATCTCTCAGTAAATTTGTGTTGGACTTCAGGAATATAAGGTGGCAAGCAGTATCTTCTGTTAGCAAACAGATTTAACGACAACATGGGCATGAATTTGTCACCTATAGGTTCGTAATTTGGAAGTTACACTTCCTACACAGAATACTGATTAAACCTTTTCTTGCTTTCATTATGTACGAAATTCACAGAAGAACAGTTAGAGATGAATATTTAGGCAAACTTACAATGAAACAATAGACTTTGGATGATAAATGAGTCTTCAGTGACTACTTCAGACCTATGCATAGAATTGTGGAGAAGAACCTATCACTTCTGTTTATTTCAGTAAGCTGAATGATGAGAAAATTGTAGGATATTTAAGTGTTGTAGTATTTGTAAATCGAAGAGTACAAACAGAGTTTTCTTTCCAGCATGTTCCAAAACAATGGCCCAAACAGTCACCAAATTTATATGCAGACAGATGAGTAACAAAAAACCAACTCGCTGATCTCATTTCACTTTCGATGAAATCAAATAAACATGAAAGTAACTACACAATTCAAATTAATGGGTATCTGAACGTGACTATTATATAACTAGGGGGCAATACAACAGTTTAAAAATATGAGGTCACCATTGGTGATATCAACCCATTCTGTCAGTTTCATATTACATGTAATTCAGCGAGGTTGCAGATTCCTTTTAATTCATTCGATTGTACACTGTGCATATATATAAATATATATTCAATAAAATTATCCTGATAATTCTGTTTCACGTTACACAACCCTGTGTCAACAATCTATACTCACTTGGTAAACTATAATTACCCAGGTCGAATAAGAATTTAGCGTTAAAACTTCATCATATTAAGTAGAACAGATTTCAACTCACTATCCAATCCATTCAATTAGTTCAGACTTTATGAATTAAATCAAGTGAAACAAAATGGGATCAGTAGTTGGACATTGTAGCTGAGTTGGTAGAACATCAAGTTGGGAACCCAGTGGTCACTAGTTAGAATCCAACCGTAGTCGAGAATTTTCACCTGACCTTCAGTCATCACCTAGTATAAATACTAACTAGTTTGCCAAACTACGGCTATCTCAGATAGTCAAGATGATAATCGATATGATGCTCCACTTGTCTAATTCACTAGCATTTGAATTGGGATATGAAGTCGTGACTAGGCAGCCAGTGTGAATACGATCAAGTGGTAGAAACACATCACGAGTTCACATGGTAGTCAATCAAAACACTTCGTATATGAAGTGCAGTAAAAATGCGTTAAGCATTCGGACCTCGTAGCTGGGTTGATAGAGCATCGGGTCGGAAACCCGGTGGTGGCTGGTTAGAATTCGGCCATGTTCGAGATTTTCATCTCACCTTCAATCATCACCCAGTGTAAATACTAGTCTACCAGACTGACTTGATAGAATTCAAGTGTATAAGCTGTCTTCAAAACTGTATCGAAAGCTCTCAAGTCAACCTGTAGTGAAACATTTTCTCATTGTTCCTGAAGAGCTTACAGTTGTGATGCAGATTTTAGTGTGTTCAGTAACACTTCCAGTCTGCTGAATAATTCTCTAATTTAGCAAATCAGATTTATATGAGAAATATCAATGATGAAATTTACTAAAAGCAGATCGAGAAAACTTACCGTTATATTTAACGACTTGTTTTATTCAACAGATGACTGAAATAATTGGTGTTAATCAGGCGTCAAAAGTCACAACCTGTGGTTTTTATCGAAATCCTATCAACTTAAATAGTTGAACACTATGACTAAGTACTTCATAACGCTACTCAGCTGTTAAAAATTATCAATATGATCTGTATGCGAACTGCTGTACCAAACTGAACTACACACATTCTTCGACAATGTAGCTAGATGTTTCGAATCAAAACTTTAAGCTTTAGTTCATTATATTTTGAGACTGTGAGGATGTACGATTATCCCATTTATTCATCTATATTAAGATATTTAGTATAGTTTGACCATCTGAATGAGGTAGCCGTAGTTTGGTAGACTAGTATTTACACTGGGTGATGATTGAAGGTGAGATGAAAATCTCGAACATGGCCGAATTCTAACCAGCCACCACCGGGTTTCCGACCCGATGCTCTATCAACCCAGCTACGAGGTCCGAATGCTTAACGCATTTTTACTGCACTTCATATACGAAGTGTTTTGATTGACTACCATGTGAACTCGTGATGTGTTTCTACCACTTGATCGTATTCACACTGGCTGCCTAGTCACGACTTCATATCCCAATTCAAATGCTAGTGAATTAGACAAGTGGAGCATCATATCGATTATCATCTTGACTATCTGAGATAGCCGTAGTTTGGCAAACTAGTTAGTATTTATACTAGGTGATGACTGAAGGTCAGGTGAAAATTCTCGACTACGGTTGGATTCTAACTAGTGACCACTGGGTTCCCAACTTGATGTTCTACCAACTCAGCTACAATGTCCAACTACTGATCCCATTTTTGTTTCACTTGATTTAATTCATAAAGTCTGAACTAATTGAATGGATTGGATAGTGAGTTGAAATCTGTTCTACTTAATATGATGAAGTTTTAACGCTAAATTCTTATTCGACCTGGGTAATTATAGTTTACCAAGTGAGTATAGATTGTTGACACAGGGTTGTGTAACGTGAAACAGAATTATCAGGATAATTTTATTGAATAAATATATGTAACTAAAGTCTAGATGTGAGTTAATTAGGAAGTAGCCACTATGTCCCATAGAGAACCATGTATTCGCTATTCTTGTCATATTTCGTCTAAATCAACACCACTCGTTTGTATAGTAATATAGTTTTCTATGGAAATTTACTTATTTTCTCATTTGAATCGGGCATGCATTATAGGCTGGGTCGAATGGTAGCCTATGTCATAGTAAAAGTTACCAACCTATTTGGTGTATTTTTAACAAACCATGAGAATATTTGTGGAGTTACTTGTTGAAGCAGGAGATTTCAATCGCATTCTTAAATAATTAGGTCAGCTATGCACTGACGATTATTGGTGCTTGTTATTTCTCACTGTTTGATATACTGGTTAAATTGACCGGTTTCATCTAGTATACGGGTTCCTTGGCCAGGTGCCTCGGTTTTGACCCACGATTTTTTGATACAGTACCAAACATTGGGTACGCATTTCGTGGTGCTTGAATCTCTTCAGCTGATTTTGCCTGAATCCCAGAGAGATCCATTAGACTACTGAGGTTTCCAGAGGTGAGTTCTGGACTTGTGTCTCGGAATGCAGGTGTATCCAACTGTGGAGTTTCACAAAGGAGCAGAAGCACACAGTGTACTACACTGTTTGTCACTTTCAAGTAAAATACAACAATTTACATTGAGCAGTTCGCAGTCTGAAGTGTTCCATATTTGACCTAGTGAGGTAACAGTAAGTAAGTGATACACTTGTGTTTATCAGCTAATGTAATTTGTTTGGTAAGAAAAATTGAATAACGTAATAGGGTTTAATAATCATATATGGACTCACCTCAAACTTTGTACTCTCTAGACCAGCATGTGTACATGACCACAAACCAGTCAACCGCTTATCAGTTCGGTCCACTTTCAGATTCAGTAGAATACTTCCATTAGGGAATTCCATTTTTTGGCAAAACACTGTTTGATCATGTGGTACACATCCAAATTGTTGTTGTGTTGAATGTAAGCAGGGATTAGTTGGTTGACATCCTTGATAACAATTTCCGAGTATTTTATTTTCGCCTAAAGCAGGACATGTTAGATAAATTTCAGCATTTGGCTTGGGTCGATTAACGCGACATGTAATTTGCGTAAAATTGGGACCATGACTTGCTTTCAACTCTGGTTTAGAATCTATTGCATATGCATCTGAGTCATACAGTGACTGTCTCTGTCTTCTATTCAGCATACTTCCACTTATGTCCAAACCATAAGTAACTGAAAAGAAAAGAAAGATAAAGGTTATCACCTGGTGAAATAGTCCTACAAGGGTGGATCGTATTAAAATCGTTAAGAGGAAATATAGTTTTTACTAACATTAATCTTAGTAGAAGTAAGAAATATTATCTTCGTAAGGTTGCTGGTGATACGATATATTCCACCGACTAACGTAAACAGTTGCAAACTCGGCGGACCAGTCAGGATCATTAATTTCTAGCTGTCTTGAGATATTGATAACATTGGACGATAATTTCGCCAATTTATACCTGACCGCTTGATCAACACATCCGTAGTAATTTAATTATTTGAGTTAACTTGTATAAACCACCATTTTAAGAGGTTGAGAAATCTTTCTGAAGTAACATAGGAAACTGAAAGGTAGTAGAATTCGTGATGTGCATCTGATTTCCCCTGAAACAGTTTAGTTAAAAATAAGATTGTTACCTCATTGTAAAAATTGGACAGATGATCACTAGTAAGCTTGAAAACTACCGGTTTTTCCAATTCTTTATATCAAGTGAGAAAAAAGAAGGATAACTATGTAGATAGTACTTTTGTCAGTCTAATGTGAGGAACTTCAGGCTGCAGTCCATGAATAAATTATAGAGCTTTTATCTGTCGACAAATATCTCGTTACTAAATACTTTGGACTTGATCGACTGACTTCCGATGAGTACGAAACATTAAGGATTATACAGTTACATAATCCAGTCCTAGAAGGAGTCTGCATTGCTCTGAATAGCTTTGTGGTTAACTCTCTGAATTAAGCGCTGAGTGAGGCACGTTTGAACTACTGAAGGAACACCAGTTCCCTTAGAAAGTAGTGTTAACTAATCATCTTTGCCTGACAAAGGTTTTCGTAAATCTCCTAACCAAGCCTTATTTGCATGTACCAAGGCGTTTTATACAGAACTTAGAATGTTGCCGTGATTGTCATCTTTCTTTGGTTCGTAGTACCTGTCATCATCATCATCATCACGGATTATTTGCTATTTTTATTTTGTCAGTCACAGAATTTAATATTCCCTGTTGTTTAAAGGCAAGATTGGGTTGATCATTTTCTCCTAGCTTAAAGACTGGATTTAAGAATACTTCCACACCATCCGTAATCGGTTCTTGTTTATGTGTTTTCGTAAGTGACAAGAACAAGTACCCACAAAGACTGATGAATTGGTATTTGTATATCAACAATGAGAAATATGAAATACTTTTCATCAACAAATTGATGCTATTGCACAAGACTTGGCCAGCAGGTTTCAAATTAGAGGTCTCAGGGGTCTCATCTTTGTTCGATCATAGTTTCCACTTTACTTTCAGTCATCACACTATATTAATAACGTTTATTTGTCAAGTAGTCTCGTCAATAAACTACACGACGTTTCTTCTCTTTAGTTAGGCTTAATTCAGATTGGGACGAGAAGACTTGATTTGAAAACTAGTGTGAGAACGATAAACGAATATTGGTATATCACGGATCCATAAGGCGACTGGAAAGAATCCTCGAGAAGTGGATCGAAGCTAAAACTTGATCAGCAGCTGAATGTCATAGTACACTTGATGTATCCTGCCACAATCCATGTGTTCATATCACCTGATACAAAAGAAGTAAGTGGATTCTCTGTAAACCAATGCAGAAGTGATTAGTTAGTTTAGTCGTAAACTTATGCTGGATTCAGTTGGCTAAGATTCACTCATTGTCTTTGATTCACAGTTTATCCGCAGAAATACATACAGATACATATCGATGGTACTGGATTATAATATGCAAGAAATTAAAGTTCATCAACTATGGAAATTAATCCAATTAGTTGTATTGTAAAGTAATAGTTGTCACAATGAACTGTCTTGAAAAAATGAACATGAATGTAGTTATCTATGACTGACCAATCAGATTTCTGTGCTTCATTTTCCTTTACTTTCAGCCTTACTCTAACTTCCCGCCATTCAACTATCAAATTTGTTTTTTTTTAAATGAACACTGATCACGCCCAGACGCTGTTTAAGTGTTCAAATATCAACAACAAATTTCTCATTAATCATTTTGTTGTAACAATCATGAGTAATCATAAATGAAATGTAGAAAGAATAAACATTTTAAGTAACATAAAGGTGACGTAATTGTGTCTGGTATATATATGTTTATGTTCCAGTTTAAAAGACTCAATTCTAGAGTATGATTAAGCTTGAAATTTTACCTTCTCTGATGACCTCAGTGTTAATCTAAACAAAACTTTGACATTTGAGAAAACTGCAATAAAAAACATGCCTTTATACAAAGATTATTGTCAACTTTTCTACTAATTCATGAGCTTATTTGAGTAAATCCATGTATTAAAGTGGTTCATACAGGTGTTTAATTTCAATCTACTACCATAATAGAAAATAAACCTTAAGCATATCACTGTTCAAATCAATGTATATCTAAGTGATAAAGACAGACAGAGGTAGATGAATACAGAAACAACTCTAAAATGCTTTTTCCACAGTTAACTGTTGTTGATTTATATGTTTATTTTGTCTGTTTTCTGTAAACATGGCTCAAAACGGTATATATATATATAGGAATCCTTGTTCTATTGAATGTATGCGTGCTGGTAACAACATACTTTCTTTCGAAGTTTCATTTACTCAAATAAGTCAAAACGACATTGTTTCAGGTTGCTGAAAAATGAGATGAGATACGTTTTCCAAAATAACAAAATAAAACAAAGTGAAATTTTGTCTAACCTATTTTCAATGACATAATTTCTCTTTCTTTGTATATACTATTCGATAAGGTGGTTTATTATTATTATTATTTGCAACCACTAGTGAATGTGAATTTGAAAACAAATTGGAAATTGTAAAATTCAACCATGAAAAAATATGTGAAGCAGAAAAGGGTTTTTTTTCTATAGTAACTCATAGACATTGAAACCTAATTCACCAAGTAAATGCACTCATTTCGCTAGCCGTTCTCAAATATAACACAAGAACAACTGAATGATAAGTATTCATTTGATTGACGCCATATGCTATCACATAGAAAAAATGTTTCGGTTCAAATATACTACTGAACTACTTAAGTAGTCTGTAGAAACTATTTACACTGATCTGTAGATTTCAGTAGGTAGATCGGACTACTGTTTTGTTCATTTTCAGCTGAGTAATTCATTGATGCACTCGGAGAAATTGAGCTCACCGTTGGTAAGCTCACTTATAAACGAACAATATACACATTAACGGTCATGGAACCAGTATTCGAAGTCTGTCAGTATACTTTACAAGACAAGCCTATTGACATTGATTCGATATGAGACGTGAGTCGCTCTAGTTTCTGTTATTCAGTAGGAGAGATGCTTCACTTTTAGTCCGAGAAATGCTTTGTAGCTGTTCAACAAAATGTACGCGGATATTCAAGCATCTGAACAAGAGTATACACATGCCCACTTCCTACGCTATACGAAAAAGAGCCTAAGTATGTCCCTCGAAATCAGTCTTTTCTAAGGCTTATGTAACTTGCATTTTATAAAGTGAGCCAGTACCTAAGTCATGACTAAGAAGTGCATACTTTGACTTGTAATCGTTGCTCATAAAACAGAGATCATAACCAGTGGGTAGTATTATGACATTTAAAACAAAAGTTAGTGGGTTAGATTTTCATGTGGAACACCAGTGAATTTACTGAGAATTCAGCATATCTGACTAATTCACAAGATGAAAGTGGATTATCGAACTCCATCCCTGACAACAATCCAGTACTAATGAATAGTAGCTAGCATTGGAATCTAAGATTCACATTATTTCCTATCTGGCACTCATCAGTTGGGTGCATCTGTGCCTCAGTCAGTACTGTTCTGACTAGAACTCAAATCCAGGACCAATTGCACGAAGCTCCACCGAATTGAGACAGCTGACGAGTCCCAAATAGGAGGAAACGCGCATCGTAGATTCGAATAGCATAAATTATTCATCATGAATCTCAAACCAAGGCGTCTATGCAGAAGCCTGTATACTAATAGATATCGATCGATTCGGTCCAATCAACGGCGGAAGAATACAAGCACTAATATAAAATGCAGTAGTAGTTAAAACGTTTCCAAGATCCTCAGACAAAGGAAGAAGGTGACGAGTTCATTGTTTGTCTTAGGTCAAAAAAATAGTCCACCTTACTGGTTATTGTTGATAGAAGAAGAGGCAGGAAACTATAAACTAAAATAAATGAACAACCTTAAAATGTAATTGAACAAATTGTAGTAGTTGAATTTCTTTGGTGGATTCTAACTACTCATAAGTAGTTTGACTTAAATCTTATTCCACCATTTAATAATACCTCAGTATTAATTGGAATCAAGTTTTCATGGAGAGTTGATGTCACCTATGAACCTAGATGTTGCAAAAGTGACTATAATCATGTTCATAAGTTCACATTGTTCAGTACCAAAACTGAGAAGGGACCACTAAGTCCTTAATGGTTCAATGTATCATCAAAACTAAGTGTAAATCAATTGATTCATCCAGAAACCTGAATAATATTGTAGGATTCACTTTTCAAATCTTCACGTCCGCTCGATATATTTATAAAAGTACATATATGTAGTCTATGCTTTGAAGTTCCTTTAGCGATTGAATTGGTTTTACGGGGTAGGGTTGCTAGCCCTATGCCCAACCTTCTCTCTTTACCAAGGCTTACAAGCGGCTACTAACTAGTTAACTAGTTAACCAGGCAAGGTAGTAGTAAATTAATTGAAATTTAATTTATACCGTCCTAAGATATAATTTTTTTTTTCCACCGTAATGAACAATGCAGAACTAATGCAAATCATTCGAAAAAACACAATTTTTTTGTACTACATTTCACTTTGTTATTTCGAATGTAGTGATAGTAACCTCTAGTATAATAGTAACTAAAGTGTAGACGATATTTTCGACTTATCATTGAGTTGTATAGACAATATATTTTAATTACAAAAGTAAAAATCAATAAATGAAATTATGAAATGGGACTCATGTCTCAAATAAGCACACAAGAGCAAGTTTTTACAAAAAGTACGTGATAAACAAAGTAATCTTGATTATTGATCTACACATTAATTGTTAATGCACAAAATTTGGCAGTACCACTTAAATAATTTAACGGTATTTACATGAGTTAGCGAATAAGTATTTCATGAAATAAATATTGGTGTTTTTATCTCTTGTAGAATTCAGTTTTTGATTATAAAATTCTTGCAAAAAATTTAAATTACCTTTTTTTCAAAATGGTACATAGTTGAAAAAGGAAAAATGAAAATTCACTCAACAACCGAATACATGTTCTTGTAGCAGTGATACTACCTGGTTTCACAGATTTGATTAGGTGGAGTAGGGTTTTGAACTTGTGAATAATTAGCGAAGTCAAACAAAGTTCAATAGATTGATAGGCAAAAAATTATTGAATTATTGAACCGTGAAATGAAAATAAAAAAAGTTGGTTTATTGTAATGTATTGGGGATATCTAATGAATTGTATACGGCTTCAACCTGAATATATCGCAGTACTGATTAAAATATGGTAACGGATGCTTACATGCATGAATTGGTTGCTAAAAGGTAACCAAGATTTGTATATACCTAACCCGTTGAATGACTGTGTCTCATCGAGAGAACAAGAGTAGCAGCCAACCAGTGGTGTAAGACGTTTGCTTGTCAGTCAATCAACAGAACACTATTTCATTTGCAACTTTGGTAGTATACCATGAAAGTATTGCACCAGTAATGCAGAAGTCATATATAGAGTTTCAGATAACGAAGCTAAGTTATTTGACGAGATGGTAAATTTTCGTTGGCTTATATACCTTGGACATGTGGTACCAATGCCTATGCGCTGTTTTATAAAGTAGGTTTAGCCTAAACAAAAGGTTAACTGCTATTAGAATAAAAAAAATAGTCTTCTGACTACTATTGGTTTGAACCTTGTAGAGAAATACGGATTTATGGATTAGAGGCCACAACTGAAACACACAATCAGATTTCTCTGTTCCTGTCAAAAAAGCAGACTTTCATAAAAAACGAAGTCTAAGTGATTATTTCAGTTCTTGTTAGGGTGGTTCTTGGAGTCACCACGACAGCCGCAATAGGGGCTTGGATACTTTGGGTGATGTGGCGGATAAATTAGTCTCAGTGGTGCGAAGTCATCCACAGATTAGCTTTGTCCTGATCATCATACCAAATATATTAATTTTTTTAAATGTTTTTGTTCTCTTTTCATAACCTTTGACTACTTTCTTCCTCATTTTTGTGTGGCAGCTTGAACTGTTGCTCTGCGATGCCAGGTCGCATGATGACTAACTGACAGACGAATATATATATCCTGTACCTGATGAAAATAAAAGCCATACTGTTATATAACAAACATGAAGACAAGCTTTACATGCTAATCAAACCAATAACCATTTCAATAATAATCCCTTTATTATTATTCATCCTTCTAACCTTAGAAGTCATCGGAATCCATGTCAACAAACCCAGGTTCTGTGTCCGAAAGAAACTCATACAGTGTTTTTCTTTATTTTGACTATCCGCATCACATATCTATGAAAAGGTAAAGCTATTTCATGTCCACTTCATAAACTATTACCAGTCTCATTGACATTAAAATTATTATTATTATAGTTTTGGCTACTTTTATTTTCACATAATTAGAAGAGCTATCAGCAAGTTTTCAACTTATACATGAATACTTCGGCATGGTATGGATGATAAAGGTGAAAAATGAATTATAACATTTTCCCTGGAAATGAAAAAACCGACTCAGTTATTACCACTTTCATCACAGAAAGGATGTCTATTCATTAAATGAGGTAGTATTAGGATACTTCAGACAGGTAAAGCAAGGTGTAGAAATTTAGTTTGAAGTTCAAGGAGATTTTATTTTTAAGGTTTTACCCATTGTAGACTGATATCAATTAGGGGACTTTGGAAAATCTGGGAGCACTGAACAGCCATTTTGTCTTATTGTGGGACTCCTCAGGACTAAGTGGGTGCGTACTACCGAGGAGTCTCTAACTAGGAATATAGAATATATTATTTCCCTTTGTTAACTGGTTCAGATTGAATTGATCGAACCCTGTTGGCACTATCGGCCCCGGTTTGGTTGCCTTAATATAATCGGTAATTTCTTTTTGATATTACAGATGTATCGAGGCTGACATGTCACGAATGGAACGCAATGGACATCTTCAGTATTAAAGTTACACCACTGGCTGCATTCAGGCATCTGCACAGCAGTCCATACGCCAATAGAAGCTAAAAACGTCAACCTGAAAAGCCAGCAATGACGAATATCAAGTCTTCGTGCATAGAAACTGAAACCTTTGCTCACAGAGTGTCTGACATAACTCAGTAACCTAATGGATAACATTCCGAAGTTTGAAATGATGCGTGATGGTTTCGAATTTCAGTAGGAACACCATGACCAACTGGAGGGTGAGTACTTTCAGCTGATGACTCTTAAATAGGAAGAAATGTGCGTCGTGAATTTCATGAAATCACACAGAGGAGCACGTATGCTAACACAGGCCAATCATTTCGGTCGAAACCAATGAACTAAGGGGAATAACAAGTTCCAGTTACAAATGTAAACATATATATGTATAAATATCATTTGTCAAGCCTTGGTGAGGTCATCTTGTCAAAAGAAGCATGAAGGAAACAGCTTTGTCTTTAAAACATATTCTAAGATTGGTAATATGACTGATCTACTTTCTAATTGCTGTTATTTTTAGTAATGATGGATACTGGCTAGCAGTGGAATCCAGGATGCACATTTTATCCTATTCGGGACTCGTTAGCTGTATGTACCTGCTTCCTGGTGAGTGATGTTGTTCCCATCGGGATTCGGACTTGTCACACAAGAAGTGGCTATCGTGGCTCGGGTGTGTAGTGGATCACACTCTGGCATTTGAAGCAATCACTCCCCAGTCCAAATCCCGATGGGAACAAAACCACTCACCGGGAAGCAAGTACATCCAGCTGACGAGTCACAATAGGACGAAATGGGCATTCTGGATTCCACTGTTAGCCACTATCCATCATTACTACCATTAGAGCACCGGTAATATTGAGGCATCCTCACAGGATCGCATATGCGAATAGAGACCTATTGGTTTGGTCCAATCAACGACGGTATGATATAAAAACAGTTATACTAATTTGTTATATTTTGACTAAAAATTTGATAAGTGATGTTCAGCTTATTTCATTTACAATCTCTATACAGTCACAGACATGCATATGCTCATTATAATCGTTAATCACACCGATAATATGAAACCAGTAATAATTTATTGATCTCATTGACATGACAATCAGATTCACCTGGCACAAAGTTTGAATTCACGTGTATCTGATACATTTACACATATATCGTGTTAGTTACAGTGTTGTCTAGATAGTATACACCCGTATTTCTTTTCACAGTGATATACGAAAACAGGTAGAGTAAAGTAGTATAGTGTAAAAATTTAATTTTTGTGAGGGTCATCTTCATGTTAGTGGTCGTCAGTATGTGTGTTTGTGTGGTGGGGGGGGGGGGTCAGACAAGTCTGTGTGTACTTCTCTATCAAAGAGTTTATGTTGAACAAATTCATGGAGAGCAACAATTAACAATCACACCATCACCAGAAAAATTAGTACCAACAATAAAACAAGCAGATAAATAAATTAATGTGATCATTTGTTCACTAAATACAATGTTAAGTAGCCAAAAAAACGTGGTTGAAAACTATATAGGGCATACAGCAAGGCAACTTACTGGATGTATTTCTAAGGGGATTGATAAAATCCGTAAGAAGATCAGTCCTTTAGCATTTGGTTAATAGTCCTATAATGGCAGATAACCTTAACGTTTGCAAGATAATCATTCGTACACAATCAGACCATTTTGAATACCATTCAAACTGGTCATTTACACTTAGTGGCAACTGTATGAACTCAACTTCAAAATCCTAGACTATCTGTGCACAGTTTATCTTTATCTTGGCCCGAACTCTCCACCTGGTTTGATGATCGAATTTTCTACATTTGTACCATGTTTTCTGAGTTCATATCATCATTCTGTATATTACAACTGTTTTGGGCAGCACTGTCGCTATGACTATTAACATTATTATTATTACCAATACTAAGAAGGATCTAATTGAGAACAATACTATTCTCCCAAACTTCTTGTTTGAATAGATCTGATAGACAAACATAGGACATGGCATTGTTAAGTAAAGAAATAAGTTGCCAAACAATGTTAGCACTTAGAAATCGTAGACAAGCATAAGGCAGAGAGATCGCTTACACCTGTCTGTATGGTAAATATCAGTCATCAGAGATCGCATAGACTGATGCCATATTTCGACTGTCTGCTCTTCAGCTTTTCTCAAGATGAACTTTGTTTCACTCAAGATTGAACTCGGGGTGTAGATGTTAGCCTTACCAACTGACGTACCTCTCCTTCTCAACACTAACTTTCTAACATCTATATTACCTCTGTGGTACACGAGTAGTGTTACAGAGAGATGAAGCTCGAATATGCGAAGTCGTCATTTTAGAATCACTTACTCCAGTAGTTGATGTAAATGTAAGGGAATAGAAATCAGTAGTTCAGTTGTATTTCATGTATATTTTCTCTCTAAAGCTTGTTGCTTTGTTTCCATCTCTTCATATGACAATATGAAATGATGGATACTGCATGAACATTGATGGGGTTTACATATACTACTGGAGAGCAATCATTCAATCTCATGTTGCATAGTTCTGAGTGCAGACCGAATTCTATCGGTCATTTTGTAGTATGGAGACCAAGGAGGCAAAGTATTGTGGTATACATTGGCAGAGGCATTAGTGAGGAAACCCTGGACCTAGGTTTCATGCTTGTTGACACTCATCGGCAGGATTTAGTAAGCCTTTATCAATAAGTCATAGTAATAATGTAGGGGAATAACAGTGTTATTATTTGAAGAGAAAAAGGTTGTACTGGAAGAAGTATAAACTATCAGTATTGGATATTGTATTAACTCGAAAGGTTAATTGATACTCTAGTCAAGATATTTTAATGGTCGAACAAATTTCATCAAATTGCTGCATTATATTTTGGAGACAACTGTGATCTTTGGTAGGACATTCAATACACTTGAGTCCTAAGTGTTGCTTTCTCGTTCAGATTCGTCTCACTTTTGTATTGTTACAAGGATATTGCTGTTTATTTTTCTATTTGAGTTGGTTTATTAGATGTATAACACTGTGGAACAACATGATTTACTGGATTACGTTCCGGACACAATTTATTGTCCATAGTCATTTCTAGATAACTACAAGATAACTTTGACATATGGTTTATGATGTAGATAGTAGGATCTTCCAGATAATCGAAAACATGTGCTGAGTAATACTTGTTGCATGTATTTGGCGTTGATTCGATAAACAAAGATCCGGTTATCAATCTCTCCTTCCACCTTCATATGTTAGTTTTGAGGAGTTCCACCCTATTCCATCCTATTGTGTCGTTGTGTATAATTGCATGCATAACTGTAGTTGAGCTTGTTTCTGAATTCCCTTTCTTACCAGGACCTACCAGTTGTATACTAGCTTGGTTTTTGTGCTCGGATAGTCTAATCGACTGATTCTAGCCGACTACTTTGACCTATGTATTTGACTTCACTAACATTGCTGAGAGTTTTGGCAAACTAAGTGATCGGACTTATTTGGATAACAGAACAGAACGAAAACAAGACAGGAGTTTAGACTGTAGTGTCTATAAAAACACTTGAATTGTTAGTTACATTTCAAATCGCCCCACCCCATATCAGTTGAATTTGGCTTGGTAATATATCTAAATAACAGAGCCAATAAACTAACCAGTAAAACCGAAGATCCAAGACAAGAAATCAAATACGTTAGGGACACCTTGCTCATCAAGAGTTACCCTCTTAAATTGAAAGGAAAATCCCTTAGTAATCAAATAAAAAACATGAATAATATTAGAAACACATCTGTTTATAGTAGGATTAATGTTGATAATAATATTGGTAATTCTGTGAAGACGGAATTCAAAACATATGCGGTAATACTATGCACGGAGGCACTTCAGAGACAATGCGTAGGATTCTAAGTAAAGCTGGAGTTAGAGTGGCATTTCAACGCACAAACTCACTTAGAAATAAGTTATGTAGTTTAAAATATCTTTTTGTCCCAATTAGGCAAAATGAAAGTTTTCCAAAGCTCTTGCAACGATTATGAGGTCAAATATATAGGTCAAAGTAGTCGACTAGAGTTATGTAAGCACAAAATCCTAGCTAGGTCACAGTTGGTAGATCTTGGTAAGATAAAGGATTTAGAAAATAGCATGAAATCACACACAACGACATAATAGGATTGGACAGAGTGAAAATCCTCTAAACTAACATAGCAAGATTTAGGGAGAGATTGATAACTGAATCTTTTTTAATCGAATCAACATCTAATACATGCAACAGGAATAACTGAGCTCCTATTTCTGGATGTCTGGAAGATCCTACTACTCATGTCACAAAGGAATCGAGGAAGTTAGGACTATGTAAAGCGTGTTTCAAAGTTGTGTTATAGTTATCTAGAAATGACTATGGACAATAAATAATGTCCAAAATGTAATCCAGTAAATCAGTCTTTTCCGCTGTTTGATTCATATGATAAATTACCTTAAATAGGTTTAAAATAATCTAGTTTCCTTTTATTAGATGTAAAATAATTAACTGATGACGAGATCAATTTCCGTTGTTGACCGGATCACAAGTTGACAGAATACTGAATATAGATTGAGAAGTTTATTTGAGCAATGTAGTCTATTTTTGCAGTACATTTCAAACAATCTGATCACACGTTTACTTGTCAAGTCAGTATATATTAAACTGAAGAGAGGAAGGACAAATATAACAGTTAAGATAATTATTATTATTTGTCTTTTGGGTTCCTAGAAGAACATAGGGCTTCAGTAGCACGCCTCCATTGCACTCTGTTCTCTGCAGTCTTTTCAACTTCGTTCCATGACTCCCCACAAGCTTTCATCTCTTCCGCACATGACCTCTTCCATGTCACCCTCGGCTGAGACGTCCAACTCGTCGTCTCCTATTTGGATTCCACTCGACGTCCTGGTCTGGCATGGCCTGACGCGTGATGTCTCCCAATGATCTTCTCAGTCTATGCTCGATCCATCTCCACTTTCTTCTCCTGCATACTTGTTAGGAGATGGGTTCTTGGTTGGTTCGTTGTTAGGCTAGAGTTCCTTGTTACTTATTCTTTCTGGCTATTTGATTTTTGGTATCGAGTAAGAGTAGGTGGCAGCTGTTGATGAATGTCTGTAGTTTGTTGGGAATGCTTTTCGTAACGCGCCAAGTTTCTGAACCATCATATAGCAGCAGCACTGACTTGACATCGGTGTTGAAAATCCGGATCTTGTTCTTTATTCTGAGTGCAGTGAAGTAGATCTTCACACTGATTCCACATTAATGAATGCCTGTCTTGTGTTAAGATAACAGAAAATGAAAACTAAGAAAAATGCTAACAAAGAGGAAGATCTGCCCAGGTTTATGTTCTCCCACCCTCAATATGTACTTAAATGGCTTCAAAAACAAATGGAGTGTAAAACTTTGATAAGTGCAGGTGGAAAGACAACGCTTTTCTTCTAAAGATAAACAAATTGAAGAAACAAGTAACAAAATTAATGTCCAAATAGCTGTGAAAGTTTCATATGGAAACAGTCGAGGATGCATAGTGAGAATTGCGGAAATGATGTACATACCCATTTTGGAACTACCTTTATGTGTACTGAAACAGTTTTTTCTCACATTACACGTATCTTAGTCTACTTTGCTTTTTTCAACCAAGATTAAGATAAGCAATCTCATTCTTCCTTTTCTTTCGCATCTTTCTTAATTTTAATCCCTTATTATGTCAATTGTTGTATTTATCCCCCTCCCAGTTCTCAGTTTAATATATATTGACTTGACAAGTAAATGTGTGATCAGATTGTTCGAAATGTACCGCACAAATATATCACACATTGTTCCGATAAACTTTGTCTTCTAATTACATTGTATATATTCATAACAAGGACTAATTGTTTCCAAAGAATGCTGAATAACAGTACATTTGAACCACTTGTAAAACTCTTGTCTGATCCTAAGTTGATACTGGGTGATAATTGAAGATGAAATGATAATTTCATCCACTGTCAGATTCAAACCAGTGATCATCGGGTTTCCGGTTCCATACTATACCAACTCACCTACGAGGTACAAATGTTGACTAGATTTTTAATTCACTTCAATCACCAAGAATTTTACCCGACTACCATGTAAATTCGTGATGAGTCAGTACCACTTGATCGTATTCACACTGGCTGCCCAGTCAGGACTTATCATCCCAACAGAAATGTAACTGAATTAGAGGGGGAGTATCATATTGATTATGAAAAAGACTGATTGAGCGAAGAAATATATTTCTTTTCAATTAGGTCTTCATCTTCGGCTCTACACTAATATATAGGTTTACAATTTAATCAAATTACCAATCACTCGGTGTTTCGGAAATAATGATGTAAATAATCAATAGGGTTACTAAAGTAGGAAATATGAATATTGATGGAAACCAGAAGGGGAGGAGGTATACAAAATAAACCTAGAAGTTACATCATGTTGACGGCCACGGTAATGAAAGTGGTTGAACAAACTTCTTTTGGGATCAAAGGCTAGTTTTGTAAAGGTGGATAGCAATCGCCTCTGTTATGTGAAGTAACCGAGTGCGTAATCCATGTGGTAAATTAATTGGAACCTGATGGGTGATTTTGAAAGCTTTTCCAGTATCAACTTGATGTCATGTGTCAACTAAGTGTGCAAGTGTGGAGCTCTTTATAGTTCTAATTTGTCCCTTGTTCAACCATGATGGGTAGTGCTCAGAAATTCGACGATGGAACTGCCTCATTGTACGCCCAATATAACTCGCTCCACAGGAGCAGTTGAATTGATAAATGCACACAGAAGTAGGGTCACCTCTTGGCCCACTCTTAGCAGATTTTTTTCTGGCAAAACTTGAGAATGGTCTACTGAACGATACTATAAGCCGTTTAGAGTTATATTGTCATTATATGGATGATACGTTTATAGTTCTCAAAAATGAGACTGATAAAAATGCTGTTCTGAATAAGTTCAGCAGTGTCACCCGGCAATCAACTTCACAGTGGAAAAGGAGAAAAACAATAGTATACCATTTCTTGATGTTCTGTTGGTAAGAAGGTCAGATGGAACCCTGAAGCGAAGTGTTTATAGAAAGCCAACATCAACAGGTCAATATACGCACTTATTAGTCCTGTACCCCTCCAATACAAAAGGAACCTAGTGAAATGCTTAGCATACCGTGCATCAGCTATTTGCTCAGAGGATGCTATAAAGGAAGAGTGTGCCACCATCCGTGATCTGCTTAGTAGGAATGGCTACCCAGACAAGTTTGTAACTAAGTGCATGAATATTACGAAGGTTAAGATAACAATGCCAACAGTTCCTAAGAAGCAAATCTTCTTGAAGCTGCAATTTAAGAGTGATATTGCCGGTGAGATCATCACACAACGCATAAAAAGAGTCTTGCATGAGGCATTCCCAGCCGATTATTTATGTCCCGCCTTCTACAACCGCCCGATTCTAGGTGCAAGAAATAAAGACAAACTGCCTGATTCTGCCACTTCTGTGTGCATTTATCAATTCAACTGCTCCTGTGGAGCGAGTTATATTGGGCGTACAATGAGGCAGTTCCATCGTCGAATTTCTGAGCACTACCCATCATGGTTGAACAAGGGACAAATTAGAACTATAAAGAGCTCCACACTTGCACACTTAGTTGACACATGACATCAAGTTGATACTGGAAAAGCTTTCAAAATCACCCATCAGGTTCCAATTAATTTACCACATGGATTACGCACTCGGTTACTTCACATAACAGAGGCGATTGCTATCCACCTTTACAAAACTAGCCTTTGATCCCAAAAGAAGTTTGTTCAACCACTTTCATTACCGTGGCCGTCAACATGATGTAACTTCTAGGTTTATTTTGTATACCTCCTCCCCTTCTTGTTTCCATCAATATTCATATTTCCTACTTTAGTAACCCTATTGATTATTTACATCATTATTTCCGAAACACCGAGTGATTGGTAATTTGATTAAATTGTAAACCTATATATTAGTGTAGAGCCGAAGATGAAGACCTAATTGAAAAGAAATATATTTCTTCGCTCAATCAGTCTTTTTCTAAATATCTAAATGGGAATATTCAATATATTGATTATGATTTGACTATCTGAGATGGATTTAGTTTGGCAGACTAGTATTCATAATGGATGATAACTGAAGGTGGAATGAGAATTTGGACATATAGGTTCGTATTTATAGGTTAATAGGGATTTTATTTGTTGTATCCTTTCAGTTTGTGGATATGAGTTGTGTTATTTTTGCTGGGTAAATAGGAAAGGTGTTATAATAACAAAAGCTTTATTACAATGTTAGAAATGTACACAACATGGAGGGTTTTATATATAATTTTAGCAGCCTTGACTGTTCTTAAGCCTTTCTTGATTCAAATGTCCTCTGGATTTTACAACCTTTCAGCCAATCTGAAAATTATATGTTGGTTCATGTGTTTTCTCTTGATACTTCAATGTAACATGATTGGTTGTCAAAACCTTTAGAGATTCAAAACTTTTTATGAAGATTATGACAATCTTATCCCATTGAGTGCTGATATCATTTGAAGAACCATTGAAACCGGTAAGCACTTGAAAGCCCTCTCATCCTAGTATGAAACTCTTCAGCTCTGCAACACCCACGATCTTGATAAGGATCGAATTTCGAGCTTTTAAATTTCATGGGGTACGCTTTAACAGCTCAGTGTAGTGGTCCACACTTTTCTACTTCTTTCAGTTTGGAATGAAATGTGACTGTTCACCAAGATCTTCAGATGGTTAACTACTCAGAAGTGAAGAGAATGCCAAGTGAATCTTGAAGGTTCTGATTTCAATCCCTGCTAAAGTCGTGGATGTGTACTGCGGATGGATCTCAGAATAGGGTGAAACAGCCGTCTAGTAGCCCCAGGCATCCAATGGAACCATTGATGCTTGCTAACATATGAATTTTGTCACTTTGTAAAAGATCGATTTCTATTTACTTTTGTCTTGAAAGAACTTCGAGTCATTGTGTCATGAAATATCATTTACGAACGGCATAATTTAAGCTAGATGGCTTTATTTCTATCCTATGAAATTTATTAATTACCATTTATCATAGTTATTGATCCAATATGGATGGAAAACTTAACTAAGATGATGGATTTAAATGGCACTTCGCTGTTTAAGAGATTTAAATCACGATTTCATGCCGACTAGGTAGATTTATTCAAATACATATAAACATATCGATTTATTCCATAGCCTTTAATGAGCTAGATCATTTATAATTAGGTTTGTTGATTAATCTATAAGGTGTGAACACAGTTTATTCATGAATTACTGGTGTGTATGTGTTTTTTTGAGCATCCATTTCTCTATTGATCTACTTCCCCTGGATTTCGTGCTTGTTGGTACTCGTCAGTAATTGATATCTGCAACTTTGAGGGAACTGATGTCGCTTCTGACAGTCTAACCAACTCCACCCTGTGCAGCAGTCTACGACGTTACAATTGATCTATTCACGTCGTGACTAACCTCCTGTAGGACTAGATTAGATACATTGATTGTCCACTACTAGGGAGTAACCAGTTTCATGTTGTCTGGCCCTCGATACTAACTAAATATTACCAAATAAAGTCCATCAAGGTGGACTGCTATAGCAGTCCACTAGTCTCGAAGGCTCACTATAGTAAGCCTTCGAGACTAGTGACCAAATTATTCCCATATAAAATAACTGATTATAAAAGTAAGTCATATTTCCCAACCTTTTCTTCTATTTATGTGATTGACCTTAAGACCTAACGTTTTTTTTAGTGTTTGCAGTATTAGTTTTTCTAGGAGTTCCATTACTTGATGATACAATTAATTGTTGATTTCAAAAGTTGTTGGTGTTGTGTCCTATCAGCTGGACTGTTTAGTCGTGAAGCTTTTTTTGTCATTCTAGACAACGTTATCACCACAAACTTCAAAAAGAAGTGAGCGGTATGGTTTTCTCCACAAGTTATTTAGTAGCTTGTTCTGTTGGTCTTGTATGTGATTGGTTGTTCCAGCCAAGATATTGCTACTGTCGCCATGTTTATTTTGATTGGTTGTCCTGAAATTCGACCTTCATGTTGTTTTTTATTGGTTAATGTCAATATGTCTGTTGATTGCTGACTCACCTGAATAGCAAGCTTCTAAAAATTCTCCAGCGTCCTTTGTATTTTCTCTGTGTAAAATTTCCACATTTATTCAGTCAAATTCATGTCTACAGTTGTCTCTATGTGCTGATGTAAGCGAAGATATGACGTTTCACTGCTAGTTTATGTTCATATGGACAGATGCTAAAAGGGCAACCATTGTATCCAACGTAGTGTGTTTCACAGTTTGCTATAATATCTTTTGACCTGTATAACAGAGAGTGAAGAGATTTTGTGTGTTTGTGAGCTAAAGCGATTCCAAATGGCTTTAGTAATCTACCCGAGATCTTGAAGACGTTCTTCATGAAGGGTGGGACAATCTGTCTGTTGGTTTTCTTCAATATTAACTTTTTGGCTGATGACGAATTATGTAAACATCTTTTGTTAAAGTTGCATGGGTAACTGTTCTGCTGGAAAACAGTCATTAAATAGTTTTTCTCTTTGCTCCACAGAGTTGATGTACTACTGTAGCTCTTTCGCTCTTTTGGACAATGTTTTTATATAACTGATTTTATGTGATGTTGGGTTGTATTTATCATGTTTTCTTTTCATTCTCTATATCTCATAAACTCACACGTATATAACTATTGATCTCTGATGTATTTATTCTAGCAAATTTCAGTAATATTCCTTACAGGCAAATAATTCTCACGTAAAGTAGAAAAAGTAAAACCATATCAGATAGACGTCATTGTTAAGCATTACTAATAGTAGTGGGAATACATTTACAACACTGAAACGGAAGTGATATTTTCTAGCGAATTTATTCTAACCATCAGTCAGTTAGTTGATGATTATATGGTGAAATCAATAAATTCAATGTTCAAGGTCATATGAGGTTAAATTTGTCTGTACATTTTAATTACCAAATCAAACTATGCTAAAATTAAAGTGTGTGTATGTGTGAAAGAAAGTAAGCTATTTTGTTAGCTTCATTATTCAACACAAGCGGATTTAAACAATCTACAAAAAAAGAGAGTGGAATGGAATTTTCCGGTTTTGTTTTAATTGGTTAGAGATTAAAACTGTTGTACATTATTACTGTAAATGAAAAAAACAAAACAAAAGTGTATTATTAAATAGATTGTTTTGGAGGTGGTTTTGCAACATTATAGATTTTAGTTGAATGACTACTAAGACTAAGTTACTCTTCAACAGAAAGGTCAGTTGAGCAAAGAGATAGATATTGTTTAGTCAGTTATCTTCTCGTCTTGACTGTATACCAGCATTATACACTGACCTAATTATTGTGTTTTGCACATCAACTTAATAATAATAATCACAAAAATCAAGTATAATGCAAAATATTAACTTCATTTTATGGAGCGACTTTGAAGTTCATATTAACAAAACCATTAAAATAACCAATCAGCTTTCAATATTTCAGTTATGAAGGAAGAAATATAATTGGTTGTTTCAGTATTTATTAGGGTGATCTTTAAAGTAACTCATGTTATGAGTATCTGCCTTTTTAGTCAAAATAAAAGAATCTAATTGGTTATTTCAGTTGTAGCTAGGAGTGATTTTAAAGTCGCTCTACAGTATTACCTACGTAACAAGTCATTCGAACTGTTACATGTTGCTAAAATTTACATGAAAACACAAACTTTACACTCACTATCCGCATACATTTGCAAATATGAGGCTTGTAAATATATACCTGAAAAGACTGTTAACAACGTATCATAATTCATAAGAGTGATACAATACACTTCAGACATAGAAAATATGACGATGCCTTTGAATGTCAAGTAAAAGATTCAGTTGTACTCTGAATAGCGTAGTGGTTCAGTCTCTAATTGTAACACTAAGTGACGCAAGTTGGGATCGCCGAGGGGACACTAGTTTCCTCTTAGTTACAAATGCTTACAAATAAGTGGTAACAAACATGAAACCTAGGTCAATAAGGACTTCCTACCGTTTGACTTTGAACATGTGACACAAAAATACAGTCTTGGATTATTACAACCTGAATCAATCGAATTTGACTGGTGATGAGCACTAAAAGATGGGTTGCCCAATCGTGATTAATTTATGCATAGTATCAGTTTTATTCTCCGAAACTCATGAGTACCTGCAAAGGCATATGTTTATGACCTTTCGTACAGTTTTCCTTAGAGTTTGTGGCTGTCTACATCATGGTCTCTGTTTCCAATCCTAGTGGGAACAACATTAATCACTGTGATGTAGATACATCCAGCTGATGATTCCCGAATAGGATGAAATGCGCATCCTGAATTTTGTTGTTAGCCACTATCCATCATTAAATATTATTCCAGTTTGAAATACACGAATACAGAATTAGTAAGTACAGTTCCGTTAACTTTGTAATATGTTAATCATTTATAGGTAAAAGTACTTTACATAACTGACAATGAAACTGTCTTTCTTTTACCAACTATATTATTGTTAAATTTGTGTGTGAAATATATAGAGAAATATTAAAAATGTTTACCAATCAATATTTTTTCGAAAATATTTGCACTACTCTGTTACAAGCACTACTAACAGAAGAATGTCAATATTCACGCGACTCATAAGTTTAGACAAATATTTTACCATTTCTCTTTCTACAAAAATATGAATGATTATATTCCGCACAGTATTGATTATTTCATTTCCAATTCATTGTTCAATCATTTGGTGTAACAGCTAGACTGTCTTAAAATATTCATGATCGGTTGAAAATAAAACTTATTGGTAATCTAGATTCATTGACTTCAAAGTAAAATTCATCGTTGACTGACACTATTGAAAACATGGGAATACTGGAGAGCCGTTTCTTCCTCGTACGAGCCTCCTGAGTAGTATGCACCCATAATCTCACCAGGGATAGAACTCGCAGCAAATCAGCCAGCCGCTGGATTGATTTCGGTGAGCTTACGTTATCTGAACTAGATATTGAAATCTTAAGGCTCTTATTGGTATTCTTGATAACACGGTCAGCATGGAATTTAAAATTCAGTGAGTTATGAGGAAGTGGTTTTCATCAGTATCCTGGTATCCTGTTGACCATCTGAAAATGTTAAGGAATTGCTGACTTCTTTTCATCGTGATACTGTCGTTTGGAAGCAAATGAAAATTCTCATTTGTTTGATTGACTACTGAGATATGGGCCGATTAAAAGAGAGCACTTGTTCCATATGTGGTATTGTGAGTGTGATTTTCATTTAGTAGTTTTCACAAGCTGACATCAATTGAAGAAGTATGAGAAACCTCGCAATACTGAATGCTTGCTTCTTAGTGTGGAAATGCTCGGCAGCATGATTGAATGACCGCCTGATGGAGCTAGACAAGAACAGTCACACCTGCCATGTTTTCAGTGCTTTTGCAACTGATATCGCTCCACAATGTCGAAAAGTAGTCATAAGCCACCAAGTGAACGTAATGAGGGCCGGTTAGATACCTAACTAGTTATATCTGACTGTCGAAAGAGGAGTAGTGGAATAGGTGAGAATGTCAACCACTTCATTTACTCAGGGAACTAAGATTGTAGTAGTTGGATATGCTGGATTAACCAGTCTCTTGTACAACAAGGAGAGGTTTGATTTTTTGGTCGAAAGGACTATCATTTTGATCAATTTTGAAATGATGATTAATATCTGAAATCTTCAAACTAAGTTTTGTTCCTTTTTGTCAGTTCACAGTTGACCTTGAAATATCCTACCTTGTTAGTCACTCCGTTCACCCAGAACGTCTGTTAGTCGTCTCCGGTCACTAAGGGACTATCGAAAGATCTATATACGTATGACATGGCATAACAATGTAGCTGAAAGAAGTAGAATAGGTAAAAGAAATTTCTCTGAATATTCTAGTCAAGTGTGATCAAGTAATGTGAATGGTCATACATTGCCAGTCAGTTAGTTATTTCAAGTAAATGGATGTTCCGAGAAACAATGAGAAGCGATGGGTGTTTGATTTCAGTTGACTAGCTGAATATTGATGTGATCAGGATGACATCCTTCGGAGTTATGAAATGTAGATAGAGTAAACACTGAGTCCCACCAAATAGTTGGAAATTATGATTGAATAATTACAGAAAAGTTTATAGTCTCCAGTTGTGTCTTTATTAGCTTAGTTAGTTCTGTGCATAGACTGGGGCTGATAGACAGATAGATAGACAAGCAGGTTGGTAGGTAGGCAGATAGATAGACAGACAGATGGACAAATCAATGAAGAACCTCACACAGATGTTCATCTGCTCAATTTGTCCTACTTCACAGTTGCATAAAAAGGACAAGTTGGTCGATAAAGAGCAACTACAAAATAGATGAATGTGTATGGGAGAAGAAAGAAGAAAGGAATGAAGGTTGGGGAAGTTGTTGAGCTGTCTGAGCATAAATATTTAGCTAAATTAAGGTTGGTAGATCCTAATAGTATAAGAAATCTAGAGAAAGGTTCAGTTGTGACTGTGTATGTGATTGCACACAATTACACAACTGGATAGGACAGAGCGATAGTATGAAAAGTTAACTTAAGTGGAGAGAGATTGATACCTGACTCTTCGTTTATCGAATCAACCTTAAATACATGGAACAGGAATGGTTCCGCACGTGTTTCAGACTAGTGGAGAATACTACTATCCTTATCATAAAGAAGTAGAGAGAATCAGAACTAAGTAAATTGTGTCTCAAAATTGTGGAGTTACCTGATAGGAATGTGGATAGTAAATTTTTTCCGATACTTTACCCAGTTAATAATAATACTATTTCACAGTGTAACAAATCTTATAAAGAGAATAAAATGGTATTATGATCTACCATGGTACTCAAGTTTTACTTTTATGCTGACTTCACTATTCTGTTACTTTCAACTATAAATAGGTGGTTACTAACCACCACAAAGATGCAGTAAACTACGTTTTCAACTTCTCTACTTTTCTTATAATTCCAAGTCACCCAAAAACTCAGTAGTCTTTGACTCGATCGTAGCTAAAGTACGCGATACACGCTACTGAGGGGTCTTTAACATTCAGTGTTATCCTGGCTAGTATAAGTTCGTGGCAAAAACTATCTTGAAGTCTGTTATAGTATGCAGAAACATTCACAAAATATTATTAAAAACCTGCACATGACTAAACCATTTTTCAACCAACCGTTTTGTCTCGGAGTTTTGGGAAAAAAACGTGAACCAACGTGTAAGTATCAGGTTGGTTGAAGAGATAAAAAACCAGTCAAATTAAAATCTAGTAGGCCTAAAAATAGTCTAAGCCGTTGTAATATACATAAAACCTTGTAATTTGTATACATATGTTTGACGTTGCAAAATACACCTTCTGTTATACTATTGCCTTTTCTATTGATGGAGAATCTGAGTGACCATTTAGGGTGGAATCGGAAGGTATTTCTACCCACTTCCACATCCACACAATGCAGACTGTGTTAAGTTATTGGTAAAGAGATATAAAAGTGACAACTCTTTCTGTTGAAGAATTTCAAACTCTGTTACAACACTCTGAAGAAAGAAGGAAAGCCGCATCAGTGAGGATTATTGAAAAATCCAAGTAAACGCTGAATGATATCCAGGCAGAAGCTACATCCATAAGTCCTAAGATTTTGAAAAAGTCTTTTGTAAATACTTCATTGGTAGACACAGTAAAGCTAAAAATTAGTTGAAGAAAGGTAACGTTACGTCCGTGGATGAGGGCGATGTTAACCCTTCCACTCTCTACCCCTGAAATGCAGACATTCAATCAGATCATGTTGATAAAAACCATGAAGTACTTTTCGAGAGTTTGCAATATGACGTAACATGTTTGGTGCCATCCAGCCTTTCTATCATCATGCTTCACAATGAATGTCCACGAGAAGTTTCCAAGGAGTACCAGGGAGGGCTCAAACATCAAGGTCAAATATTACACGGATACCCAAAGGGGTCCAATGCCCCTGCACACGTACCAATAAACATAGTTACTTTGCATGATAGTGGATTACTTTATCAAAGATAGTTTATATTCATACAAGAAAATGGACACAAGGACCATCTGGAAGCCAGGTTCACCTTGAACATCATATCCACTAACCTGCAAGCAACTGGAAACCCCGAATCCTTCCAAATTTACAGGTCTCTCACAGTGCATCAGATGGTCAGAAGCAAGTCATCGGGTAGAATACTGTGGTACTGACTATGGTGATTCACCGCATAGCGGAGTATCTTGTTATTCAGAGCAATTACACCTAGATTACTCTGTCTCAAACTGGACACTAGATCTTAGGCTGTCATCTACAAAACTGAGGTTTGTTGGCAAACAGAACCAAAACACCATGATAACACTGTCTGCTTAAAAAAGCATAGGTAGATTTTGTTTATTGAGGCTGTCAAATTTACTTAACCGTTCCACTGTTAAAGGCCTCATGGAAACGCTTAAATCCACGCAACTGTAATTCCACACCTAAAACTGTGGGGAATGCTTTTGCAAATACTTGTCAGTCTACATGTTCTTAAGCAGGGATGGAAAGGTCCAATAAATTTCACTCTTTAGAGTGTCAGGGAATCATTCCGTTCATTCCAACTACATTTCAATTACTTCAGACTACGACATAGCACAGATACAGCAGAAGAGCATTCACGGATAATTTGTCACTAGCCAGCGCAACGTTACTATTCAGTCAAAAGATATCATTCCACTACTCCTCTGCATTTCAATGGAAAGGTGTTATAGTACGCAGAGACATTGAAAAAGTCTCCTTAAGAAGCTGCACATGACTAAACCCTTTTTCAACCAACCGCTTTATTTTCGAACGTGTAAGTATCAGATATGTTGACGAAATAAAGCGCCAATCGAAATTAGATCTGGTGGGCCTGCAAATAGTCTAAACCGTTGTAATACACATAAAACCTTGTAATTTGTATACATATGTTTGACGTTGCAAAATACACCTTCTGTTATACTATTGCCTTTTCTATTGATGGAGAATCTGAGTGACCATTTAGGGTAGAATCTAAAGGTATTTGTACACACTTCCATATTTACCCGCTTCAGGCTCTATCAAGTCACTGTAAGGATATTTAAAATTGGTGACTGAAGTACATAAAATATATCGAAAAACTTCACAAACCACTCAGCTGAAAATATTTCTAAAAAGCTCAAGGATAACACAGGTAGAATAGCTACTTGAAGCATCAAGTGGTTGAGGGCTTCTTTGAGTAGAGAGAAGAATTGTTCTTCATCTACAACATCCTGTTTTTATTGTGTAGTTAGTATAAAATGATGTGGGTTGTTTTCGGTTTCTAATCATACTCCCCCATGCCGTCTAACATTGTGGTGTTATAGCAGTATAACTGAAAAGAACTAATTGTAATTAGGAATAACGTGTTTTAAACATCAGAACTAAAGAAATTAATCAATCTATTTCCTCAATCTCAACTAAGATAAAGTGGAGAAGGTTTGAGCTTATAGCGTACAGACAGTGAGTAGCAGGTAAATGAAGACTAAATCGAACACTTTCATTTAAACAGAGGGGATTGTTGGAAATTAGACGGTTATTCCTATCTAATCGAATCGAAACAAAACGCAAACAACAACCCTTCGCTCATTTGTTCATTAGGTAACGACCTAAACCTATTTTCCGAAGGCTAATGATTCCACCTGGCCGTCCAAACCTCGGAAGGTGGAGGAGTGTTTAAACCAATGACCCACCCACCTGTTGAAAGTCAATCACCTAAACCAATGATCCACAGCCCCTTCGTTATTAGTATAACATATTTCCCCCTCCTGTAAGTGTAAAGTATAAGATGGTACCCAGAAATGATTAGAAAACTAAGTAGATAATCACTGTTAAGGTGACTGATTGACAGACAAAATTGTTATAGAACCTCTTACAAACGTGCATCACTACAAGATGCCTCACTTTATAGTAGTACACAAAGAACTGGTAGATAGAAGGAGACTGACATCAAAGTAGATAAAGTTGAGCGACAGAATAAGCAATCTGAATATGCAAATGCTCAAGCTTTAGAAGATGTTAAGGAGTGAATATATCTACACCATTGTGACCGATTTTCATCCACCTCACCAACAATCCTCAACAACTGATTTCTTTCGTTTCGAAAAACCCAACCAGACAGTTTGCATCCCCCCATACGACTCAGATCAACAGTTAGGGAATTCATGGACCGATGCCACACCTTGGTCTAGCCACACTCATCCCCTTTCCGTCCTAATCCAACCTTCTCTACCATGGCACGTTGAGGTAGGTGGTGGCTTGACATGCACAGTACATGTTCAAACCATCTCAGTCAACTAAGGTTCACAACCTCATCAGTCGACTTGCGTGTCTTGTCTGGTACACTTTGCCTGACCTAAACATTTCCCATACGGCGGTTTCATCACATGCAAACAACGCTACGAAGAGATCTGTGGTCAAAACCCAGTAACTACTTCATTTCTCCTACTTCTAATGTCCATGTCTTACAACAGTAGAACAGTACAGAACGGACTACAGGGCTGTATACTCATCGTTTGAGAGATAATCAGATATCTCGTCAGTCTGCGGTACAGGTGATGCAAGTTGGCAAATGTCAAGCATGCCTTCTATATCCAAGCTGAGATTCTATCAGCAACCAGTTTGAATGAGTTTCCAAATCGATACCTATTGAGTTTATTGGTAGCATACTTAAACAGTTAAGGTTTAAAATGATTCAGATAGCTAGGTATGTGTTCAGATCTCCTCCATTCATAGAATAAATAAAAGCTGTACGAAGTTGCTAATGGGTAAATTGTGGTGAAACATTTATTCACAGGTTGATTTCTTCTACGCTTCCTAATTTCCTGTTGAACTTACTATATGCGCGGTAATTTTAATACAGAGATCAGTTAATTACTTATGTTGTCTTCTTGGTATGATTGAATTTTAAACCATTTCACAAGGAACAATTTAGTTTAGTGGGAAGAACCTGATTTCAAAAGGTATTTTCAACATCCATCTGTTGTATTTCCGCAAGTTTTTCAACTGCAGACAGAATTAAAACTAGAAGTGTTCAGAAGGATGAAATAAAAACACAAAAGCTATTAAATAATTTTTTAATTACTGAAGAGTAGCCTCTTTCATATCGTCTAGTCTTGAGTGGTAACTGAATTCTATCGACTATTTTGTGGCCACCAAACTAAATGACTTACCATCGCGATGCACCTTGATGAATATCAGTCGGTAGGAAGCTATTGGCAGGAAGCCTCGCTTGCGCTTATAAAGGCCTATAAACAAGGTATGTCTGCAAACTTGAAAGAATTGATGATTCTTGTTTGGTTCGAATCCACCCCACTCTCCAGTTGATGTATCTAATCCAGTCCAGCAGAGAGTAAGTCATGTCTGGAATAGCTCATTTGTAACGTCTCTGACAGCTGCGCTGGGTGACATGGATTCGGATTGCGCCAGCAAGCATGACACCTAGGTCGGGGCTTTCTTTCCACTACCACCATCCAACTAAAGTCTATAGAAGTCATCCTATTCATAAGCATTCTACTTGAAATCTAATGCTCTGGTGGAGTGAACTCTGAAGATAACAAAGTCAGATAAAATTGCTGTCCTCTGAATGGTTGTTCAATTTCCAAGTGAGATAACGTTGAAATCATGCGATACATACTGTTCTAAATGAACTCATAAGGGTCAAGGATCGATTGAAAGCTCCATACCTAGAATAAATTCTACCTGGTAAGATAGAACTATTGGCTATTTTAAGAATTCAGGCTAAAACTGTCAGTTAGCTAACTTGTTTTACTGTAGTTTTGGCTTCTTTTTATTGAAATTTATCTGAGTGGATAGCAGTACGCTAAGTACAGTCATATTTAGTGTCTTAATAGGCCATCACTTAAATTTAATTCAGCAAAAGGTCTTCCGTATTGGATAAAACAACTCAGCAGTGTGTTGGATGCAACCTTTGAATTTTAGAGGGAGTAAGTTTGACCTGAAACCCGGAGTGAACACCAAAACCTTCTACAACATGCGTGCACATATCTGATAAGTCATAAATAGGATGAAAAATGGGTTCCCCAAAAGACAAACGGTGGCTGATGTCAGTCAAAGAACTACTCAAAACTGGAGAGTATTGGTCATCTGTTTTGCTGTTTTTTTTCCCCATCAAAACTGTGCATCTATCTAACTCACTACATATGGTAAAACCTCGTAACGAGCATGAAAACTCTCATATATTGCCTCATACTTCGTCAATCTGCATTCTCTAATTCCGATCAGTGTTCTTTTCTAGTAACCTTTCTCACTCCACATCTAGTCGATCCTACGAGTCGTAGCTATCCATTTGAGTCTCGGTCATGTAGATATAAAAAATGACAATTCCCTACCCAACATTAACTGAATTATTTCAGAAACCCGAACATGTCAAACCATACGATGAGTGACCAGTAGCTGTTAACACTTAGCAGTATCCAGAAACGCTTCAGTTGTCCAGCATACAGCCTGAACCTGAAGGGGACGAAGATAACAGATCTCTAACTCCCCTTAAACCTCGCCTGGATAAATAGTTCACTAGTTACTAGCCTGTCAAAAGCCAGGATACAGAGAGAAGGTTGGGCACATGGCTAGCAACCCTACCCCGTAAAACCAACCCAACCGCTAAACAAACTTCAAAGCAAAAACAAAATATAAAAAATAAAGATAAACTCATTCCTCGCTGGAATCGGAGAGACGACATGATGCCGGTTGGTGAAAACCTTCGGTAAACCAGTCAGTCGTTGTGTATTCTCTCGATGAAAGCGAAAGCAATCATGGGGACACAGAATGTCCGCACCATGTATGAACCTACCAAGCCTGGTCAGATTGCAAAAGAGATGAGGAAGTACGGCATGGATGTGCTTTAGAATCTGCGAAAGCAGATGCAATGGAAGTGGACTCTCCAAACTGTCAAGTGGAGAGTCAATAATCTACTCCGATATTGTCACTCAGACGACAACCACAGGTTTTGGAGTGGTTGTCATGATGTCCTCAAGAGCATCGAAGGCTTTCATGCAGTGGGAGCCAATCTCCTCCTACAGGTTCATGACAGCAAGATTCAAATCAAAGGGGAGGAAAGTCACAATCATACAATGCTACGCTACACTACACTATGCACCTACGAATAATCCAGATGAAGAGAAGAAGGAGGAATTCTACAGACAAATGCAATCAGTGTAGGACAAGACCCCACTTCAGTTGGCGATATCAAGATTCTAATGGACGACGCGAATGCCAAACTGGGAGCGGACAACACAGGAGTGGAACCAATCATACGTGGAGAAGCACTCGGTGAAATGAACGAGAATGGAGAACTGTTTGCAGGTATCTGCGCATTTATTGACTTGGTGATTGGAGGCAGTGTGTACAGGCACAAGGGTATTGACAAAGTGACATGGATATAGTTTCACCAGACACCAAACACACAAAAATCAGATCGACTTCATCTCAATGTGGAGAAAGTGGAGGTGGAGTGGCAGCCTGCTGAACAGAAGATCAGATGAAGAAGGGGAGCAGATGTAGGTCCACACCAGTCACTACCTAGTGCAAGGAACCTGCCTTCAAAATCAAGTTGAAAACCTTCACAGAAAATGCTGATAGGCCACACTTCAGGTTCAACACCCAAAAACTGAAGGACAAAACTACAAAGGATATCTTCACGTCAGTCAGTCAGTCATCAGGAAAAAATTGGAGACATTAGGCAACATCCATGAAGAAACCTGAGTGGAAGAACACTGGAACTCTTTGAAAGAGATGTTGAAAGAAACCTGCACAACCATGTTAGGAAGGAAGAGGAAGAGGAAGAGGCAAGACGAAGAATGGATGTCGACGGACACATGGAAGATGATAGAGTAGGAAGAGGGAGATGGTGAAGCAGAAGATAAACCATTGCGGTGCAGTGCAGTGCAAGGATGAACAAGGAAAAGAGGAAGTGAACACAACCTATGAAACACTACACTGGACAAAGTGGTGAAGGGGAGTGTGTGGAGAGACAAAAGACACTTCTACGACACATTGGCGAGTGAAGCAGAACAGGCCTGAGGTAGGAGGGCGAGAGACCTGCCAACACTATATCAAATAAGCAGGTTACTATTTTGGATAGTAGAGATCAACTCAGATGAAACCAGTGAGAGAGAGTGAAGGAAACCTAGTTACCAAAGAGAAGAAACAAAAGAAACAGCAGGGTGATCACTTCAAAAAAGCTCCCGGATCGACCACCACCACCTGCAACTCGTCCAAAAAGACGGTTAGAAGCCCAGCCACAGAACTATCAGTCAACAAGAACACTCCGACAAAAGCAGAGAGGTGAAGTTCTGAATGTCATTAAGTTGCTGAAATCCAAGAGAGCAGCAGGTCCAGATGGAATTCCACCAGAAGAACTGAAAACAGACGCAGAGAAAACAGCGAACACCCTCACGCCACTATTGCAAAAGGTTTGGAAGGAGGGAAGGTAAGGTACCTGCTTAGTGGCAGAAGGGATACCTCGTCAAATTCCCAAAGAAGGGTGATCTAAGTCTTTTCAAGAGCTGGCGAAGAATCATGCTCTTTTCCACACCAAGCAAAATATTAAGCCGCATCACCCTGGAGACACTAAAAGATGCGCTGCATTAAAAAATTACCGCCGAAACAGGCTGGTTGGACGACTTCAGGTAAAACAAATCATCTGTGGATCAAATTGGAACGAAAAACTCTACATCACTTTAGAAAAGAGTATAGAATAGCAGTGAACTCTCTACCTCAACTTCATTGATTTTGAAAAAACCTTCGACAGCGTTGACCCAGAAGTAATTTGGCAACAAATTAAACACTACAGAGTATCATAAACCTTTGACAACCTCACTCAACAGCCATATGACGACGCCACATGCCGAGTGGTTCACAATGGATAACTCATTGACCCCTTTGAAGTTAAGACAGGAGTAAGACAAGGCTGCCACCTACTATCATAGATAGTCTTCCAAATTGTGGTCGACTCGACTGGACTCGACTGGATCATGCAGCAAACCGTGAGGAACGAGAAGATGGGCATAAGCTGGCTGGACCGATGGAAAGACTCCAGAAGAAGATTTGGATTTCTCTGCCAATGATGATTTATGTCTAATGTCTTGTCGCACAAACTAGAAGATCTACATGCCAGAACTAACAAATTGACAGAAGAGGCAGCAAGAATACCACTTCAGGAGAACGTAGAGAAGACAGAGGTGATCAAGATACCCAGTCAACAACTGCATCAACAACAAGCACCAATCACCATGAACAGGAGAAACCTAAAAGAAGTATTCTCTTTCACCTACCCACGCAAGGCAGCATCGTTTCAACTACAGGTGACACAGGCACACATAAGGATGTCAAAACAAACATCGGGAAAACAGCAAGACAAGCCACCCTTCATTAATCTGAAATCAGTGTGGAGATCCACTACACTCAGCATAAAGCGTGAACAACATCCGGATTTCAAACACAATTCCGTCAAGTCAGTGCTGCTATATGATGCTTCACAAACTTGGTGCGCTACCAAAATCATTTCAAACAAACCAGAGATATACATCATCAACAGCTGCCACCTACACTCACTCGATAGTGAAGATCCGATCCTATCCGATGCGATGCGATCAGATCAGATCAGATCCGATCAGATGGCCATAATAATGAGAATAAGCAATGAGGAACTCTGGCCTGACAACGAACTAACGAACTATCGAAGCAGGAACCTATCACCCAACAAATGTGCAGAAGAAGAAAGTGTAGACTGGATTGGATTGGATTAGGTATACAGTGAGAAGGCCGACTGAGGATATCAGGCATCAGGCCATGCCAGACCAGACCCTCGAGTGTAATCGGAAGGGGAAACGACGAGTTGGGCATCCTAGCTGAGGGTGACATGGAGGAGATGATGTGAGGAATAGATGTGAGGTTGTGTGGAGTCGTGGAGTGAGGTTGAAAAGACTGAAGAGAGAGAGTGGAATGGAGGCTTGCTACTGAAGCTCCATCTTCTATTAGGAACACTAGGGACAAACAAAATAATAATAATAATAAAACCCCCTTGAAATTGGAAAGTTTATATCGAACCCGAAACGATACAGGGTAGCAGGACGTGATGGTTGGCCATCTGAAGTCTACAAGAATAGAGGTAGGAAACTAGTTATTAAGGTGACGGAGGTACTGGGTAGCGTGAGAATCAGAAGTAGTGCCGTCAGACTGGTCAACTTTTCTGATTATCCCAATCTATAACAAGGGACAGAGGTCTTTCCTTGACAACGATAGTGGAATTAGCTTATCTAATATTGTGTCCAAGTGCCTAGGGTCCATAGTTATCCGACGTATAACTAAAGGTGGAAAAGAGCAGACTCATGAAAACTTGGCAAGTTTCAGACCTGGTCGAGGTTACATCTATCAGATGCTCACCCTTCGAGAGGTTCTGGAACAACGGTATATTCACTGGAAGCCGACACTTGCAATATCTCTTAACTTGAAGGCGTCATTTGACTCGGTCGACTGTGATGTGTTGTGGCGGCTTCCGGTTGTGAAAGGAGTACCAGGTAAACATATGACGCTCATCAAAGCCCTCTACTCGAACTGAGGCAGCCGTGTCAGGGCTGAGGTAAGTCTGACTTCACAGTAATTGATCTACTCCCAAGAAATTATCTAGTTGACATGAAGTTTGAAAAGGATATTGTCCTACTAGATAAAGAAGATGCAATGAAGGGTCTTCTGAACGCATTGAGCAGAAATCTGAATATGCTGACATGCGTTTTGCACTTGACAAATGTAATATGATGCTTCAGGACTGGTCTTCTGTAAGTCCTCCCAGTCTGATGTTAGGGATTAAAATGGTTGAATGTATCAACCACTTCACTTGCTTGGGGAGTTGCATCGGCTTGAACGAGCTGGTTACTGACGAAATTTCATCTCGGATGCAGAAGGCTGGTTTGGGATTTGCTAACTTGCATCATCTATGGCTCCAACTGGTAAGATATCTGATTATCTATCAAAGGACAAATTTACTGTGCTACAGTTCGTCCTGTTCTGCTACAGGCCTGTGAGACATTACTGTTAAAAGCAAAAACGAAGCGATTACTGAGTTTTGATCACAAATGTCTCCGTAGCATTGTTGGTATGTGGTGGAATCATCGTGTGAACGATACTGAGGTCAGGTCAGGGAAGTTGGATCAGGGTGTAAAAATGTTCAGGGTGGGTAGATTAAGACCTGGAAGCAGTCGATGAAGTTCCTACTGTTGATATTAATTGTGTGGGAGATGTAGACTGCCTGGTTGTGTTCTTAGAGATGAAAGGAATTAATGTGGTTGAGGATTGTTTGTGAGACAGTTGAAAATCAGTCACAGTGGTGCAGATATATTCACTTATTGATATCTTCTAAAGCTTGAGTATTCATACCAACCTTCTCTTCAGATTACTTATCCTCTGACACTATCTAATCTGTTATCTCTCCTGTTCTGTGCACCTGCTGTTTGTGTACTACTGTGAAATGTATCAATTTGAGCGGGTAAACTTGTGTGGAAAGTTTTACGTAGATTTACCTAGTCAGTCTTAGCAGTATCTTCGGTACAGAAATGGCCATATGTTTTTGAAACCTCTAGTAGTAAACTACTGACTATGTATTCTGGTCTTATACCCGAATTTTCAGAGTATAAAAGGAAAATTCTTCATTTTAAGTTACATATGTCTAATTTTGTCTTCAAAGACTATGTTAAGTTGTACAAATCAGCAATCTGCATCTTCATTTCACTTATAAGAAAAACTTCGTTAAAAAATTTCCTTTTCAATATATTTTTTACACTAATGTAGGTCAATGGAAGAAAAGTAATGTTAAATGTACTTACCAGTGTACTGTAACTCATTTACTAGAAATAAGTGAGTGAATAATATTATCCAATTTGATAGAAACATTGTTTTTTTTTCAAACTTTCAATACAGATGAGACTAAAACAAATTTAATGATATACATATATGATTGTCCTGGTACCGTCAATCTGATTATTAGTTAAATGCAGATTTGATTCAAACTGAGTAAGATACAATATATGAATTCATCAATGAAAATTTTGTTATTTTACATATACTACTAAATTCGATTGTTAGCAGTATTCAGTTTTCGTCATAAAAAAGTTATTACATCATCCTTTTAGCATGATGAATGTCTAATTTCCGGGAAAATATTTTTATGCATATTCAAAGAACTCAACTGGTTGTAGTCACTGTGTTTACCCTTTAATGAGTTAACATCCACATTGTACATATGTACGTCATTCTTTGTAATCAATCAAAAAAAATTAATACTTGGGACGGATATCCCAATGTTCGACGAAACGTTGTTTTGTTGTTCTGCTTAAATAGTCATTGTAAAACCAACATCTCTGTTCATTTTGAAAGTGATCAGCACTAAGAATACTTTGTCAGGATTTATTGAATATATTGAATCGTCAAGCGTTTCATTAGTGAAAAAGAAGTTTTTCTGTAGTATGCAAAGAGATTCATTATTAGATGAGCTGGTCAGATTATGTACGTATTTTTGGTAAATACGCAAATATATATGTATGTATGTGGCATGTATGTGTGCATGGATGTGCATAAAGCAATGCATTGCTTGTATGTTACTAGTTCTCATCTGTACACAGAAAAATACACACACTCACACTAGCACACACGATTGTCTGCATTATAAAGCATGGTACCAATAAGATTCACTTATAACATAAACTCACACAAATGTAAATAGATATGTCGGTCGTTTTTGAGAACAAATTAGTGACAGCCATCTGCTCACTACTGAATTGTTTCCATTAGTATTATCTTTTAGGGAAGTGATAGACTAATTACTGCAAGTTGGTGTAATGAGTAATCAAATCTTGACTTTTATATAGTCAATTAGTTTGCAGTAGACTTAAACAACTTAGTGACCCGCAATGCAGTCCATATGCACGTTTCGTCAGACATGGGGCTCGTCAGCTCGATGATGTTGACACTGAGACCTGAAGTAAGTACCCATCGCTTCAAACGTCAGAACGCAACGGGTATCATTTGCTGTTTTTGATACTTGTAATTCCTTGCTGTTTTGCAGTGCTTCAGTAACCCAGTGGATAACGCTCTAGCGTTTGAAGCTGTTTAAACTGGCTTCAGGTCTCAGTGTAAACAACTTCACTCACTGGCATGTGGTTATACCCAGCTTACGAATCCAAAATAGGACAAAACCCGTGTTTTGCATCCCACTATTAGTTACCAAGACAAATACAGCACCGTGAACATTTAGCAG
This sequence comes from Heterobilharzia americana, assembly GCA_944470555.2. NCBI lineage: Eukaryota > Metazoa > Platyhelminthes > Trematoda > Strigeidida > Schistosomatidae > Heterobilharzia > Heterobilharzia americana. Next base: position 52,606,855 of record OX104128.1, read on the forward strand.
TGTCGAGACATCTACGTAGGAGCTAATTTGCCGAAAGAGAGCAAGCAATCCAAACATCTCATATCTGTGGGAACTCGGAGGAAGACTAGGGTAAGCGAAATCATGTGTTCTATCATCGGGAATCAAATTCACTAAGTTGACAGGACTGTCTTCTGACCTAATTACTTTCCTGACAAATGTGTATGTGTTCTATGGTCGCATGCATTCAGAATGACAAAGTTTTCGAGGCTTTCATATGAAGAACATTTCTGTAAGAAACCTATAGGAAATGATGTAAACTTAAAATAACTGAGTAGCAGGAAATTTAATTTCGAGGTTTGTGGGGATTTTACTGATTTCAAGTCAATATTCAACATGGAATGATATCAGTTGGAGAACCAGCGGAAATCTGGGGACATTGGACAGTTATCTCATCTTAGTATGGGACTGTTCAACAGTATGCACTTACGACCCTGAAAGGGACGAAATTAGGTACCTTCAAGTTTCACATCAAATGCGTCAACTATTCAGCTATTGGGTCAAAACTCAGTGATACTCAGTCTCCTACTTCTGTCTGTTCACGAGACAGCGTGACCATCTAATGTCGTCTGTGAGTACCTATCCTCTCGTCCAACTTAGCTTTCCCCACCGGTCAAGACTTCGAATTAGAAGTTCAAAAAAACTCATGTTGAAGCAAGTCACTAATGATCACTAGACAGTAATTCAGGTTGGAAGGTTGTGAGGAGTTTATCAACACCATCTATGGCGTGCTGAAGGTCCTAGAATTCAATCACTGTTAGGGTCATGAGAGCACATTGCGAAGGAGTCCCATCCAAGGATGAAACAGCTGCCCAATGCTCCTAGGTTTTCAATGGTTCTCCAACTAATGTCAGTCCAACTTGTAATCCGGAACTGTTCAGGTCCTTGTCCATGTAAGTTTGCAGTTGCAGTTTAGCTTTGAATGAAGTCAGCTTTATTTCTGTGACTTCTGTTATACAGCCTATTATCCAGATTTAAATAAGGGAGATGTACTGAGCTTGAAAAATTTAAGCTTTATAAACTTTTACTTCAAGTTTTACTCATGAAGTTGCATGGAACTTAGAAGGTATTTCAATTTATTTCACCAAGCTGATATGCTTGATAGATATGAGGTCACCATACGGAATGATATTATCATTTTCGTAAACTCTAGTTATTTTCAAACATCCTATTTTGATTCTCAGTTATGTGAACATCTGTATATGATGGGTAATGGCCGGCAGTGGAATCCAGGACACATGTTTCGTCCTATTTGGGACTCGTCGAATGGATGAACAGGCCTCCCAGTGAGTGATGTTGTCCCCACTGAAGCTCGAACTCGGGACCGATCGCTTCAAAAGCCTAGGCGATATCCACTAGACCACTGACCAGTGACATGTTGTTGTGTGATGTGTATAATTTTGATTTCATAGCTTGCATTATCCGGTCATTGAATTGACCGAATTGATCAGTCTGTATTGGCATATGGACTCTTGCACGGATGCTTCGATATTGCCTGTACTTCAGTTATATGTTCATGATGCATAGTCCACTTGATCCACTCAACAAAGGCATAATACAAGCAACAACAATACAACCATACCAATCACAGAATAAGTGACTATCATAGCTCGGTGGTCTAGCCGGAAAACATCCTGGCGTTTGAAGCGACCGGTCGCGAGTTCGAACCTCAGTGGGAACAACACTCACTGGAAAACTTGTTCCTCCAGCTGACGGGTCCCAAATGGGACGAAGCATGCTTCCTGGATTCCACTGTCCAACCGAAACATATACGTAAAACACAGGCAGTGTCGAAGCATCTGCATAAGAGCCCATGTCCCGGTACAGATCGATCGATTTGGTCCACTCAACGACAGGAGAATACAGGGAATAGCATCACGTGCATTTCTTTCTGCTAAACTGCTAAAGTTATGTTTTCTTTGGTGATATACTCCCTGACTCATGTTACGTGTTTATAAGATACACAATGAAATAAAACTCAGATATGCAATATCCCTCAGGTCCCTTTTAAAAAGTGAAGTATTCAGACTGTATTATGTGATCGATTGGACAACGTAAGTGACATCAACATCCTAATTAATGTTAGGCTCATTTGTCCACTTAGGTAGCCAACCGGAATTCGGGTGTTCTACACCCCATTCTACACATGATTCAGGTTCTGAAATTAATCTGTATGGATGAACCGCTGATGAGCTGGGTCCAATATTCATATAGCCTTGACCTGGCTAGCTCTTTCTCTGCCGCTCAGCATAAATAGTTTACAACCATTCATACAGAGCGGTAGTTTTCTTGGTACGACGATAGTTCTCATTTAAATAATGAGGGTTAATATATCATAGTAAAATCTAGGCACCTAGTTTGTAACCTCAATTGAATCTAATATGCGAAGTAAGTGGGACAAGACGATTATGGTCTATAACTTGGTTGTTCATAATATTTCTAGGTTTTATTGGTCAGCTGGTCAAAAGGAGTTTTTTTCAACGGTACAACAGTCAGCGAAACTGAACAGCACTAAAGTAGCGTCATCAGTAAAGGGAGCATGCTATAAAATACTTGCTTGCCTCTCTCTTTCCTACAATTGCCATTACCAGTTTTCATATTTCCATGCAATAGATGGAGTATGAGACTTAATGCTCAACAGCTATGAAAGGTAAAGTAATGAGTAAGACAGTAATGGTATCGTTTTTGGCAGGAGTTTGTAGATAGTGTCAACTATTGAAGATTGTCATTGTAAAGCTCAAAAACTAAGGCAGCTACCTGGCGATTTTTGTAATTACAATGTTTTAAGCAATATGATCGGCTACATAAGTCTTTCTTTCATAATCCCGTCTGGGAACCAGTTGTATTTCATGCAACAGTAGCGCAATTTGACAAAATGTTAAACGTTGCACAAATGACCCTGGCGCGTTGCTTGAATGCCTTTAAACACCCGTCATCACAATTTTGATCCATAGTATAACGTAAATGTAGACATCTATTCTCATTGATTACTCTACAGTCAGTACTAATTCATATATTCTGATGATTTCCACATTTTTTATATGAATGACAGGTGAATTTGCTTACATCTAGGCATAGAGAATCACGATTGTAAAATGACTAAACATACCTCGTGATGTAACAGAAATATGCAAGTCATAAGGTTCGTAATGTACCCACCTACACTATATGGACCATGTGGTCATGTGTATTGAATGTTTACATTTTTACGAATACTACAGACTCGCCATTGGATGGCTGACTATAGAACTTAAACAAATTAATTTGGTATAAAAAATATTTCATAAAAGCAAAAATGTATTTTTTTTATCGCATGAAGTCGAATTTTTAGTTAACTTCGGTTATGAATGAAGACAAACATGAACAGAGATCTATTTTGAAAAAAAACAATCAGTTTACGGTGAATGTATAGCTGGATTCAAAACGGAATTTTACAAGTTCAATAGAATTGACTGGTAATAATTAAAACAAAGAAGTGATAAGTGTTTGAAAATGAGTAGATGTCTATCAATCTAGGAATCAAGAGGTGACACAAAATGGGTCAGGAAATGAGTTGCTAAGTTAATAATTAGTTCATTATGAAAAAGAATATCTGAAGCTGCTATTCATCATGAACTGACAAGTCGTTGGGAACCTAAGAGCCCTGCAGGGCTATTTTGTCTTAGTACGGAGTTCATCAAGAGTGCGCACTCATGACTGTGTAAGGGACTACAACCCAGCACGCAACTTGATCTCCATAAAACCCAAAGGTCCTGGATTCCATCACTGGTGGGGTCATGGGTGTGTACTGCTGAGGAATCCAGTACTGGGATGAAACAGTTGTCCAGTACGCCTAGGTTTCCAATATTTCTCCAAGTGATTTCAGTCCACGATGAATAAATACCAAATTGAAGTCAATAAATTCCCGGAAACTTTCATAGTGAATAAAAGAATATCTATTCAAGAATTATGCTTCTCTGTCAACTGATAGTTTTTTGGTCAAATTTATTGAACGTTGAATAATCTATATACCAATGTTTACATGAAGTGACGATTAAATTACACATCTAAGAAAGCCAATTAACGCCAGAATTAAATTCACTTGTCTGTAAATACCGTAACATTTATTTAAAAGAGTCAGCTCAATTTTGCAGAATGTAAGTATCATATCTACATGACTGTTTACATTCCCATATTTTCTATCCATTCAATTATCTACGTAAATGGATTATAACGGGTATGCATAAATTATCCTTTAAAGAACAGAAAATAAAACATTTTCAGAGTACTAATAGATAATAATCAACGACTGAAACTTACTATGCATCATAGAAATGTTACATCAAAATAAGTTTGTTATGTAATCAATTCCCAAGATGGACACATATGAATATAATGCCTCCGTATAAACATGATTCACAGTTTTGTTCATGAAATAAAGACTTAAGGCAGATAGATATCTGTGGAATATATGCAGAAAGGATCATTTTCACAACAATACATAGAAGTTCCATACTCTACAAAACCAAATGACGGATTATTACCATTTATTATTTTTCCCTTGGGTTCCTAGTGGAACATAGGGATTTAGTCTTTTCAACCTCACTCCACGACTCCACACAACCTCACATCATCTCCTCCATCTCACCCTCAGCTAGGATGCCCAACTCGTCGTTTCCCCTTCCGATTACACTCGAGGGTCTGGTCTGGCATGGCCTGATGCCTGATATCCTCAGTCGGCCTTCTCACTGAATACCCAATCCAATCCAATACAATCCAGTCTCCACTTTCTTCTTCTGCACATTTGTTGGGTGATAGGTTCTTGCTTCGATAGTTCGTTAGTTCGTTGTCAGACCAGAGTTCCTCATTGCTTATTCTCATTATTCTGGCCATCTGATCTGATCTGATCTGATCGGATCTGATCTGATCTGATCGCATCGCATCGGATAGGATCGGATCTTCACTATCGAGTGAGTGTAGGTGGCAGCTGTTGATGATGTATATCTCTGGTTTGTTTGAAATGATTTTGGTAGCGCACCAAGTTTGTGAAGCATCATATAGCAGCACTGACTTGACGGAATTGTGTTTGAAATCCGGATGTTGTTCACGCTTTATGCTGAGTGTAGTAGATCTCCACACTGATTTCAGATTAATGAAGGGTGGCTTGTCTTGCTGTTTTCCCGATGTTTGTTTTGACATCCTTATGTGTGCCTGTGTCACCTGTAGTTGAAACGATGCTGCCTTGCGTGGGTAGGTGAAAGAGAATACTTCTTTTAGGTTTCTCCTGTTCATGGTGATTGGTGCTTGTTGTTGATGCAGTTGTTGACTGGGTATCTTGATCACCTCTGTCTTCTCTACGTTCTCCTGAAGTGGTATTCTTGCTGCCTCTCCTGTCAATTTTTTAGTTGTTGCCTATGGATATTTGAACGCATTACTGGTCACTAGTGTTATTCACACTAAATTTAGGTGACATGATATGACGGATACATGGTGTAAAAGATTCAAAATATCTATAGGCGAGAATGAGTACCACAATGTAGATCAACTATGTAAAACATAATCAGCTGAGCGAAACACCGACACATATCTTGGATACATTTAGGCTAATTTTAAACCGAAGTATCTTCATTGCTATTCTTTTCTATTCTCACACCAGTGTGTAATAAACCAATGTAGTTATTGATCATTTAATATGTGCTCTTTGACAAGGAATGAAAGACAAATAGGTCTTGAATTGGATCTGATTCAGTTTATATATATATATATATATATATATATATATATATATATATATATAATGTCTGATATAATGGAAAATGAATGCAACCTGTTCTTAAGAGACATGTCACGTGAACAGGGCTCATCACACTCAAGAAGATACACAAATTCAATGGTTCAATGGAACATGATGTAGATAAAAGTGTGCATTTATTTCTCCAAAAATAAACACAGTTTATTACTCAATTAGATAGTGAGACATGAGATGTAGTAGTTTTTCAATACTTTATTTGGATTGATTTACATTTCTAATTCACCTAAAATGTTTACAATAGATATTAAAAACCGTGTACTTCACGGAATGAGGACAGATAGATAGTTTGTTGTAAAGACAAAAAATCAAAGCCCAAAGAACACAAAACCACCAACATACTCATTCTAAGCTACAAATGTTTTCCGTCGTATGAAGATCTTTTGAGTACAGAGCGCTTCTATTCGACAGCAGCTTTTCTTATTACATGAACGCGTTAGCTGTAGAAAATCTTACCAAAAACTGTTAAATACAAACCACCCATCAACTATCCTACTGGATAAAAGATTAGGCAACAAAGTGACGGAAAAATGGAGCGACTTGACTAAACATTAAAGTTCAGAGAATACCAAACCATCATTATTCTCCTCCTGAGCTACAAATGTTTTCCATTATTTCTAGATGGATAGTTTAGCTGCATATTGCTGATTATTATGAAATGTTAGATCGATATTAGAACACTTTCCATATTAATCATTAAACAAAACATGCTTCTAGATTAATCTAATTTGTAGTGGTCATCTTAATGTAAAGGTTAAAACTTGGCCTGACGACTTTGAAAGATGGAGTAGTGTTAACCGTCACCAGGCTTAATGAGAAATCCTGTTATCTTCTGTCATTCTTTACAGGTGTTATGAGAATGTGTTGAGCTCAACTCTCGTTTGCCCTGGCTATCTCATCCTCATTTCTATGATTACTTTCCTAATGCCTTACTTTAGTAACGAACATATTCAGACTAGAAGATTGTAGGGATTTATTTATCCGTTTCAGGTTGATATTCATCATGGACTGACATCAATTGGAGGAACATTGGGAGCATGGGGGCATTAGACAGCTATTTTATCCTAGTATGGGACCCCTTGTTAGTGCGCACCTATGACCCTATCCTACCAGGGTTCGAACCCATTACCTTCATGTTCCATGGCCACCATGTTATCATTGAGACATTGAGTCACAATATGGTAAGACAATCCAGGATAACTTTGTAACTATTAAAGATTCCAACTTTCTGTACTTCACACCCTTATTCTGTTCACCTCTAATAATCAAGCCTTCATTGGTCGTATGTGACTAGAGAGAAGTATATAAAAAACAGTGAAAACCTTGTAATCCACTAGACTTCAGTTTCTAATTCATCTGGACACTATAATTTCCTAACGAAAGAGAATCGAAGTAAAAATGGTTTTCAAAACCCGACTGATAAACTAAAAGATGACGATTTCTGTGATGTTCCGCCAATGAATCAGACTACCATTGGAGAAGGGTGGTATGGTTATCCATCGCCTCGTACTTGAGAATTCTTAATCTACCCCACCCCATTGTATGGCTACTTTTTATTGCACGGGTAACTAAGGCTGAATTCGTCTCTAGATTGCTCATCTTAGTAAGGTTTATCAATCTACACTCAGTTACATCCCTGTGTTCTTCTAGCCTAGCTGACTCCAACAGGCCAGTCTGATCTATTTACTTGACTGAGGTAATCACTTTCCAAGTTATCTACAAATTTCATGGTTCATGTTGACATTTCTAACAGCTGCATAGGTTTCCAGTTGCTTAGCTGAGGTGTCCAGCGGAAACATAGATGGTTCCGTCTATTTATCTGAATTTTTTTGACTTACTGGTCGAACTCTTAAGCTCAGTGATGCTTTTGAAGTGAAGACAGGAGTGAAACAAGGTTGCCTACTATCCCCCATGATATTCCTTATTGTGGTGGACTGGATCATGCAGCGAACAGTGGGCAGCGAGAAGAGGAGGATACACTGGACTGCGGAAAAGAACCTAGAAGACTTGGATTTCGCCGATGACTTGTGCCTAATGTCACATAAACTTGAAGATCTGCAGGCAAAAACTAACAAGTTGATAGAAGAGGCAGCGAAGACGGGTCTTCAAGTGAATATAGAGAAGACAGAGGTGATGAAGATACCGCACCACCACCATCAACAACAACAACAAACTCCAGTCACCATCAACGGGAGAAACTTAAAGGAAGTAACCTCCTTCACTTATCTAGGAAGCACTGTTTCAACTACAGGCGGCACAAGTACAGAAGAGGACGTCAAAGTCAGAATCGGAAAAGCAAGACAGGCGTTCATCAGCCTGAAACCAGTTTGGAGATCTTCTGCACTCAGCATGCGGAACAAGATAGGGATTTTCAACACCATCGTCAAGTCAGTGCTTCTGTATGGTTGAGAGACTTGGCGCGTCATGAAAGGGATTTCCAATAAACTACAGACATTCATCAATAACTGCTTACGCTCGCTACTGAAGATCAGATGGCCAGCATAATAGGAATAAGCAACAAGGAACTCTGGGCATACACTGAGAAGGCCGACTGAGGACATCACGCGTCAGGCCCTCTAGTGGAATCCCCATGGGAAGCGACGAGTTGGGCGAGGGTGTCTGAGGGTGACATGGAGGAGGTCGTGCGAGAAGGAAATGAGAGCTTCTGGGACGTCGTGGAGGCAGGTTCAAAAGACCTCAGAGAACAGAGGTCACTGGAGGCGTGCTACTGAAGCCCTATGTTCCACTAGGAACCCAAGGGACTAATAATAATAATATATAATACTGGTCAAACTCTTAGTTCAATCAGTTAAAAATTTAACTAAACCTACTTGTACTATTGTAGGATGAGATTACCTAACGTCTAGATATCTATTAGAATGAGGTGGTTTTCTGCAAGTACTTGAGTGTAGACTAACGTCTCTTTTTCATTTTAGTTTTCATTCTAGCATAAGTAATTCCGCTTGTTCATCTACTAACTCGAAAATAATTTGCATCCCATTTATCTGCAAGTAAATCTATGCGAAGCAGCTGAGGATATGCTCGCATTTCAGTACAAGAACTGTGTCATACACATATCTCCAGCATACTTTTGGTGTCGAATTAAGTGTTCTAAGAACTATATGTTCCAAGAGGTCTATAAAGGTATTTGCAACGATTGGAGATATTGATGATTTATGTACTACTACAGTTTGTTTATATATTTTATCTTGAAATTTGGAAACTGTAGAAGTGAACTATAACTTAAGTGATCCCGCTTAGTACCCTAGTTTTTTTGAGTGAGCTTAGTAACATTGTGGTCTAGTGGATAACGCTATAGCTTTCGAAGAGAACGTTGTCAAGGTCGATTCCTGGTGGGAACAACATCACTCACTGGGAGGCAGGTACATTCAGCTGATAAATCCCAAATGGGACGAAATGCGCATCTTGGACTCCACTGCTAGCCACTATCCATCATAACTACTGGATTAGAAACACAGGCAATATCGAGGAATCCACTCAGGAGCCTATATGACAATAGAGACCGATCAATTCGGTCCAATCAACGACGGTAGAACTCAAGCAATAACACATGGTGAAGTTAGTTTGTGATAGTATCTAAGGAAACAGTGATTTTCAAACTGGTTGTTAATACTTATTTTTTTAAATGTGATTACAATGTTTATACAGTATAATTATTTCATTTGTAAATACTCTTCCAAAGCATACAATCAAATCAATTGTTTAGGCGCAAAAGAGCAGTTAAGATCAGAAATCATATTCTTAGTTTCCATCAGTAACACCTTTCAAATAACTAAATTTAGAAAATGATCCTAGTTCTTATTCGTGCCAAATCAAATGAAACTCAATAATTCAATGAAGATATGAATACAGGTGCTGTCACGACAACAGTGCGAAATATCTATATGTCAATAGAAAAGCGCTTTAAGCATAAATATTAGGGTGAATCACACAGCATGATCTCAGTTATTAAAAAAAGATATACTATGCAGACAAGTTCAATATTATAAAGCAAACTAAACCTATGCTTCAAAGTAGAAATCATCACTACCTAGATAATTCCGTCATATCCTCCTGTGCATACCAGTTCCCATATGTGTGTGGTGATTTATACATTAGGGAGAGTAATCGAACTACGAAGTAAAGGGTAGTGGATAGATAAACAGTTGGATTCAAATAGTCCGATAAATACAGAGAGGGAGACAGACATCATCTGTGATAGGTAAACACTTTATAGCAACAGGCCATAAGACTGACCCCAGAACAGCCTTTAGACCACGACAGGATTCGAGCCAGCGAGTACCGGGTTTCTAGGCCGGTACCCTACCAAATCAGCTATGAAATCTGACTGCTGACCAGATTTTTATTTCACTTCAATCACCAATAGCTAGGAATAAATTAGGTAATAGTTTGATTATTAGCTTTACATCAACAAATCTCACTCGAAGTGATTTGAGCAATGGCTTTAGACGTCACCGTAGCAGTGAAGCTAAGTGTAGTCCTTCGGTTGTTTCTATGTTTGAATAACCCGTAAAATGATGTGTTTTTGAGTATTTTTAATTACTGTAGCATATTTCACAACCATTTACGAGGTAAATTTATTTTAGAAGAAACTCCTTTCAGTATTCCAGACTGTGCTACAGTTGTTGTCTGTATACTCGTATGTTTCAGTTGTGTTGATATAGTACATAAGTTTTATGAGCTATTTCAGTCAAAGGAAAATAAATCACCAATCATCTGGCACCAGTCTATGAAGTACCTGACTGTTGGTCTGAGTTGTGTGGAGAGATGTGGACTACCTGGCTGGAGTTCCCGAAATAACAGCAATCAATTGTTGAGGTGTTTCGTTGATATGGCTGGGAATCGGTCTCATTGGTGCAGACTTATTCACTCCTTGATATTTTCTAAAGCCTAAATATTTGCACTAACCTTGATTTGTAAATTTGTTATTCTCTGGCACAACTTTGTCTACGCTGACATCACATTTTCTATCCACCTGGCAACTTGAACCGATGAACTTATGTGTGAAGTTCTACGTAGATTCTGTCTATTATCTCGCCATGTTATGCCTATGTTTTTATTAGACATACGCTCTAAATGCCAGTAAAGAAAAGATAAAGCATAAGGTTTTAGAGTGTCCAGTTAGAAACCACTATAAGAGACGTCTTAAACAGACAAAGATTGAAATTATACAAAGTTTATGGTAACTGAAAAACTACCAAGACATGTATTGGTCTATACAATCAACTGCAGACTTGAAGAAGTGATGGTAGGTTAAAGTAGAAGTACATAGCTATTTCTGCTTCTCAACTAGCGGTTTGGGCACAAATATATAGTCATGTTCCAAAAATATAGTTGCGATATGTAAATGACACGTTTACAGTGTTGAAGCCGGAGTCTACAGATAGTTTCTTTACACATACAAATTCAGCAGTCGATGCAATCCAATTGACCTATGAATTAGAAAATGGTGAAGGAGAATTAGGGATGTTGAACTGCAGAATAAAGCAGAAACAAAGTAGGAGTCTAGATAAAAATGTCTATAGAAAACCTTCACACTCAAATCGTTAATTAGACTTCATATCGACTCACCCTATGTCAGTTAAAGTTGGTTTGGTAAAGTGTCCAGGTAACAGAGCCAAAAAGCTTATTAGTAAAACAGAAGATCTCAAACAAGAAACCAGATACATTAAGGACACTCATCAATAATAATCGTCCTAAACTAATTACTAATTTCTTTAGTAATCTAACGAAAACTATGACTAATTTTAGTAAGACAGGTGTTTGTAGTAATAATAAGGGAGATAGTGGCAATATTGTGAAGACAGAACTCACAGAGAACTAAGAATTCTCAATTAGGCTGGGATTAAAGTGACATTTAAACCAACAAACTCTCTTGGAAGTAGGTTAAAAGATCCTACTGATCCAATTAGGCAGCTTAATTTAGTTTACCAAATCCCTTAGCAGCGATTGCGAGGTCACATATATAGGTCAAAATAGTCGACTAGAGTTGGTCGATTGGCCTAACCGAGCACAAAAACCAAGCTAGTATACAACTGGTAGGTCCTGGTGAGATAAGGAATTCAGAAAGACGATCTCGTATAGATACACATGAGATTACATACAACCACACAATAGGATGGGATAGGGTGAAAATCCTTAAGGCTAACACTGCAGGGTGGAGAGAGAGATTGATAACTGAATCTTTCTTTGTAATCAAATCAACACTTAATACATGCAACAAGTATTACTCAGCACATGTTTTCGATTATCTGGAAGATCCTACTATCTACATCATAAACCATGTGTCAAAGTTATCTTGTAGTTATCTAGAAATGACTATGGACAATAAATTATGTCCGAACGTAATCCAGTAAATCATGCTGTTCCACAGTGTTATACATCTAATAAACCAACTCAAATAGAAAAATAAACAACAATATCCCTGTAACAATACAAAAGTGAGACGAATCTGAACGAGGAAGCAACATTTAGGACTCAAGTGTATTGAATGTCCTACCGAAGATCACAGTTGTCTCCAAAATATAATGCAGCAATTTGATGAAATTTGTTCGACCATTAAAATATCTTGACTAGAGTATCAATTAACCTTCCGAGTTAATACAATATCCAATACTGATAGTTTATACTTCTTCCAGTACAACCTTTTTCTCTTCAAATAATAACACTGTTATTCCCCTACATTATTACTATGACTTATTGATAAAGGCTTACTAAATCCTGCCGATGAGTGTCAACAAGCATGAAACCTAGGTCCAGGGTTTCCTCACTAATGCCTCTGCCAATGTATACCACAATACTTTGCCTCCTTGGTCTCCATACTACAAAATGACCGATAGAATTCGGTCTGCACTCAGAACTATGCAACATGAGATTGAATGATTGCTCTCCAGTAGTATATGCAAACCCCATCAATGTTCATGCAGTATCCATCATTTCATATTGTCATATGAAGAGATGGAAACAAAGCAATAAGCTTTAGAGAGAAAATATACATGAAATACAACTGAACTACTGATTCCTATTCCCTTACATTTACATCAACTACTGAAGTTAATGATTCTAAAATGACGACTTCGCACATTCGAGCTTCATCTCTCTGTAACACTACTCGTGTACCACAGAGGTAATATAGATGTTAGAAAGTTAGTGTTGAGAAGGAGAGTTACGTCAGTTGGTAAGGTTAACATCTACACCCCGAGTTCAATCTTGAGTGAAACCAAGTTCATCTTGAGAAAAGCTGAAGAGCAGACAGTCGAAATATGGCATCAGTCTATGCGATCTCTGATGACTGATATTTACCATACAGACAGGTGTAAGCGATCTCTCTGCCTTATGCTTGTCTACGATTTCTAAGTGCTAACATTGTTTGGCAACTTATTTCCTTACTTACAATGCCATGTCCTATGTTTGTCTATCAGATCTATTCAAACAAGAAGTTTGGGAGAATAGTATTGTTCTCAATTAGATCCTTCTTAGTATTGGTAATAATAATAATGTCAATTGTCATGGCGACAGTGCTGCCTAAAACAGTTATAATATACAGAATGATGATATGAACTAAGAAAACACCGTACAAATGCAGATAATTCGATCATCAAACCAGGTGGAGAGTTCGGGCCAAGATAAAGATAAACTGTGCACAGATAGTCTAGGATTTTGAAGTTGAGTTCATACAGTTGCCACTATGTGTAAATGACCAGTTTGAATAGTATTCAAAATGGTCTGATTGTGTATGAATGATTATCTTGCAAACGTTAAGCTTATCTGCCATGATAGGACTATTAACCAAATGCTAAAGACTGATCTTCTTACGGATTTTATCAATCCTCTTAGAAATACATCCAGTAAGTTGCCTTGCTGTATGCCCTATATAGTTTTCTTTCCAAAAATGGTTTAATATGTAAATCCAAATATAAATAAATAAACCAAGTTACTTACTTTTTAATTACCATACAGTAAACGTGAGGCGGATGTAGTTGGAAACAATATTGTTTAGACTTGAGCAATAACTATTACATAGTACCGTTCACAGAGGGTCATTAGAAAAGCGAATTTTCCAAGCGAGGAAAATGACTACCATCTATTTTATTTCATACCTGGTGAAGTCCAAAATATCTACACTTCTGTCACTGAATGTAAACTTTCTGTACTGACATTCTAATTTCAGTTATCTAGGCTCAGTCAGAGTGAGCTTTTTTCTCTCTACCTAAAAGGTGGCAATCTAGAAATGGGAGATAAGCACTGTAAAGTAATCAACACATTATTAGTTCGTTTTATCAGCTTCTCATTATCAATGACATACCTTATAGTTCAAGCTGAGATGTCATCGATTACAGCAGTAGATATACATTTGATATGTAAATATACTAAATATGGTACACAATATTCATTATGCTTTTTTAAGAATTAACTATGCTTTGTTGACAAACGAATACTATGATATGAAGCAGCCTAAAACGAAATCAACATTCTAAGTTTTGGATTCTGACCTTGGTTTCGTGCTGTTGTGTAGGCAGGAAGAACCGCATTGGACAATTTTGTCTTACAATTGACCAATCGAAATAAGTATCCAATTTCTTATCTAGTGGCTTTATTCTCTGAGAAAAAAGACTGTATATATATATATATATATATATATATATATATATATGATTAGCTTTTGTCAAATAAGGCCGGTTTTATCACCTGATCCCCACGGCTCGGTGAAGTATCAGGTTTGAAGGGGGACAGTCGCTATTCGTAACCAGTCGAAGTATCTCATTGCGTTAGTAACGTTTGTTGTATCTTGTATTACTCTGTCACTCACTTCCACTCGGTCACTTCAGATTATACATAGGGGTTTTCATCATGGATTGGCATCGACTGATAACCTGGGAGCACTAGTAAGGGACTCGTCAGTAGTGTACGCCAAGAACATTATGAGGAATCAAACCGAGAAACATCAGTTGTCATTCTGAAATTGGGTTGGGATCCAATTTTCTTACTCGTGAATTCGTGATGTAGCGTAGTCTTCATCGGGTAGTATTTGTTCTCACACCCGAATCGGTCGACCCAATAGATCACAGCTTCTTATTAGAACTTCAGGAAGTTTTAATGAACAAGTTCCATAAACGTTAGCATTATGTCATATGATGAAGGTATAAAGAGAACCTCATAAAACTCATGAAGATCTTCCAAATGAGATAGTTATGCACATATATAGTTCATTTTAGAAAAAAACTGGATTTCCAGACATAGTTGATGATTCCATTGAAAATGTGCTTATCATTTTCATCTACGAATGATAGAAATTGTAACCAAAGAATATGTAATCGCTAAAGTTGGTCACTGAAGTCCATTTCACCCTCAAAGTATCCTGATGAAACACCACCAATAAGAAATTCTAATATTAGATACATTCTTAAGTTCGGTGTTCATTACAGATAGAGTTTTGACTAACTATGAAGTGTTTAAAGTTGGTTCAATGAAATAGACTGCAAAGGATACTGTAGTTTTATTGATAGTATTTATCACACAATACAACATAGTTTTCTGGTTAACGTTTCTTATTCTAATGTATAAATAGTAAAGGATAAAATCTCAACTAAAATCCACCACCACCGTTAACAAATCTGCCAGTAAGTTTAGGGTCTTAATGTGGTATTCAGGTATGCATATAATGATTCGATAATTGTTGTAAGCTTATGAATAAATGCTCACAGTGCACGAGGAGGTCTCATAAGAAGATGGTATAACAAATAAAGCTACCGTTATATTCTGACACAATGTACTATAGCAAGGGTCCGGAAATAAACCTATGCCATTTATGCCGTATACCCTTAATTTTGCATAGCTTTTGCCAGCTGTTTTGCCAATGACCTTCAAAATAACCTACATGGCTGTTTTCATACCGTTACTAGTTTTTCTCCCCTCTGATCTCAAGGCTGAACTTTCATTGGCTGTTACGTATTTCTACCTATATGTTGATTTAGTGTTGTCAAGGTCACTAAGAAATGTATATAATCAGCATCGCTTTCAACTGTATTGAATGTCGTTCAGACAATAGAAAGCTCTCTACCAACAATCTGTTTTCTCTTGTCTTCACGTGTTGGTGGTTGACGTTGTGATTTGCGTTAGAGTTGAGTAGCTTTCATGTTACGTTGGTATTATTCATAGTCTGCAAGGCTCGTATCGCTCGTAGACTATTATGTCATTCTACCGGTCATAGCGGTCCAATACCTTAATGGTGAGTAAAAGATTGTGCATAAATTATAACTGACATTGGAACTTTTTTCCCTCATAAAGTTTTTATCTTCATATACAACTATGGAGTTATATAAACCGAAAGCAGCGTCTTCATGCCAGAGAATATTCATCGACCTTTGTTTTCAAAGAAACAGTCACTTGAATCCATTTTTAATGGTTACATATTCCTGATTCCCTTCATTATTCTGTTTCTCTATATCTAAAAGGATAAAACGTTGTATTCTGCTGAATAAAATCATTTCTAAGAAGTTGAATGTAGATGCTGAGAAGCTATGAGACTAATTGAATGTTTACATTCTTTCTTTCCCTTTAATAAATAATGCCAACTTCATGAGACTTTACTTTCTACAGTGGATTAACGTATGTTATCTTCTGGATTAGATGATAGAACTCATTATTCAAGAATTCAGCTCAGCAACGCAAAGATGTATGCAGAGGTCTTAAGGTAAGTAAATTATAAAGTTGGTTGTTCAACTTCCAAGAATATGTAGGCGTAGAGATGTTATTAATTCGGTTGTTGACAAGCTCATTTTTCCGCACAATATCCTGGTTAACAGTCACCGGTCTATATATATATATATATATATATATATATATATATATATATATATATATATATACCACAAATTCTACTAGCAATCGTTTTTTAAGCATTTAGCTGTTGTTGTAGTTAGCACGACTTGAATGGTATTAACCTTTATGAAAATGAAAGCTGAAACAGGTAGAAACTCACCTTCCTGATACTTTCAGGATGGCCTAACCAATTAATTTCTGGTCATTATCATTATTAAGTGTGAAGCGATTTTCACAGTGATCGCTCATGCGTAAACTTCACTACTAATATTCCTCTTCACTAGTGAACGGTGGCTATCTGTTGGTATTCCTGAACAAACTATGTGAAATTTAGCAATGGAATTGATTCACCTACTAACATTTTTCTTGATATACAGCTGTAAACATTCTCATAAAAAACAAATGACCGTAACAAGGGTGGTTTTAAGGAAATTGAAGTTTGTACCTCCCTACTTAGTTCAAACCGATAGTTTAAGATTTCAGGAAGTGGTGATATATCTTGAACTGCCCATCCTTCTTACAACCGAGTTGTACTTCGATTAGCCCTCAACGGCGTGAACGAGACATCTCCGAGCTACCTCAGTCACAAAGTCATCGACGGACTTGCATTCCTTGCCGAGTATTTTTTGCCTAGTTTGACATTGCTCACATACGTTGATTCCACCAAACGCAAGAAATGCTATGAAGACACCTGTGGTGAAGAACCTGAAAACTCTTTATATCTTCTACTTTTAACGGTCATATCTCACACGCATAACAGGAGATAACGGACTGCAGCCAAGTATACTCGTCTTTTAATAGGCAGTCGAATATCGTGTCAGATATAGTGTAAGTTGGCCCATACCAAATAGACATTTTGTATTTGAGCTAAGATTTTGTCGTCAAGCAACAAACTTGAACTGATGCAACTTCTCAAATAAGTGAAGTGGTTAGCGTATTCCAAGTAAGTGACTTCCCATCCTTAACCTCGGAGTGGCTGCAGACCAATCCTGAGGCATCACCTTACACTAAACAGCTGTGAAACGTATGTCAAACATACTCAAGGCATTCAAGAAACTTTGTATTTTATCAGCGCCTTCGCCTAATGGGAGAACGTCATTTACATCCTCCAAGTCTAACTTCAAGCCAGTACACCAATCTCTGTAAGGTGAAACGTGCCTATAGTTGTGCCCATAAATACATCTATAAAGCAGTTAAACAGGAACGATGACAGCTGGCATTCTTGGCAGACACTACAAGTTCTGATCAATTCAGATGACAACACTCCGTAAGCCCTTATACATCTGAGTGGATTCGAGTAGAGCTTTCAATACCGATACATACTCGCGAGTTTGCTGTTCCCGAGTTTCAGTTGGATGTCGGATAACTATGAACCGAAAGATCTTGGGAACGATTTCAGTCAAACTAACCCCGTATGGTTGTCCTTTATGATCAGTGAAGTAGGTCAGTCTGGTGGGAATGCTTCTGATTCTCATACGCTAGTTAGTGCTTCGATTACTGTGCTTAGTAATTTCCAGCCCTCTGGTGACAAGCCGTCAAATCCTGCTGATTCGCATCGTCCCAGCCTTCTAAACTTCGAGAACGGACATCTACGACCTACTTAGATCCATTCTGAATGCCGAAAACCGGAAGTTTTGCTGCGTGTCAGTTGAAATGTTCTTCAAATTGTTTTGCCCAACGTCCTAGCCACCTCCCCTGAGAGGTTACAAGGGTGTCATCCTTTTCAGTGAAGGTTTCTCTAACCATCTTCTTCTTGCCAGTATCCTTATTGAGCCTTAATAACTATCGAGTATTACTTAATGCTGATGCTTTCCACACCTATTTCACTCTCGTCACCTACCACCGTTCATGATTACTGCAAAAACACTTATTCCATTTGAGTTTGTTGTGATCAGAGTCAGCTGGAATCGGTCTTCTTGTACCAATCAGTTTGGATGACGTTGCAGAAATCCAGTGACTTTTACTAACTGTCACCTCTATTTTCACAGCAGACAATACCAAGTCAGGTTTCCTTAGGATGGACATCGCTATCAAGTTCAGTTAGATGCTTCTTCTTCCTTAAATATGTACTTGATGTTCTCATCTTCCACTCGAGCATAGTTAGGATTTGCCGTTACCTGCGACCAATAAGGCGCAGACATACGCATGTCCATACTTATACATGGTCAGAGCTTTAACAAGTACTTCGGAAAGAGCTGCATTCCATCACCTATCCTTTCCAACAACGGTTTGTAGCAATATGACCTATGTCTATCTATCGTTCGTTTGATGGCAGCGGAAGCCAAGTGAGACAGTGTCTTTTCTCTTGCTTAAAGTTAGTGTTGGCCAGATACAAGTGATTGTTGGAACATATTTGCAACAGACAATTACCGTTGTTGGTTCGTTGGCACGCGATTCCGTAGATACTGAGATGCCTTCCAACTGACTCAGCTTCCATACTTGAGAGCTGAAGCCACCTGCTACAATGACTACATTTGAGCAGTTTTTAGTATGTAGTATATAATCAAAAGCTTTTGATGGAGTTAACCCTTCGTATCATCCGCACTGCAATCGGTGGGCGCGTAGGCAGAGATTATGAATAAGCAGCTACAAATCTAGTTCTTACAGATCGATTCAGTCAAACAGGACACAAACGGCTGTTGACTGGTATCCATCAGAGAAATATGCTTTCTGCGCTACGGCTTAAGGCTGTGTCTACAGCACCGAGTCCACAGAAGCTAGGCTACTGAATCTTCGCATACTTCTAAGGTGAATTTTGAAGATTCACAGCAATGGCTAGGTGAGGTCAAGAGAA
The DNA here is from genome assembly GCA_944470555.2 of Heterobilharzia americana. NCBI lineage: Eukaryota > Metazoa > Platyhelminthes > Trematoda > Strigeidida > Schistosomatidae > Heterobilharzia > Heterobilharzia americana. The sequence continues at coordinate 52,626,297 of OX104128.1, forward strand.
CAACCAAATTTAGGATCTGTAAACGTATCTCAGAATCACAGCATATATATATATATATATATATATATATATATATATATATATATATATATATATATATATGGCTCGAAATTCTCGAGTACTAATAAGAGATGCCTATTGTCCCATTTAGGATAGAGCTCAAGGGCTGAAAGCTGAAATTGACGGTGGTGTTTTAATAGATTTGGAATGATGTTTCTACGGCTTGAATCGTTGGCAGTGGTTACAAAAGTAGACGTTGAGGAAGTTGTATGCTGATATCAGAAAGTGAAGAAAAGAGAGGAGATAAAGATCAGGTGGGTAGGTTTTGATGAGTTTTTGCATACAGCTGAAAGCGTGCAGGCAGTTGGCACTTCTCAGCAGTCTACGTCATGTAAGTTGTTTTGGTAGGGTAGTTAGAAGAAAAGAAGGATCCCTTTTGTGTGACGACAGAGCCTATGAGACGTCTGTTTGAGGCGTGTCACACATAACCTCTATAGGAATTGTTGATCTTTCTGACGCCAGATAAGAAAGACGCGTATCATCGGTACCAGAATATCACACGGCAGAGAAGAGTGTGCTACTTTTGGAGCCAACCTTTTCTAGTCGCGTCGCATTCCCAACAAACTTTAAGTTACGGAACAATTAGAGACGCAAACTGAATTTTTAGGTTCTTCCGCAGCATCAAAGCGATTGCAGTTCATAAGCAGCTTTCCAGCATGCCAATCTCAACAAGATGAGTTAGTGATAAACTTCTAAGAGTCAGGTGTGTTACTCATTCCCATGCAGACAGCTCATCATCCTTGAATAACCTAATATATCTCACTAACATAGAGCAAAGTGCACCACAATGATGTACCACCTCCTAACTTGGTAGTTATAATCAGAAATCATCGACAGAATTCAGTCAGCAACCGTCTGGGTGGAAACGATAATATCCTAACTAACCAGCGTACAGTTTTATAAGTCATTATACAAACCAGCATGCAATAGCCAAATCCAGCGTAATCCACCATAACTCTACACACAAATGTAGTCAAGCATAGAAGAGATAAGTACGACTCAGAGAATTCATGATCGCCTTTTACAACTAGACATTATCTGCAATGGTTGGCGACTTTAAGCACATAAACACACACACACACATGTGCATAAATACTTGAACTTCTATTAAACTTGCAATAAGAAACAGTGAATACATCAAAACTGTAATAATAATAATAATAATAATAATAATAATAATAATAATAATAATAATAATGAGACATGCATTTACTGATAAATGGTAGTTATGTAGATAAATAATCTTCCAAGTAAAAAATACCCACAAATTTCTATGCATATATATGTATAAAAGAACAGAAAAATTGAAAATGAAATCGCAGAAAAAGAAACCAACTAATCTGCTGCTATTGAAATCTGTAAGTAGACTGTTATTACACTTTGTTTGTAGAATCAGACTCAGAGTTGAACACACACACACACACACGTTGGTAAGCGGAAAGTAGTCATGAGTGTGTAGATGCCTCTGTATCTGTGTGTGTGTGTGTGTGTCAGTGCATGACGTCCGCTTACATCAATTGTTGATATTTAAAGACAAATAAGAATCAATGGTAGTGAAAAATAATTTTTGTGAAAAGTGACATATATAAATGTACATACCACGAAAAATGAAGACAAGAATAACTAAACTACTGTTATGATCATTAGTAATAAATACCTATGTACACTTTTTGTATGCATAAAATCGGTTAGTTATACCCATTCATTATAAGAAACAACATTAGATAACCGGGAGTAGAGAAAGTAAGAAATAGGAAATTCATCTAAGAGATTTCTTTTTAAAAACACCTTCATATACAAGGATATATATATATATATATATATATATATATATATATATATATATATATATATATATATATATATATATATATATATATATATATATATGGGTGACACATTTAACAGTAATAGTCTAGTGAGGAATAAAAGCAATCTAATAAGATGAACAGGACAATAAGGTTTAATATTTACTCTATTATCAGATAACAAAATGAAGAGTATTTACAAGAAAGTTTGTATTGGTGCTCAATAAGCATATCGGTGGTGGTGGTGGTCGTCGTCGTCATCATCGTGTTTATTAGTAGAACTCATAAAAATGGTACTGATTAGAGTAATAAAAATGTTATTTATACAAATGTGGCGCATAAAACAATAAGAAACCAGTACAATATGTTGACAGCGGTCATCAATAACAATAATATAACATTAATATAACATATGTATGTATACATACATTAAACTGATCTATTTAGACATAATGTTAACATGGGAACTAGTGTGTGAGTTATTACTTCTGTTGATTGTTTCACTTAGCCTGCTTTCTGTTACACTTGGCATAGTATTACTACTTTTTGGCATTGATAATAAATCATTGACACTATCGGATTGCACTAATACAACTGTATCATCCTCTTGATCTTCAGCAGATTCAGATCCTAAAGTGATTGAAACTGTTTTTGCAGAGGAATTTGCTGATCCTTGTAAAGCAGTTGTAGCTGTAGACTCCTCTGAATTATTACTTCCATGATTTGGTGTATAACGTTGACTATCACTGCGTAACAACTCCATTAAAAGAGAGTTAGTCGATAGGTAAGCGGATAAATCTAAATCGACAAGCATTAAACGAGCAGCTTGACTTGTTTTACGTAGTTCAGGAATACGATTAATCAATTTATTGAATTTATCATTAATATCAGGTGATGATTTAGTCACATAATCCATTAATAATCGACGGACAGATTCTTGATAAGATCGTACCTGTGAACTTGCTTTCAAATTGCTCAAATCTATCAAAGTGAAGTATGTATGTTTGTAAAACATGGTGAAATTATTTTCGACACACACACACAATTCAGTCATTAGATATACTTTTAAGCATTAAATTTGTAGTATCACAATGAAAAGAAATAATGAAATAATTAGTGCGGCTAACTAACTAATAGCAGAGTTTCTTTGACAAGAATGAATCATCGTGTTTCTAAGCCGTTAGCTGTTTGAACCGGTGGTTCATTGGTTTAGAGCGACAGCTATCAAACACGGATTTGAAGCCCGGTCTACCTACTGGGGTTTGGGGAGCTAGGGAGTGGTACCCTTGAGCCTTATATCACATTAGAGATTTGTCTCGTCGCCTACTTTATGAGTGCATTTCGTTATGTCAGCTGATGAAAATGAACAGTTTACATTCGTCAGTGACAATTATATGCAATAAAAGTATTATACTTCAGCATACATAGAAAGTAGCTCTGATTCTTCTATTATTAAAGGAAAGTTAACCTACATGGAAATAATTTAAGCAACAGAACATGATCATGCTACGTGCTAATAACCAAAAAAGATGTAACGTACTGATTGACTTGGTAAAAAGCTTGACAACTTTTCGTGTAGAATGACTGGATGCACTGACAACTCTACATCCATCTGAAACGGCTTTAAGCTCAAAGGATTAGGTAGATGATTTTCAACCAGTAGATAACTAGTTCAAATTCCGCTTCTCCTGCTGAGGTTTGAGCTGGCAAGTAGTGTCATTAGCCTCTACACAATAAGTGTGACTCATTGTCTAGTGGTCGGAGGTTTTATGCTTCTGATTCCCTCTGATTCCAGAGGAAATCTAATCGTTTCTAAAAATTTTGATTTTTAGTGGCCAAAAAAGATACTATTTACGATGTCGAGAAAATATCGTAATGTTCAGTGGTTTGCTATTTTCTGGTGTATTTGAGTTATTCCAAAAAAAAATTATATCTTCAAGGCTTTGCTTGCGTAGAGAAGAATCTTGAAGTGAAGTATATGGAGGTTTGGTGGGAAGTTTCAGGCAAGGAAACTAAGTCAGTCGATTCAGATGAATTCACACAGATTAATGAGACTGTGATCTGTGAAATACATTAACCTTAGGAAGAATAGCTAAATGAAAAAACCACAGGATAAAAGCACCCACCTACTCATATGTGGTGATTAAACTAACACAGATTGGGCTTGTATACTGAAGTCTTACGTGTATCTGCAAGATCAAACGACATACTCAGGGCATAAATACCTGTAATATATCACTGTGACTACCTGAGATAGCCGTGGTTTATTATTATTATTACATGTCCCTTGGGTTCCTAGTGGAACATAGGGATTCAGTAGCACGTCTCCAGTGTACTCTCTTCTCTCCTATCTTTTGGATCTGGCGCCATCACTCATCACAAGATCTCATCTCTTCCTCACATGATCTCCTCCATATCACTCTTGGCACCAACACCCAACTCGTCGCTTCCCATCTGGGTTCCACTCAGACAACTGGCCTCACGCATGATGTCCCCAGTCGGCCTTCTCAGTGTATGCCCATTCCAATCCATCTCCACTTCCTTCCAGTGCATATTTGTTGAGTGATAGGTTCTTGCTTCGTTGGTTCGTTACCAGGCCAGAGTTCCTTGTTGCTTGTTATTATTATCATTATTCTGGCCATCTGAGCTTCAGTAACGAGTCAGTGTAGGCGGCAGTTGTTGATGAATGTCTGTAGTTTGTTGGAAATGCCTTTCGTAACGCGCCAAGTTTCTGAACCATATAGGAGCACTGACTTGACTGACGTTGGTGTTGAAAATCCGGATGTTGTTCACTCTTTAAGGTGAGTACAGAAGATCTCCATACTGGTTTCAGGTTAATGAACGCCTGTATTGCTATCTTTCCGATCTTGACTGGCTTTGACGTCCTCGTCTGTGCCTGTGCCGCCTGTAGTTGAAACAGTGCTGCCTAGGTAGGTGAAGGAGTCTACTTCCTTTAAGTTTCTCCCATTGATGCTGATTGCAGCTTGTTGTTGCTGTTGTTGTTGTTGTTGGTTGGGTATCTTCATCACCTCTGTCTTCTCTACGTTCACCTGGAGTCCCGTCTTCCTTCGCTGCCTCGTCTCTTCTGCCAACTTGTTAGTTTTCGCCTTTAGATCTTCAAATTTGTGCCACAAGACATAAGATACAAGTCGTCGGCGAAATCCAAATCTTCTAGGATCTTTGCCGAGGTCCAACGTATCCCCCCTCTTCTCGCTCCTCACAGTTTGTTGCATGATCCAGTCCAGTCCAGTCCACCACAATCAGGAATATCATGGGTGATCGTAGATAGCCTTGCTTTACTCTTGTCTTCACTTCAAAGGTATCACTGAGCTTCTCATTGTGAATTACTTGGCTGGTATGTGGCGTCTTCATATAGTTGTTGAATGAGGTTGATAGTGGTTTGTGGTATTCCGTAGTGTTGAAGCAGTTTCCAAATTGCTTCTCGGTCGACGCTGTCAAAGGCCTTTTTAAAGTCGATGAAGTTGAGGTAGAGGGTAGACTGCCACTCTATACTCTGTACTATGATGATACGGAGCGTAGAGTTGCAATTTGGTCCGCACATGATTTGTACTTCCTGTAGCCAGCCTGTCTGTTCCGGTCGTAGTTTTGAATCCAGTGCATCATTTAGTCTCTCCACGATGATGCGGCATAATATTTTGCTTGGGGTGGTTTGGCAGACTAGTATTTATACTGGGTGACGATTGAAGGTGAAATGAAAATCTCCACCACGGCCGGATTCGAACCAGTAACCACCAGTCCGACTATTTTATTTCACTTCAATCACCATGGGCTTTTCTCAATTACCATGTGAATTTATAACGCGTTACTACCGCTTGGCCGTGTAATTTACTTGTTTTCAGTGACCAAGATCTTCACTTACTTTGGGTATAACTTAGCGAGTGCTACTTCTGCTCTGTGAACTGATTGACTTATTGATGACTTCTATCAAGCAGATACTCATCCGAAAACCACCATACACATGCATAGTTTGATCACTTAGACCTGATCTTTCAAAGAAAAACTATGCGCACTGATACGTAAATGATCAAAATAGTAATAAAAATTACCAGTTCAGAAAATATCATAATCAGATCTTCTTTTTTCAAAAAGAAAAACTCACCAGGTTGCATGAGAACAATGACTTTCAGACATGCGTACTCTACAACATCTAGTTGCAATCTTGTCAGAGATTGAGTTAACTGTAGAATTCTTTCCACTATTTCTTCTGCGCCCATTTCACGTGCAGCCTCAAGATTGATACATTTACTTGATGTCAAGCGAATTTCCTGCAAAACAAAACAAAATTAAAACAGTTCCAATACATATTATTGGTTGTATAATATGTTGTCGTTGATTGGACCATCATTACTATATAATTAAAAGCACAGGCAATATCGAGGCATCCACGCAGGAGCCCATATGCCAGTAGAGACTGATCAATTTGGTCCAGTTAACGATGCTATAATACAAGCAATAATACTAAAACTATATCCATCGCACAAGCAGTGGCTACCGTGGCTCGGTGGTTCAGTGGATAAAGCTCTGCAGTTCGAAGGGATCGGCCCCGAGTTCGAATCCCGATGGGAACAACATCTATCACTGGGAGGCATGTACATCCAGCTGACGAACCCCAAGTAAGACGGAATGGGCATCCTGGATTCTACGGCTACCCGCTATCCATCATTACTATATAACTCCAAGAAGTGTAGGTAAGTGTGTGAACAGGATTAGTAAAGCCTATCTAATACAGTAAATTTAATGTGAGAAGTCCATGAGAAAAGTATAGAGATCAAGCCATCAATACTTTGTAATATTTATAGAAAGAAATTTGAACACAAGTAGAATGATACTTGAGTAATAGTAAAAAGGATATGATGGAAGTGAGAACCAGTAACTAGTGAACAATGACATCCTCACCGTCCTCAAGACGCTAAGCACTGAATACCATCTGAGCTTATCGATTCCTAAAAAAATATCAATCCCCCCATCTATATTACACAACTTCTATTTTATGCAGCAATGTCACATTTTGCCTAATTACCTTCAGCTTTCTTCAACTTTATTCAAGACTAGTAGGGGCTAAGGGGTACAGTCAAGTAAACTGTTAAACTGAAAGGTGTGAAGAGACGCTTACATATGAGGATGAGTTCCCGTTATGCAATATGCTTCCTAACCAATACGTTGTTAAACTTATTACCTCGTAGTGCATAGTGATAACATTAAGATAGAAAAGCAAGCGGATAAAACATAGGATCTAACTGTTTGGAAGCCGATTATTATCCGTTCAATGGAAGAAAAACAATAAGGCGAATAACGTACTAAAAAGACGGAAAAAAATGAGAAAGAGCTATTCAAGAAAGATTTCCAGTAAGACAAACAATAACTATAAGGTATCATTTGAATACTCAAACGGTATTATCACTTCTTGGTTATATTGTATTCCCTGAGCTGAGTTGTTTTAGTCGTGGAGCTTTTATCGTCTTTCTAGACAACATCATCAGCCCTAACTTCAGTATGAAGTGAACTGTCAATATTTCTCCCGTGAGTGATTTACTGGCTTGCCCTGACGAACCGGTTTATCACTAGTTGTTTCCTTTGATTGTCGTGTCATTAACTGTACAGATTTTCCTGTTGGCTGTTTCTCTGCTTGACCTCTGACCTTTCTGTCGTTTATCATTTTTCTCATTGGTAGATAGATTGGCCTATGTCTATACATCTATTGACTGCTCACTGACCTGAGTGACAAGCTTCTAGGAATCCTCTGATATTCTTTGTGTTTCCTCTCTCCGTCCGAAATTTCTACATTGTCAACATTCAATTCATGCCCATAATTATTCACGTGCATTGAAATGAGTGACGAAATGTCGTGATGTTTAGTAGCTAATTGGTGTTCATGTAGACGAAGGTGAAGAGGGCGACCACTTTGTCTAATGTATTGTTGACTACAGTTATTGCAGCTGGTTTTGTAAACGATATTTGGTTTATCTTATTAGACTGTTGCATCCTTTCCTCTGCATAATGGTGTTTGGAGGGAATTTATTGGTTTATGGATGGCCACACTAATCTCAAGAGGTCTCAGTAATCTTGTCGTGATTTTTGATATGTTCTTTATGTACAGTAAGATGATGCGTTTATTGATTTCTGTCGATGGCTTTGTACTTGATGATGTAAGGGATAGGCATCTTGTGATAAAGTTTCGTGGGTAGCCGCTCTTCTTTAGGATGGACATCAAGTAATTTTCCTTCGTTTCTCCGTGACGTTGTTGTACTGCAGTATGTTCTCGCTCTTTTGAATGGAGTCTGAATGCAACTAATTTTGTGCGTTGTTGCTACTGTAGTTGAAAGTTTTGATCAGTGTGTGTTGGCTTCCTGTACACTAGAATTTCCAGCTTTCCGGCATTTGTCCTACTGGATAAAATATCCAGGAATGGTGGTTGGTTATTTGACTTTCTCCATTGTGAATTTGATGTCATTGAAAACATTGTTAATCAGACTTTGAATGATGACAAAAGTATCGTCTGCATAGCGAATCCAAATTTTTGGTTGAATCACAGGTAGAATGATGGCTTCCAGTCTCTGTATCACCGCTTCTGCAATTAGTCCGGATATTGGTGACTCCATTGAAGTTCCTTTCATCTGTTTGTATATCACGCCGTTGAATTGGAAGTATGTTGTCAGGCAAAGGTCTGTGAGTTCCATTAGACTTGAAAATATAAGTTCCATGCGTTCTGAAAAACTTGTGTCTTCACTGAGCAGCAGGGATATAGTTCCCTTGGCCAGCTGGAGTTCAATGGAAGTGTACAGTGCCGTGACATCGAAGGATATCATTAGTTCGCCGTTTTCTATATTAATGCTTTTGATCTTTTCTAAAAATCCAGTTAGTGATTTGGTCGAATGTCCACATGACTGAACGAAGTGTTTCAGTTTTCTCGAAAGTTCTCTTGATATGTTCGAGTTCTCGGAAGTGAGACTATTGGTCATAGGAGGATATCTGGTGTGTGTAGTTTTGGTCTGTCGTAGAACCGGGGAAGGACGAGTCCATTCGATTTCATTCGCAATTTGTCTTGCTTTGTTATATCTTCTGCTTTGAAGAATTTGTTCAAAGTTTTATTGAGTTGATTGTAAAACTTTTGGATAAGGCTGATTTCAAGTGGTTGATATACATACTGAAGTTAGTGCTGATGATATCGTCTAGAAAGACGACGAAAGCTCCACGATTAAACAACTCAACTCAGAGAACACAATACAAGCAAGACCATGCACATGAGCTACAAATATTCTCCGTTATTGTCATTGTCATTCCCTTAAAACTTAAAGACCCAATTCAAAGTAGATCATCTCCATTGAGTCTATATTTACAATTTCATCAGTTGCTTCAACACCACGGAATACCGCAAACCACTATCAACCTCATTCAACAACTATATGAAGACGCCACATACCAGCCAAGTAATTCACAATGAGAAGCTCAGTGATACCTTTGAAGTGAAGACAAGAGTAAAGCAAGGCTATCTACGATCACCCATGATATTCCTGATTGTGGTGGACTGGACTGGACTGGATCATGCAACAAACTGTGAGGAGCGAGAAGAGGGGGGATACGTTGGACCTCGACAAAGATCCTAGAAGATTTGGATTTCGCCGACGACTTGTATCTTATGTCTTGTGGCACAAATTTGAAGATCTAAAGGCGAAAACTAACAAGTTGGCAGAAGAGACGAGGCAGCGAAGGAAGACGGGACTCCAGGTGAACGTAGAGAAGACAGAGGTGATGAAGATACCCAACCAACAACAACAACAACAGCAACAACAAGCTGCAATCAGCATCAATGGGAGAAACTTAAAGGAAGTAGACTCCTTCACCTACCTAGGCAGCACTGTTTCAACTACAGGCGGCACAGGCACAGACGAGGACGTCAAAGCCAGTCAAGATCGGAAAGATAGCAATACAGGCGTTCATTAACCTGAAACCAGTATGGAGATCTTCTGTACTCACCTTAAAGAGTGAACAACATCCGGATTTTCAACACCAACGTCAGTCAAGTCAGTGCTCCTATATGGTTCAGAAACTTGGCGCGTTACGAAAAGCATTTCCAACAAACTAGGGACATTCATCAACAACTGCCTACACTGGCTCGTTACTGAAGCTCAGATGGCCAGAATAATGATAATAATAACAAGTAACAAGGAACTCTGGCCTGGTAACGAACCAACGAAGCAAGAACCTATCACTCAACAAATATGCACTGGAAGGAAGTGGAGATGGATTGGAGTGGGCATACACTGAGAAGGCCGACTGGGACATCACGCACCAGGCCAGTCGTCTGAGTGGAACTCAGATGGGAAGCGACGAGTTTGGCGTTGGTGCCAAGAGTGATATGGAGGAGATCATGTGAGGAAGAGATGAGATCTTGTGATGAGTGATGGCGCCAGATCCAAAAGATAGGAGAGAAGAGAGTACACTGGAGACGTGTTACTGAATCCCTACGTTCCACTAGGAACCCAAGGGACAAATAATAATAATCAACTGAACACTGATGTAGGTATCTATTACATTATGCTATGCATTCATTGTATTTTATTAACAGTTATTGATAGCTATATAACTAAGTCAAAATTCACTCAATAAGTATACATTCGTGTAATAGGCAGTAAGTCATATTTATTCATGTATGAGGCCTTCTTGACTGAGATAGGTCAAGCGGGGTTCGAACTCGAAACCTACAAAGCTACACCTATAAATTAAATTTTGAAAGGGAATTATAGAATTTTTTTTTCAAATAACTTAGTACACTTCAACAACTGTTGAATTCTTCTGTAGGCATCAAATAATCATTCGAAAGAATTCCATTTTTGCATAATATTAAATTAAGCATATGTAATAGCTGGTAGTGTGAAGAACAATTCAGTTATACAGTTGAACCAATTCAAAATGTCCACTGAATAATGTAAGTTTAACATACGATCAGATTATTACTATAATTACATGATATTCAAGTATAATTATCGGTATTATTTATACAACTCACTGAAGGAGTAGGTAAAGATCGCCAACAACAATCAAGACATAATAAATCAGCCCAACAATTTTGAATTAAAAGTATTTGGTCATCTGTATCAAGTAATGAAAAATCTGGAAGGGCACGAGACCAACGAACAGTTCGATATAAACGTTGATCTGCTAAATTTAATAATGCACGATATACAGCAGCTTCATCATCTGAAATACCTTCAGGTGTAGAAGTTTCTGAAGTAACTGCTGCATCAATTTCTAATGCATCTTCTGGTTCTCCTTCTATAGTCTCTTCTACTAGAAGAATATCACGAATAATCTACAGTATTATACAAAGAAAACAACAACAATGCAGAAATCAATGACGAAAACTATTCTTATGTGAACTCTTATTCACATAATATCAAACTCTTAATGAAGATAATTTATTTCCTTATTGAATAAGTTTTTATACCGTATTTCTTATGCTTACTTAACAGAGTCATCAGTATGAACTATTGTATACTTATAACACGTTCTGGTCACATTTTACAATGAAAACAAATGGATTACATTACTCAACAACAACAACAAAAAAAAGCCAATTTTAGTCAATATACATATTGAACATACATTGAAAATCCAACTCGTTTTAGAAGGTGTTTAAATGAAATCATAGTAAATAATCAGCAATAATTGAAATGATATGATCCACTTAGGCAGAAAAAAAGAATATGAAACAGAACTATAATGATTTTTAGGAGGTAATTTTATCAAGGACTGACATCAGTTGAAGGAACATTGAAAATTTGGGAGCACTGGACAGTTGTTTCGTCCTATTATGAGATTTGAGGACGTCGGCAAAGATCGAACCCACAACTTTCAGGTCCCATGGCCAGTACGTTACAATTCAGTCACTGGTTCAGAATCTAGATAGAATTAATCTAGTACTCATTAGTGACTAGCTTCAAGAGGTGATTTCCAAAGTTTCAATGAGAAGTCGTGACCAGTGAAGTCAACCAAGTCGAACATGAAAACAGTTACTCAACGACGATATTGGACATCGGTCGAGATATATCGTGAACTGACAAAAGTAGGAAAACATGAAGCATTAGATTCCGACCCACTGACTCAGTAGTAACTGTGCTGAGGCACGGAACCTAAATGTCCTGGGTGCGTACTGCTGGAGAGTTGTATACTAGGATGAAACAGCTGTCCAGTGCTTTCAGGTTTCCGATGCCTCTCCAATTGATGTCAATCCATGATGACTTCCAACCTAAAAATCATTTATTAAATCTCGACAAACCTCTAGATCGAACCATATTGATAGATATGCATCATTCTTAGAAAGATGCGCTAAGTAAAGTTATCAAACGAACAGCTACGAAATACATTTGGTCCACGGTAATAATTTTTTTAAACTGTTATTTTCTACCTTTACCCCCTCACTCTCTGTGTCACATTTATTATCCAGTCAAAATGGACGAGGAAATATCCCATGCGATTGGTTGTACGAAATCAAAAAGTACTATAAAAGGGAGTAAACTGAGGAAGGGTTGCTTTATTTTCATGATGAGCGAAGATACCGTCCAAAGTGTTGTAACCAAAACCGAATCAATCTTTATGGAGCGTTTTTCTCTCCCCGAGTTTCCGTCCTTAGAGTCTATGAAGGTCGCCCTCAGTTAGTACCTGTGCTCGAAGACCACCTTGATGTTGGTCAGAACTACCAAGGCGAAGTAATCAGTTTCTCACTAGCATTATACTTACAATTACAGTTAGTAGTGTATTCCTACATAGATTTAAATATATCGATGAAAAGATTCTGTTTTGTTGAATGGAATAATATAAGAACATTTCAAATGAAAAGTTTACAAACAATGGTAAGCTTTTACTTCAGTAAATTATTAAGAAAATATTCCGACTGTTGATGTGATCACGGGGAGTAATTTTATTCGAATTACTACCAAAACAAGAACTTGTGATCATGTGAAAACTTTCGATTAGGATTTAGATTTCTCTGCAAACCTCATTTACAGTCACAGATTACACTCAATACATATTGATCTCGGCGACTACCACGACGTGCCTTTCGTCCTACTAGACACTCGTTAGCTGGATGTAGCACCACTCCAGTGAGTGATATGGTCCCCACTGTGGATCGAACTCAGTACCTATCCCTTAAACCGGTAGAGCGTTATCCACTAGGCCAAGTACCAAAGAGAACAAAACGCCAGTCCTGGAGTCCTCTGTTAGTCACCGAGATCAATGTAACATCATGAAGAAGTAGCAGTATCAAGGCATCCGTATAAGAGCCCATCTACCAACAGCGGTCGAACAATTCAGCCCTGTATAACAACAATTACACTCAATACATTTTGAAAAAGGCTCCTTGAAATATTACACAACATTATCACTACAGCATTAAATTCTCTACAGATTTTTAATTCATTTTAGATTTAATCTTAACCTGATGGTGATTAATTTCTCTTAAAACAGAATTTAGGTGATAAGTGATGTTGATTTTATAAGCCAATCTAAATACAGATAGCTTATCTGGGCTGAACAAATCAAATTTCAACAAGTAAATGTCCTAGTCCAATAGGAAAGTACACCTTTGGCACACAAATACAGGAATCAGCCAATCATTTTGCAGTTCCAATTACTTCAGTAAATCAGTAGCCATATTTCCACGATTTTTATCCAATGAAATATCAACAATATTTATTCCTTAGAAGTTAACATATGTGTTTACAAATGATCTGATGAAACCTGATCCGATCAATGAAACACTAGTACAGGATACTGTTTTTTTCTTCTCTCTTCCCAGCATAATTTTAACCAAGAAGAATTCATCAGTTGGTTTGCTTTCAATGTTTTTTGATTTTTTTTCTTAGAAAGTTTCACAATAAACTCACAACCTGCTTTACCAACATCCTAAGGTACTACCACCATATACGGAAACTTCGACTATAATAACTGGTTCAAGATTTCTAGACGATCATAATGGCAGTGAAAATCTGGAGAAACAATTAAATCTAAGAGATCAATTCACCTACTTAATGACTTTAAATGTAACAAATATATCTCAAGTAAGCCTAACTAACAGATTTCTCTCCAATACTTTATCTCATTTGATCGCATTGGATAGAAGATAATTAACAGCCAACATACCTTCTTGATACTTCAATGTGAATTGTATATAAAAATCCATCATTATTGGACAATAGTTCTACTAATGTTTATTTCTTTACACCATAACAACTAATTCTAATGGTATACATGATGAGTGGGAAATGCTTGAACTTAAGTTTATTCGCATAGATTACATGCTTCAGTGTACACACTTATTGAGATATTTAAAATCGTTCAAGTAAGTTCTTGTTGGTCAATGAAGTCATAAACATGTGAAGTAATGTTAAAATAGGTGTTTATCTGATGCAACATGGAACTATACAGCCGAATCAAACATATCAGTCACTTGTAACGCAAACATCGAATATTGTGAGAATTTAATGCTATTTTAGCATGAAAAAAGAATGGTGAATGGAAATAATCTAAACTCATAAACAATATGAAGTGATATTTTTCTGTTCTTTTCATAACTTGTACATACTTTTGATATTATGATAGGGTTGAATGTACTCTCTTGATGATGCCTGTAAACCGGTTTCTCTCATGTTAAATTTATAACGTGAAAAGAAAATATTTTTGAGATGAGTGTGGGGATTTTAATTTTGAGATAGTATTCATCATGAACTGTTATATCAGTTGAGGAACCATTGAAAACCTGGGAACACTGGACAGCTGTTTCGTCCTAGCATGGGACTTCTCAGCGGTAGATACTCATGATCCGACTAGGAATCGAACTAAGGACCCCCCAGGTTTCACAGCGAACGCGTTTAGCCATTCAGTCATTGAGTCAGAGTTCAATGATTCACAGTTTCCAACAGCTGTCCAGTACTCCCAGGTTTCCAATGATTCCTCAACTGATATCACAGTTCATGATGAATACTACCTCAAAATTAAAATTCTCATTCCTCTCAAGAATATATTACTGTATACTGCCCCCTTAGTGACATGCTTCCAGATGGATATCACGAAGTTTTAATGAGAAGCTGTGACCCGTAGGGTCAACCAGTCGAAATGGAAGTAGGCACCAACTGAAGACCTCGGGTGATAGACACGCTATAGACCACTGATCTCCGATCTAGTGGGTGAATGGTTAACGCGTACGCCCTGAGGCCCTAAGGTCCTGAGTCAGATCCCTAACCCGGTTGTGGGCGTGTACTGCTCAGGAGTCCCATACTAAGGCGAAACAGTTGTCCACTGCTCCCAGGTTTTTAATGGTCCCACAACTGATGTCAGTCCGTGGTGAATACTGCCTCAAATCAAAATATTTATTTATTTATACTAAGGTGAAAAAAAATTTATAAATTATTTGTTGAGAACTTAAAGGATTTAATTTCGAAGAGAACATATGATAAACACCCAACCTTAACGTAATTAAATTAAGGAAGGAATATTCAATTCTCTAGCTTAACTCTGAACAAAGCAGATTATTGCATGACATTACTGTGGATCACTGATCCGAAAATTAATACTCATAATCGTTAGTAGTATATTTCATACAGCTTTTATATGTATCCAGCTGCTTATATATCTATGAAAAAGTAAATCATGCATAAGCAGTAAATGACTATACTCATTTGAACGTAGATGACTGAAAATGTGTGTCTTATTGCTTTGGAAATAGGTAAGCCCAGATAAGTGTAAGGTTATTTAGGCACTATCCGACACTCATAGTTTCCAGTAGCTATACGCGGCCAGATTACTGGACCTCTGTTGGCAGATGGGTTAATATGCAGATGCATTGCTACTGTTGGAATATTCATGGTCATACATTCGCCTTGGTGACTGGGGGTGGGATCCAAGAAGCATATTTCGTCCTACTTAGGACTCGTCAGTTGGATGAGACCCAAACGCGATGAAATATGCATCTTGGATTTCACTGCTAATCATTATGACAACTGTAACTGAAGCTTATTGTTATCTATAGGAAAGTAATAGGATTAAAATTTTCGCTTTACAAAATTACTACTAATTTAACTTGACAATTTTCATACATACACATTAAATTATCTTCGAGTTGTCTTATCGAATCGAAAACACGAATATGAGACAGTTTTCGCTAAAAACCAAAGGTTTACCAAACTTATTGAGTACTTGTTGATTGATACTAATGAAAATGACTGAGAAATAAATAAAAGAAAACATCTAACTGCATATATTATACCAAAAAGAACAAAACTAAATGTTACCTTTGGGAGCTGTTCCCTAGCACGTGATACTGATTCATTTAGACCACTTATAATGACTTGTCTACCCATATATGGAGAAACGACAGCTGCTGAAATATTTGTACCACCAACAATCCCATTTCCACATTCTAGAATGCTTGGTTCAACACGTAAACTCCCAGAATCAATCTCTTCATCATCATTATCATGTGTACCAAGAACACCAGGATCCAAATAAACACCACCACCAGCATCTTCTGAAGCTGGTAAACCATCAGGACCCAGTGTATGTGCAGCTAAACCAACAACAGAACAAGAAAGTTGATCTGCATCATCTGACATTAGACTTTGATCTGTTAATCCACTTAGCATATTTCCATCGATATCTGAAGCAGAAAATTCCATGGATGAATTAGAAATACCTAAACCAGTACTAGAACGACCACCGCTGACCCGTGCAGCAATCTGTCGTAAGTAACGTGAGCCAGGATACATGCTACGCCCTCCACGTGTACGATCTGAACGAATAGCTAAGCAAAGAAGAAAGTCAAAGAATCATCAGCCAGTTAGAAGGAAGTCAATATAAAACTAAATATAGTAGGCTACTTATTATAATTATTATTACTATTATTTGTCCCTTGGTTTTCTAGTGGAACATAGGACTTCAGTAGCACTTCGCCATTTCGCTCTCTCCTCTCCAGTCTTTTCAAACTGGCGCCATGACTCCATAGAAGCTTTCATTTCTTCTTCACATGATCTTCTCCATGTCACCCTCACCTCGGACGTCCAACTCGTCGTTCCCCCTTTGGATTCCACTCGAGGGACTGGCCTGGCCTGGCGTGTGATGTCTTCAGTCGTTCTTCTCAGTGTATACCCAATCCAATCCATCTCCGCTTTCTTTTGTAAATTTGTTGGGCGATAGGTTCTTGGTTGGTTCCGATCATCTGATCTTCAGTATCGGGTGAGAGTAGGCGGCAGCTGTTGATGTATGTCTGCAGTTTGTTTGAAATGCTTTTCGTAACGCGCCAAGTCTCACATAGAAGCACCGACCTGACTGACATTAGTGTTGAAAATCCGGATCTTGTCCGCGCTTTATGCTGAGTGCAGTGCAGTAGATCTCCACACTGAATTCAGATTAACGCAGGATGGTCTGTCTTAGTCCTTTTCCGATCCTGGCTTTGACGTGATCATCTGTGCTGCCACCCGTAGTTGAAACGATGCTGTCTAGGTAGTCAGGTGAAAGAGACAATTTCCCTTATATTTCTCCTACTGATGGTGATTGGTTCTTGTTGTTGATGTTGTCGTTGGTTGGGTATCTTCATCACCTTTGTCTTCTCTACACTCAGCTGAAGTCACGTCTTCCTTCGCTGCCTCGCCTCTTCTGCCAATTTGTTAGTTTTCACCTGTAGATCTCCAAGGTTGTGCGACAAGACATTAAACATAAGTCATCGTCGAAATCCAAATCTTCTAGGGTCTTCTCATCAGTCGAACAGCGTATGCCTCTCTTCTCGCTCCTCACAGTTCGTTGCATGATCTAGTCCACCACAATCATGAAGCAAACGTTATGAAGACAAATTATACCTCAGAAATGAGAACAACTTTATTGGATGAAATGATTAAGATATATGTGGATCCACTCTGTTGATTGTTATAAATGGAATTCTGCGCCAGTCAAAAATCAATGCTTATGCAAATCACTACAATAAGGTGATAGAATATAGAAACAAAACTCCAGTATGAAGAAGACAAATTGAGATATTCAGCTGAAATTTACTCACCTTCAATACGCATTCCTTTGTCAACACATTTTAAGAAACGACATGCTGGACACTTTTTACGTGAAGCCACATTTATTTCACACCGAGAAGAAGTATTAGGACGATGACAAGCATATCGTTTAGCATTTTGAACAGTACGCTTAAAAAAGCCTTTACACGATTCACAACAGAATATACCATAATGATAACCGGAAATTTTATCTCCACATACTGGACAAGGGCCTAATTTAGTAAACTGTTTAACGTATTGTTGCCAAGTTGATTCACGCTAGAGGAAATATTAAAAGAAAGTAGAAAGTAACAAACAATGAAAACAGACATTGAGTAAGTATCAGTAGGCTTAGATTAATGTTCTTTTTAGGCACCCAAATCGACCTAAGTATAATCTAAAAACTGGTCGACTGTTAGACAGAAGGTAATATCATATTTACTCGTTATCACTAAGTAAACGTTTGGAATCTGTTTCCTCATTTAGGTTACTTAATGTATTGAGGAATTCACGTCTCAGGTTTTTCATAGATTCCCATTTAATCAATTAACAATAAATAATTTCTCCCTCACTCCCTCTCTCTATCTAAATCACTCAAACACATCAATCCTTTGGTACAAGACCAACTTCACACACACACACACATACCTGTGAAGGGAGGGTAGATGGTGACCATATTCATTACGGGTACTTTAACAACTATTCAAGTGGCGAGAATCACAAGGGAACTAAACATATATAGATCAATGTACGGCAGTAGCAAATGTGTAGGATATGCATCACGTGAATTACTTAAAAAGCATTTCGAAGGTGTCAAAGAAGTGAATATATATATTTTACTGTTTGCTATATCTTGAGCTTAAAATTTACTAGACAAACGAAAACTCAACTGATTGTTAAAAAGAGTATCCTTCTTCTAATCATGGTATTTTGTGTGCTGAGTGATGGAACTAACTAAACATATGATAATTTCCCCCATTCAAAGTTGGTCCTACCTTACTGATTGACCTTCAAATCAAGTCGTGATATCACAAACTTCACTATTAAATTCTGACATATTGTAGATTAATTTTAAACAAAAACTTAATCCTATTCAATACAATTAAGTGTGTTACATGTTTATTATCTAATAGGCTACATGTCAGACTTATTGTATGAAGGAAGCGTTGTAATACTAAATGATTGTCCATGAGAAAGTTGGGTGTGGTGGGATTCGAACCTAAGTCTCGTTACTTAAAATCAATGAGCCAAAGATCATATAAAGCTTTGATGAATTCTTGCTAACTTGATGGTAATACTTAACTAGAGGGAATGGATGTAATTTTCTGTAATTTAGTTAGTGATGGTTAGCAGTGGAATCCAAGGTGAGCGTTTCGTCTTATTTAGGGCTCGTCATTCCAGTTTATGATTATGCTTTCACTAAGATTCAAATGCAACACTAATAAGCCTAAGCTACTGAGTCAGTCATAAGAAGTACTTTCTGTGCAACAGGTATCAGTTGTTACTTATCTGTTTGTAGTTTATCAGATAGGAAAGTATCGAGATAGAATACACTAATAATAAGGTAACACACATAGATATTATAATCAGGATGGATGGCATTATATGCCCAATAACAATGATATAATAATATCATATATGTATCAACAGTACCTGAGCAGTTCCTGAGGATGAAGAACCGGACACACCTGCACTCGCTGATATCGCTACTATGCCAACTGATGAACTAGTTTGACCTTGAGATACTCGTGATCCAACAGAGTTAGTATTTGAGAATAATTCAACACCAACATTGGAACCAATTAAACGATTTGAACCTGTACTGACCAAAGTTGTACCACTCGATACTAAACTATTTCCACCTCCAGAAACATTTAATTGTCTTAAAGGAACTAGGGTAGTTCCACTCCCACCACCGGAACCAGAAACAATTGTATTTGTAGAGCCAACATGAATACTAGTCCCAGCAACTGGTTGCTGAAGTAGAATAATGCTTCGATCTGATGAACCTAAATTAACAGTATTTGTATTTACTGCAGAATTAGGGTTAATAGATAATCCAGAAGTACGAAGTATTGTAGGCCCTGGAAATTGAAGATGATTTATTACTCATCCATTTTATCCATATTTAATATGGAAGAAAATAACTATGTTTGTTAAACCGAAATATAATACATAAAATGTACGCTTCTGAATTGTCATAACTTTATATATTAATTCATTCACAAATAATGTTTCATTAAAAGTTATCTATCTAAACTACAACCTATTGAATCAATCCGTTCAAATATACTCAGAAATTTAGATACTACTCATCTCTTCAAGTGGATAATCATTCATAATAACAAAGTATTAATCAAAAAACCGACAGATATAGACAAATTCAATAGAAATTTATTATCTTATCATCTTTGAAAGACTTTCTCATTGATCTTCAGATGGTTGTAATGCTTTCTAGTTACTAAAAGTTTGTAATGTACTATTTAAGAGCTAAGTTTATACTATAGGCAAACAAAAAAATAATAAAACTCTTTTAAATTATTTAGTGGTTGCAGCTATGTGAAAGACTGAACTAAAAAAAAAAATGTCTGGAAGTAAAAGATCGGATAAGAATGTGTTGATTTACGACTGGTTCACACACTTTATTCTTAGATAATAAATTCACCTGTAACACCTTAACATCAGCTGCTAATTTAAAGTGGTTGATTAATCTGCATAAGATTATCAAACATTGAATATACAGCTGAGAGTTTCTTTGTTCATCGATATCGCTACTATCCTACTAACTAAACTTATTTTATTATTATTTATTAGTCCCTTGGGTTCCTAGTGGAACATACGGCTTCAGTAGCACGTCTCCAGTGACCTCTGTTCTCTGAGATCTTTTGAACCTGGTCCCACGACAGCCCACAACGTCTCATTTCCTCCTCGCACGACCTCCTCCATGTCACCTTTGGACGTCCAACTCGTCGCTTCCCATGGGGATTCCACTCGAGTAACTGGCCTGACGCGTGATGTCCCCAGTCGGCCTTCTCAGTGCATGGCCAATCCATCTCCACTTCCTCCTGCATATTTGTTGCGTGATAGGTTCTTGGTTGGTTCGTTCCCAGAACTCCTCGTTGCTTATTCTTTCTGGCCATCTTATCTTCAGTAGTGAGCGTAAGCAGATGTTCATGAATGTCTGTAGTTTATTGGAAATCCCTTTCGTGACACGCCAAGTCTCCGAGCCATACAGAAGCACTGACTTGACGTTGGTGTTAGTAACTAAATTATTACAATCTAATTCTCCAACCATAAATTATTAACCCTAACTCATATGGCTTTTATGGGCAAACAGATAAAAAAATCGATATAGAACCTCATACACAAGTTGTCATACTTCACAGTAATATACAAAGAACAAGTGGATAGGAATAACTGATATCGAAGTAGACAAAGGTGTATGGGGTGACAGAGGGGGTTTAAAAAGTAAGATCACTTCAAACATTCAAGCTTTAGAATACGTCAAAGGGTGAATACATCTGCACCATTCTCACCGATTTTCAACCATTTCACCAACACTCCTCCTCAACCACTCATTCGTATCATTTCGCCAACTCCAGTCAGGTAGTCTACACCACCATACAACGCTCACATTAACAGTCAGGGACTTTATGGACTGGTGTTATTTCTAAGTCTGGTTACTCTCAACCCTCTTCAAACCTCATATAACTTCCCCTAGTATGGGATGTCGAGATAGGCGGTGGTTTGGCATGTGTAGCATATGTCCAAGCCATGTTAGTCGATGGACGCCTACAATCTCATCCACTGGCTTGCCTTCCTAACCTAGTACACTTTGCTTTTGTACCTTAACCTGATTTACTTAGTACTACACTAAAATCATTCTTGTCTGTAACATAAGCTGGAATCAAAGCCATTGGAAATTTACAAGTTAAAACTACTGGCAAAAAAATCAACTCTTTCGCCGTCCCAGTTAAATATACTTTACCTTTAGCCAATAATGATATAAACACAAAATTGAGACGGTGATTTGAAATGTTTGGTATGTGTAACAGACATTAGATATGTAAGAAGTCAAAACATATACGGCGTAACATATCAAAAGATTATTTTAGTGACAAAATAAACTTCAGCTAACCTGATGATCCAGCACGTATGGGTGTACTTGCATATACTTGGTTTTCTCCACCACTTGCTAGTTGAGCTGCTGGAACTAAAATGTATGTAGGTTGCTGCTGAATTTGCTGTCTAGGATTGGTGGATTGAATTGCAACAGACTGGTTTGTTGCAACTGTTGGAAATGAAATTATCTGAGTATTAGAACCAACAAAAGATGGTATAGTGCGCACCATCTGAACTCCATCCAAACTCGGCTAAAATAAAGATTAAAGAAATGCGAATCAAAAGTTGTAATGCCTTCTTTTTTTACTGTCGAATAGAAACGAATATGTAAGCTTTACTTAAAATGGTCATTATATATATATATATATATATATATATATATATATATATATATATATATATATATATATATATATATATATATATATAATTGCGGGGTTACGATTCACGAATACTGTGTGAAATGGAGGTTGCACTTTAGAATACGATTTAGACAGCACCAAAAGTGAACACTGAGCGTTCAAAATACAAGATAGCGAAATTTGCGCGTTTGAACGCATTTTCTAAACCATACTGGCAGATGAAAATAAGACTTAGTCGAGAATATCACAGACAAAACTTAATACGGCCCTCGTAAATATTTTGTTTAACTTTTATTACTACTTACAAGTAGTTGAGAAAAACGTACAACATTTTACAAACTCAGAAGCAGCGGGAAAACCGCTACATTCAGTTGGATCCCAATGACATTAGGCTATAGCAAATTTTGAACGATTGATATACATATACATGCAAGTTTTTTGGCTATGGTTGGCAGATGCATATAATTAACATAGGACATAGTGTAACCGAAATAGCTAAAATTTCCACACCTTAGTCTGATACATTGGGTAGGAAGTTGTGAAAAAAGGAAAACAATGTCATGAATAATTAGAACTGAAGGGTAAACAGGAAGGAAAATAAAAGGAATATGGATAAATATTGATATGCTTTTCAAAATCTGAATAAAAGTATAGCGTGAATGTACCTGCGCCACCAGTATTGACTGAGTCACACCGTATGAAGTCTTCAACCATATACTTTGGTCCTTTCAGACCATAAACCAGGTCTACGGTTCTATGCACGACTCATTCTCATAGTCGAAGGCTTAAGAAGTTGGTGCTGCCTTGGTCTGAGCATTCGTAGCTTTTTTATTATTGTCATTATTATCATTTTTAGAACGTAGGCATGGTTCAGGAAGGGCACCAAAAAATGAACCACACAAAATAATATAACATCATGAAGACATAAAGCGAATAAAAGTTTATACAACAAAAGAAGAAAAACATAAGATAGAATTAGGGAGGTAGTCCGATAAGACACATCCGAAACAAAACATTCATTACTTTTCAGCAGCAGAGAATAGAAGGAAGCTACAGCATGACCACCACTGGTTTCCATTCTGAGCCATATCTAGTAATTTCTCAAGTCGCTGAGTTGTGTGATCTCTTGGACCCCACCCAGGCAGTCATGATGCACCAACAGATGCTAACCCGATACAACTATCCTTCATCTCACAGAGCCACGTTATAGACTGACCATCCCCACCCCCCGTTTCTTCAATCTAGTCCCAGGGCTACCAAACAGTGAACAGTGCCGACGCCGTTGGGACGTTATGCGTAATACATGTTTAAGCTACTGAAGCCGGTGTTTCCAGATGACTTTGCTGATTGAGTAACGACCTCTATCATGCCCAAACACATGCTGTCATACCTCAGAACTACTTACATGATTTTGCCACAGGATAAGAGCAATTCCTATGGAGACAACAAAGACATCCTTAACTCGGAGAGGCCAGGTTTCACAGGTGTAGAGCAGAACTCCTCTCACCAAAGGGTTGTAAACCCGACCTTTCATGGTCACGACAGCGCCAAAGGTGGTCCAGATTGCCGTATGCTACTGACTTTTGATATGCGGTTAGAAATTTTATTAGTCATACCTCCACCAGCACTCCAACAACAACCCAGATACACGGACCTTTTGATTACTTCCAACGGCTTATCAGTGAGGGTGAGCGCAGGCGTAGGCTTCTGTTAATCTTGCAAAAGTATTTTGCACTTCGATGGTGCAAAGCTCATACCATGCTTACAGAAACCAATCCCCAACTGTGTGTTATCGCACAGTAAAGGGATATCGTCTGCATATTAACGGTTGAATAGCCGTTCTCCCGGAAGTAGATATACACCACTATCATGCACCTCCTTCAGAACTGTCTCAAGAATGTCGTCAATGGCAAAGTTAAGGAGGAATGCAGAACTCAGGCAAACCTGCCTAACCCCACTGCTGGTTTGGAACAATGAAGACAGGTGGTTGTATGCCCTCATCCTACCTGAGATGTTCTTTCAGGATGTGAATAAATATCTCAGATACGCCCCTCCCTAACAGACAGTTCCATGGTACGGCTTTGTTCAACGAATCGAAGTCAGCCCTAATGTCAAGAAACAACAACTATTGGTCTGTAATACGTTTGGGGATGTTTGAGGATCTGGGGAAGATAAACACATGATGAGTCCACGACGTAGACGAGACCTAGACCTCATGAGCCGGGGGGTAAGTTGTCAGGGTTGGATGACTTGTGGCTCTGTGGGCCACCCCTTCGTTAGGTGGGTCAATGTTAAATGACCATGAGGCACGACACACTGCAACTGACAGTGCTTAAGCTACAGGTAGGCTAAACTGCTTAACAAAGTGCTCCGCCTAGGGTCGTTAGGTATTTTTGAAGATTGTTTATCGGGGTACTGTCTACCTCACAGACACCAGGGGTCTTGTTGCCAGTAGCTCGGATAAGCTGGAGCAGCTTCCGGTTACTGCCCGACGCAGTTGCTGCTTTCATTTCACTTGCGTGTTCTGACCACAAAGCTTTACAGTCCTTGTATAAGCGTTGTGTAAACTTTCGCGTAAGAAACTTACGCGAACTATTTTACTCGCTATCCACCGGAATAGACGCGCGTCAAGAAGTTGCAGCGAGCAGTTCAAAGGCCTAATCCCATCCCAGCTAAAATGCTGTATTATGGCTGACGGTGACTCATCACGCGCACCATTGTAATCCTAGTCAACGGTACACATCCTCATTAGTTGACTTATCCCCTTTAACTAAAAAAGGTTGTGGTTCATGCAACAACTGGGATTGTTCGCTGCACAAATACAATCACATATGGTCTTATCCCTTTTATTTCGTGTTGTCCTGTCCCTATTGTCTTCCAGTTTTTCTACTACTTGTAATCACTATTTCCATTTCGTTGCCTTCTCTGTTGTTCATCTCCATTTGTTGTAATGATGTGAAGCGTAGAATGTGCATTTATATCAGGCTGTATGATGTTTATGTCTGTCTGGCAAATGGTGATCCTATTCTTAAATAAATAAATGAATGAATCCCATTTACTGTGCAAGAGTGTTATACTACTCGATTTACACAGGTTCATATTGGTAGAACGGAGTTCGAACCCGAAACCTAATGTTTGAAAATGGGATGTTTAAGTTACTAGACAGCAGTATTCCCATCCGTAAGAATCCTAAATCAGTAGCAACATGGGACCTAGTACTGCAACTGCATAACAATTTAAATGAACATAGCTTGCATTTGCCCAGCAAGATACAACACGACAAGAAGAAGAACTGATAACGTGTAACATAAGAAATGACCTGTTTGCTATAAGATTACGGATTTATAGAATATGTAGACAGGGGAGACAATTATTTGGGGGACATCAATATTTATACTTGTGTTCCTAAAGTTACTAGCAAGTGTTAACAATCCTTTGATAGTATAAGCAGCACATGAGACTATAATACGTTTTCAGTACATACTTCCAGAATGTCTTGCAGTTACATCTCTCAGTAGTTCAAAACTATCATTAACACAAACGAATCCTGACGGCTAAATAGTTTGCTGTTTTGCACTTTTTCTGAACCCTTTAATTCTCTGTATTCTCATTTGAAGTGTTTACATTACAATTAGGAAGATCATGCATAATCATCTTTATAGCCTTCAAAACAGGAGTTTCCCTACATAAAAAACGACAAATGATGACGATTGGATTTCACAGTTCAATGCATCTGAAATAACACATGAAATTACAACCAAGCTACCATTCACACTCAGTCGTAGATCATTGGTTCATATAAAAGACTGTAATGAGTCATAGGTTCACACAGATAGACATAATGGTTGCACCACATGTGAGGAACGCTTTGAAGGTTCAGTATGGTCGAAAATCTGTCTTCCACGTTCAACAGTTGCACATTAAGAGAGCTGGGTGCTACTCAGTACATTTGCCCTTTAATAAGTAGTTGGACAGACAGGAATAGGGAACATGTTAGTACGAAAGTGCATTGGTTTAAATTATCATACATAAAAGCACAACAACAATAATAGAACAATGAAAACGATTGTAGGGAATTGGAACAGGAAAATACAATGATACAGAGACGAGTAAAACTGAGCAACTAGTGTATATTTTCTGTTGATTTTAGACCATATTATCTAGCATACTAAACAACTTAGTTCTATCAGGTGGTGCTATTTTAAAAAAGGCGCAGATACTCAGAAAGTGTATAAATTTTAGTATCACTAGCGAATTGTTTTCTATCTTACACTTACAGAAAGGAATCAATGACATGGAATATGACATTATTTCGTAATAGTCCAAGGTTGCCACAACCTACATCAGTACATCGAGATAGAAGACAGGTGAAAATAGTATCAGAAGTCGTAGAAAGGCAAAAGACGAACATAAAATGGATGTGAAGAATATGAATGTGTGATATTACAACCCATATAAAGGTCCCGAAAGTAAGCCTTTAATTCTCTGAGATATTCAGTATAACAGCCAATAACTTCATGGACTCATGCTGTACTATAACTTGACTGAACGTATTATTTTAGCTCTGACGCAGCTCATATGAATAAAAGAGATACAAGTATTTGAAGCATCCCAGTTGGTAAAACCTCGTCTACATCTGTAACCTAAAGCTAGACTTTCAACTTCGACTTCACTAACTTTATAGTCCCACGGCACTCAAGAGATGCTAAAAAGATACTATCGGTTAAGCATGATATTTAGTCACAGAGCCGCAGCTCACTGTTTGGTTATAGACTCCAGTCCTTGTGCATAGGAACAGCTTTTAACAGTGCTAAAAGCGAAGTCGTTCAATAAATGCTTGTTGAATTTTAAGCATCCATGAATAGAATTCAATAATAAGTTCTTGGAGACAAGTAGAAGTATCACGATGAATGTTGCAGTCACAAAACTTCATTCTCTAGTTAGAATAAGTGTAGGTGAAGACCAGCCATGGAATGTGACTCCGTATTTGATAGACACCATACTCGTCAAGTTCAAAGTATTAACTACGATGACTATATAACTATGAATCAGTGATCCAGTGGCTCGATTTTCAAGCTAACATTAATACTCGATGAATACTATGAAGTACATCTTAATGTTTCATGGTAAATTTTTCTATCAAGGAGAAACAGCGTATACAATTTGAAATGCAGATATATCACGCACATGGCAGAGATTACTTACTAAACGATTTTGACACCGTATAGCAGCTTTGACACATTAAAAGTTGAATCAAGCTTAGAAACCATAAGAAATATCGCTGACGAGATTACGTTGAAAGGCTGACCTTTGCATGAAGATGACAACGATAAAATCCACAGGAAATGTGGATGAAGGCAGTGCTTGAACTGGATTTACTAGTAATTTTAGCCATCAGTGTAAATGAGAAGTACAGTCAACCTAAGTGGCCTCTTTGAGACAGAGTAATTAAGGATCGTCTGCAGGGGACCTTTTAGAATTTCGTGAAACACCGAATAATATCAGGTATAATTTAGTATGCATACCATTCTAGTACTTGTCATACAATAATCGGTATTTTAAAAATCCTGAAAACTGATTTCCATTATTTATCTATAAACTAAACCAGCAGTCACTAGATCGGGACTGTTGTATTATCATGGCTAATAATTTAACTAAACATTTTTCACCAAACTTACGCTACCCACATGTAACACACGATGAGGGTTGCTTGCGGCTATGGTTTGTATTTGTGACGCAGTACAACTGGATACGGAAGACTGTTGCAACGAAGGATTTTCCAGTTTTGGTTGAACTGTTTGGCTGCCTGATTTACCGGTGAATTTAAGCTGGAATTACCGAGAATACAATCATCAAAAACATGCTTCCAAGTCAAAAAAAAAATTAAGGTAAGGTAAAATCTCAAAGAGTAATCATCAACACCTGAGTCAGTTACAGCAGGATCTTTTCTATTCTAAACACACCAAACTCGTCAAATTATTTAGCATAAACATAAAGTTGGTCCAAGAAACATTTAGTGATTCAATTTCTGGATTTGTAAGGATTTGAATCGAAGTAAAAATGCATGTTTTCGAATCCCTAGGAATATGAAATGATTTTCGGCTTTCTATGCATACGAAATGTAATTTAATTGAGCAACTTATTTTGAATTTTCTTCAGAGTAAGTCAACTACGGAATGTTTCGGTAATAAAAAAACATTATTAGATAAAAAGAAATCGAGTGACAGATAAACGTGACCAACAAACGACTCGGCATAATTATGTGTCGGTTTAACCGGCTAGATTTTCTATTAGCATACGGAATTATAACCGCAGGAAGGGCGCGAAGTACATAAAAAGTAGCTGCGTGGAACTTACAGCAAAGACACGCTTTGAACCGTATTTTTTCTCTTACAAATTCGCACTATCCTGTTCGGAGAAGAAATTGCAATTATTAGACATTTTCTGAACAATTCCACATGTTGACAAACATCTCAACGATTGGTTTAGAGAGGAAAAGATTGGTAATTAATAGGACAATTGCAAAACTCTAACCATGGGTTGCTTATGTCTGGATCATGTTTATTGTCTGTGAAAGGTTTTCTGACTAGATGTCACAGAATTCACCTAGCAACTGTTGTTTAAAATCTTTCTGTCAACTCATTGTTGTTGTTTGAGAACGATTTTAGAAAAGTCGCTGGAAAATAATTGTGTGGTGATATTTGAAAGCTAAGGACAAATAACAAGATATATCCTTCCACAAATAAACCATGTAATAACGATTGAGGTCTTAATTTTCGAAACTACTCTTTAGTTTCCTTTCGTACAGTAAGGTCAAATAGCTGAAAACTGTCACAGGAACACTTGTAAGAATGTCCAGTCAATAAAATCTAACTCATGTATAACAAAATATATATGATGCTTAACATGATTTGTCGAACCACATCAAATGTTTGTTAAGAAGAATAACGACCATGGATTTCACCTGCTGATCCTATGACTTGGCCTGGTCACTCTTCACCCTTCCCTACATTAACATTGATGTTTATCGCCCTGCTTAACATTTAGAGATAAGGACGAAAAACGTGATAAAGATGTAACTGGAAATTAACGGGTAGGTCTAGATGTTTGGATAAACAATTAATTTCTTCATCTCGTTTTGTTGAATGTGCCTCAGGAAAGTAAAACGATAAAACACCTTATAGTGCACTGATGAAGACTCTATAAACCAACCAATTCAATCAACATCGAAATGAAACCTAGCATTACTGCATAACCATCCAAGTTGTGACAATTCACAGCATTTTGAAAGATTGAACTACTATAAGCAAGGCAGTAGCAAGCCGTAAGATAAAAACAGAGGGTTAAAGCAAATAAGAGGTTTCATATGACAGTTAGGATTAAGATTAGTGTAATGGGTGGTAAGCTATGTCATCTACAGTCGCCAACCATCAGTTTCAGTTTTCTCATGAACCTCAATCTGGAAGCTTAAATTTCCCTACATGGCTCAGAGTAATAATCAGAAAACTCAAAAACTGACGCCACGTTTAGGTCTAGTCGCCCTTAAACTTTGTCTAGACTAACCCTACCTTAGTCCACATTGCGCGTAAAGTAGATGGTAACTAAGTATGGGTGACATATGTCCTAGCCAACTCAATCGATGGAGGTGTCATTATCCAACCAAAGTACTTGTTTTACCCAAGATTCCACACCCATGCTCAAGTCGTGGTTTCACGACACATGGACCGTACTTCTTAGACGAAGACTGTCAAACAGTGCTCAAGCTTCATAGTCATATAGTAGGACAAAGTGGAATAGTGCACAGAACACACAACCCTTAGTAAGGAATTGGACTTCTCAACAATGTCATAAGTGGTGTAAGTTGGTGAAGGCCGATCAGACTTGTATCCGTGCCCAGGTTTCGTTAGTGACCAATGCATCAGGGTTTGTGCAACTTCCTAAGTAGATGAAACAGTGAAAGTCCTCAACCACTACTCTTCTAATATCGGTTTTCATCAGTCCTGAGGCAACATTTAGCATTCTGGAGGTGAGAAACGCATCTTAAAGTCTCAAACTGTCATTCAACATATTAAAAAAACTCTGCATCTTATCAACACTCTGATTAGAAGTGTATCGTCTGTGTATTCTAAATTGAAAAAGATACTTTTGTTAGATCTTGATACAACAAGAAGATGTAGTTAGTCTGAACCGTGTGATGTATTTGTGCGACACATTTCAAACAATCCTATAACACAAGTACTTGTCATTTATATGAAAAATTAGAGTTAAACGGGTAGGAAAATAATTACCGATCACATGAGTAGACTACGGTGGTTACAAAAACAGTGAAGACTAATAAAATGATAGCAAAAAATCAGTAGCATGATAACCTTGTGTTCAGAGCCAAACTTACCAAATGTTGTGACAAGTTATTTTTGAACACAGTGGAAATGAAATCGGAAATGGATTCAACAACTGTGTGCACGTTCGTGCAGTCAACGATGAGCCACACCTACTGTGTGAGGACTAATGATATTACCTGGCTACTCAAAACTCAGCAACTGCTTCAACAAACTTTAAAATACGTCCCCAGCAGTTCCTATAGATGGTCTTATATGACATTTGTACACTTATTTTATGCCCGGTTTCAATATATTTAGATAATGAGGAGCTAGGCCGTTTGTTTTCAGCATCGACTGCATCAGGCGACCATTTATTTCTGAAGCCACTTTG
Organism: Heterobilharzia americana; assembly: GCA_944470555.2. Classification (NCBI taxonomy): domain Eukaryota; kingdom Metazoa; phylum Platyhelminthes; class Trematoda; order Strigeidida; family Schistosomatidae; genus Heterobilharzia; species Heterobilharzia americana. Next base: position 52,657,416 of record OX104128.1, read on the forward strand.
GAATGTGTTCTGTAGCTTCTATTTTCAATGATCAGTGAGTGCTCTCTATGTAATTGTGACCATACGAACCCATATAACTCACTTAATAGCACATTATAAGTTAATATGACTACAAGTCTTCAAGTACAGTACCTTCAGCAGCATGATGTAGTTGAGAGATACCCCTCCCTAGTGCCACCATCATAGACAGATAGACAACATAAACGTAGTACCTCACACACAAGTTGTCATACTTCACAGTAATATACAAAGAACAAGTGGATAGGAATAACTGATATCGAAGTAGACAAAGGTTTATGGGGTGACAGAGGGGGTTTAAAAAGTAAGATCACTTCAAACATTCAAGCTTTAGAATACGTCAAAGGGTGAATACATCTGCACCATTCTCACCGATTTTCAACCATTTCACCAACACTCCTCCTCAACCACTCATTCGTATCATTTCGCCAACTCCAGTCAGGTAGTCTACACCACCATACAACGCTCACATTAACAGTCAGGGACTTTATGGACTGGTGTTATTTCTAAGTCTGGTTACTCTCAACCCTCTTCAAACCTCATATAACTTCCCCTAGTATGGGATGTCGAGATAGGCGGTGGTTTGGCATGTGTAGCATATGTCCAAGCCATGTTAGTCGATGGACACCTACAATCTTACCCACTGACTTGCCTTCCTTACCTAGTACGCTTCTCCCAACCTCTAAATTGCTCTCATGGTGGTTCCAACATATGCGAGCAGTGTCACTGAGGCACCAGTAACCGAAATCTTGTAGCCGCTTCAAATCTCCTACTTCTAATAGTCATGTCTGACAGCCGTATAACAACAGAAAGAACTGCAGAGCAGTATGCTGGTCCTTTAATAGGTAGTCATATATCTTGCCAGTGCAAGAAAGGACATAAGTTGGGAAGTGTCAAACAAGCCTTGTGTATCCGCGCTGAGATTTCGTCTGCAACCAGCCCGTCCGAACTATCATGACTATCATAAGACCACTCGATCAACGGAGTCAGATGACGCCACCAAGTCAACAAACAATTTTTGATGTCATCTTCCTAAGAGGGGGGTCGATAACAATAAAGAATCAAAATGAAAATATAAAAAGTGAACAAATAAGGATATGGATCCACTCACGAAGCTTACATGTCAGCAACAAACAAGAAAATGAAAGTTAGGAGAATGGTAACTTGAGACTGTGATAGTCATTACTCTGTGGAAGTGGACTGTACACATTTAATGCTGGGTTGTAAAATACATTTACTTAGGTCACTAATGAAGCAAAAACTATCCAATAAATATTGAGTTTTCAAAATTCCAGCTTATCACAAAGCTGGTGACTAACTGCAATATGTGTGGCAATTTGAACCGATGCACTTGTGTGCGAGGTTTTACATTGATTTCGTCCGTCTGTCATAACTTCAATATAGCGCACTTCTCAGCATGTTTCGGTGGATTTGTCCTAAGCGAATAAAGAGTGAATTAGTAGTCAGTCTCATTGGGGCAAACTTAGCAGGAAACTGTTATTGCCCACTAAAACAAAATGTGTATATACTGGTTCAGGATTAATGAAAATACAGTATACAGCTCACTATTGAATAACCAACATTCTTTCCGGTCTGTGGCATCTGCCGCATTTAATGGGTATCCAAAGGTTATCCAATTAGCTGCCTAACGTCTGCACTGCTTCACAAGCAACAAACCTTTCACCTTTACCTTTACACTAGTTCCCTCAAATAAACTTTTCTCAATGCAACTTAACCGGTTAAAGATCTATGTCCGAGGTTATGAACCATATTAATTCTGAGGGCTTATAATACGACTTGGTTGCCAAATCGATGATGATGATGAGGTGGAAGTAGGGGGAGGGAACTAAGACCCACTGCTTGAGCTATGGGTCACTGATTTAAGTAGTTGTCTGTCATCTGGCCGGTCAGTGGTATGAACACCGCTTCAACTACCGAAATTTGAGCAGCCAGATATCATCAGCTCTCATAGTAGGTATGGCTTATTGTCTGCTACACAAATATGTACAAGGTTGCTGAGTTCGCTTCCGCTTGAATGTTGAATGCTAACGTAAATGAGCCACATATCTTCAAAGTTACTTTTGTAATGCCAGTCATCCAAAATTTCTGGATATCTGAGTTAACAACCTGTCAGTACTCATCGTTTACTCAACTACAAATTAGTTTAAGAAGTTTATTAGGCAAGGAAGGCAAATCAGCCGGAGTTAGAACATGTAGCAAATGAAATGACTTGGACACATGATGTACATGTTGAGCCTCCACCTACACAAAATTGGAATGTTAGCCAAAGTAGGATTGAACATGAAAAACGATTAAGATGGTCGGACCAAAAATGACACAAATCCAGGTCTAGATTCTGGTCCGAGTCATGTAGATTGTCTAAGGGATGTCTTCAAGATTATAGAAAACAATTATTCAGGACTGGGTGATTTTATCCTAAATCAATCGAAATAAGGTAGGTGTATGAACTCCTTTTTGTCCGTAAAATTCCGAACATTTGTAATAACTCATTTAGGCATTTAAAATGAAAGATGAATTGAGTGAAAAAACATTCTTTTCAAGTAGTAAGTTGAAACGAAACACTTCACTCAGTCCTCTTACTTTTAATAGGATTTGCTTCCTATAGACTCCTGTCAACCTTGAAACCATCATTTTCCCAGCTTTCACTCATATGTTGTTACGAAGAGTGGCAACTTGGACTGATGTACTCTTATGTCGCGTTTTACACTGATTTATGCTTTATTTTAACCTGCTGAATACTTCCTGATACTTCCAGCTCCAAGGAAACATACGAACCTTAGAAGCAGATATCTGAGTATGTAGGCTGAGAGATTTTTGAATTACTGCTGACACATCTATAAAAGAATGGTACTAATTGGCCTATATCACCAATACTAAATGTCTGTTGAGGTATGACAACTAGGTATCGGGTTCTCAGTACTTTTTTAGGAGTACTTAAAGCGCTGTATTGAGCAAACAAACTTTTTCACTTCGACAGTAGGGTTATAGGCTATAAAAACCGACTAACTGCCTTGACACTGGCAGCTCAGGCTGGAACTTGACTGTGGTACTGGCTTACATGCCAGACTATAGAGCTTCGGCTTCATTATTCAGCTGGTTTTCAGAGTTGTACAACTACGAAGGCTGTGAATATACTTCAGCAACAAGATTGAGAAACTAAACAAATTATGTAACGGAGGATGGCCTGAACTCAAAAGGTGCTGATGGTGCAAAAGGGACTTTGGGAATACCAACTTACATTATGTGCAACAATGGGTATGCTAGTGACTGTTGAAACCATATATAAGAAGAATACCAAATGCATCTGCAGTGGAAATTAATTCCTAGAAATACTTTTCATTCAGCTATCATATCACAGGCTTACAATGTTTGAGAATAAATAAAGCAGAAAATTTGACAAAGAAATCGCAAACCAACTTACGTCAATAACTATTTTGCTGTCTTCCCTTAGCTGGATCTGGCCAGACTGAGATAAGTGCATAATAAGTTCTTGCAGCTTTTGCTGACTCAAAGTTGATCCCTGTGTTCCATCAGGAAGATGTATTGTTACGTAAGTTGTTGAAGGGTCATGATCATCACTAGCAGACACTGGGACCGCAGACTTCGGAGTTACTCCCATAATAAGTTTGTCTAAAGCCACAGTAGCTTTTAGACTTTCATCCTTTAAATCTTGAATGTCTGTAGGACTCGTGACCTCAGATGTTGCCATTGTTTCATCCAACCCCTACAAACAATAACGAATTTTAGATCGCTTTCAATAAAACAAAGGAAAGAAAAGGAAAGGACCACTCAAATCAATGTACATGAGTAATCTCCAAAAGATGTAGAATAACAATCGACCACAAGGACGTCAACCGAGGCGACCTTCCGGAGTGACCTTCGAAGGTCTTCTGAAGGGCATAGCCTACATTCAGTGCAGGATACCCGGCAGCAGAAAGCTGCTAGAAAAAATGTAAAAATGCGAAAAAACGCGCCCAGGAGATACATCCAGCGTACGCCAAGTCACCATAAAACCGATTACCTAAAAATGGCGGCCTCAAAGCGACAAATTTTGAAACTTTGCTGCAGTGTCGAGGAAATATTATTAGTGCATTAAAAGTATACTTATGGAAACGGAAAACTAATATTACCTGAATACATTGTTTTAAAAAGATATATATATCCTTTTGATTAATTGGTATTGTGGCAACTGTTCAAAGTGGACTGATTCTCAGACAACGACTGATTAGGTCTCACCTTAAGATGACGTGTGATCCATTTTAAATTATCTTCTTGAGGCAAGAGTAACTACTTCATGATCGGTTTCCATCTCGCCTGCGGAAACCAAACTGTTCTGACCTCTTGAAGAGAATTTTTTGGAGTTAAGGTGGCGGAACTCACCTGCTCTTCAAACGGCACTGAAACACAGCTTAGGCAGTTGACCGTGTCTGTGTGTGTGTGTGGAAGCTCATTGGGGATTTGTGCCCTACAAGTTTATACATGTAATCAAGCAGTCTATGCCAATTTCAACCCTAAAGTGCTCCAGGTTACTGAGGGCAGTCAGTAACTTCACTCCCAAGGCTTGTTAAATCTTGGAACGCTCTTCCCGCAGAAGTAGACCAGGCTACTTCGTCGGAATTCCTTAAACCCCAATTAGACGCATTCTTAAGAAGTGGGTAGCAGCTCATTCAGAACTAACTCCTTTCCTCTCACTCTGTGCAAATTTCAACACACACAGGAACTAGAGACCCACTGCGTCTAGACACGGAATCCAGTTAAGCGGTTCTTCACTTCCCTCAACAACCGTCTGGGTCATCCGATACCTCTAATACCATGATCAAATAAGCTGAGTCAGAGAATATATTTCTTGCACGAAGTTGTGAACTGTTGAGACCACCGACTGAATTTCGTAGCGTCCGCCTTTTATCAAGACACTTCAAAGCGAACTCGACTCTACAGTGTAGCGTCACACACTTCCCCAAAATCAATAGCCTAGGGTTTGACGAGATTCAACATTGACAGTTTAACTGGACTCGCTAAGCTAAAGGCACCCGGTCAAGCATCCTGGCTACCTGGCACGCTGTTGTGTTACGCTGCACTGCACGTGGTTGACTCTCTAGCCAGTTGGTCGGAACACATCGGTATCTTGGAACAACCATCCAAATATACTATTCCATCCGACTGCACTAACGTGTTCTTCCCTGATTCCGTATTCGTGGGTACATAACAGGTTCGAATAATTAGTGATTGGCCTTTGAGTCTGTCAACTTTCCACCTGGACCATTCCTAAATCGATGAACCTGAGGAGATAACATATCCCGACCAATAACAAATATTGAATTGGTGAGCCTGTTCCATTTTATATTTGTATATTGTTTTCATTTCGATAACATTTATATATCCATCTACTACACTTTCTCATGTCCGACCACACTCCCAAGCTTATCCGTATTAGGCCGACCACCAACATTATCCAACTCGTGCCATATTGGCCAGACAATGCAGAAACATGGTTTTTGTATGCCGAGGCAGATTTTCGAGAACAGGGAGTTGCAGATCCTCATTCTGGATTCCTTGCTGCCATACGGTCCCTACCACGGGGATTAAACAGGCATGTTACAGCACACATGTTTGGTCCCGAGGCAGGTGATCCTTGTGCACTTCTCAAGGCCGCACTTTTGAAGAAAAGCGATCTCACAAATCGTCAGCGCCTAGACGAGTTACTTCGTAACATCGAGCTAGGCTGCCACTCAGCTACTGAAGTCCTCGCACGCATGCGAGAAGTTATGGGTGCACGAACGTTCGACAATGGCCTTTCCGAGAACTATTTCTCTCGAAACTACCACAATTGGTGCAAACCGTGTTGGTGACACTGCAGTCAGTCCCACTCGATGACCTGGCAGCCTCGACAGAAAAATACTGGAGATTTCTAGCAGACCTGTCTCCAGCTTATATTCTGTCTGCGACAAACCAGACAGCCAGGGTTCAGAGGTGACCAAGCTGTGCAACTCTGTCAGACGGTTGCTACGATTCCGAAGTCCTAGTTTACGCAGTACTTCACAGAAACGCATCTTGGTGCATGGCAGCAACTCGCGTGGTCGTCCAAAAACCAAATCTAACAAAGTAGAAGACCCGAAATAGCGCTGGTTTCACGATATCTACCGAGAAGCCAGAAAATGCCGGAAGCCATGCAGTTTCAACATGGACACAAACTGGGGAAACTGTCATTCTAGCATGTGATCACGGCAACCGTAGCCGGCGGAAACAGCCGTTTGCACTACGTCATAGATATAAAAACGAAGGTTCACTGCCTCATTGACACCGGAGCAGAAGTTATTGTTCTTCCCGCACCGAAAAAGGAGCGTCATCACGACCCATTCTTCAATCTCCAAGCCGTCAACGGCAAGGCAATCGTGACCTTTGGGAAACGGTATGCCTACCTCAACTTAGGTTTACGTAAACCTATTCACTGGACTTTCCTCCCAGCTGACGTTTCTATGCCCATCATTGGCATAGATTTGCTAAACCATTACGATTTACTCGTAGATGCTGGTCGTCGACGACTGGTAGACAACAACACAAAGTTATCTTTTGGCGGCACCACCTACGTAGGTCTGAGTTTAGCCATCGTTAGAAATAAACACTAGAGCGACGAGTCCTATCGGGTGGTGTTAGAGAAATGTCCAGAGTTACAACAACCGAAGCATACTCTTCAGCACATAGCCAGCAATTTTATGCACCACGTGACAACCACAGGTCCGCCTGTGGTGCCCAAGACACGCCGTTTAGCCCTTGATAGGCTGAAAACGGTGAAGAGTAAATTCAACCGCACGCTCGAACTAGGCACTATCAAACTCTTGGACAGTCCTTGGGCACCGCCATTTTGTATAGTTCCCAAGGAGGATAGAAACGACTGGCGTCTAGCCGGTGATTACTGGGGGCCTAACGCCAAAACAACACCGGACCGCCACCCGATACCTCATGTTCACAACCTGACTGTGACGTTATACGGAACGAGCGTTTTCTCTAAAGTCGATCTGGCCAAAGCCTACAACCAGATAACCATGGCAGCGGAAGACATCGCGAAAACGGCCATTATTACTCTTTTTGGTTCGTTTGAATTCCTGCTCATGCCATTTGCCCTTCGGAATGCAGCACAAACATCCCATTGCTTTATGGCTGACGTCTTCCGTGGTTTAAATTTTGTCCATGTCTACATTGATGACTGTCTCATTGCGAGTCCACACAAGGAAACTCATTTTAAGCATTTGGACCTCGTATTCGAAAGACTGAAAAAATATGACAACACAGTCAACTTGTAAAAGTGTGAAAGAGGAGTTGAATCACTCAGCTCCCTTAAGCATGCTACTGACAACAAAGGTATATGCCCATTGAGATAAAGTGGCGGCTATCATGGACTATCCAGGGCCGGCCTCTGTGAAGCAGCTCCGTACTTCCAGTGACCTGGTAAGTTATTACCGAAGGTTTATTCCAACTGTGTCTCTGTCATGAGACCACCCACAGATCTACTTCGAGGGACTACGGAGTAAGTGATCTTGGACAGCGTGGTTAAACTTGCTTTCTCTAAAGTCAAGAAGGCCACTTCAATCGCAACCATGCTTATGCATCACGACCCCAACGCTCCTTCGAGCATTCTTGTCGATGCATCTGACTCAGCAACCGGAGCAGTTTTGCAACAGTTGACTGACAAGCAGTGGCAGCCTTTAACCTTCTTCTCGAGGCGGCTGCAAGACGAGGAAACAAGATAAGGTACACTTGGTAGGGAACTCCTAGCTATGTACTGCTCTGTACGCCATTTTCGACATTCAATGGAAGGTCGCGATATCATTATTTTCACAGACCACAAACCGTTAACCTTCTCTCTTAGCTCGGCGTCTGACAAACATTCCCCCCGTGAGTCGTGACAACTGGATAACATCTCCCAGTTCGTGTCAGATATCGGCAACATTTCGGGCGGAATGAACGCCGTAGCCGACGCACCATTTCGAATAGCTTCCATGAGCAATATCGAGAGCTTCCATGTAGTTGAACCAGCTCACTGTCAGAAGGAAGACCTAGAGCAGCATCATGAGTGGTCCCACGCGACCCTCAAGCTACAACTGAGTCCAGTAGGATCAGACAAGGATACAATTTTGTGCCGTGTCTCTGCTAGTCAACTACGCTCAATAGTTTCGAAGAGATGCCGACGCAACGTCTTCAATACGTTGCACAAACTGCCCCATCCAGGTGTACGAGCTACCACTGGGCCTACTGCACAACGTTTCTGCTGACCTGGAATGAACAAATATGTTAGGTGTGGACTCAGTGGTGCTTAGCTTGTCAGAAGTGCAAAGTCACGAGACATACGGAAAGCCCTTTAGGCTTTTCTCCAACCCCAGACATGCGTTTTGACCACGTCCATATAGATATTGTAGGACGTCAACCAGAATCTAATGGGCGTGCCTACCTTTTCACCTGCGTGGATCGTTTTACGTGATGGCCAGAAGCACTACCTATTAAGGATATTACTAAGAAAACTGTAGCTCGTGTTTTCATAGAAAGACGGATCTTGAACTTTGGATGTCCATCTTACGTAACAACCGACCGTTGGCGCCAATTCCAGTGTGGATTATTTCGCGCTCTAACAGCACGTTTAGGTTGCACTCGGTTCCGAACGACAGCCAACCATCCACAAGCAAATGGCATGGTACAGCCTCTCCATCGACAGCCGAAGGCTTTACGTTCAGCTGCAAACATACCTCAGTGGATAGAGGCCCTGCCTCTAGTCCTACTAGATATTCGTAAAGCGTTGATAGCTGATGCTAGATGCACCTCTGCAAAACTCGTCTATGGGACTGCTCTTCGCCTACCAGGTGAATTTGTTTCTCCATCAATTTTCAACCATGTTTCCGACAGGGCATCTTACGTGACTGGGCTTACAAGCGCAATGCGTTCGGTTATTTCTTCTCCGGTTAGACCTCAAACGACTGATGTCTTCGTTCATCCCGCTTGGCAAAAGATATCGCATATGTTCATCCGCCACGACGCCGTTCGTCGACCACTTGAACCCCCCTACGATGGGCCACTCTAAATGATCGAGCGAAACGGACGCGAAGGTACTGTTAGTATCCACCGTTTGTAACCACCCTATTTCGAAGGCAACCCCATTATAAGTGACGTTTCAGCTCGCTATAGCCGACCGACGGATAGCTCAATTATCGAAATTCTTGGCGATGTGCCTGGAAATGCACAGTTACGACAACCTTCGGCGCAGCAGAAAACACGATCAGGCAGAACCGTCAGGTTCCCGCAGTAATGGAGTCGTATTCAACTTAATGGTGTGAGATAAGATGCGCCAACTATATTTTTTAATTCAATTCTTTTTCGGGGCATCATCGGAAGAGTTTTGCCAGTAGAGAAAGCACCGGGTTTTTACTTCCGGCTGGTATCGTCCTGGGTTTCTCACGAACCCATTAGAGGGGGGAGTGACCTGTGGCGTCACACACTTCCCCAAAATCAATAGCCTAGGGTTTGACGAGATTCAACATTGACAGTTTAACTGGACTCGCTAAGCTAAAGGCACCCGGTCAAGCATCCTGGCTACCTGGCACGCTGTTGTGTTACGCTGCACTGCACGTGGTTGACTCTCTAGCCAGTTGGTCGGAACACATCGGTATCTTGGAACAACCATCCAAATATACTATTCCATCCGACTGCACTAACGTGTTCTTCCCTGATTCCGTATTCGTGGGTACATAACAGGTTCGAATAATTAGTGATTGGCCTTTGAGTCTGTCAACTTTCCACCTGGCTATTCCTTTAACATTTCTTTTTTTGATGGTTCACTGTGTTCTGTCGGCCTGTTCTCTCCATTCCTAACGACTGATGATCAATATTCCGGTTACAATCTCTCTGGGAATTTTCGTATGAGCCTCTTGTCTGGTTTTCTCTGCGCTTGTGTATTCAGAAGTGATCTTCGATGCGACACCCCATGCATCTCCTGTACTGACAAACAGATGTGTAATAGGGTCTTTCTACGGTGTAAGTATTTTGCCGCTTTTCACTCTTACTAACAACGGGTTTGCAATGCACGGTATGATGATCATTTCAGAAGTCCCTCCTTACCCCAAAGTCCACCGAGTTGCTTGCGTGAATTTCGTGGTTTCAAATTATAGTGCAAAGAAGCAATTGACTTCATGGCTTTCATGCACGGACATCGCAGGGCCTATTCAGCGTTTATCAGCATGAATAATAATGATAATACTAATGATAATTATTGCTGAATATGCAGGCACACACTAATTTTACTGGTGTGAATAAGTTTTGATATAAATTACACGCTCCTCCATGTAAAGTAATCTCAATCCCCACCTTTTGTCACTAGAAGAGATAGTTTCTGCATCTTCATATAATGGAACATCCCAGCTGAAAAAGTGCGCAGAAAATTAACAAGTTGTATCTCGAAACTACATGTACTACCTGAAGAAAAATGAAGCTTGGAACTAATACTTACATTGTAACAGTTTGTACCTTTTGCTTGAGATAATGATGAGAAATTTATGAAGGAATGTGTGCATGAACTGTTTACATATTGTACTTCATTGATGATTCCAGAACTGTATAATTCATGCATGTTAATACCATTCCACAACAAGATTCATAATCTTGATGAATATTATGACTGAGGGCCAAATATCTTCACTTTTCCAACTCCAGCATTCAGAAGCATCCGGACGGTATTGCATTGGTGACCCCACTTAGACAAATGATCAAACTTCAGTCCTCTCACCGTTGAACATTTACCGAACTGACCAAGTGGGCTGATAAACTTCTTGTCACGTCACTAAATTCTCTTTGTTTCCATTTAAAATGCAGCTGGGACTGAATCTCAAGGCGATTTCGCGCGAAGGACAAGAGTGATGCCTTTTCAATTTACAGGCGCAACGCACAGAAGTGAACATAACAGACAGTCTCCCCGTTAGGTGAACTGCCCCATAGCTCCGATCATTATTGCTCCTCTAGGGATCCGCCAGATGTTGTCTAAGGCAATCACAACCACGAGAGGAAAGAAATAAGCTACACAGATAAATAGCCCTGGAAGCCGTAGTGGCGTGGTTGCATTATACTCAACATGAGGGTTTCACCGGCTTTCACGTCTGCTGCCCGTTAGAAGATGCGAGACTATGCTGGAGTTGCAGACAAACTTTTCTGATCACTGCTTCGAGAACCGGTAGTGCGTGCCTTTTACAGTTTAAAAATCTGAATGCCGGCAGTGGGACGACTATGTTCTAATGAAACGTCGGTCTTCAAATACGGTTATGTACGTGCACGATCATCGTCATCTTAGCAAAAATGACTTTTCGCAATTATTATTATTATGTACTCAGGTTGAATTATTCACCGTTGAAGCCTGTCTGTATCAATAATGAAAATAATTCTAGTTACCGAATCTTTAGGACAGTTGCTCAGTCTTTCAAGTTTCATTAGAAAAACCCGCTTGACCCAGTAGGCATTAAAAAGTGATGTCACTGATAATTTACAATGTGCGTAGAATGAGGATCATGGTAACTTCTTTTCGAAGGAAAGTCCGGTTGCCTCAGCGGATAAGAGTATAGGTAGGGATTAAATACTAAACTGAGCGTTTAACTTCACTGTCAAATCAACCTTGTAACTTAAACAAACAGAGCACCCTGGCGATAAACGTTTCATGCATTCTTTCAGTGAATCGAATCCTTTGAATGAAAAGTAGTCAGTTGGGCACGAATACTCGACGAGATCACTTGGTTGAAAGTTCAGTGTAGAGAACCAAAGAATAGCACTGAAGAAATACGGGTGAGTTCAGAAGTTATCCTTAGGTATTATCGTCCTCGGCATAGGGTATCGCATGCTTCATATAAGTGCGTATTTCCGGCTTTCCGGATGTACGCTTTCCTGGTTGTAAAGTTTTTAAGATGTAGCCCATCTCCCCGCTTTACACCGTTCCTTGTGCAAATTAATGGTCTCACTTCACCTGGGTGGAAAAAAGGCATCGGTGTTCATGAACTGTGAGGCTTCAAATCTCAGCTAAAAAGATACATGATTACAATATTCACTTCAAGCAACGTAGTACCGCGGGAATTAAAATCATCAACAAATCAACGTCCATGTGAGCAGCCATAAAGTCAACATCAGGTGTCTATTGATGACTCGGCGGTCGTTTCATAGAGGAGGATGGTTATAACGGGACGGAGAACAAACTGCTTCAGCAGGGCCTCACCGACAACTTAGAAAGGGGTATGAAACCCCCACAATCCAAATCAAAGAGGCATAGGGGAGTGTACGGGACTGAAAAAGAAAGAAATGAAAGTGAGTTTCGAGCATGCCACCTTCCATCTTCCTCAAGGTTTACACATGGGATTGTGTTCAGCAGAGGGCGGGTACTTGGCTGATCTAGGGACAGAAGTTGATTCCCGAGATACGTCAGGTTAATCTATCGACGATAGATAAAGCCAGCGATCATTCTCACTGGGAACGCTTTTCAAGTGAAATTTGTAAGCAGGTTGAAGATCTGATTCACTCATAATAAGTAAATCCACTTGCACGGTAGTTTTTGTCCTTACACGACAATGAAAGCTTTGCGGAGAGCCCAAAAGGTGCCATCTGCTGTAAATAGCTTAGTCAACGCTGAATTCGATGGCTGCAACTTTTGTTTTTGCTAATTTTATGTTTTGCGGATACTGTTATAGTTCAGTGCTTCTCCGAAGCTCCCCTTGATTGCCACGTCCACATACGTGGTGAAATAACGCAGATACATGTTGTTGTTCAACTCATCAACTAGCACAGTGTGTCTGCTTGGTTGAATTATGTTCTCTGAGCTGGGTTGTTTAATCATGGAACTTTCATCTTCTTTCTAGACGACATTGTCAACACTAACTTAAGTATGAAGTGGTATGAAGTGAATATCTCTCCACAGGCGATTTAATAGCCTTCCCTGAAGTGCTGGTTTGTGACTGATTATTTCCTTTGATTTCTGTGCCAGTGACTGCATCGATTTTCCTGTTGGCTGTTCCTCTGCTTCACAACCAAACAACCCACCTCGGAGAACACAATACAACCATGACCACCCACCTGGGCTACAAATATTCCCCACCATTTCATATCGTGCTTGCTTAAGCTGCACAACACCTACCTAGGGGAATGGTCAACTGTAACGAAGTAAAATCCACACAGAGTTTTAAAAGCTCTGGTTCCGTTCGACCGGAATGGGAAGGTTAAAGAACATGAACGCCTCAGAAGTTATATACCTTAATAATAACAATATTTATTCGTGAATATACAAGCATACACCATTTTTACAAGTATGAATAAGTTTATATGCAAATTACATTCACCTTCATGGAGAGTAATCTGAATCTCTACTCGATGTCACTAGAAGATATAAGTGCTGCATGTTCACATAATGGAACATCCTAGCAGAATAAGTGTGCACAAAATTTACAAGCTGGACAAGTGGAAATATTGTCTTCGCATTAACAAAGAAACCAAATTTGTACCCAGGCACTGCAGGTATTACCTGAGGAAAAATGAAGCTTGGGACTAATACTTACATTGTAACAGTTTGTACCTTTTGCTTGAGATAATGATGAGAAATTTATGAAGGAATATGTGCATGAATTGTTTACATATTGTACTTCATTGATGATTCCAGAACTGTATAATTCATGCATGTTAATACCATTCCACAACAAGATTCATAATCTTGATGAATATTATGACTGAGGGCCAAATATCTTCACTTTTCCAACTCCAGCATCCAGAAGCAATAGGCTCATTTGAATGCACCAAATGGACTTCCAGAACATTTTGTCCGCCATTTTCACGGCTCATGACATCCTTGCAGTCAGTAAGTGTTGGACTTTGCTGGTCACTTTGATAATGTGTAAATCCCAGGTTTTGATAAGCATGAAGTTGTAGTCCAGTGAACATTTTTTGTTTCCGCTTGGTTTAGTAAGGCATTCTGAACGTGGTGAAGCTGGTTACCCTCCATGAAGGGTAGTTTCAGCCATAGTCTGTTCCTTAAGTAATTAATTCTCGATGGCAACAAAGCCAACGTTTAGAACTGAATTATTTTTCTACAACGAGAAAAAACAGACAAAGCAGCAGGCGGAGAAAACAAGAATTGCAACAAGGAGAGTGCTTTCTATTCTCATGCCTCTTCCTACTTGACTTCCCTTGTTATGGTCTTCATTGTATGTCCTTTTTCGATATAGTATTTGAAAATATAAATTTCACGCTGTCATGTGGTGAAGGGTTTCTGTCTTTGATTACCGCGTTGGGTGGGGCAGAATGTGCCGTTAGTTTGAGGTGGTAACTTATGGAAGTCTCAACGCCATTGTAGGTGTGGTGGCTGTCCCGCTATACATTAAGAGAACCGAGTATATGAAGTGTCGTGAAGGAGACTGTTGGTGCATTTGATAAGCCGTAGAAGTCACCAGATGATAAGAAGTCAGCCAGTAACCGACCAACTTCAGGGGATGATTCGGAGGCCTTCACTTTAGCTGGAAGTCTGTTGCACAACTGCGAGAATTTGACGGTGATGAAGTTTGCGCGCAAGCAGGACTCGAACGATTTCATTTTAACGCTGTGGGCGTGATTGCGCAGATCGTAACAACTGTTGTGTTCGAACTGAAACTCACCACTGGCTGTAAAAGTGTGTTTATGTAACACATTAAAGGAGAATGTCAGGTCCATACGGAGTCTGGAGCCTTGCCTAAAGTGGAGAATATAATTAAAAAATCCCTTTCGAAGATACGTCGCGCTTGATCGGTGGCCGGGGGATATTGAGTACTGTTCCAGATAAACTACCGATAAGCATTGCTAAGAAAGTTCTAAACACTGTCAATACGTTCCGCGCAGGTGTTTTAGACCTTGGGAAAAAGATCAATGCCGCTTCCGGTTTCGTTTCTTCTCAACAAACAGCAGATGGCTTCCAAATTCATTAGTTCTTGTGACAGCATCATTTTCGCTAATAAAGACATTACCAGAAATGACTATTAACCAGCGACGAGCATACAATGGTAATGCAGGTTTACAACATGAACCATTCAAAAGTAACCGCTCAGTGGCTAATGATTGTTTGAATGTCTTGAATACTCGACTACGCCCACTCTGACTCATTTCGCTGACACCCACCGGTAAATAATGAAGTGGACGCGCAGCTGGTTTCCCATGTGATAGGGATGAAACCGTTAACTTGAACAAATCTTCATACAAAACTAACGGTCCACTCACCAAGCAAGAACAGCTCTGATTGAAATCAAAAACCAAAAACTCAACATTCCTACTCTTCACAGACAGAACAATAGGGTTCATGGCTCTACTGAAGCTGAGGTGCCGGGGCTCCCAAGATAAAAATACAAGAAACCTCCTTTTTACGTGCCCAAAATCCAGGCTCCCCTAGGAGTTAAGAAACCAGAAACAATATCCTTTAATCATACCAGTGCATGAAAGTGTCCAAAGTTATTTTGCGTCTGGCCCACTTGTGCGCTTATGTGTGCGGGATTACATAGGCAGATTTATATGCCTCAGGTCTCAACTATTTTGGATGAGTCGCTCGAAGACAAATTGTTTTCCCCCCAAGATTCCGACGAGTGAAGGATTTTTGTGTTGCCACAAAGTTCAGTCCTCACAGGGGGGTTGCTATGAATTTCTTAACCAAGCACACTGAGCTGAAATAAAAGCCTGCAGAACGTCTTCACGAGCTAACTGTCCTCCCAAAACTGGGATCAACTTCCTGTTGGCAAACAAATTCTTAACTTCCAGAAACCTAAGAAGATGTCAGGTTAAACAAAACTTTGCTCCACAACATCAGGCATTCTAGATACTCTGAGTGTCCAGATGATTGGACGCGTACAGTAATTGATGAATTTACTCAGCTTTGCCCGCAAGATGAAATACTGATACTACAGAGGGCTCATCTATTGATCCGGTAAAACCAGCCCCACAAAACATCCTTACCGATATGATCAGACTGAGGTGGGCCATATTAGACACACAATGACACAACAAGCTCTCCACCAGTCTGTTAGTCATTTGAACTAGTTAAAATACCACAAGCGTACAGGGTACATGGAACAACTCCCAAGTTTTATGCAAACATTTCTGTATGTAAACACTCATCTTCGGACTCCCGTCTTCCTCGGTATTTTGTTGTTTTCTCCCACCTTTTTCCAGAACACTGCCGGGAAATCAGAAATTGCGTAGCAAATATATTGCTTCACAGGCCCCACCGTTCGACATCGATACTATCACCCTGCAGTCAAGTTTCCGAAGTCTGCAGACGTGTGATGATTGCCTTAACAGACCACCCGCTTTCCATGTCTTTTGTATCATTCAGAAAGGAGCACAGAAGATGTCAGCCACTCATGCCTACAAATGCGGACAGTAAATCCCGATCGTTGGTAAATGTAGCCCATCCAAGTAATATGGAATGGCACAAGAAAGCCACTAGAGTCTTCACCGCTCATGTTTATGGATAGCGTCCTCTCGTGGATTGCAGCTGTGCGTTACAGTCACCAAAAACTTGGATTTTAATTTTCAAGAGCGGAGTCTTCTTCAAGTGAAGGTGACGGAACCCGAAAGACCAACGTACAGGTCGCCATAGCTCGGACACAGATAATAATGATGATAATTTATTCCTGAATTTACAGATGTGCACCACTTTTAAATAAATGAAAATAAATATTTCATTCCCACATGATAAATTTACCGCGAGAGGGGTCGGTTGACGGGCACCATCGCATTGATATATGGTGAAAATCTACAAGATTTTACGAGTCCTGAACGGTACAGACGGAATATCATTAAACTTTATTAAACACAGCAGAAGATCCTGCTGGGATGTTCCATTATGTGAACATGCAGCACTCATATTCTCTAGTGGCGACGGGTAGGGATTCAGATTACCCTCCAAGAAGATGAACGTAATTTGTATATGAACTTATTCATACCTATAAAAATGGTGTATGCCTGTGTATTCACGAATAAACATTATTGTTAGTAGTTGTGAAACGAACAGGAAAATATCACTTTCCAGCGTACACAACGTTAAAGTTCAGATAATAACAAATATTAACCTTACGTAATTGAGTGAATATGACAGATACCGGCTTGCAAGCATCGTCAAATTGTTAATTCTTGAAAGTTTACAAAATGGCATTCATTATTAAATAATTCACATACCAAGTTATGGATGTGCATGATTTTGTTAAAACTTGCTGCAATTCATGAGGTGGGCACGGATTTTCATCTCCCATGGCAGGGACAGTTTCCACTATAGGAAAAAAGGCGTGCATTGTTGGGAGATTGTGTTATGACCAACTGACGTCGTAAGTCTATGGTCTGTTATTTGGCAATGTAACCATCTAGTATTTAGGAACCCCCTCAGTTTTTAGCTTTGCTGACCACATAGGAACCCTGTGTACGATCTGAAGTGTCAGTAACGTATCCACAGTTCTATAACCCAGGTGAATGTCCAAATGCATGCGTTTCGAGTTCCCCATGTTACACTTGAAGGTTTGATCGATTACAACCCTGAGAAATGCCCGTTGCTTTGCATGAAAATTGACGCCGAAACGGTAAATAGTCCAAATGGCTGTAGTTATACATAGACTCCAGGCACCTTTAGTACTGATGTAAGCAGCATCAAATTTCCTCATCGAGCTGTCGCTGCAGATGGGAGAGATGAAAGTCATGTTCAATGAATATGATATGTGGGCAACAAGCTAGGACTTCCAAATTCCTGTCCACGTTATTTTCCTGAATTTCGCTAAGGCCTTCTACTCAGTCCCACGTACAAAGGTCACAAAATAGCAAGCTCGGACATCAAGGGGCAAGTGCTTCCATGGTTACAGGACCATCTAAACGGCAGACAATTCTGCACAAGAGCCAACGGAGTTTGCTCGACTTCGAGGACACCATCATCTTGTGTATTGCAAAGAGCGATCCTGGGCCAACTGCCATTCCTTGTTTTGTGAACAACCTCCCACTGAATCTCAACTTCCCAGTTCCCCCTTGCCCTGATAACGTTAAGTTATGGACATCTGGGACGTCGGAAACAGAATCAAGTTCAATGCAAAGTGACCTCGGATTACTTTCAGAGTGGGCAGATGTTGATAGACTAGCATTTAATCTGGACAAGTGCCGAGCCATGTTTCTCCTCACCCCAGACTCTCAGAAGACACCCTATTCTGTCTGTGGAACAAAACTTTCCCCACCACCACGAAGAAAGACCTAGGACTAATACTGACTGACAAACTGGTCACCAGCTCCAGTTATCCGGGGTATGCCTCCGAAGCCTACATGGTATCGCAGTTCATGCGCAAGCGGTTGGGTGCCGTGACGCCGGAACTCTTTTTGAAGCTGTGAAAGACCTTTTTGCGACTTCACCTAGAGGTACACAATGTCACTGCATCACCATATTTGAAAAGAGGCGTGAACCTCCTAGAGAAAGACCAGGGGCGAGCTACAGAGGGTGTGCTGGGAATGAGGCGAAAACCATATCAGGACAGGCTGGGAGATCTGGGACTCTAATCTCTAAGCTACCGCAGATTACGTGCGACTTGATAACGGCCTACAAAATACTAAGTAACCCAAGTCATCCGAACAGGGGAATCCTGCAGAACTGCCTCTACGGCGATCCTCGCGGTAACCCAAGGAGACTCTCCCACCAAAGAGCGAAAACCCGTGTGCGATTACGCTTTTTCTCTCTGCGAGTTCGCGGTCACTGGAAAGCATTGTCTGCCGAGATTGCTGCTGCTCCGTCTGTTGACAGCTTCAGGAAGAGGTTGGGCAGTCACGCAGCGAGGCACGGCTTGCACTCATCCAACTGGGACGTGTGCTAGGCTGACACGACCTGCTTACTCGGTACGGCCAACCGTTACTGAACACTTTGTAACATCATTATCACTGGGACCTTGGCCCAACCTTATACCTCCCTACAGATGTCCCCTTCAGTTACCCTCTCCTACTAAAAGAATTACTACATTCCCATTCGTCCTATAATATTATTTATTCTTCTTCCTTCTGACTTTACGTTCTCAAACTTTGGCAAAAGCTCTCCCTGTCACCCCTTTCCTATAAATCCACCATTGTTTCTTCTTCCGTACCATTTCCTTCTTCTTAATCGTCTTTTTCCTTCTTTTTTCTTTCTCTGTTTGTTCTTCCTTGCACTTTTTCTCCTTTGATTTCTCTGCACACATTTTTCGTCTCCTTTTTGCAACCAGTTTTGACCAACTGTCTGCTGGCACGGCGCTAGAAGAAGCCATCTGCACCACAGTTCTTGGAGAAAAAACGAACAACGCCACCTACAAATTTAACCAACACCCAACCGCCCGTCGGGCTAGTCAGAGCTACGGCGGTCAATTGGGTAGACCTACCGCATCGGAATTTACCAAAGACCTAGAACTGTTCCGCAAGGCCTAGAAGTGAGCTCGAAAAAATCAGTTGGTTTACACTAGCCCGTAAAGAGATATGAGATGTTGGAACAAAGGCACGCAGTGTGGGAAGATCGCGTTATAACCAACCGACTTCGTAAGTCCATCCGTACAGTCTGTCATTTGGCAACGTAACCATCTAGTATTTAGGAACCCCCTCAGTTTTTAGCTTTGCTGACCACATAGGAACCCTGTGTACGATCTGAAGTGTCAGTAACGTATCCACAGTTCTATAACCCAGGTGAATGTCCAAATGCATGCGTTTCGAGTTCCCCATGTTACACTTGAAGGTAATGTAGATGAATTCCAAGAAGAATATTTGTTGTGCTAAATGGAAATAGACGTCGAAGTGGTCAGTGGCTCAGTAGCAGTATTTATACATAGATTTTGGGCATCTTTTGTATTAGTACAGGCAGCATCATTCACGAAGTGTATTTGATGCATAGTAGCTTTCATTTGTGAAGATCGCTTGATACAGATTACCGGAAGACATGTGATGTGGAGCTACTTCAGGCAAGTCGCTTTGCTAGCCAATATGTAAATTGGTCCCTGGTTCAATCATTTGTTCAGAATGTCTCTGCTACTAATACTGCTGGGAAAGTCTGGAAGGCTCGTCGCATAAAAAATTGTGACCAGCAGGTGAGTTAATCGTGAAGATGACACCGAATTTGCAACGGCACAGAACAGCTGCTAAAAAGTCCAAAAGGTGGACAAATTGTTTGGCGCTAACGATCCTTCAGAGAGTGTAGAAAGCATTCTTCTGACTTCCGGTACAACTCCGTTGACGCTGATGTAGCTGAAATGCAAGCAGATTGCGGTCAGAGTATACACCTATTGACGATCAACCTGGCACCACCCTTTCACCAATCGCAAGGTTAGTTTTCAAATGTCACCTGACCTTCTACTGAACGTCTAGTAGAGGAAAGTTTGCCACTTCTTCACCTGCACTAGCACAAGTCCGGAACCTCGACTATGTCTGGCGCCTGTAAGCTTACATAACACAGCGCTGAACACTCCTAGGTCCCCAAGATTGGAATCCTGTGTGAAAGAGGCCTTCCAATTTCAACTGAAACTTCTGCGTGCGTTGTAATTCACACATATTCCAGTATTTAGGGGGAATTACTGAAGTTTTGAAAGTAACAAGGAAGCTGCCTTCACTTTTCTCGGCGGGCACTATGAACAGAACGACAGCCCCCAGCACCATTTCCATAAACGGCTTTCATGCCCACTTTCCACTAGTAACGGAGGACTAGTTAGACTTCTTGGAAGGGCCTTCGAAGGATGAGAACTTCAGGGGAATATCTGTGATTTACAACTAATGAGGTCAAAATTTACAGAACGTGAGGATGATGGTAAAGGTACAAGATGAGCGTAGGTCGTCTTTGAAGGTTATGACAAACAACGTCTTGTAACCGGATCTCGGCATGCAGTCTACTATGCCGAAAACTTCAAGAAAGGCCGAGATCATCAACTACGACTTCTACAAAACAATGAGATGTAAGATTCACGTTTATCACTATTCTTTCTATGGCTGTCGTAACTTCAAAGCTCACCGCATCACTGATGTCTCAACGGGAAATTGAAGGTATAGTGGGTGCTACTACAAAGTTCTACTTCCACAATATACGGGAGAAGTTTGTCAGGCATCTGAAGCCGAAAGCGTTCGTAAGTTCTATGGACCATGCCCTTTAAATTTACTCATCTCTCACAGCCCAAAAGGCCTCCTGAATTTTCTCCTTTATTTTTACAGTGATCAACTTTAAGCAATACCGATGGACGAACGGAACCAATAGGCTTACGTCGTAGATTTCAGCTTCATTTGATGACTCCATCAATGCTAGTGTGTGCACCAGAAACCCCTTTTCGCAGAATGTCCTTGACACTGGAGAGGAAAAGGAATGAAAGTCAACAACTTGAAAACAATTTTGTAAATATTTTCTATAAATATAAAAACACCAAAATGACGTGTACTTTTCCACTTCCCAACAAGTAGTGCGGAAATCAGGCTGGAATTTTTCGTCATTAAAGCAGTCTGAGTCGAAATAATACGGATACTCCCGAGGCTGCGGAAACTTTGCGTCATTCAAAAAGATCATTTCTGAAGTAGTGTGGACAGTGTGAAAACAAGGCTGGATTTTGCGTAATTTAGGCGGACAGTGCGGAAATCAGGAGGGAATTTTTCGTTATTAAGGTGGTCGGTGCTGAAATAATGCGGATAGTGCGGAAATAAGACTGGAATTGTGCGTAAACAAATAAGTACGTAAATATTTTGCTCTCAAATTGAGAGTTTGAGATGAGAAAAGCCAGTTTAAAGGTATCACAAAATTGCTAACGGTAAAGAAGTCTGCAGTGGTTGTGCTGTCCTGAACGATACAGAAGGTATCGCATCAGGGTTTATCATGATGTCAAAAGTGACTGCAGGTTGTAAAAAGAACAGAACAATATCACTTCACAGTACGTACAGATTGTGTTATGGGTCTCAGTTTTCTCCACTTACCATCCATTTTTCATAATTCAGTGATACCAAAATCGCACAATATTAAACGTTTGCTTTACGTGTAACCTGGGTGGTTAACCTTGCGGCACAGTTCCGTGTTTCGTCAGATAAACTTTCATTTTAACATCAGTTCACATGTTTATAGTGTCGTTGGCCAGCGAAAACTCGCTTCATCGATTTCAGGTAACGGTAAGTGTTAGCATGACCATATAATCTGCGTGAGCATATAAGTCCTCGTATTTCCCACTTTTAGTATGGCCTTACTCAGCAATACAGATGTAATCCGTCAGAATTAGTTGATGATGTACAGAGAAATAAACATTTGAAGGGCTATTATCCAATGGTGATATAGTCTTGCACATAGGATTCACATTGAAGCATGCAGCATTATCAGGGAGGTATGTCGACTGCAAATTGCCTTTTATAAAACGGGGCCAAATGAGGTGAAGTACTGGAGAAGTTTGTTTGCGAACATATCTCACTTTGAGTCACCAGGTGAGTTTACTTCTTAGATCTAGATGTTTGTCCAGATTTTTGCTGCCATCATGACTGTCCAGAAGCCACACATCACCTATTGCAGTTGGGTTTTTGTACATGGTTGCATCTAGGATGTTGATAACTGGGATAGTTTGCTGAGGAACGTTTCAGAAAGCTGGAAATCAGTGGGGGAAGACCAGTTGAAGGATTCTTTCGACAATTTCTGTTATCAAGTACTAAGTAGTGTATTCGGTAGGTTGACAATTTCGGTCAAAGTTGTGCTAAGGGTTTTCTCTTCAAACTCAAGCTGAAAAGAGAAGAAAGGGAAAGCACAAGCAGGTGCCAGAGAGTGACACACTACACGCAGGACGAAGTTGGGAAGGGAGAAATTTCTGTTTGTCTTCTTAGAAACACTCGAGCTACGTGAACACTTTAATTTATGAATATAAAGATGACTCTTACGATTTTCCTATGTGGAGTTCATACACGTTTTTAGGTGTACCCTGTTTATTTGTAGACGTACAGGGGAACTGACTCTAAATCAAAGTGACATATACTTCACTAATGTGTGCTTTACTGACTATACAACCTAAGCTAGTAGAATAGCAGTCAAACGCCCCGTGCAATAATGTTTGGGTCAATTAGGTCAAAGGTGCTTGGGACTGGTGATAGCCTTATTTCGCACGCTTGTGGGTCCTGGTGTGCTTTCATTAGCCCAGAACGTATACTGAGTGACCAAGCGAGTGATAGACTCATCATCTGTGGGGAGACTATTAAGTGGGGAACGAAAGACATAATGAACCTGCTATACGTATCTCCCCTAGAAGTCTATTCCAGATGTCAGAGAACTTATTGAGTAAAGAATTACCTTGCGAGTCGGTCTTACGACGCTCAGTTTCAGTCAATAGTTTGTGACTACGTATATTGTAAGTAGATGTTTTGATTATTTTAATTTGTGAGCCACATGAGTGCATTCGCTCACGGAGTAATTTATAGTAAACTAAAAGATTCATCACAAGTCGCCTCTTCCACATAAGCTCTAGTCCTAGCGTGCTGAATCTGAAGGTGTGGTCAAGGTTGCAGTCAGCTGCTAGTGTTCCTAATGTAAAGTGGCGTTGTACCCCTTCGATTTTCAGTCTGTCGTCTGTTCAAAAGCTGCTCATGACAAATGAGCAGTATTCTAGAATTGAACGGATGCATACTTTGTAGAGTAGGACCCTTGATTCAGTACTATAAAAGTTACGAATGATGCATCCTAGGAGTCTGCGTGACTTATTTTCCCTGTAAGTTGCCTGCTCAAAGAAATTCAAGTCACTGGAATATCTGAACCCTAGGTCTGAGGCAGAACCACGTTTTGGCAGCTGTTGTCTAGATACTTCAAATATCAAGTCAAGGTTACTGTTACCAATGCAGATCCATCCGCATTTGTTGATGTTGAACTGTGGAAGGGTATCAGCGCACCAAGAAGAAGGCTTTCTAGTTCATGCCGAATGGCAGTCATAGTGTCACCCAGCTCATGGATATAACAAGAGTAAACGACTTTTAGGTCGCCGGCATATAGAAAAGCGTCTCCTGTGACAAGGCAGTTACAAATACTGTTATTGTAGATGATAAACAAAGAAGGCCCAAGAACGCTATCTTACACAATTCCACTTGTGATGTATCTTGGAGTGGACAGAGCTGAATTGATTTTTGTTATTTAGGTGCGATCACTGGGAAACGATTTTAGCCAGCTTAGCAAAGGGTTGCTAATACCTAATGCGTTTAACTTTTCGAATGGTACATTATGCGAAACCATGTCAAATGCCTTTGATGTATCGACTTACGGTACAAGGACTATTTTGCGTGCTTCCCGGCCACTGGCAATGAGGTTGAAGAGGTCACAATGGCACGTGGGAAAGGGTAGGGGGCCTCATGTTGGGTAGCCAGTGTCACGGGCTTCGTTTGAACACCAGGCTTCCAGTTGGGAGGTGCTATCATTGCACCGGGCTGAGCATACACCGGAGCTGAACGTTGTGTAGATAGGTTGTGAGGAGGAAAACCTGTTGTTTCTCCTGTAGCCCTTGTTCTCTTTACCATGGGCGGCGTTCGTGTCATGAACGTTTTTGCATATGCAACCTTTCTTTTTACCTCCTTGGCGCTTGAACCCTACATTTCTGTTGGTTAAGGAAGGTTCCATAGAACCTTGTGTCGTACCGATGTGCGTCGTGAATGTGCCGTGTAGGGGAATGGGATCACTTTTTGAATGGTATTGTAACCACTAGGTTTAGCAGACTAAAAGTAGCCGTTTCAGGGATGGCCCTGTCGTTTTGTGTCATGGACTTCGGGGTAAGCCCGTATCGGGATTTTTAGGTCTACATTTCCAAAACATGGCACTTTGAGACCGTGCGTTGTCAATACACCTTAGGGTTATGTGAACGGTTCAAGGGGGTAAGGGCTTATCAGTGTAATTACATATGGAGGACGCGGGTTTCATCAATAGATTCGGCGGGATCAGGTGTACATCGGATGCATCATTGCCGTGGCTATCCATATCAACGTCATCTGCGAATAAATTTGCACAACTGGCGAAGATTCGACCTTCGGTTTTGGTGGTTACTACCTTGTTGGTAGGTGAAACGGTAGCAGCTGATGTACTTGTATCAACATACTAGGTCAGCCCTTTTTGGTCTGCACTTACAATGTTGTCTGGTGCAATGGGCTGACTCCCAGGCGCCAGCATGCTTCGGGTGGCCTTTTCCGGAGGGACTTCGTAAGGTTTTGAACCGCGTGTCCGTCGTCGACAGGGGGTAAGATCTGGAAGTACCCTAACATCCTCACTGCATTTTAATAGTCTTACAGATTTCTGCAAACCTTAGAAGTGTCTCGCATCAAGAGTGAGCTGAACTGGAATGACATTCGACAGGGGTATTTGCTAGTCCTCTTCCTAAGATGCCGGGCTGTGCAAACAGATTCACGCAAACCACAGGCTTGGAGGAGATAATTTATAACACGTTGTAATGGAAAACTATCAGGGACATTGAAGACGATGGGGTCGTGTGACGAGTCAGTCGTCTGCTGGCTTCGGCAGCTACGAAGCTCACTAATGTTACACATTTGATAGGACCATCCACTGATAAGTCTGTTGTAGGGTTGAGTAGGCAAATCAGAGGTGTAAGACAATACAGTTTACGCTGAGGTTCAGCAATCTCATTACTGCCGTCCACGATATTACGCTTGTTCGCAGCAACACTATTACATACGTCAGCCATGACGTCTGACAGATCACCAGAGGAACCGTTGGTAAATAAACTATTTTCGGACCCCAGTGATGGATTCGAAGCTTTTGGTCTCTCAGCTCTATGGATTGCTTTGTTAAGGGACATGACAACGTTACTCATGCTAAGGCTACAGGGCACAGACGTCAAGCAACAAAATTCTATTGTCTGACGATAAAATGGCAAGATTAGAAACTTAGCCGCAACGCAGGTTACAGTTATTTGTTATCTTTCGGCCTCAGCTTCTGCGGCAAACTTACATAAAACAGTGAAATGCCACAACTTCCCGCCAGATGGAGAAGTACGCTGAAGTTCAGCCTATTATTCTAAAATTCACGTATTGATAAAAACCAGAGATATGCAGCCGATAGTTGCGGTGAAGATGATAGCAATAGCTAACAGATAACGCATGCGTGTAGATGCTTTAGTTTGCAGGCGAAAACTGTAACTAGATCGTAGCCAGATTGCGAAAATCCAAAAGCATGAGAAAAACGTAAAGGACGTAACGTGCACCTCGAAATGCGTGGCAAGAGTCCATTATTTTGAGTGGCATTCGCATGAAAGACACACTACAAATAGAGGATACCGAATATGTCCTACAGCTAGATTACTGAGATATGATTGCGTACAGGGCTGCAACTTCGGGTGCTGAAGCCTAAGCCTACAACCACTTTGGATGAGACGGCTAAGAATTAATCTGACACTCTTCATTGTGCAACACAAATTCACTTTTGCAGCCAGCGTTGAGTTTCACTTCGAAAGCCACAGTTGTTACGATCTGCACAACCACGCCCACAACGTCACAATGAACACCTTTAAACCTTACTGGCATGCAAGTTTCTTCGCTGCAAGGTTCTCCCAGATTTGCGGGCGAATTCCTGCTAGAGTGAAGGCGTCCGAATCAACCTCTGAATTTAGTCGATTACCAATTAAATTCCTATAACCTGGTAGTTTGTCTGGCTTAGTCAGTGCACCAACACTGTCTTCCATGATACTCCGCACAACAGGCCCTCTTGACATCTGGCGGGACATTTATCACACCTACACTGGCCCTTCATACGAAGCGTTGAGGAAACGTCTGTAAATTATCGCCTTGTACTAATGGCTTATTCTGTCTTACCGGACGCATTGAGCAAAACTGGAGGCTCCATGCTGCAAAATAGCATGAAATCCATGTTCTCAGGTGCTTAACACAGAAATCATGTGCAACGAACACCACAGCAGAGAGAGTTAAGTGGGGATAAACTTTCACATCGGAACGACACCTTGTTGGAGTCCTTGCTTCTTTCTCCCCTTGCTGCTTTGCTTTCGTTCTTTTCTCGCTGTAGAAAGATAATTCAATCTCAAATACTGACTTGGTTATCACCGAAGGTTAACTGCTTAGGGATCAGACCTTGGGTGAAACTACCCTGTTTGTGGGGTAGCCAGCTTTGCTACGTCCACGATAACTAAATACAACAAACAGAAACAAAATGTTTACTGGACTACAACTTCATAACTATCAAAACCTGGGATTTATTGATTGTGCAAGTGGCGAGGAAAGTCCAACACTTACAGATCACAAGGTCGGCACCACCTGTGTAAATGGAGGGTAAGATTTTTAAGAAGTCCACTTGACACTTTCAGACAAAACTATTGCTTCTGAATACTGCGGCTGAAAAACAAAGATATTTGGCTGATTGTAGTAATGCTCATCAACATCGTGAACTTTTGGAGTGAAACAGTGTGGGCATACACGGGTTACACAGTTCCATAATTATTAACGAAACATAATAAATGAACGAATTGTATATATTCCCTCGTGAACTTCTTATCATTATCCCAAGCAAAAAGTGCAAGGTGTTACAATGGAAATATTAGCTTCAAGCTTTGTTTTTCTTCAGGTAATATGTGTCATGCCCAGATACAAGCCCTGGTGTTTTTGTTATTGCGAAGACAATACATCCATTTGTCGAATTTTTAAACTTCTACATATTTATTCTGCTGGGATGTTTCGCCGCACAAACATGTAGCACATACCCCCTAGTGACAGAACAAGTGACGAGTGAGGTTGAGATACATGTATTCAAGAATAAATATCATTGTTATGTGGCGATGAACCGGTATCTTCTGACGGCTCCATGGCTTAAGGTCGAGCAATTTTTATCAGATGGCCATCAGTAGGATCTGTTTAGAGGTATCATCAATGAAGTGAACTCTAAAAATATTTGTCTAGTGGTTACCGCATCCAGAAAGCCCTCCTCATGGTTGTACTGGAGTGATGGGTGCCTTCACCTGAGCGAGAGGAGAGCATAAACCAGGTGAGGGTTTTCTAGAACAGTGGTCTATCACCACACCAGTTCGCCTTTGAGGGATCGACGTCACAACAAGGTGCCGTGGATTCAGAGGCCGCCACAGGAACTCTTTGTCCGGAGACTCGCCTCAGACCCAGGGGTGCATACCTGTTAATGGTGTACGGAAAACCTAGTAATTTGAAGGTGTGCGTTAAAGAGACTGCAGCCAGCAGAACCCTAGCAAAGTGAGGACTGTTGGAAGGCTTAGCTCCCCTTTTGACACAGCTCAACGGGGTATCAGCCAGTTGAGTATGATGACAAACTGGGCACCTTCTTGTGCTATCCATGATGGGAGAAATACACACAAGGTACTTGGAAGCCCTCGGAGCTTTGTTCAGAACAACGCCCAGGATGAGACGGTGTTCGTTCTATCTTGCCGAAAGAGCGTACATATATCCTGCTTGGTGCACGACATTGTCACCTTTAGCACTCCTTGCAAAGCCTCCGGCTCCTACAGCATTAGAAGTGTGCCTTCCTTCCTTCTATATGAGAAGGCGATACACAAGATCCGAAGTGCCTTACAATTGCTGTCAAAAGTAATTGAGAACCTAGACGACGAATATAACATAGAGTAATTAAGTAGCGATCGTGCATTACGTTAAGCTCAGTGGGACCTCAGAAAGCGCAAATTTTGTTCCCCCATCTTCAAACAGTGTGTAGTGACTGGACGGCGTACCCATACTTTAAGGCCAGTGGTAGCGTGAATATGTTGAATTAGGGTTTCCGACGGTGCTACACACGTTACCCTTCAAAGGAAAATTTTTCCATCAACATGGTTGGTCACTTACTATCCTGATCGGGCGACTCTTTGGACAGTTGGAAGGCAGCATAAATCACAAAAAAGTGGACTAAAGGATTTAGCCATTCCTACTGTAGGGTGCTGCAGGATAAGTGGTGACGTGTTAGTAATTTATGAGGTGCTGTGTGGTCTAAGTCACCTGAACAAAGAAATGTTGCTCGACAGTCAACGCGGCAACCATCCTAAGAACACGAAAAGAATCGTTAATCAAAGGGCGTGGGACCTTTTTTGAAGCGACTTCTTCTGCCTACGAGTCAATGGCCACTAGAGCGCATTATCTAACAAAGGAGCCACTCCTTCAAGTAAATTTTGGACAGCTAAGTGGGGACACATGGGCTACACCCATTCAGTAGAAGCACAGTCTAGGTTATCGGCACTGGCATCTTCTCATGCCATTATGGATGACATAGCCTAATCTTATATCCCTCAATAGCAAACTAGCTACACCCTCTCTATATTGGTAGTCTTACATCTGCAGTCACCATCTCACTATCAATACCATTTCTCCTCCAGTCATCCCAGAGAAAACTGCCCACACCCTCTTTTTTCTCTCTTACCCTCCGTTGTTTAACCCCATTCGTTCAACTTCCTTCTATCACTATATTCCTCTTTCTGTTCTTCAAATATGCCTGTAATTTTTATCTTTTCTATTGTCATATGGGTGCTGACCGCCTTATGCTTTTATTATTCTACCCCTACACTCGCTGGTCTTTTTTAAACGGACCCTCAAGCTGCCTGGTGACGCTGTGTTTGGAAGTCTCATGTGCACCACAGTCCTTGAACAATTGAGACATCTTACAAATTTAGGCAATACCTAACCACTGTCTTAGTTAGACAGAGCCACTAAAGAAGAACGGCTAAATCCACCACATAGAAAAGCCACCAATGACCAGGAACCATTTCACCTGATCTAGAAGTATGCACAAAGAAATTGACTATTGGTGCAAACTTACAAAAAGGGATTTCAGGCACCACATACATATTCCAGGTGAGCATATGTATACCTTCCCGTATGTAATAAATAGAAAATTAAAATGAATAACAATGACACATACTTTAAAGATCAAACAGTTCCGCAGTTGGCAAAGTTAAAAAATAGCACTCATACATTACCGTATGAACACTTTCAAAGTTATGAATCTCTGGAGACATTAAACACTATTTTACATAGATCCTCCATATTTTCGATTCCCAATCACACATGACTAACTATTCTTTCACTTGATGCCTGATTTGCGTAACATTAGGCTCACATAGAGACAAGAGTCGTGAAAAAGACCAGTCTTTTCAAATAACCTACTTAAAAGTTTCTTTACTTACGTATTTTGAGTAACTACAAAGAGAAAACTCACAAACGATTACGAGGTGAGCGCAGAAAAATACAAAAGACTTCTGAGCTCATCGAAGGTGCATAAGTGTAAAAGAACACCTAGCCTTAAGACTGATACGAGGGTTCAAAAACTGGTGGTTTACTAAACCCACCAAAGAGGTATTGGATATTGAAGTTGTTTACATCCTCCACATTGCATTTCGTTTACGCGTCAAATTTTTGAGTTTCTTATTCTTAGTGTCTTGATATCGTGATATATTTCGATATGGAAGGATATGATTCTAGAAAGCCTCCAAGTGTTCGTGTGACAGTCTTGGAAGACCCTAACAGCAGCCTTCAAGAACTTTTCAACCCTGTTTCTCAAAGGCAACAAGTTCCTTTGCATCAGCGTAAGCTGCCAAAATCCTTTTTCGTTCCACCTGGAGATACAAGTGAAACTTCTCGATTTTCCAAACTAAACTCTTTACATTGCAATGAAAGAAACTCCACAGATTTTGTCGTGTTTCATAGTAAAGCCAATTCTTCTCCAGCTTGTCTGGATGCTGCACTTAGAACACCAGTTTCAGTAAACGCATCTAATCATAGTCATCAAAAAAGTCTTGATGTCGCATCAAAATATGTGTCAGAATTTAGTCCAGATTTCAGCTTTTCGGATTCTTGTAGTCCCAGTTTTTTACAAACACAGAGGTATATAGTGTGAATTAATTTTACAAACCTCCAAATAGAGATTCTCGACAGACTCCATTAATGTGCAGGCCTACTATGACATTCGCTATAAGCGAACTTCCTGTTGGCTATGACATGGCAATAAATGAAAGCAATCAGGTGTATTTTCTGAATCACCAGACGCAAGAAACCACATGGTATGGTGTCTAATTTTTATTTTTATGATGAAGGTTCGACCCTAGGATACCAGAAAAGTTTCAAAACTGGGGTATGACGCCAGAAGAGCTCGAACAAGTGCATATACGCTACGCCAAGCAATTCCTGTGTACAAATCCACCATCCAGTTTGAATGTATGTGTACAACAGGTTGGTACAAAATCGTATGATCCATTATATATATATATATATATATATATATATATATATATATATATATATATATATATGACAGTAAGGTTTGTGAAGGCATTTTTAGCCACAAAGCACGTCAGTGAGGCATTGAAACTCACGGCTCTGTCTATTTTCATACAACAAAAGAAATGTGGATGCTTGTTTGATAGGGAATTCCTTTTAGCTGTGGTTAATAGTTGCACTCTAGGTTAGGAAAATATACTACCAATCACTTCCCTATTCCTATCAGTACTGCAAAATACGGTCGTTGGAACTTTGTTTCCGTATACATTCACCATACTTACAATTGAAATCTTCCTTTAATCGCCTTTTATTATTGTTGCATACGACTGTGTGATTAAAAAAGGGCTGTAATAGGATGCATGTATCTGCACCCACAAGCTGGAAAGTAAGCTAGTTTCATCTTCACTTTAATTTGACACTAAAGGTTCTAAAAGATGGGCTATGATGTGTTTCCAGCAATATACTACATTAAATTTCTACGTATCGTTGTCTCCCCAGTAGCAGGTACAGAACCATATTTCCCACGTTTTCGTATTCCATCGGTCAGTCAGCTGCCACTTGAGTGATAGTTTAGACCTTCGTTGTAATCAGGAATGAAATATCTAATCTAAAACCAAATCAGCTGGATATCAGCTCGTTTCTTCGAGACTGATGACAGTTCTATAAACATATAGGAAGGTCATTGTTAAAACAGTTCAGAACCATGTGGAAGGTAGTATGGTAGACAATGCGGATACTCTGTCGAAATTCAGCAATGAACTTACTAGCCTAACAGACATATCCATTAATCTGTCCGGATGTGGTAAAACATTGTGTATCGAATTAATATATTTATTTTCACTTGTGCATATATAATAACCTAGGCCATACAAAATGCAAGACAGTGGTGCCGTGAATTCGGAAGATGAATTTTTCAGTTTGTTTCTTGTTTATGTTTTTCAGTATTTTAATACCACAAATACTTATTAGTAAGTCAGGAAATAGTTTTATAAATAATAAATACGCTTTTTAAAATAGGTAAATTATTGTTATAGACAGGAATCTGAATGGATCAGATTTGGATTAACAAACAGATTTCATACTATCAGTTTTCTATTGATAGAAAATGCAAAATATAATTTTTTCGAAGTCTGTTGATTGTTGTTTATAGGTAAATATAGTTGGTTACAAAGTTGACGGGAAATTCTTTGTCCGTTTTCATGAACTATTTGTTGGCACTACGTTTCCAGATTAAGAATTTCAAGTGAAACAATGGAATCTTAGTTTTTAAAAGGCTTTTTAAATTCGGTAACTGACAGTTTGCAAATATAGTTGAGATTCTGTTCATAGTAAATATAAGTGCATTCACCACCCACATTTACCATGTTAACTAACGTTATTTTTCCATATTTCATGAGAAGTCTTGAAAATATGTCTATCAGTGAGAACACAAGTTACCGTTTATTATAAACAGCTTGTATGAGTAATAAACAGGTAGAACTGAGAGCACCAGATAAAGCTAGTAGTTTATTTATAAAGTAAGTAACTATCAGTGATTGAACCGTGACGACTAAAGAAGTCATCAGTTAACCACAAGTCTTCGATAGTTTATGTCCGTTTACTGTCACTTGTTCCTGTTCACTTATTTGCAGAAAATCTTTAGACGACTTTAAAAAGTCACAGCTTTCGTGAGCGATATATTTTATAATTACGCCTGGCATCAGGAGAGTTTTTTAAAAAAGAATTGCAAACTTTTAAATTTGTTGTCAAGGGATACCATTATAAGCGACTAAAGTGTAGGCGCTTAGGATGTACAACACTCAAAACCGTAAAAAAATATGGCTTTATTTGAACATTTATACAGTTAAATTTGTACTCATTTTGGTATCAATAATAGATAGCCATTAGACGACCAGTTAATCTACAAAAAGTCATATCCAGATCAGACACAGATGAAAAAAGTTTGACAAATTTTACGAAATAATGAGGTATTTATTCTGGATAAGAATGGACTCAGTTTTCTTCAGAAAATTCAATTTTAAAGTGCT
The DNA here is from genome assembly GCA_944470555.2 of Heterobilharzia americana. Classification (NCBI taxonomy): domain Eukaryota; kingdom Metazoa; phylum Platyhelminthes; class Trematoda; order Strigeidida; family Schistosomatidae; genus Heterobilharzia; species Heterobilharzia americana. Next base: position 52,690,706 of record OX104128.1, read on the forward strand.
TCTTTTTTACAATACTTGAATTTTGTATACTGTAAATAGCTGAATACTGGTGTGAATTTGTCGGTTTAACTAACGTAAGATAGAAAATTCAAAACAAAACATCCTCCTTAATTACATCATTTTCACTTTGTTCAGTGTACTGACATTGCGGAGGACTAAATAAAGCCAGAATCCTCATGTGTTACTTCAATATGAACTGCTTATTATTAGTATAGAGCATGTTATTTTGGTGGATAGACGTTTTGATACTTCAAGCTAGAAGCAGTTAATATGGGCTTTGTTTCAGAAATATGAGAGGTTTGAATGTTATCCTAACGTTTATGCCAGGGTTGTTACTAGGCCAAATGATATTGTGAGTAAATGAGGAATTATACTTTGGATCGGTGGATGAGAAGGTTCTGATTTATTCTTGAAGTTGACGTATTATTGAGCAGCTAAAAAGCTAAACTGGAAACCCTTACCATTTGTGTACCAGTTCACCCTGCTACATTTGTTTGTAGCACTGAATCACCAAACTAGTAGATATATAAAGATAGTAGAATAAATCATGAGGGGTACGAAGATTTAGGAAAATGATACAAGTCAATAAAGTATTCAGAATTTCAAAGTTTGCATTTGCGTCAATTTGACCACTTTACAGTTATAGCATTATAGTTCAATAACTATCACTTCTTAACTTCCTAACAGTATCATAAGGTATTCCAGAAGCTGATACACTTCAACAAAGTTTTGAGCAGTCATTAAGTGCTCGAAGCTGGCTCAAATCACTTTTGGGACATGTAAATTTAGATAGATAAATCTTGTACTCAGAAGTTTTAATGGACATCACTGGTACTGGTTCATCAGCTACATTACATACCGTGTTTAATTATACGTCTCACTGAGTTCGTGTCTCAGAGGGATAACAAAAATGAAGTGAATCACGGTACTTAATAATTTAACTGATGAAGAAAAATGTTTTGTTCACACTGGATGCGAGTAAAAAAATACCTTAAGTCTCGTTTTCAGTATCCTCCTATTGGTTATGGCTGATCTACAGGGATCACGTACTTTCATTATCCGGCAAATTTCTCTGATATGGCTTTTCATGACCTAGTCCTAAATCAACTAAACAACGGCCTAAAATTATTTCAAGTATTGACGTTTGTTAACTGAACGCTTCTCTTAAGGGTAATACTTTGAAGAGTCAAAGACAGAAAGTAGAAGAGTGGGGTTTGAGAAGAAGTGATGATAAATCTGCTGATTTGAGAAATAATCCTATAAGAATGGATAGAAATGCATGGGACTTCAGGAACAATGTTCAAGCGAATGTATCGTCAGTGCTACGAGTCTATACGATATAGTCTTATTAAGCTTCTGATTCCCTATTTTTTTTATGAATTTTACGAATGTGGTTATGTTTACGGTTTTTCCTTGTCGATTCAATATCTGAAGCACTTGTGAATCAATAGATTCCACGTTATATTTTCCTCCTTGAAGTCGCTTTCTACATGTACACTACTCATCAACAGGGAAACATGCTGAACGGTCCAGTGGATCTAGGCTAGTTTGTACTTACAGTGAAACACTTGACAAGTTAGGTGTTTGTTTGTGTAAGACGTGCTAAGGCATGCTTTGTCTTCTGTGTCAGCGTGGAACACTTTGCTTTTGTGGCTGATAATCGGTGTTTCCTAAATGCTCCAAAACTGACCTTAATTAGTGTCAAATTTCGCACAAACAAAACGCTCTTGTGACTTACATTTCTATCTACTCTGTTGATCTGAATATTTCCAAGAAATTGTTATTCTTGGAAATGGTTGGTTAGATTTACGCACAAAATTTAAAACAAGTCAATCGCAAAAGTCATCACGAAACATGAGGTCATTCAAAGGGAGCTGAGTGACAATTAAAATAGCTCACTGATAACTCTCCTGACCTGGTTGATAATTGATACAGGTAATTCAGGAGCGATTCCTTCAAGATAAGGGATTATCGCAGAAAAACAAAACTTGGTGTTGGCCGTTAAGAGACGGTCATCCGGAGGCCGTGGTCCTACGTTTCTTACTTATTGGCATTCTTCAGGAAGGCATGTACACAAGCATAAAGAAACTGGTTTTCTATAGGGAGGAATTTATAGGCCTTAAAACTAAACTGTCTAGGCCTGATTAGCGGCAGCGTCTAAGAATGGAATACAGTCCACCAAAGTATGGCTTAACTTAGTGGAGGACCCACTCTGGGAAGTCGATCAGACGACTCAGGAAAGAACTTAAGGATCTACAACCACTTTAGTTACCATCCAGTGACCAGTTTGTGTACAGAACAAAGATTCGTGATTATTTGCCGACTGTTTTTAATCATCTAACTCACTGTCGTTGTGGAGACTGTTAAACAATTTTATTTACCATTATTAAAGATAAGTTTTACCGCTTGATGGAGTACAATTCTCTGTGCTGTATGGGGATTATATAAACAATTTAGAAGGTTCTGGATGATTTGTTTAAAACAGAAGAGAATAGAATTGGAAATGGGTTAGATTTATAATAATTTTACCAAATTACTTCAATTATGACTAAACTTTAGTGAGAAGTAGGTTCAATTTAAAATATACCCAGAACATTGTTGGGTTTGTCAGATTTATTGAACAGTATATTCTCAAATATTTGATCTTGGAAGTTAGTAGTTTGATTATAAAGTTTTTAAGGTTTTCTTTATGATTAAACTGAGAGAAAAATAATCAGAAATACTTGAGATCAACTATGAACATATAACTTTTTTTATCAACTTCAATATACTTTAAATAAATCTGATCAGGTTACATAGCATACTCATAAATTATAACAAAGTAAGTGATTTGTTAGGCTATTTGCAGGGGAAGAACATGATTTCTTTGATTGTGAAGTAATGCATTAGTTATCTTCATAGAATAAAGAGTAAACTACACTATTTCATCTTCACATTTCTTAACACTACAGATTTTTGTCTGTATAATAAATCTAAGGTGTAGTGGTTATGCATATTTTCTTATAAAATATACAAACTCCTTTACTATAGGTTTATGAAGTCATATTGACTGTTTTCATTTCCTAAATATTATTTCCATTTGGTATCATTCACATCTCTTTGTGTGCAGATGCTATTGACTTGCTTTTTTATGTAATTTATATTTGATTAGAAAGAAGTAAAACTACATCATTACACCTTATGAATGAAATATAGCTGTGAGGTATGTGTACACTGGACAATTATTGTTATTATTATTATTTTTCCCTTGTGTTCCTAGTGGAACATAGGGCTTCTGTAGCACGCCTCCATTGCACTCTCTTCTCTGCAGTCTTTTGAATCTGGCACCACGACTGACCGCAGGCTTTCATTTCCTCCTGACATGATCTCTTTCATGTCACCCTGAGGGGCACACTAGACAATTAAGATGTTTATTCTGTTGTTAGGTGAATTCACATTATACTAATTCGTCTAGCTGTCGGTTATCTATTTTATTCCGGACAGGGTCACATATGACTCTCACTGCTGAAGTATCTCATTATTGGACAAAACAGCTGTTCAGTGCTTCTAGACTTCCAATGGTTCTCTATCTAGTTTCAGTCTTTGATAAATACTATCTTAAGGACAATTTCAGCCTTATGATTAATTTTTCTCCAGGATGATCCTTATATGAAGAGACCAGCTTTTAAATAGTGATTTATATATATATATATATATATATATATATATATATATATATATATGTCGGTTCAATAATTATTTGTTTATCCTAATATTAACACGGAAGAATGTTTACTCATTTGTGCTGTGTTACAGAAACCATTTGTTGTTACTGATAACAGTATTCAAAACTATATGCCACTGAAAGGTTATATTATAAAGCTAGTCACGTATCTTAGAGTGTTTTTCAGATAACTTTGTAAAAAACCAAATTTAACTAGAGTTAATATGCTGAATATGTATTCCTCTTAATTGATTATATATTCTAAAGAATGGTACTCAAGTCTCTACGTATAGTCTCAAAAGTGCAGGATTCAGTATACATAGCTCTCTGACGGATATATTATATTATTATTATTATTAGTCCCTTGGGTTCCTAGTGGAACATAGGGCTTCAGTAGCACGCCTCCAGTGACCTCTGTTCTCTGAGATCTTTTGAACCTGGTCCACGACAGCCCAGAAGCTCTCATTTCCTGCTCGCACGACCTCCTCCATGTCACCCTCGGACGTCCAACTCGTCGCTTCCCATGGGGATTCCACTCGAGGGCCTGACGCGTGATGTCCTCCGTCGGCCTTCTCAGTGCATGGCCAATCCATCTCCACTTCTTCCTGCATATTTGTTGCGTGATAGGTTCTTGGTTGGTTCGTTCCCAGAGTTCCTTGTTGCTTATTTTTTCTGGCCATCTGATCTTCAGCAGCGAGCGTAAGCAGTTGTTGATGAATGTCTGTAGTTTATTGGAAATACCTTTCGTGACGCGCCAAGTCTCTGAGCCATACAAGAGCACTGACTTGACGTTGGTGTTGAAAATCCGTATCTTGTTCCGCATGCTGAGTGCAGAAGATCTCCACACTGGTTTCAGGCTAATGAACGCCTGTCTTGCTTTTCCGATTCTGACTTTGACGTCCTCGTCCGTCCCGCCTGTAGTTGAAACAGTGCTTCCTAGATAAGTGAAGGAGGTTACTTCCTTTAAGTTTCTCCCGTTGACAGTGATTGGAGTTTGTTGTTGTTGATGGTGGTGGTGCGGTATCTTCATCACTTCTGTCTTCTCTATATTCACCTGAAGTCCCGTCTTCGCTGCCTCTTCTATCAACTTGTTAGTTTTTGCCTGCAGATCTTCAAGTTTATGTGACATTAGGCATAAGTCATCGGCGAAATCCAAGTCTTCTAGGTTCTTTTCCGTCGTCCAGTGTATCCCCCTCTTCTCGCTGCCTACTGTTTGCTGCATGATCCAGTCCACCACAATCAAAAATATCATGGGGGATAGTAGGCAACCTTGTTTCACTCCTGTCTTCACTTCAAAGGCATCACTGAGCTTCCCATTGTGGATTACTTGGCATGTAGCATCTTCATATAGTTGTTGAATGAGGCGGATAAAGGTTTGCGGTACTCCGTAGTATTGAAGCAGTTTCCAAATTACTTCTCGGTCGACGCTGTCAAAGGCCTTCTCAAAGTCGATGAAGTTGAGGTGGAGAGGTGATTGCCATTCTATGCTCTGTTCTATGATGATACGAAGCGTTGCAATTTGGTCTGCACATGATTTGTACTTCCTGAAGCCTGCCTGTTCCGGTCGTAGTTTTGAATCCAGTGCATCTTTAAGCCTCTCCAGGATGATGCGGCTTAATATTTTACTTGGGGTGGACAGGAGAGTGATTCCGCGCCAGTTCTTGCAAGCACTGAGGTCTCCCTTCTTCGGCAGTTTGACAAGGTAACCCTTCTTCCAATCGTCAGGTACCTTCTCTTCCTTCCACACCTTCTGCAATAGTGGTGTGAGCATGTCCGCTGTTGTCTCTGCATCTGTTTTCAGTGCTTCTGGCGGTATTCCATCTGGTCCTGCTGCTTTCCCGCATTTCAGTAGCTTTATGGCGTTCAGGACTTCCATTTTCGTTGGGGGATTAATGTTCACTTGTAGTTCAGCGGCTGCAGGTGGTATTTCTGGACGAAGTGCAGGTGGTGGTCGATTCAAGAGCTTCTTGAAGTGGTCGGCCCATCGTTTCCTCTGTTTCTCTTCTTTTGTAATTAAATTTCCTTCTTCATCTTTTATTGGTTTCATCTGTGTTGGTCTCTTCCCTGATAGCAACCTGGTTATTTGATACAATGTCGTCAGGTCTCTCTTACCTGCAGCCTGTTCTGCTTCACTTGCCAGTGTTTCGTAGAAGTGTCTTTTGTCTTTGCGTGCACTCTTCTTCACTTCTTTGTCCAGTGTTTTATACATTGTGCTCAGTTCCTCTTGTCGTTGAGCATCCTTGCACTGGTTTATCTTCTGCTTCACCATCCTCCTCTCCTCTATCAGCTTCCAGGTATCCGTCGAGATCCATTCCTTGTCTTCTTTCTTCTTCCTTCCTAATACTGTTGTGCAGGTTTCTTTCCACATAGCTTTCAAAGACTTCCAGTGTTCTTCCACACAGGTTTCTTCAGGGATGTCCCTCGATGTCTCCCATTTTGTCTTGATGGCTGCTTGAAGATCTCCTTTGTAGTTTCATCCTTCAGTTTCCGAGTGTTGTACTTGAATTGAGGTCTATCACCAGCTTCCTTGAAGGCTTTTAACTTGATTTGGAAGGTTCCTTGCACTAGGTAGTGGTCTGAACCTACATCTGCTCCTCTTCTTGACCTTGTGTTAAGTAGACTGCGTCTCCATTTTCTTGAGATTGAGATAAAGTCGATTTGATTTTTAGTGTGTCCATCTGGTGAAATCCATGTCGCTTTGTGGATATCTTTGTGCCTGAACACACTGCCTCCAATCACCAAATCGTTGAATGCGCAGAATTCTGCAAACAATTCTCCATTCTCATTCATTTCACCTAGTGCCTCTCGACCCATGGTTAGTTCTCTTCCCGTGTTGTCCCCTCCCAGTTTGGCATTCATGTCGCCCATCAGAATTTTGATATCGCCAACTGACGTCTTGTCCAGTGTTGATTGAAGTTGTCTGTAGAAATCCTCCTTTTTCTCTTGCTCTGCATTATTTGTAGGTGCATAACATTGTATGATTGTGACCTTTCTTCCTTTTGAGTTGAATCTTGCTGTCATGATCCTGGAGGAGATTGGTTCCCACTGCATGAGAGCCTTCGATGCTCTTGAGGACATCATGATAGCCACTCCCTCAGTGTGCTCGTGGTTGGCGTCTGGGTGACCGGAGTAGATTATTGATTCTCCAGTTGACAGTTTGGAGAGTCCACTCCCATTCCATCTGCTTTCGCAAATCCCAAGCACTTCGATGTTATACCTTCTCATCTCCCTTGCAATCTGGGCTGCCTTACTGGGTTCAAACATCGTGCGGACATTCCATGTCCCCACGTTTACTTTCGCTTTCATCGAGAGAAGACACATCGGCCAATTGGCTTCCCGAAGGCTTTCACCAACTGGCGTCATTTCGCCTCTCCGATTCCAGCGGGGAATAAGTTTGTTTTCATTTTTTATATTTTGTTTGTGCTTTGAAGTTTCTTTAGCGGTTAGATTTGTTTTACGGGGTAGGGTTGCTAGCCCTATGCCCAACCTTCCCTCTTTACCCGGGCTTAGGACCGGCTAGTAACTAGTAAACTAGTTAACCAGGCGAGGTTGACGGATATATATATATATATATATATATATATATATATATATATATATATATATATATTGGTGATGCCTCTGACTGCAGCATAGATTTGCGCGATTTCAAATCTCATGTGGGTCATCAATTCCTTCGACGTTACAAATATACTTTACTGACAAGGACCAAAAAGGCATGAAACCTAAGATCATCTAAAACTTTCTACAGATTGCCTTCCTCTAATTAACAAAGCATCTGTGTTTATTCTTTATCTTGTTATCTCTTTTCATAGTTCTTTCTTTTGTGTTCACCTATTCTATTGACTTTCTGTCTGGATGTAGTACATATAGAAGATTGTAGTGAACTGATACAGTTTAATGCTGGCTTTCACACCTACTGTATTCATCATTCTTATATAAGAAAGACATCCTTCATAGGTATTATTCTGACGTGTTCTGAACAAACTGATATGCTGGCAACACACACATATAAACTTGTTCAAACATTCACTTTTCTACAAACGTGTGGTTAAGATTCTTATAAAATATTCTATCGATGAATTGGACTGTTAACTTGAAAGCAAATGGATAAATAACCTTTACAGTCTGCTATCCTTTGAAAAGGTGTCCCGGTATTTCAATAAAATCATCTTCACAACCCTCATTTTGATTAAAGAAAATTCACCGTCGATAAATTTATTGGATTAAAAATTATGATGCCAATGAAACGGATATCGAATTTAGGGTTTGTTGGGACTAAGTGATTTTTCACGTGGGTGTTCACCATTGACTGACATCAGTCGAAGGAACATTGGAAACCTGGGAGCACTGGACAGCTGTTTCTTCCTAGTATGGGGCTCTGCAGTAGTATGTACCCATGTTCAGACCTAACCAGGGGTCGAATCCAGGACCTTCAGGTTCCGTTACCAGCACGTTACCAATGAGCCACTGGGTTGGAATCCAGTCGTCCATATCTAATGCTCATTGAATACTAGCTTCCAGGGGTGATTCTTGAAGTCCCAATGAGAAGTCGTGACCGGTGAGGCAAAACTGGTGAAAGTGAGGACAAATTCTCAACGATGAGGTTGAGTGGTGGTCGCGCTATGTGGTGAATTTACAGGAGTTGGAAACATGGGCCATTGAATTCTGGTCTACCAGCTCATTAGTAACATGCTGGCCACAGAATCTAAAGGTCCTAGCTTTGATCCCTGGTGGGATGGGGTCATAAGTGCACACTGCTGAGTGCACTGTTTTAGTCCTGTTTTAGGACGAAACAGCTGTCCAGTGCTCTTAGGTTTCCAATCTTCCTCCAACTGATGCAAGTCCATGATGAATAACAACTTGAAAAGGACATCAACAATTAGTGTATTTCCATTCACAAAGCATTTTCTTTTCACTATCCTAATATTAGCAGACTTTGATATGTAAGATGCTGGAAGATGCGCAGTCGAAAACATGAAAACTAATCACCGAAGTTGTTGGCCAAAAAATTTCAACCATTTTTGTTATATTATCTAATTGAACAATGGATAATTTCGACTGAAAAGCAAAGATTATTTCATTGCTTTTCAATATTATTCAGTAACTTGTAATAAAAACTAATTTATTCGATTAAATTACTTGAGGATTCCAACTTGGAAATTGTTATTCATTTACTAAACTTTCGTATTATTTATGATAATTTAAATGCATTTAACATTTAGATGTTGAAATTCAATAAATTAACCTCATAGTTTATTAGTGTAACATTAGTTAACTTCATTTAAGTGTTGAATTATTACTACTAGTAGAAAACTAATATTTCTCATTAATTGACTGATATGAAGTAGTGATCAGTGGAGTAAACTTGGTCGACATGAGGACAAAAACTCATTGAGATGACATTGAATGATGGTGGCGCTATTTCATCATGATTGTACCTTGTCGAGGAATCTCATACTAAGATGAAACAATTGTCTATTGCTTGCAAGTGATATCAGTTCATGATGAATATCAACTTGAAATCAATAAATCCCGACAAACTCCCAAATTGGAACAAAGTTTCATACAAGTATTCAACAGTGAATTCTTTGAAAAAAGATCTTTGTATAAAATACATTGTATGTCTAGATAAACTGATTTTATAAAATGGAGTGAAAGAATTTTAGTCTAATTTTAGAGATTTGTAAAATTATTTCAAGGTGGTATTCATCATGAAATGATATCACTTGGTGAACCATTGAAAACAAGAGAATATGTGAAAATTGTTTTGCTTTAATATGCATCTATGACACTAATCTCCAAGTATCAGATTCAGGACCTTCAAATTCACGGTTACCACGCTGCCAATGAGCCACAGCGTTGGATTTCAGTAGTCTACATTTTACTATTTCTATTCATTTCGTAACTTCAACTCAGTAACTGAATGTCAATGTGGTTGCTCCGAAACATGGGTGCGCACCACTCAGCAGTCTCATACTAGGACGAAGCAGCTGCTAAGTACTCATAAATTTTCAGCAGTTCTCTAACTGACGTCAGTCTGTGTGAAATTTCATTTTGTTACAGACATTTTGTTGGTAAATTAACTACTTGAACTGAGTAAGTTCATTGGTTGGTCATTGAAGGGTAACCAACTTCATGTTGCCTCCTCCCAAGTGCTGACCGAAACCTATTGATCATTTTTCAATGTGGCTTCCAGACTGGACAGCTGAGCATCTCTATGCACTTTGATAAGAGTTAGTTGGATGGAGGCAATCGATAGAAAGCCTTGAACCTAGGTTTCGTGCTTGTTGGCACTCGTCAGCAAGGTGTGTCTGCAACCCGGATGGGACTGATGTCCCGCCCGAGATTCGAACACCTGTCACTCAAAGTTGTGTGTATCTAATCCTGTCTGTCCCCAATAGCTCAGTAGTAACGTCACTAACTACAATATCGCATGACGCAGGTTTAAATCTCAGACGAAACATCACTTCAGTATTCGAATCCAGTGGATACACCAAAAAAGATTCTCATGATTTCTAGTGATAAATATTCAGTTGAACTGCAATTTATTTCAACAATCCTATGCTTGTGGTCACTTATTTTTATAGAGACCATTGTTTCCCTTCCTGATGAACTTTAATATTGACTGTGAAATGATAGTAAAACTTCAACTTGTCTTTAGGTATTTCCCAGTTCTTTTACAATCTTTATGTCTACCACACACTCACAAAAAGACCTTATTATTCTATAACTGTTTTGAAAGATTACAGAAGTAATCTCACGTTATTATGACTCAGTATTCTAACGTCTATAAATCGGCAACTATAACATAATGAAAGTAATTCTGTAGCTGCTGATGTCAACAAGATTCCGTAGACTGAGTTACTGTGAATTAAGTGACGTTATTATTATAATGTACAAGTCTATTGCATCAGGTTTCACATACCGTAAAATAAACTTGAAAACTCAAGGAGATCTGAAATCCCGTTGTTCAAAAATGCTGTCGTCAGTAAGTATCTCAGTTAGCATTCAACAGCATGTTCTTTGACAAGGTGAGTACACAAGTAAGGTTTGAGCTCTAAAAAATCATATCCACTATTTGTGGATATAAAGACATACCTTAGTAAGTGTAGTCAGTAGTTGTAATAACTCACAATGATACTTCTCATCGTTAGCAAATTAACATCGAAAATTACTGTAATATATCTTGCATAGTCACTGCAAAACTCTCCTAATATGTGACTAGTTTCGTTTCTACTATTTTTTATATACTTGTAATTCTCCATTAATATACTAGGACGAATTGTTCGACCTCTATTGACACAGGCTCCAATACGAACGACTCAATATACTCTGAACATTTACTATGATAATTTACTTTGTTGTGGTTAGCAGAAGTATTCAGGATGGACGTTCCATCCTATTTGGGACTTGTCAGCTGGATGCACCTGCACCCTAGTCAATGATGTTGTCCACATTGAGACTCGAACCCAGTACCCATCGCTTCAAATACCAAAGCGTTATCTACTAGACCAGTGAGGCATGAAAGCTACCTCCTGTACAATGGGTATTAGTCATTATTATTTTTTGATGTGCTTTTAATTCTCCATTACTTTACTGGGTCGAATTGTTTGACTTCTGACGAGTCCCACATAGGACGAAATGTGCACCGTGGCTTTGTTTATTTTAAAGTTGAGCCGAATTCATGTTTCAGCTCATAGTGTTGGTATATTATTAAGTACCTCAATACTGGTTGATCCCTACCCGATCAATTCTTTCAATAGTTCATAATCTTCTTATGTTGACTGCCTTGGGAGCAAATGACCGGTTGAAATACACTTCACATTGCCAACTAACTGGACTGCGGAACTACTGCAAATTAGGCAGAGGATCTGGGTAGCTGTTTTGTCGAAGTTTTGGATTACCTAACATTACTGATCCATGATTCCATATGGAGTCAATCAGATAACCGACATGTGCCATGAAGATCATATCATCAACTAATGTCGTCGGCTAACATCCGTTCTCACTGTGAACTTAGTTGACTCGACAAGATCTAGCCTCTCATAGGATATTCGATTTAACAACTTTTAAGTCAGTCACTGATAAGCAAGTAATTTCCATTCATTCGTCTGGGAACTAATTGATTTGAAGGTGGTTTCTATCATGAAACTACTGAAGAATAGGAAAATAGAGGCAAAAATCTGTCTAGCTTTTATTGATTGCTTCACTGATAGTTAAGAGAAAATAAATAAGGTATTCACTTTTAAAAGGATAATAATAATTCTTATATAACGATTATATAGTGTACATTTCAATATATTTGCATCCGATAAGACTGATACCTAACTTGAATAGCTATTCAGTTATTTATATCTTTTATTTTAAGGATTATCAATAGAAAGAAAGCACCATTATGCTTCTTTTATCAATAATTTTTATCCTTTTTATTTTAAACAGTTTACTGAAATGATTATTGTGCCTATTATTATTGATTTAAGGGGAAAAAAGTGAGGGAAGATTATTTTCCCACTATTTTTCAAGTCCCTAATGCCTACCTATTAAGTAGAAATGAATATTCTAGTAAAATTTCTGTTTCACATAGACAATGATAAATTTGTGAACATATTATACTTGTTGTACACACTGAACATATGGTTAAATGGTTATGTATTGCTTAGATTAGTTTGTCATTTCTAGCCAAATAATCCACTTAATATGTATGTATATATATATAAATAGGTTTCTTCATCGGTTTACAGAAATATTGTACCTTTTGAAATCGATGAATATCACAGACATAAACAATAGTGAAAATACTCAGTTTCCTATCATATATATATATAATCCTAATCCATTTTTGGTAAGTAGTAAAGAACAGCCAACCAATTTGTGAATACGAATTGAATTGCATAATTAAGCCTTCGTTGTATAAGTTATCACTGTCTCCTTGTTTGCTTGCGGCTAGCAGAGGAACACGTACCACGTATGCCCAGTCACCGATTGTCTTGTCACACAATGTTGGCCGAAGTAGGCCCAGGCTGGAAAAAGGCCCGAGGTGGCCAGACTAAAACACGACACCAATGTATGAAGTCTCTGACTGTTGGTTTAATTCATGTAGGGTGATGCAGACTAGGTGGTTGGGGTCCGCGAGACAAGAGGAACCAGTGGTTGGAGACTCTAGGTGACATGCCTGAGAACCGGTGTCAGTGGCGCAGATGTATATACACATTATCTTCATCTTAACGACACTATACCCAATCTCACCATTTTGTCACTCCTCTTTTGTTTCTTCCCGTACTTCATATTTCTTTGGACTGCATTTTCTTACCTTCATGCTTCACCTTACTACCTTTCTACTCAATGTACTGATACGAGCTGTGGCAACTCGGACCTTTACGCAGTAATTCCTGGTCTTATGCTGATATTGATTGATTGAGCAGAGGAATCCAGGACGGAAGTTTCATCCTATTTGGGACTTGTCAACCAGATGTACCTGCACCCCAGTCAATGATGTTGTCCACACTGAGTCTCGAATCTCGTACCCATAGCCTCAAATACCAAAGCGTTATCTACTAGACCAGTGAGGCATGAAAGGTACCTCTTGTACAATGGGTATTAGTCATTACTATTTTTTGATATGCTTGTAATTCTCTGTTACTTTACTGGGTTGAACTGTCCGACCTCTTCTGGCATTTGAAGCGATGGGTACAGGGGTTCGAGTCTCAGTGTGGACAACATCATTGAATGGGGTGCAGGTGCATCCAGCTGACAAGTCCCAAATAGGCTGAAACCTTCATCCTGAATACTTCTGCTAACCACAACAAAGTAAATTATCATAGTAAATGTCCAGAGTATATCGAGTCATTCGTATTGGAGCCTATGTGCCAATAAAGGTGGAACAATTCTATCCAATATAGCAGTGGAGAATTACAAGTACATCAGTAAGCAGTAATAATCTTCGTTTGTTATAGTTTTATCATTTTGTCGGTTTTATACTTATCAGTTGTACAAAGATATAAAATTTTGAATTGATTTCTCAATTTATGCGAAGTTCTACGTTGGTCTAGTTTCTCTAGGTATTGTTTCATATCCTACATACAGAAGTAATCACTTGACTGCTAGTTGAAAACTTCATTAGCTCTCAACTCTGTTTATTATAGCCAGAATTTGAATCTCTGCATAAATTTTTGCGTCTAAGTAATACACATAATAAACCTAATAATAATCACTTTATTCGAGACAATAGTTTTTAATACAGTATGAAGTTCTCATTATTATAAGTTAACGAATTTACTCCTTATACTAACGATAGGTAGTAACTAGCAGTGGAATCGAGGACTTGAGTTTCACTCAATTCGGGACTCGATAACAACATAAACTTACCCCTTGTATAATGTTTTTAAACTATATAATCATGGTAGTTAAACAATGTTAATAACAATAGAATGATTAACAGTAATATACAGCGACTGGTTGTTATTAAGTTATGGTCTACTTAGTGAGTATGTTGTTCCACGGAGGGTGGAAGGGGAACAGGAAACTGCTGGTAAGTTTGGTAGTGGAGATGCATTCAACCAGTATGAAAATTTGCAATTCTAGATAACGTTTTCTGTACCGTACTACTGTAAATTTAGGTGCTAATTGACATCTGTCGTGATATTTTCTCGTAAAACTGTTGTCAACTTGTCTAACGATTACTTCAAGACTTTTAAGAATACACAAGAGTACGTTTTGCAACTTACTGGTATTTGAATAATAAGAACGAGTAAAAAAAAGGAACAGTTTGGTGAAATTTAATTAATGACAGATTTTTGATGACTCAAAATTTAAGTAAGCCGTTAATCACTGAGATAAGAAAGTATACTATGAAAAATGTCTCATTGAGAAATATTTCTAAACTGATCTTCAGAAGGTGGCTAGAACTAGATAACTATTTCACCAGACAGACAGAAGAAGTTAATGCAGAACCTCGTACACAAGCATATCACCTCAAGTTACTACGCCTCAGAGTAACATACAAAAAATAAGTGGATGGAAAAAGAATGGTATCAATGTAGACTAAATTTTGTGACAGAATAAACAGTTTGCACATAACGGTTAGTGTAAACACTCAAGCTTTATAAGATGTCAAGGAGTGAATACAGATATGCCGTTGTAATCAGCTTTCTGTCATCTCACTAACAGTCCTCAACCACTGATTTCTATCATCTTGAGGACCCCAACCAGGTAGTCTACATCTCCCCCACAGTGAAAGACTGGTGCCAGGTTTTGGTCTGAATTGAAGTCACTTCCAAACGAATCCAACTTCCCGTAGAGCTATATGTCGAGGTAGGTAATGGCTTGGCACAAGCAGTATATGTCCACAACACCGAACATGTATATAGTTTGTACTGCCATTAATTTCTAGATAATAATATGCTTGTTGCATATTTTTATAGTAACAGGTTTTTAAGTGATATGCAGCATATATATGCATATGAACTGTGAGGTTACTGAGGATTTTAATTTCGAGGTAGTATTCATCATGGACTGACGTCATTTGGAGAACCAATGAAAACCTGTGAACACTGGACAGCTGTTTCTTTCTTGTATGGGATTCCTAAACGGTACGCAACCATGACACGGCTAAGGATCGAACTCAGGATCTTCAGATTTTATAACAGACGCCTTAACCATTAAGTTAGTGGGTCAAAGCTAAATGGTCTACAGTTTTGTTTCTACTTCAGTTGTGTGATATCCAAAGTCTTTAGTTGGCATTCACTTTACTTTCGACTAGTTGACCATACACTTAGCGGCTTTTCATTAAAACTTCGGAATATCCATCTCAACTTATGTCACTAATGAGAACTACATATATATATATATATATATTCATGCATACTTATCTATGAAACTGATTATTACTAGATTTTACGATACGGTCTTCTTTCAATCGTCTCTTCACTAAATATATTAAATATTTCTTATCCATAAGAATATTGAGAAGAGCATACTTTCTATACAACATATTGCCCTTCTTAAATGATCTACATATAACCATTATAAAAATAACAGTTCACTAGAATTACAACGAAATTAAATACATTTGGGATTAAGAGACCCATTATTCAGTTATTGAATTCCTAACCAACTATCTTTTAAAGTGAATTATCTGTGCAATATATATATATATATATATATATGCTCATTTGTTACAAAGTAATCATATATATTTCCAACAGACTGGGTCGGACCAATATAATTGTTTGACTATCTGCAATAACCATAGTTTAGCAGACTAGTATTGATATAGGCTGATGATTGAAGATGAAATGAAAAGTTGAACCACGGCCAGATTCGAACCAGTGACCACCAGGTTTATGATCCAATGCTTTATCAACTGAGCTATGAGATTCAACTGATGATCAGACTTTTATTTCGATTCATATAAGTCGAAAGAGTCATCATCAAAATACTCAGTTATCATTACATTAAAAGCATAAAAAGAATATTGAAATTCTAGTTTGTTTATTAAAGTGATGCTATTATCAGTAACAACATATGAAAAAGGTTTTCAGAAGAGGCGTAAAATATTTTTGAAAAAAGTCACAATAAATTCTTGCCCTAATTCTCCTTTGGTTAGATATTGAAAAATAAATTTACATTGAAATCTTATTGAAGATATATTTGTAAAACAAAAGATCTAGCTGATACCATCTGGTTTTAAATATCCTTTTAAATAATTATTAGGAATGTGTTGAAGGGTTTCAGAGAATTTTATTAATAAAGATTTTGATTTCCTGAACTTTAAAAAAACACAAAATTTTTAGTTAGTTTGAAGTTGAAATTGAATAAATTTCAGTGTTACACTAAGTATATTACAAATGAAAATTCATTCAAAGATGTCTTATATGTTTTAAAATCAGCCGACATTTATTTTATTTCAAATGATAAATGAGTCTTGAAACATTGAAGCCATTGAACCAATTATGTGTTTTACTTAGCTTGTTACTTATTAACTTGTCAAGGACATATTCTAAAATTATTCAAAACTATATATAGTTTCTCTTGCATAGTGAGTTGTTCTCTAAGCTTGGGTTTCATTTCACTAATGTTCCAATGTCTTGCCTGACACTGGAACTTACTTGCTTATGTCATTTACCATACCATATACAAATTGATTCGTACATTATAATCATAACTGAAAATGAGATCATGGTATAAATTACCTATGGGTGATTTACTTGTGCTGATTGGTAGGAAGAGAAGACAGTTCTGTAGATGAGATCTGTTTACAGCATTCAAACTAACAGGCTTCATCCTATGTTGTTATGATACTTGTAATTTGTCGTTGCTGTACACGGCCGAATTGCTCGACTTCCGTTGGCAGATGCCTTCCTCTGCGGATGCCTCGACAGTGCTGATTATTTATTATGTTGTATTGATGTTAGTGACTGTTTGGGACTCACCAGCTGAATGTACCTGCACCCCAGTGAGAGTAATGTTCTTCCCACCCATTGCTTCAAACACCAGAGCGTTATCCATTAAGTCACTGGGGCACGATAGCCACCTCTCATCCTAGTCATTTTAGGTAGTTCAGTGGTATTGTGAACTAGAGCTCAGTGTGTTACTTATCTTAGGGATGTTCCGAAAATGAAATAATCTCTATGTCTTAAGCATTTGAAAAGATTTCCTAACTTCAATTTTATTATGAAATTTTATTTTGTGAGATTTATTTATTATCTAATAAAGTCTGAATCCCTCAAATGTTGCCGTCTCATTTTATCTGTGAGAATTGTTTCAAGATGTGTAAGCTGTGTGCATACATTCCATGTGACAGTAGAAATTAACGGTTGAAGATCTTAGAAGACACTATAAAGATGTTACTACGCTACTTTACTCCTTCATCTCGTTTTTAAATTTGAATACTAAGGGTTAGATAAGTTTTAGTATAAGGTCTTGATGCATGCTAGATAACTGAGTACCGGCACACTCCATCCTATTATACAGACTGAACAGACACCGAAGCTATAAGATTTCCAAAGACACTTTTAGTCCTACTCAGCCATGATGCAGTCAAAATGTGAAGAATATAGAAACTATCTATGGTACACTATATAATGGATGCAAGTTGGTTACTACAATCTAGAGCCACCATTAACTGCAAGCTAAGCATATAAAACCACAGCTTTCTTTAAAATGCAGTGTTAGTCGGAGTTGGACGAGACCTAAAAAGGTTAAGAGAAAACAGATCAGTGTGCTGTAACCCTATCATGCACGTTTAAAATTGATCTGAATATCATCTGTACTAATAACATAGTGGTTAGAGCAATGAAGAAGTTTAAACCTTTTAAACTTCACCAAGCTTTGGATCTCGTAAATAATGCAACACATAATGAATATTCAGTGCTATATATTCTAAATTCGTTGACTCAATATACATGCAGAAGAGATTGAGCCAATGAAAGTCATGAATTTAGAACTTCTCTATTGACTTATGAAACACCAAATTTATCTCTGTAGTAAGCTTATGTTTGATAAATTGAATAGCCCTTTTTCAACAGCAATGCATTCACTAGAGGTTTAGTAAGTATTCGAATTCCAATATCGTAAGTAAGCTATAGAAAATATACTGAAGGGAAGATTATGATACAGGTGAACATCAGGATAAAGCTGTTACAGCATATTTTGAGCTAAAACAGTAGCTATACCGAAACAAGTATAAGAAACTGTAAACATTCATCATGATTTCGACCACATGAGATAGCGGTAGTTTGGCAGACTAATTATTTATACTAGGTGATGACTGAAGGTGAATTGGAAATTTGGACCATGGTCAGATTCAAACTAGAGACTAAGGGGTTTCCGGATCGATGCTCTACTGACTGAGCTACGAGGTCCAACTACTGACCAGATTTTTATTTCACTTCAATCACCATGAATTTTACTCGACTACCATGTGATTTCGTGATATGTTATTACCGCCTGACTAGACAGCCAGTGTGAATATAATCAAGCGGTAGAAACGTAATACGAGAAAAACTCTTGATGACTGAAATGAAATAAAAATCTGGTTATCAGTCATACCTCATAGTTCAGTTGGTAAAACATCGAGTCCGAAACCCCTGTGGTCGCTAGTTCAAATCCGACTACGGTTTGAATTTTTGTTTCACCTTTAATCATCACTCAGTTTAAACATTCATCAGTTAGATGGGTGACTGAATAATCGGATATATGTAGACCAACGAATAAAATATGAATTATCTCTGTATAATCCTGCGAAAGAGATAAACCCAACTTTAAACCTTTGGTAAATGTATACACCAGTCATTGAAAACTATCTTATCATAAATGATTAATTTAAAATTATAAGAAGGTTGGTAAAGTTTAGAAAGTTAGCGCTTGAAATCAGTTCATGCAAAGCTGTCTCTTTCTATAGATCTTATACCCAAGGGGAAAAAAATAAGTACAAATTGAAATATTATAGTATGGGATGTAATAATTGTCTTGTGTAGAAACACTTTTATAAGCCTTAGATGACAGTAAAACCATATTAGTCCATTGGTTTAAACATGAAGATAAGTACAAGTTGGAATCACTAAGGTTGAAGATGTGCCTTGCTAAGCAAGTATAAAAACTAGATTCAAGGCTTATTGTTGATCGACTGGAAAAAAAGTGAACGTCAAAATCAGTTGAAGTGAACTTTTAATCAATCAATCGTCATATAATAATGTGTCTATAATAATAGTGTCTTCATCTTGATATATGATCAAATTCTATCAAACAAAGAGTTTAACAGCATTATCAAACTGAACGGTTTATCGTCTTTTGATAGTGAACATGAAGACGTTGTTTTAATGAAACCTGAAGTCTGTATGTCATACACCCTAACACTCATCATTGAAATCCATTCACAAACTTAACTAATGCTAAGACATTTATGATTGGCTGAAAAACACCTGAGGCAAAATATAGTGAACTGTAATGCCATTTTGTCCTCAGCTAACTGCAGCTCATAACTGACATCTAAGTAAAGAGTTTTCTCTTGTCTGCTTACATGACAAAAAATAACTAAACTCTTCCACAGTATTCATTATGGACTTACACCAGTTGGAGGAGTTTTGGAGACCTGGGAGCACTGGACAGCTGTTTCATCCTATAATACGACTCAGAAGTGCGCACCTATGACCCCACCCCACCAGGGATCAAAACCAGCACCTTCAGGTTGTGTGGTCAGCACGTTATTATTGAGCCACTGAGTCGAAGTCCAGTGACCAATCTTTCCAACTTCTATCAGTTCACTACATGGCGTGACCATCACCCAATGTCACCAATGAGTATGTGACCTCAAGCCCACCGATTTCGCCCTACCCGCCACAACTTCTTATTCCAACTTCAAGAATTACCTTTCGAAACCAGTCACCAATGAGCACTAGATCAATTGAATTTAGATGTTTGTGAGGATTTAGTAATTTTTCACTCTGATATTCATCATGGACTGACATCACTGGCGGGATCTTGGGTGTACACTGCTGAGATGTTACATACTACGACGAAACAGCTGTCCAGTGCCAGCAGATTTCCAATGTTTCTCCAACCAATATCAATCCATGATGAATAGTAAAGTGAAAAATCATTAAGTCCCCAGAAATCCTCAAAAATTCTAAAATAAATTTTACTCCCCAGTTTATTTGGTCTTTTTATCGTAAATATTTCATCATCAAGATAGGCAACCAAATCACTAATTTCTTCTAACTGCCTCAGATACTAGTAATTGATATGAGTATAAGCAGCAAGCTGTTCTTAAAATGCCATTGAGTGAATAATACTATATCCGAGTACGATGTATCAAATCAAGAAATCCAATATTGAAATAAGAATGCGGTTTATGTTTATCATTATTATAACACTTTAGAAAAGAATACTTATTATCTCAAATAGCATCAATAGAAACAATATCATATCCATGTATATACATTAGATTTGAAAATACTACTTAAAAGGCATGTCACTTAATGGATGGTCAGTGTATATTGCTTAGATTTACAATTATCTTTATAAAAATATAATCATGAAGTGTTTGTAACATTTTTCAAAATATTACAGCAATAATATCATTCAGTATCTTCAAAATGATAATTTTCAAGGTATTTAATTCTTCTTAGTTTTTTTTTGTTTAAAGGAAAAAGACATATATACAACTAAGGATTTTTTCTTTGTCGATAAAAATATTATCATTAAAACATCTGAAATATAAATGACTTTATAGGCTACCATAACAATTCCTAAAGTAACCAATTAGAGTTGTGTATTTTATGAAAAAGTTGCCTTCCTAGTTGAAATCAAGAAACCTGATCTGTTATTTCAAATTGTTGTTAGAGTAACCTTCAAATTCACTCGAGAATATTGAGAACAATTCAATTTCAAACAGTGAATAGGTACACTTCACTATTTTTTAAATAATACAAATTATTTTTTATATGATTTTGTTTTAAATGATAAAAATTGAAAGTTGAACTTGTGGACTAGTCTGTTTTTGAAAAAAAAAAACTTTTTTTTTTGTCGGAATTAACTTTAACTCAATGAAAATTTGAGATATATGCTCAAGGGAGGTTTCTTTCAAAGATCACATATTACTACATATTACTATACCTAGAATTTTATAATAGTCTTACTGATAAATGATAACTAAAATAAACATGGATTCATATATTCTCATTTACTAACATCAATTATATAAAGTTAGTTGATACTGTATACTTTATTGTATTGACTATTAGTGAGCGTAAAAAATCATCCTAAGTTTTATAATCATTTGAATCAGACTGCAATTGAACACAACACGCCATAGTATTTCTTGATGTCTACTAATCCAATAGAAAAATATAATGCTTTCGTGATAAACTATTAAACTGACAATTTTGAAAAAACTAGTTTTATCTAATTGAATTCATTTCTTAGTACATTTACATCTACGGTTTTCACCATGTACATATATATATTAGTGTCTTTGTACATTAGACTGTATTCTCGAATTCCAAATATATTTAGTTTACATATATATATCTTCTTTATAAGGTAACATTTATCAAGGACTGATATCAATTACATAATTATTGGGAGTACTAGACAGTCGTTTCATCTTAATATGGGTCTTCTCAGCAGTACAAGCCCACTATCCGGCTAGCAATTGAACTCGGAACTCTTAGGTCTTCAATGGTTCATTAAATGGTGTCAGTTCATCATGAATACTATCTCAAAATTAAAATCCATATTGACCTCAAAGTACATTATTGTACACTGCTCCTTAGTAATATGCTTCCATATGAATATCACGAAGTTCTAGTGAGAAGATATGACCTGTGGTATCAACCAGTCAGAAAGGAAGTAGACACCAACTGAAGATCTTGGGTGACAATGGCACTATATCGTGAACTGATAAAAGTAAGAAACTATGGACCACTGGATTTTGACTCAGTGACTGAATAGTTAAGGTGTTCGGGATAAAAACGAAGTTCTTAAGTTTGATTCCTAGCCAGACCATAGGTACGTACTAGTCACCTGATTCTGATAACTTCCTCTTCCATCCTAATATGTGAGATTATAATCTTGTGTTGTCTTCCAGGCTTTTTTTGGAGGATAAAACATTTTCTAGGTCTTATAAATAAAACGCTAATAAGATAGAAATATTAATGACTTGTATAAGTATTCACCTTATTCAGAATTAAATAATTCAGTAAAAATCTATTATTCCTTGAAAACATTCAGTAACTTATGAATTGTAGATGTCTGCGAAGTACAATCTCCTAAGTTCGAAAGAAATTTCGCTATGACAACAAATGAATTTTTCATGAGTACATCAAAAATTGTCAAGAAAAGTTTCATAATTTAATATTTGCCCTGTTCTCTACAAGGTAAATGATATGCCATTCAATGCTTTTGTTTTTTATATATACTGATATCCAAGACCATATATGTATGAGGTCTTGAATTTATTAATCATATTTTCGGCAGTTTCTTATATTGTGACAGACTAGTAAAAGTTGTGAATCAAAATCAGCCTATTAGTTTGTGTAAGAGAATGGGCTTTTTGTACATGCAACCAGGTACTGTGATTAAATGAACTTATTTAGCAGCCCTTAAACTGATTAACAATGTCTTACTATTCATTTGTGGCATTACAAGTGACACATTTTGGTCACAATTGAAATCAATAATAGGAGTATTATGAGACTAACTGATGGTAAATAAAAAGTCCTTTATTGTAGCCGACTAATTGAAAAATAGATAAAGAGCTTAGGTATTACATTAGGCAGAATGGAAACACCAATTGTAAAGGTATAAGAAAATCAAGTAAAAAATTAATGTGCATTTTTGTTCATACTTCATCTAGTAAACTTTAAGTACACATGTTGCATACAATATGTGACTGATTCCCATGTTAGACAAATTCCCCAAGTTTTGTCACTCAATCAGACGATCACAGGCAATATATTTCAATCTCTAACATTCTCCTCTGCACAGTTATGTCAGCTAAATTATGGGGACAGAATACTGAGTAGAGCAAATATAATTATCCCTCTAGAAGGCTCTAATTTAGTCAATCAACTTTGGGGCTATCACATGTAATTAATGTGTTGTGGTTTTTTTACAGTTTAAGTTGGCAGATGAGGCGAGGCACGGCAGCGAAAGAAGACGGGATTTCCTTCACGTGAATGTAGAGAAGACAGAGGTGATGAAGGTACCCAACCAACAACAACAAATACTAATCACCATCAATGAGAGAGAGATCTAAACGAAGTTGCCTGTTATATCCGCCTACCTACCTACCTACCTACCTACCTACCTACCTACCTACCTACCTACCTACCTACCTACCTACCTACCTACCTACCTACCTACCTACCTACCTACCTACCTACCCACCTAGGCAGCACCCTCTCAACTTCAGGTGGCACAGGCACAGATGGGGATGTCAAAGCAGCTAGGCTTCTGAGTGGAAGCCAAGTGGTAAACGACGAGTTGGGCGTTCCAGTTGAGGGTGACATGGAGATGGTGTGAGGAAGAAATGAAAGTTTGTGGGCAGTGGTCGAGCCATGTTAAGGAGACTGGAGAGAACGGAGTGTAATGGTGACATACTACTGAAGCCCTATATTCCACTAAGAACCCAAGGGATAAATAATATTATTAATAAATAACCAAGGAGAAGTTGAACGCAACCAGTGCATATACATCTACTGCCTAACAGTAGGTAACCTAAGTAGTTGTCGAATGTATTAGTCCTCAGTCCTAACAACAGTCCATCAGTTATGCTTGCATTTTAGCCGGTAGGCCAACTGACATAACACTACAGTTCACTGTGCTTGTTGGCACATATTACTTAATCGTATCTGAAACCATGAGGAAATTGGTGTTATTCAGTTCTGAATGGTGCGAGTTCGAGTAGGTGAGGCAGGTTTTAGGAATAGCTTTCAAATAAGTGCAAACAAGCATGAAACACAGGCTGAAAGATCCCTACCAGTGGATTTCCAGCATCAAATGAATAGATGCGCAACAGCCTAATATTTATTTCGTCTGATCATAACACTCAAATTTATGGGATTCTTACTTATTGTTTCTCCTTAATTTCTAAGTTCCTAAGGGGTACGCAACTTGATGTAAATGTGATCAGTGGTTTCCTTTATCAAAGCTTTTTTTAGTGGGAACATTTTTAAACTATAAAATATTTGAAAATATGAAGTTTATTTGCATATCTCTAAATGTAACTAATCCAAATTATGTTACAATAAGAATGGCTTGAGGCAGCCAGACGACTAGTTAACAAAACGTTACTTCAAAAGAAGTCTTCCTCTGGTCACCCTCTTAATATGTTACTCAGAACTTAAAATCCCCTACAGATTAGATTCATTACATAATACTTCACCAATATGCTCTGTTCTGATACCATAAACTATTGTACAATATCTCCTGATATCCTTCAATGTTCACTTCTTCCCAGTCAGACATTCCTACAAAAACATCAAGCTATACCGTTTGTGAGAAACGTGTATAATTCCTTAAGGCAGCAGAGATATAGAAAAAAAAACAACTATTAATTCACGGGAACAGGAACTAACATGTTATCCTTTAAAGTATTTTTTTTTATAAAGACTCATTGGAGAATAGTACAGAACACAGATCTCTTGGTATTGAATATCGCCTTCTTGATGGACTAAGCAAATGTTCATCATCAAAAATCACATTTTAAAATACATTAACTGTTGAAGACAGTTTTCATAACAACCTAAAATCAATCAAGCAACTATTAGAAATCACAGAGGATTTAGCATGAAAAGGAAAGTAACGTTGTCGAGTTTTCACTTGTGTGGTTGATGATTCATTGTTGATGTTATGAAAGGTAACTGAAGGTAGATGAATCAGTTTCATGAAATATACTCTGAAGATTAGATGATTTGAGTTATATTTCAAATGAATCCGAATACATAGTTGGTTTGCATAACCTTATGACCTTAACAACTAAACACAGTAAATAATATGAACACAAAAACTCATTTCTGTTGTTTACAAAATCAATAAATGGATATGAAGTGGAATTAAGACCTGATCAGCAGTTGAGTTTGGTAGTTCATTTAATGAAGTACAGAACAGATAACCCAGAGTTCCTAGATTTTGATTTCATCTTCAAGAAGTATGCCAAACTACGGTTATCTCAACTAGATAGTCAAAATAAAAATATACTAAATATTTCCTACAAGTCAACTGACATATATTGATAAGCGGGGAGATGACATAAGTGTAGACTGATGGAAACAATTAGAAATTGATGAACTTATTAAAACTACAGGTTAGTATTCATTATGAACTGATATCAATTGGAGCAACACAGGAAACCTAGAGCACTGTTTCGTCTCAGTATAGGACTCCTCACCTACTTGTAATCATGACTTCTCCAGGGACCGAACCCAGAACGTTGACATTAAATGGCCATTATCAGTTCACAATATGTTGTGATCTCCATCCTCTCAAGCTTCCAATTTGAATTATTAAAACTAGTTAGTAGTATATTATTGATGGAATGATTGATTATATATAGATTTTAGAAATGATAGTGAAAGTTGAAGAAATATTGAAATCAGTGATATTTTACAAATGTCAAAAAATTAACTTCATCAATTGAGTAAATACAATCGAAATCCTTACAAATTTTCACTGATTCCTGTAATGTAAAGAAAAGATCTTGTATAATCAAAGTTGATTATTTTAGTGGATAGGCAAAGAGACAATGGAAGGTTATAAAATTCAATAACTTGAAAATTGGAATCTTTCCTAATTGAACATAAATGTCAGCCTCAAGTTCATTGATTGTAACAGCATAAGCTTGAATTTCACTTTTCTATTTATATTTGTGAATATTTCTAACGATTCATACTATAATTTTCAAAATCAATTAAATTTCAAGCAAGTGAACAACCTAAAACTTGTGAACATCTAGATTCTCTAAACCTTTAAGATAGTGCTTGGAAATATGAATCAATATCTTTTCTTCTCCACTATATTTTCTTTAGTGCATGGGATGAATTTCATTTCAATAACTTTGAAGACCGCCCAAGAAATAACTAAAATAATCATTTAGACTTCTGTATTGCATGAAAATCTGCCTTTCCACACGGAATCTTTGCCAGCGCGGCCTTTAAAATGACCCTGATTAGGTGAATACGATCATTGCAAACCTAAAAATTATCCTTAAATCACTTATTAGTATTATTTGTCCCTTGGGTTACTAATGGAACATAGAGCTTCAGTAGCACGCCTCCACTGCACTCTCTTCTCGCCAGTCTTTTCCAACATCGCTTCATGAAAACCCACAAGCCCCATTTCTTCCTCCACGATCTCCTCCTTGTCACCCTCCGACTCCCAACTCGTCACTTCACATCTGGGTTCCACTCGAGCCACTCGCCTGACACGTGATGTCCCCAGTCGACCTTCTCAGTGTATACCCATTCCAATCCATCTCCACTTCCTTCCAGTGCATATTTGTAGAGCGAAAGGTTTTTGGTTGGTTCGTTGCCAGTCGGCCAGAGTTCCTTGTTGCTTATTCCTATTATGCTGGCCATCTGAGCTTCAGTAACGAGCCAGTGTAGGCAATTGTTGATAAAATGTCTGCAGTTTGTTGGAAATGCTTTTCGTAACGCGCCAAGTCTCTGAGCCATTCACAAGCACTGATTTCACGTTGGTGTTTAGAATCCGCATCTTGTTCCACATGCTGAGTGCAGTGTAGACGATCTCCACACTGGTTTCAGGCTGATGAACGCCTGTCTTGCTCTCTTTCCGATTCTGACTTTACCATCCTCATCTGTGCCGCCACGTGTAGTTGGAACAGTGCTGCCTTGGCTGGATAGGTGAAGGAGGCCACTTCCTTTAGGTTTCTCCCGTAGATGATGATTGGAGTCTGATGTTGTTGTTGTTGTTTGTGGTGGTGGTGGTGTTGGTGTTGGTGGTTGGGTATCTTCATCACCTCTGTCTTCTCTATATTCACCTGGAGTCCCATGTTTGCTGTCCTGCCTCTTCTGCCAACTTGTTAGTTTTCGCCTGTAGATCTTCAATTCTGTGTGACATTAGAGATAAGCTATTTAATGACTTCAGGATTCCTTTCTATCTCTTACTATGAACTGAGTAGAAGTGAATCAGTTGCAGTCAAACTGTTTAACGTCTAGCTTTTCACTCTTCAATTAAACACTAAGATGTGGCGATTGTTAACACTTTTAAGTATTATTTAACAGTTTCGTTTTGCACGTTTTCATACTGGTTTTAATGGAATAAAATTCAAAGATAGCTTATACTAACCGCTTGTATAGTAACTGTTTTTTTTATTTTGACTTTATATATGCTACGAAATATCCTACACCTGTTTGACCTTGAAGCTACATAGGTATCATGTTCAGATTTGTATCTAAAGAGTTAACGACAAAAATTTCCTTTGAAATCATAAACCGTCAACATAGAAAATGAGCATTTTTCTTTTCATTTGTTCCACTCATTTATAGCTAAAATATTCTGTAAGCACTTGATTGGATTTAACACTAGTTAAATATTTATTGGATAATTGAAAACAGAAGTCTACAAAGTACAGAAGGTAGAACTAATATTTAATAAGGTATGTTAAGTACATCTAAAAAATGTAGATAGGTTAATACCTGAAATCTTAGAAAAATAACTTAATGGATCAGATGACTTCTGAGCAACTAGCTGACTTCAAGGTAGTATTTATTGCTAATTTGTATCATCTGAATAACCATAGAGAATTAGAGAGTAATGGACAACAGTCCACTGATATTCCTGGATGATTTTTGTAGTGACATGCACATTGATTATCATTTTGACTATCTGAGTAAGATAATCATGGTTTAACAGACTTTTATTGATACTGGGTGATGACTGATGGTGAATCGTGATGGGACTCCGTGGTCTCTGGTTCGAATACCACCACAGTTCAAATCTTCATTTCATCTTCAATTATCACTCAGTAAACAAGTTCTTGAATAATTACATCACCTATGTGAGATTTTTTATCCATAAATTTATTGTAACTTTATAGTCACTAAACTGCATGCTTCCTAGTTCTTATTGACTCTAGAAATGATTTCAATCGCTGATGCAATTCATATTGGAGAAAAGTTTTTTATTGTACTAATGTTCTTAAATTTACTTATTTGATATCATCAAGTTGTTTCGATTCATACAAGTTACTCTTGATCCCGTCAACCCTATAATTTGCTCATAAAGTTCAAACAAAATCTGATTTTATTTCTTACACTTAAACCCCTCATTATGAGTATATCAAGTAGTTGAATTGAACTAGAAGTTCATTACTGGTGATCATAGTTGTGAGTATTCTATCCTACTTACCAGTAGACGGGTACACTTCGTTTACTAAGACTCACTGAATAACTCCTTATATAACTTATTGATAAGATACATAAATAATTTAAAAAGGGGTTCTCTTATAAATACGTTAAAATACGCCTTAAACATACTACACTATTTGTACTCAATGATACATTAAGATTCCCATCATAATGATAAATTCATCCTGGAGAGGCTAAAGGATGCACTGGATTCAAAACTACGACCACAACAGGCAGGCTTCAGGAAGTACAAATCATGTGTGGATCGAATTGCAACGCTACCCCAAGCATCATCATAGAACAGAGTATAGAATGACAGTCCACTGTACCTGCACCTCAACTCCATCGATTTTGAAAAGGCCTTCGATCAAGGCCTCGACCGAGAAGTAATTTGGAAACGGCTTCAATACTACGGAATACCGCAAACCATTATCAGCCTCATTCAACAACTATATGAAGACGCCACATGCCAAGTAATTCACAATGATGCTTTTGAAGTAAAGACAGGAGTGAAACAAGGTTGCCGCCTACTATCACCCATGATATTTCTGATTGTGGTCGACTGGATCATGCAACAAACAGTGTGGAGCGAGAAGAGAGGGATACGCTGGCTGGACTGCGGAAAAGAACCTAGGAGATCTGGATTTCTCTAATGATGACTTGTGTTGAATGTCACACAAAATTGAAGATCTACAGGCGAAAACTAACAAGTTGGCAGGAGAGGCAGGACAGCGAACATGGGACTCCAGGTGAATATAGAGAAGACAAAGGTGATGAAGATACCCAACCACCAACACCAACACCACCACCAACAACAACAACAAACTCCAATCATCACCAACAGGAGAAACCTAAAGGAAGTGGCCTCCTTCACATATCCAGCCAAGGCAGCACTGTTTCAACTACACGTGGCGGCACAGATGAGGATGGTAAAGTCAGAATCGGAAAGAGAGCAAGACAGGCGTTCATCAGCCTGAAAACCAGTGTGGAGATCGTCTACACTGCACTCAGCATGTGGAACAAGATGCGGATTCTAAACACCAACGTGAAATCAGTGCTTGTGAATGGCTCAGAGACTTGGCGCGTCACGAAAAGCATTTCCAACAAACTGCAGACATTTTATCAACAATTGCCTACACTGGCTCGTTACTGAAGCTCAGATGGCCAGCATAATAGGAATAAGCAACAAGGAACTCTGGCCGACTGGCAACGAACCAACCAAGAACCTTTCGCTCTACAAATATGCACTGGAAGGAAGTGGAGATGGATTGGAATGGGTATATACTGAGAAGGCCGACTGGGGACATCACGTGTCAGGCGAGTGGCTCGAGTGGAACCCAGATGTGAAGTGACGAGTTGGGAGTCGGAGGTTGACAAGGAGGAGATCGTGGAGGAAGAAATGAGAGCTTGTGGGTTTTCATGAAGCGATGTTGGAAAAGACTGGCGAGAAGAGAGTGCAGTGGAGGTGTGCTACTGAAGCTCTATGTTGCATTAGTAACCCAAGGGACAAATAATAATAATAATAATAATAATAATAATAATAATGTTGACAAATAAAATCATGAACATCAACACAGGACCAGGTATTACTGCGTAACGGTCCAAGTTGCCACACCTCATATCATTATATCAGGTAAAAAGACAGTGAAGTGGAAGATGATGAAAAGGAAATCCAGTGAAAAGAAATATAAATTATGAAAAGAGAGCAAGGAAGAATGATAAAATGGTGAGAATCGGTATAGTGTTAAGGTGAGGATATGTGTGTATATATCTGCGCCACTGACGTCGGTTCCCAGGCTTGTCACCTAGGGTCTCCAGCCACTGGTTCCTCTTGTCTCGCGGGCCCCAACCGCCTAGCCTGCATCGCCCCTACCCTACATGGCCCAAACCAACAGTCAGAGACTTCATGCACTGGTGACATGTTTCAGTCTGGCCACCTCGGGCCTTTTTCCAGCCTGGGCCTACTTCAGCCAACATTGTGTGACAAGGCAATCGGTGACTAGGCATACGTAGTACATGTCCAAACCATCTCAATCGATGAGGGTTCGTAACCTCGTCAACTCAATTTACCTCGACTCCCTAAAACTATATACCTGACTTCTGCATTACACAAGTGGTGACACTACGGAATACGGCGTATACTACGAAGGCAACGTTGGTCACACACTTGAAGCCTTCTCATCTCCTCCACTTTCAATAGCCATGTTTCACAGCCATACCGTAGAACAGACCGGACTGCTGTGCAGTACAAATAAAAACTCAAATACACACTTTCTTTACATTTATAAAAGTAAAGAAGGAAGGAGGGAAAAAATGTCCAAATGAAATAACAACAATCGTTCAACTGCGATATATTTATCGACTATGATCGATACACAGTGTGATTGATCGAATAACCGCGTAAATGGTAGGCAGGATTAGCAATCTATGTGTTGTCTGCCTTACCTATCGGTTTGTCTGTCTATCTTTCAATGCATCCATGTTTAAGCGTGCCCAAAATTCTCTAGTAGTAGTAATAGTAGTAGTAGATGCTGTTTTTGTGCAGTAATAATAACTCCCTATCTTGTTAAGTTTCTTTTTTGATTATATACACATTATTCTCGCCCCCGCTGTGAATAACCTGGCCTAACTATCTGTCACCCTATGCATAGATAGCATAGATTTTCTTTTTTACTGTTTAACCATCTTAATTCTAAATAAGGTGACCGTTACTGTTACACAAGGCATCATATTTGTAACGATCAAGCTTAGGTTTAGGTGCAATACAAAACTAGGGATTTTAGGGTATATTTATCTGAATTATTTCTATGTTTAGCTTCGTACGTACATCGGCATGGAAACACATACATAAGCGAACGTACGCGCACGCACGCACGCATACACACACACACACATGAAGAGACTGCACACATGTAAGCAAATTCAGTTTTTTTATTTTACGGACACAGGTAACACACATATACACATTTATGAGCATGTGTGTCCGCACATATATGCATGTACAAATCTATGGTTACACTGGGTGAAAGAAGAAAAAGCAGAAATAGCAGTTTCTGTTTTTCGAAATACTGTGACTAAGTGTAATAGCTTTTTGCCCTCTTTTTTTCACAAAAATTTTTACATCTAAATTATCGACCGAATAACCAAATAAATAAAATAAGAGAAGAGATGTACATAAAAAAAATTGGATCTACAAACCACATATATTCCAAATAAATAAATGTGTGTAGTTTGAGGTTAATGGGGATTCTAATTTTAAGGTAGTATTCATCACGGACTGACATTATTTGGAGGAACATTAAAAATCTGGGAGCAATAAACATCTATTACGTCCTAGTATGGGACTCCATCCTATTAATCTTAAAATATATTGCTGTATAGTGCTGCTTTGTGACATACTTCGACGTGGATATCCCGAAGTTCTAGTGAGAAGCAGTGACCTGTGTGGTCAACTAGTCGAAAGGGAAGTAGATGCCAACTGAAGACCTTGGATGATAGTCGACAAAAGTGGGAAACTGTGGACCATCGAATTTCCCCCAGTGACTGGATGGTTAAAACATTCACTGTGAAACTTAAAGGTCTTGAGTTCAATCCCTAGCCATGTCGTGGGTGTGTACTGTTGTGTAGCTCCTTATCAGGACGAAACAGCTATCCAGTGCTGTCAGGTTTTAAATGGTTCTCCAACTGATGTCAGTCCATGATGAATACTACCTCACGTGAAAATTAGGATCAATATCATCAAGGTAAGTTCCAAGGGAGTCCAACTTATTTTTGTATGCATACAGCCGGTTGGCAATTTTAAATATATTTCTTGGTCGATAGGAAGCTGGCTTGATCGCAAAGTTAAACCATTGTTAAACCCAACATAAACACAGTTTAATCAAAAACTTAACAGTAGAGCTTAGCATATTGCAAAGATTTAGAACTTTTTAATGTTAAGTCCCTGAGAGAAATGCCTACATCTCATCGCCATTTAGAGGTGATTTACATAGCTTTACTTCCAAAAAAGGCTTACATTAGCCATCTCTACAACATATTATCCAGCCAAGTTCATTATTTTAGAGAAGATTAAGTCGATGCCATGATGCAAACCAAAAAATATAAACGTTGGGGTTGCAGATATGTCTTGCTGACAAATGCCAACAAGGTTCAGGGCTTCCTACCGATTACCTCCATCTAACTAACATATAAAATGGTCAATTCTCTAAAATGATGTGATTTTTTAAAACTTACTTATTGTTTGAGCAGAAACTCTGCAACAGTACAACTCATATCTTAAGCATTTAGTCGGAATCGTGAGGCTGTATTTAAACACTTGAATATAAGCCTAAAAGTTCGGTGTTGCAGCTTGTTCCACCCGTTATTTTGGTACAGGCAATCCAACGCCATTACCAGGTCTTACACATTAAGCATAGTTTATACTTTCATCCCTAAATCTATACAAGATCATTTCAGAAAACATTAACCGTCAACACTGTGGCTATTATTATGCCAAATTCTTCATTGAGTGGCTGGATAAAAATATTGAGGAATCGGTAAAAGCAAAGTTTATTCAACACCAGTTAATCCCTAGATTTTAATGACCTTTTATAATTATAACTGGCAGCACTCAAAGGCTATTCAGAAATCAAAGCTGACCTTACTGCATCTATTTTAGAGGAATCATCATCTACGCTTGAAAAAGTGTTAAAATCAGCAGTCTCATCATACGCAACAATCTCCAATCCATTCCCCTTCATGGTTTTCTAGCCTGTCTCCAGTCTTTTAAAATCATCTAATATAGTTACCACAAAGCAAGATAAATTTGTATTTGAATTTATTTATCAATTTAAGGCTTATTGCAGTTATCATTCTTCGGTTGAAATGAGAATATTATTTGTTCTATTATTTTATTTTCCCTTGGGTTCTTAGTGGAACATAGGGCTTCAGTAGCACGCCTCCACTGCACTCTCTTCTCGCCAGTCTTTTCCAACATCGCTTCATGAAAACCCACAAGCTCTCATTTCTTCCTCCACGATCTCCTCCTTGTCAACCTCCGACTCCCAACTCGTCACTTCACATCTGGGTTCCACTCGAGCCACTGGCCTGACACGTGATGTCCCCAGTCGGCCTTCTCAGTATATACCCATTCCAATCCATCTCCACTTCCTTCCAGTGGATATTTGTAGAGCGAAAGGTTCTTGGTTGGTTCGTTGCCAGTCGGCCAGAGTTCCTTGTTGCTTATTCCTATTATGCTGGCCATCTGAGCTTCAGTAACGAGCCAGTGTAGGCAATTGTTGATAAAATGTCTGCAGTTTGTTGGAAATGCTTTTCGTGACGCGCCAAGTCTCTCCACCATCACATACAAGCACTGACTTGACTTGTTTAGTGTTAAAAATCCGGATCTTGTTCACGCTTTATAGGTTAGTGCAGTGGATCCCCACAGTGATTTCAAATTAATGAAGGCCTGTCTTACTGTCTTTCAGATCCTAGCTTTGACATCCTGGTTTGTGCCATCTGTAGTTGAAACGATGCTGCCTAGGTAGGTGATAGAGACTACTTCCTTTAGATTTCTCTCCTTAGTGGTGACTGGTGCTTGTTGTTGGCTGGGTATCTTCATCACCTCTGTCTTCTCTACGTTCATCTGAAGTCCCGCCTTCATTGCTTCTTCTGTCAACTTGTTAGTTTTTACCTGTAGATCTTCGAGTTTGTGTGACATTAGACATAAATCATCGTCGGCAGCGAAATCCAAATCATATTCTCAGGTTTTTTAATCGGCCAAACAGCCTAAGCCCATTTTCTCGCTCTTCACCGCTTGCTGCATGATCCAGTCGACCACAATCAGGAATATCATGGGGGTTAGTAGGCAGCCTTGTCTTACTCCTGTCTTTACTTTAAAGGCGTCACTCAGCTTTCCATTGTGGAATGATTGGGATGTGGAGTTGTCATATAGCTGTTGAATGAGGTTGATAAAGATTTGTGATACTCCGTAGTGTTGAAGCAACTGACAAAATAATGCTCGGCCGACGCTCTCAAATGTTTTTTCAGAGTCGATAAAGTTGAGGTAGAGAGTTGACTGCCATTCTATACTCCGTTCTATATTTACTAGGTAATATATCGTATAGAACTTTACCTATTTCACATAATGATTCACTTTCATTGACAATGTTTAGCTAATTTTCAAGTGATGTATCAATTATTGTAATAGCACTCAGTTGGAGAAAATGTTTCAGACTATTTTGAAATGTACTTTCCAACAAATAGTAGACTCAAAATACAGAAAGAAACTTCTTATCTTTCGATTACAGATGACTTATGAATTTCTGTGTTCTAGATAATGCTACTAAGTTGGACTCTAGATTCTGGAATAGTAAAGACATGAAATCAGACAATCAAAGCGACAAATCATAAGTAAAAAGTTTGGCTGTGTCCTGTCTAGCCTCCCTTCCCAGACTTAATCAAATCTGGTTTAATTTGGTCCATGGTATAAATAATCTTAGTATATTACGATCCAGTTGGCTTAAGGTATTATCATAGTCATATATCCTTGAAATCTACAGGCTGAGATACAAGGCGCTTTCCGACTATCCCATCAAAAATCACATTTGAGTGATAGACAAAGATCCAATTTTATAGAACCTGGAATTTTACAACAGTTGAAAGAAGCTAGCTAGTACAGCTAGGCCATTTATTCGCTGATTATTGAATAGTGAACTTAATGTTTTCATAGTCTCATTTCAACCGAAGAATGATAACTGCAATAAGCCTTAAATTGATAGATAAATTCAAATACAAATTTATCTTGCTTTGTGGTAACTATATTAGATGATTTTAAAAGACTGGAGACAGGCTAGAAAACCATGAAGGGGAATGGATTGGAGATTGTTGCGTATGATGAGACTGCTGATTTTAACACTTTTTCAAGCGTAGATGATGATTCCTCTAAAATAGATGCAGTAAGGTCAGCTTTGATTTCTGAATAGCCTTTGAGTGCTGCCAGTTATAATTAAAAAAATAAGAAGAGTAACATTAACAGCAGTAAAGAGCCAATTCCAAGCTATACAGATGAGAACTGTACTAATGGCAGTATAAAAGCAATTAGGTCACAGAGTAATGATGATCATGACAAGGGAGAGTTTGAGTCTCTCGAAACGTTTCCTAATCCCTGATATTTATTCAAATACGAGTGATCGGGGTGCATGCTCAACCATTTCACGTAGTAGCCATTTAAACAGAACAACGCTGAACGCACCATTAGAAAATCTCCGTAACAGGTGAAAGAAAGAAATGTTGGAATAGCAAATAACGAGAGTAATACTAGATAAAAATAGGATTTAATATGTAGAATAATAACGAATACCTAGCATGTAGTAGTAGGGAGGACTACTACATATACTTGTATCCAACGGACGCTGCTAAGAGATAGGGGACTTATGTAACCTACCAGGTCTCACCACCCGTGGTAGTGCTGTGGAAGTAAATCTCTTGTTTCGGCTAGTTTTCCGCTTCCCCCTACCGCATCCAGGTTGTTGCTGAAGAAGTAATAGCGGTTGCGATGTAGGTATGTAACAGACTTTATAACCCGTTACTCTCTACCCTCACACACCAAGGTTTCTTTCTCCATAAGTAAGGGTGCTTACCTAGTCACTGATATAGCATATACTGAAATAACATAACAAAAAGATGATTATCTTATTCCATATTGTCCAAAGATTGGCGATATCTGCAAAATGCGTTCTATGTAGGTATCACAACGTTTCAATAATGGCGGACTGAAACTTGTTTTCATAGTCAACTTTTCACTCATCTATAGCACATCTGAGCAGATGTGTGGTTTAAATATGTCTTAAAAAAGAACATTTCTTCGATTGATCAGAGGACTCCCTGATACTGTATGAGTCGAATACATCCGTTAAGTTATCAGGACTGTCAAAGTGATTTTTAAATAAGCTAGTAATGTTAAGGCGACCATCAGTTGTCAAACAAGGTATAAGAGATATTTACCATATCTTTCTTCTTTTACATACATTGCGTAGATTTTTCCATTACTGGTACCAGTATTCTTCTTACCTACTTATATGGTAAGGTAACTCGCCTTAATACTGTTTAAAAAACTCATTCCCCTTAAGCAATCCTGCGATCTATTGAAAGATATCTGAGTTACTTACATTTGATGAAAACAAAGATAGAGATTAATTCTTTGTACATTTTTTAACTAAGAAGTAAAAGTTACCGTACGCTATTTGTCCCACCTAGTCAGGGGACCTGTCCTATCGTTCTGTCTCTTTCTGTCGATCACTGGGGATATTTTAATGAAGAATGGAGAATGTTTTTAGCTTTCCAGTTAAGTGTTAATTTCAAAATGACTTGTAATTATCTAACTGTAATAGCATGTCGTGATAAGCATTCGAGAGTGCAACTCCCGTTTCGTTTGTTTCGGGACTCATCAAATAAGTGTACTTGACTCGTAACATTGTTGTTCCCACTGATAATCAGTACTAATACCCTAGCTATGATGAATACTTGTTGAGCAAAAGGTACAATTTGGTATAATATGCCTTGGAAGTTTCCAATATTGATTTGTCTGGATCAAGCTGAAGGGTAGGTTTATCTGGTGTGAGAGTCCAAGATCACAGTGATAATCACTGTGCATCATTACCCATAAAGTGAGTAACCAGTACTACTAAACCATTCGTTTAGGTTCCTATATGCCAATAATGGTTGAACTATTCGCACGTAGCAGGTCAACAAAGCTATAAAATATTAGTATCTTGATTATCTTGGAACTATAAATGACACTTTCAATTCAGGTGTTTGTTGGAAGTGATCACGTAGTACCGGACTTCTAGAGCATTTGCCATATAATATGAATGCAACACACAGACGTAATATTATTAAGCGAGGATTTTAATTCTGAGGTAGTACTTATCACGGGTTGACGTCATTTGGAGAACCATTGAAAACCTGGGGCATAGGACAGCTGTTTCATCTTAGAATGGGACTCATCAGTAGTACACGCCCACAACACGGCTGGGGATTGAACTCAGGACCTTCAGGTTTCATTGCAAACGCGCTAACTATTCAGACAAAAGTGGGAAACTGTGGACCATCGGATTTCCCCCCAGTTGCTGGATGGTTAACGAGTTTGCCGTGAAACCTGCAGGTCCTGAGTTCCACCCCTAGCCGGGTGGTGGATGCGTACTGCTGAGGAGTTCCATACTAGGACGGAACAGCTGTCCAGTGGTCCCAGATTTTCAGTGGTTCCCAAGCTGATGTCAGTCCGTGATGAATACTACTTCTAAATTAAAAATCCCCATTCATCTCAAAAATACATTACTCTATAGTGCTCATTAGTGACTTGCTTCCAGATGGATGTTAGGAAGTTCTAATGAGAAGCCGTGACCTGTGGGGCCAACCAGTCGAAAGTGAAGTGGATGCTAACTGAAAACCTTGGGTGACAGTCACGCTATGTTGTGAATTAACAGAAGTTGGAAATTGTGAACCACTGAAAACCGACCCAGTGATTGAATGGTTAACGCGTTCACCGCGAAACCTGAAGGTCCTGAGTTCCACCCCTAGCCGGGTCGTGGGTGCGTACTACTGAAGAGTCCCATACTAGGACGAAACAGTTGTCCAGTGCTCCCAGATTTTCAATGGTTCCCCAACTGATGTCAGTTCATGATGAATACTACTTCTGAAAACAATATTATTCAGTTATATGTCTTATTCCAATAATGATTTGGTATGATTAGCCGTTGGTTTGAGTAAGAGACATATTACCAGGTCTTGACTTAGCAGTAGTCTGGGGCTTCAACTTATCTGTGACTTCAGTTATATCACTAGCAGTTACATTCATTCTGATATAAAGGAAATGAATCTAAGAAAATGACTAAATTGTTGGAGCCAAGATATTTTCAAGGGGGAATATAGTAATCTAAGCAAAAGAGATAAGATAAAATTACTTAACATTTTGCAAGTATATATATATATATATATATACATATATGTATATATAGTGATGCTGGGTGATGAGTGAAGATGAAGTGAAAAGCTGGATGGCGGCCGGATTTGAACCAGCGACCAACCTATTTACGGTCCGATGTTCTGCCGACTGAGTTACGAGGTCCAACTACTGACCATGACTCTCTCAGATAGTCAAATATATATATATATATATATATATATATATATATATATATGTATATATCGATAACGATAGATGAGACTGTTCAGAACGTCTAGTTATCTACAGAATCTACATGAATTCCTTGCCACAAAAGTATTTTTCCACTCTTACGGTTTGTTCTGAACAATCAGCCTTCAATGTTAAAATGCTTCATATATAAACTGTTTTACAATTTTTCATCAATGAACTCAACAAAGTTTCTATGTCAGCCAAGGGTTGCATACCAGCTACAAGTGATTCAATCCAATATACATGTGTATGTGTGTGTGTGCATACATAGGTGTATTCATTAATGATTTGTTGAGAGATGACGAAAGCCTAATTCTAATTTTCCTGTACTAGATGCACACGTTAACATTGAGTGATATACATTGTAACAACCACAACAACAATGGGAGTTACGACGCCGACAATAATAATAATAATAATAATAATAATAATAATAA
Organism: Heterobilharzia americana; assembly: GCA_944470555.2. Classification (NCBI taxonomy): domain Eukaryota; kingdom Metazoa; phylum Platyhelminthes; class Trematoda; order Strigeidida; family Schistosomatidae; genus Heterobilharzia; species Heterobilharzia americana. The sequence continues at coordinate 52,729,889 of OX104128.1, forward strand.
TAGGGAAAAAAATAGTAGAATGAACAAACGTTAAAATACCCTAGAACGGAATAAAACCTGATGACAGAAGTAGTAAAAAGAAAAGAAAAGTATACAATAATAAATGAACAATATAAACACAGGCAAAAACAAATACAAACACATGTGGATATTGAAAAGAAAGAGAAAAAAGAAGCATAAGTGATAAATTAGACAGAAAGAAGGTAAGAAAATGAGAGCAATAAGCAAAATAGTAACAACACTAGAAACTTTTTTAAAAGAAAACTACACTTTTTCCCTTATGTTATGGTCATAGCTGAAATAAAAACTGGCAACGATGATGATAATAGTAATAATAATGATAATGATAGTTAATGATAAACGCAAGAAAAGAAGACTGAGAATAAAAATGAGAAATAAGAAACACAAATCTATTCATTCCATAGGCTTATTCATATTGTTTATCAATCAATAGGTGTACGATATGCACTGTGCATATTTTTCATCGATGTCTGCGTGCCTGTGTGTGTGTGTGTGTGCCTAATGCTCCTGCCTTGATTACACTGATCGATGTAATGTTATATGTTAGATTAGCTATTACCATTACCATTATTATTATTGTTATTATTATTACCGTTGCTGATCACTGTCTGCGTATATGTGTGATACATTTGCACACATATTTATCTATATGTTTATTATAAATATTCCACAAAAAACTTTTTCTGATTACTCCTACTCTCTCTCTCTCTCTTATGTATCCATGTATGTGTACACACACACACACATGCAATTCTTTTCACTATAACTTCAAGTCTATCGGTGTATTGATGCGCATATATAGACTAAAATACACGCGTACAAAAGTGATTACCTCTGAGTTGACCTGTACTTGATCGCTTCCTTTTTTTCGTATTCATTTGTTATTACCGATCGAAGACGCGAAAGTGAAATTGTATGTCTAGGCTTTATGGTTTATTACTGTTTAAAAAAATAATAAATAATAAAACAACGAAATTTCAACATTACAGTTATTCATGTTCCTATTCTTGATAGACTGAGAGACATTAGAAACTTGAGAGCACTGAATAGCTGTTTCATCCCAGTATGCAACTTCTCAGCAATATAAACACATGACATTGTCAGAGATTGAATTCAGGTATCACAGTCATCAGGTTACTGGAATGGGATAAAATGATCAGCAATTTCCTACTTCGCGCAATACATGATATAGCGCGATCTACATTAAACATCATCGTCAAGTATTTATCTTCATGTCCAACTTAGTTTTATACACAGATCAGGAATTCTCATGAGAACTTCGAAAAATCTCATCTCGAATCATGTTATTAATGATCACTGGAGAGTAATTCCGTTTGGAGATTTGTGAGAATTTATTGATTTCAATTTAGTATTCGTAACGGGCTGATATTAGTACTTTGAGAACAGACAGAAGTAGGAAAATGTGAACTCTTTATTGTGATTCCGTGGCTCAATGGTAACGTGCTGATCATGGGAGATGAAGATCCTGAGTTCGGTCCTTGATGGGGTTATGGGTAAGCACTACTGAGAAGCCTCAGAAAGGGATGAAACAACAGTCCAGTTCTTCCAGGCTTTCAGGATCCCTACAAATGATACCAGTCCATGATGAAGTCAGTAAACAAATCCTCACAAACCTCCAAACTGAATCAATCAATAAATTTCAGTGAATATATTCGAAATGTAGGTGATCAAAAGGTGTATACCTCTGTGCTGTTGTAAACAATTTTTTAGTCGGTTACTACTTCTAGTGTAGTTTACGTGAATACATCTTATCTTGTTAACTCAGTAAATTCAGAAACACGTATTAATACCATTCACTACGTGAATTGATCTGATCTCATGTAGCATATGACGTTGTAGTTAGCTTAAAAACGGATCAACTTTAAGATATATCAGAGCAGATTGTGCACATAATCTGGCTGCTAGTGCCTAGTATTCGAATCTAGGAGGTGCATTTCGTCCTATGTATGATTTGTCTTCCGGGTGCACCAGTATCCCAGTAGGCGATGATCTTCCCACTGAGATTCAAATTCACTATCTAGTTTTTTAAACGTCACAGCGTTATCCATTACGCTATTGAGTGATATGACAAAACCCACGACATGAATTGCATAATTTGTAAATCATTTGCAAACTCATCACATATGTTGTATAAGGACTAAACTATTTGAATTTCCGTCGTTGATTGGACTGAATTCATCGGTCTCCAATTGCATGCAGGCTTCTGTTGTGGATGCCTCAATATTACTTGCAATTTCAGTTTCACAATAATGATACCTAGTAGCTAGCAGTGGAATACAGGCATGCACTTTTTCCTACTTTGGATTCTTCAGCTGGACGTACTTACCTCCCAGTTAGTATTGTTGTTCCCACTTATACTGGAGTTCGCTACCTAAGTGGCCTACTGGATAACACTTTGGAGCCTGAAACAATGAGTACTGAGTTGAAGTCACAGTGGGAAAAACACCACTCACTGGGGTGCAAGTACATCCAGCTGATGAGTCTTAAGTAGGACGAGACGCGCGTCCTGGATCCTACTGCTAGCCACATCCAAGTCAGTTATTAGATATCATTTCACCTCTGAGTTTTATTGCCTACAAGTTTATTTTTAAATGTAAAATTACTTATTGTAAGCCTTGATTAAATAATTGTTCATTCTTGGCTGAAGATTGCTTACAATTGGCTATTACTTCACTCGATACTATATCTGTTGTATGCAAAATTTCAACTTCATATAATTCAATGCCTGATTAGATATTTATGCCATAAATGAGAAACTTCAGAGATTTATCAATAGCATTCTTTATGAATATTGCTATTTCATAGTCTTCAAGAAGATACCTTAAAGGAATTATTTGAAGTTGTGCATATTTTCAGTGTCTCATGTATAGATGTTACAGTTATTCAGCTATTCATGCTGAAAGCGATTTCCCCGCTGATTTATTCGTCTCACTAAACTTTCAGTTAACATTTCTCCTGTTTCACTGATAATCTTTAAACTCTACTCATTCATTATGGTTAACCTGGTATCAATACTAATCTGTCAAACCACTACTATCTCACTCAGTTAGTCGAAATGATAATTTTACAATCAAAAAGAAATGTTTCTACCACCCTTTCTCTCACCTGGTGAGTTCTTTTGGATCAAAATATCGGGCATTCCAGGGTAGCATCGTTAAAGGTATATTTGGGATCACTATCCAGTTGACAGATCCACTTGTTCCACTTCAAAAATATCTATAATTCTCTATTTTTCGAAAAGTATTATTTTTCTACAATAATATATGAAGTCAGAAATCAGTTACATTTTTTTTACAACTTATATACATAGAGAATTCTTTTTACTGCATAAAGTCATGGCTTCTTGTTCGAAACAATGAACTTTAAGTCAGTAGTCATCAGATGGAAGTACTGCTCAACCTACTGAGTTGTGGGCAACCATATTAGTATTATTAGATTTAGCACAAATGGTATGGACGATTGCCTGCTACATGAAACTCCACTGGGTTGAGGAGTTGATCAGTGATATATCCTAACAAATTAATATGTACAATATTATTATTATTAGTCCCTTGGGTTCCTAATTGAACATAGGGCTTCAGTAGCACGTCTCCAATGGACTCTGTTCTCTGAAATCTTTTCAACCTGGCTCCACGACAGCCCACAAGCTGTCATTTCTTCCACGCATGATCTCCTCCATGTCACCCTCGGACTCCCAACTCTTCGCTTCCCATGGGGATTCCACTCGAGGGACTGGCCTGACGCGTGATGTCCCCAGCCGGCCTTCAGGAATGATAATGTTGTCAGTGAATTTAGGATTTTTCTAATAATGATACTATTCTCTGCATTCCCAAATCTTTTCTCAGTGTACTATTTCTACCAGCAGTCATTTATGTATAAGGCAGGTTCAGTTCTAAAGTGATGAGCGCAATGAGTTTCCGGTTTTTTGTAAACACTTTTTCAAACGAAACATTCAATCAAATATGTATATAATAACTAGCCTGGTTAACTAGTTCATTAGTTACTGGCTAGTCCTAAACCCGGGCAAAGAGGGAAGGATGGGCATACAGCTAGCAACCCTACCCCACAAAACCAATCTAACCACTAAAGAAACATAAAAGTACAGACAAAATATGAAAAATAAAAACAAAATTATTCCTCGCTGGAATCGGGGAGACGAAATAACGCCGGCTGGTGAAAGCCTTCGGGAAGCCAATTGGCCAGTGTATCTCATCTTCTCTCGATGAAAGCGAAAGTAAACACGGGGACGTGGAATGTCCGCCCTATGTTTGAACCCAGCAAGGCAGCCCAGATTGCAGAGGAGATGAGTATGTATCGCACTGAAGTGTTAGACATTTGCGAAAGCGAATGAGATGGAACTGGAATCTCCAAACTGTTAATTGGAGAATCAATAATCTACTCCTATACTGTCACCCAGACGACAACCACGAGCACACTCAGGAAGTGGCTATCATGATGTCCCCAACAGCATCGAAATTTCTCAGGCAATGAGAACCAATCTCCTCCTGTAGGATCATAACAGAAAGGTTCAACTCTAAAGGAAGGAAAGCCACAATCATAAAATGCTACGCACCTACAAATAATGCAGATGAAGAGAAGAAGGAGGAATTCTACAGACAACCTCAATCAACACTGGACAAGACCCCATCACGGTTGATGACATCAAAATTGTAATAGGTGACGTGAATGCCAAACTGGGAGCAGACAACACAGGAAGAGAACTCATCCATCATGGGTCGAGAAGCGCTTGGTGAGGTGATGAACGAGAATGGAGAATTGTTTGCAGAATTCTGTGCATTCAACGATTTGGTGATTGGAGGTGAGGCAGTGTGTTCAAGCACAAGGATATCCACGAAATGACATGGATTTCACCAGATGGACACACTACACTAAAAATCAGATCGACTTCATGTCAATGTGAAGAAAGTGGAGATGCAGCCAGCCTACGTGACACAAGGTCAAGAAGAGGAGCAGATGTAGGTTGAGACCATTATCTAGTGCGAGGGACCTTCTAAATCGAATTGAAAGCCTTCAAGGAAGTTGATGATAGACCACAGTTCAATTCCAACACCCACCTAGAAACTGAAGCATTATTCCCAATGGAAAGCTGAGGGACGCCTTTGAAGTGAAAACGGGAGTAAGACAAGGCTGCGGCCTACTATCAACGATGATCTTCCTGATTGTAGTGGACTGGATCACGAAGCTAACCGTGGGGAGCAAGAAGATGGGCATTCGCTGGCTGAATCCATGAGAAGACCTCAGAAGAAGATTTGGATTTCGCTGCCACCGAAGATTTATGTCTATTGTTTTGTCGCACAAACTCGAAGATCTACAGGCAAAAACTTACAAGTTGGCAGAAGTGGCAGGGCAGGACAGGGTAACGAAGACGGAACTTCCTTCAGGTGGACATAGAGAAGACAGAGGTGATGAAGATACCCAACAACCACAAACAACAACAACAAGGACCAATCACCATGAACGGCAGAAACCTAAAGGAAGCTGTCTCTTTCACCTACCTACCTACCTAGGCAACATGGTTTCAACTGCAGGTGTCGGCGACAGCATAGATGAGGATGTCAAAGCAGCAACGGCTGCCCACGCTTGATGCTGAAGAGCAGGTGGGCGGAAAGAATTAGGAGCAGGGAACTTACTGTGGCCTGGCAACGAGCCAATGAAGTAAGAACCCAACAAATATGCAGAAGAAAGTGGAGATGGATTGTACTGGGCATGCACTTAGAAGACCATTTGGGTGCTATCACGCGCCAGGTTGTCGGGTGGAACCCAAATGGGAAACGACTATCTGAGCGTCTGAGCCGAGGGTGACATGGAGATGGTGTGAGGAAGAAATGAAAGCTTGTAGGCAGTCGTGGAGTCAGGTTGAAAAGACTATAGAGAACAGAGTGCAACGTAGATGTGCTACTAAAGCTCTATGTTCCACTAGAAACCCAAGGGAGAAATAATAATAATAAAAACAGCATTGTGATCATCTGAGTTAGCCGTAGTTTGGTAAACTAGCTTTGATACTGGGTGATGATTCAAGGTGAAGTTAGAATCTTGACGGCGGCTGGATTCGAACCAGTGACCATGAGATTTCCGGCCCGATTCTCTACCAACTGAGCTATGAGGTCTGACTGCTCATCAGATTTTCACTTTCAATCATCACTCAGTATAAACACATATATATAGAAAATACACTATATTCTAAGGATGTATTGTAATTTTCTTAAACGTATAAACTTTAGTTTAGTCATGTTTAGTGTATGTTGTTTTCATGATCAATCGTTACCAATTGTCGTTATTTGGTTATAGTTATTATTATTATTATTCCTTAATAGTGATAATGTTAGATATAAATTATTGACGAAGTGATAGGCGAGAATCAGATGAATTTAAAACACATCATTTTCACTATAACAAGTAAGTCGAAGTTTATTTACTCACGATTTTCACTTGCCCCTATACATAATCATGCATACATCCCAATACACGCTAATGTATACAGAGCATACTATACACATACACATATACATACACAGTGAATGTTAGACGTGATTTCTACCAGTAAGTGTGGGTATGCACTTGTGTGCAACGGTTGTTACCACAGGATATATGATTGATTGTTTATACTGTTAATCACGTCATTTCATTATTATTATTATTATTATTATTATTATTATTTCGACTGTAAACGGTTACACTTTGTAATAGACTAGTATATCTAGTTTAATGTGTCTTCATGCCAGTGTGTGTGATGTTTATGCATAACTGTATTTTTCAACACTACTCTCTATGTAAGAAAATTTTAAATAAAAGTAAAATTTACACAGTTGTCTTCATAAAAAAAAAATTGGAAAACAAAAGATGAAATAGTCTTTTGAGTATATGAAAATGATTATGTTGATTGTGCCTGATTTTTTTCTTATGATTTAACTTTTTTATAGAATTGGGTCATATATGTAAACATATATAAATCGGTGATAAGAACACTGACGATTATAGCAATAATATTAGTCCTATACTTTAACACAATGATCATAAATCTAAGTATACCTTCTTGTATGTTGTATGTACATCTGTGCATATATTCACATACATAGCATAGTAATAATAGCCTAGATAGATGATTCTTGAACGCCTACTTCCATAAACATACACAGATGTAATGTTAATCAGTGAATTAGACAACATACACATACATGTATTTCTGTGTTATTAATAATAACAATACTACTACTATTACTATTAATAGTAGCGATAATGGTAGTAGTAGAAGAAAGGCAATATAAATAGTACGGAAATAAAATAAAAGAGAAATTGGCAACCAGTTACAATTTATTTCAACCAATCACTACTGGTTATTTATTTCCGAATTCATAATTATATTTTCATCTAATCTGAGACTTACTTAAACCTCTAGGCTAACAAATTTTCCTCTATTTTTATTTGTTTTAATTATGACCTTAAAATATTCGCGAGAATTTCAACCTATCGCAACGAACTTAACAAATATAAGAAAGTTGTTATTCATCGCAGACTGACATCAGTTGAAGGAACAAAGGAAACCTGGGAGCACTGGGCCGCTGTTTCGTCCTAGTATGGGACTCCTCAGCAGTGTGCACCCACCACTCCACCGGGGATCGAACCCGTGACCTTGAAGTTCCGCTGCCAACGCGTTACCACTGAGCCACTGGATCAGAAGTGAGCTGACAGAGGTTGGAAATATGGAGCATTGGATTCTGACCCAGTGGCTCATTGGTAACGCGCTGGCAGCGGAACCTCAAGGTCATCGGTTCAATCCCTGGTGGGGTGGTAGGTGCACACTGCTGAGGAGTCCCATACTAAGACGAAACAGTTGTCCAGTGCTCCTAGGTTTCCTTTGTTCCTCCAACTGATGTCAATCTGCAATGAATAACCACTTGAAATATTTCCAAATCTCCACAACTCCCTAAAAAATTCAAATATGAGAAAGGGAAGAGATCATAATAGGGATGGCAATGCATTTTAAAACCAACAAAACTATATCAAGTGACACAACCCGAAATACTCAGCTCGAACTGCAGACGTCTACTAGGTAAAGTAGGCTATTTACAATGCTTCCTATGTTCTAATGTTTATCGTAATGTCGATGTTATAACATTACGAGAAACTTCCTTTTACAATTTATATAATGATAGTTTAGTCTCTTTAAGTGGTTTCAAAATGTTTTGTCAGGATCGATGTAATTCTACGAAGAAATGTGATTAAAGTGTAAACTACCTTTATCGACACTCAGTGGTACTTATCAAATTTATGCATGTTCCCAAACATTTGGATAAATTTAAATTCATTTACATTATCAATGCTTACGTAACTCCTGGTTACAGCTATTCTGATTTATCTTAATTCACGGGAGAATTTGCTGCCGCCAATAATGTATAGTTCATTGTCTATAGTCTGCGGTGATTTTGACTCTTGTGACAGCAGCTTCCTGTATTCTCTTGATCACATTAGCCTAGTCAATTATCAACCCGTTTTGATGCTACAATAGACTTGTTCTACGTTAATGAACCTGGTTTATATGAAACTTTGAAACCTGAACCACTGTTGAACTCATTAACATGTGGTTAACTGCAATCAAATACTTCTACATACCATACATCTAAGAAGAGTACACGTAAAAGCTTCATATTTGTGACAATGAAGATAAACTCAGTTATGTCTTGCAAAATAGAGGTTGACATATATTTGAAAATGATTCTATGAATAATATGATCCATATTATTTCACTTATCATAAATTTTACGTAAACATTTATTGCCTAGCCTAAGATTTTTTACTAAGATTTGATAAACTTTATTCTCTGCAATTAAAAAGACTGTGAAAAGAAAAACAGAAACTTCAAATTGAAGGAGAGTACTGGTGTTAAACGACTTAACTACCTGAGTAAATCTGAAATGAACACCTAAATGTAATAGGTAACTAGTTTATGTCATGTTTAAAACCCTTCTAGTATAAAGAAATATTTTAATAGTCTTACTCAGAAGAGAAAACTTGGAAATGAAGCCTGCGAAAGCGTCTATGCATTGAACGAGTCATTCATATATAAACTGTATAGAGTTATATTATCTGGTTCTTCACACCTAACAAAAGGCAGTTTTCCTAAGTTCAGGGAAACAGAAGTATTTAAATGCTTAAAATCACTAAAACCTTAGCAGAGCCTCGATTCAGATGCATCTCAGGTATTTAATAAAGCAAATGTCATCCATTCAAAAGCATTTTTAATGAGTCCTTTGCTGAAAATAACATGCTAACCACCCGGAAGGAAATTAAAATGGTTCCGGTACCTTAGAGCATATCTTTTGGAGCAAAACTGAGATTCTAACCGATCACAATAACCTCACCATTCCTAAAAACAATGAGAAAACTGTTGTTGCATTTACTTAAACCTCCTTTAGAGACTTTTGATGATCCAAGTCAATTTATCTACAAGCGTAGAAGGAGTACTTTATATGCTGTAGTTGTTTTGCATTATAATATTATTGACAGTCTACAGAAGGTGCTAAGGACGTTGGATCTGCTTTCTCAGATTATACTTCCGCCTTTGATTTTGTTCCTGAACCACTTTTATGGGGAAGGCTTTTGAGAAGTCACACTGAGTCCTGAATTGAAAACTGGTTTGACTCTTGTTTTTCCGAAAGAAGACAGTACACCGTCTACACGAGGGAAGTGGTATACTCCTCTGCTTAGTGAAGCTAGTTTGCCTCAAGAAGTCATCCTTTTCCCTCTTTTTTTCTCTTTTTTTGCATGACTTACAAACCTCAACTAGAATTAACTTTGTTAAGTACACAGGCAACTTAACAGTATCCATACCAATCATCTCCTCTTCGGAATGCTTGCAGTTAAACAACTTCTCAACCGAAACTGATCACTTGTCCTCCTTAAATGGCCTCACACTTAATCCCTCCAAATGTTAGATGGTTAATTATAGCTTATGACGTGAACAAGACCCATGTAAATTGTTTCAATCTCATAACTCATGTCTGTTTGTTGTTGTTTGTTACTTTTCATTAACTACTGTGTTTTACCTTTACTCACTTCTTGTTCCCCCCTATTCTTTCTTGGACTCCCGAAAAAGGACTACGCTGTTTTGTGAAGGATTTTGAAGGCTGTTAGTAGAGCGAGTTGTACACCACTAACTATGCTGATATGTGCGGTAGTGGATAAGCATCTTAACTCTGGTAAACAGCTGAATAAAAATATGTTATCTGATGACAAGCATCCTCTGCATTCACACCTCTCTCCATGTCTGTCCACAGGAAAGACAAAAAGCAAATACACTAAAATTTATGCTCGCACAACTGTATACAAAAATTCAACCATATCACCTTATTTAGCTTGTGTTGTGTAAAGAAAATCATCTTAGAAATAGGCATATCAATCAACTTTGTAATAATGAGCAGTTATCATGTCCCTGAAGTCATTAATCATTTCAACAATCTTTTTATTCTTTATTATGTATTATTAAACAGCACTATTGCAAAGTTGTATTTGAAAAGATGTTGTAGAACGGGTAAACTAATGCATTATCACATGCTGAGAATTCTGTAATGTAAACAAAATTACGGTTTAGAATAAAGCAAATATATTATTATTATTATTATCATCCAATCCAAGGTCATTTTAAGTCAATCTTTGATGAAAATACACATTGTTAACAATATTTTGAGGAAAAGAATGATATATTCTTGTCACCTACGAGGTAGTCTTTATTCTTTGAATTTTATAGTAAAATTGCTTGTATTATATCGTCGTTGATTGGACCAAATTTATTGGTCTCTATTGGCGTATGGGCTCCTGCGAGGATGCTTCGATATTACCTGACGCATCATGAATTTCACTGCTAGCCATTATGCATCATTATTTGAAGTTTATAGTTTTAAAATATGTATATGCATACACACCCTTTTAAACTGGTATTCATTACAAACCTACATCATTTGGAGAAACCTTGAAAACCTGGAAGGATTGAACAGTTGTTTCATCTTATTAAGGGACACGTCACCAGTGCGCACTGACGACCCCGTTAGGGACCTAACCGAATACCATGTCATGGTGATCACATTACCGTTGAGCCACTGATTCGGAATCCAATAGTTAACATACATCTAATTCTATCAACCTGTGATTTAACGTTTGCAAACGTTTGTGTCTACATCTAACTTGGTTAGTCCCTTAGGTCATCGTTTATCGTTCGAACTAGGTCTTATTGGTAATATGACCGCTTCCGAAATGAAAAGCTGACTCATTCTTACTTACTACTCGTGGAATGAATAATCACTATTTCAACCAAACTATTAGAACTGCCGGCTAGAATTCACATCCTTTCTCTTGTTTTCAAGAAAGACCTGATTCAAAGACGAATTCAATATGGAAACTGCTAATAGTAAAATTACAAATAATTTAATATACATATGAAAGAATTTTAGGTTATTATGAAAATTTACAGTAGGGCAAGCTAATGAAAAGTAATCTGTGAAGATCTAACTTATGATTCAGTGACTAAATTCTTATGTCTTCATCTCCAGAACTTCTAGTTTTCAGGTTTTATCCCAGAAATTTGATCAAAAGAACTCACTCCTCATTGGGAAATTAATTACCACCATTGTTCAATATTCTATGAAAAGTTCATATGCACTGAAAAGTCTTGAAAACTACTGAAATATTTCAAGTTGTTATTCATCGAAGACTGACATCAGTTGGAGGAACAAAGGAAACCTGGGAGCACTGAAAAGCTGTTTCGTTCTAGTATGGGACTCCTCAGCAGTGCGCACCCACGACCCCACCAGCAGGGATCGAACCCGCGACCTTCAGGTCCCGCGACCAGCGCGTTACCATTGAGCCACTGGGTCAGAATCCAATGCTCCATATTTCTAACTCCTGTTAGCTCACGATATAGCGCAAACCGCCACCCAATGTCATCGTTGAGTATTTGTCCTCACGGCCATCAGGCCATCAGGAACCTGAGGGTCGCGGGTTCGATCCCCGCTGGTGGGGTCGTGGGTGCGCACTGCTGAGGAGTCCCATACTAGAACGAAACAGCTTTTCAGTGCTCCCAGGTTTCCTTTGTTCCTCCAACTGATGTCAGTCTTCGATGAATAACAACTTGAAATATTTCCAAATCTCCACAACCCCCTCAAAATTTAACTACTGAAATGTTTATTTCCAATGATTCATTGATACTGCACAAAATCAAATTCCTCTTTTCACTGTGAACTTCCATCAATCCCTAGAAAATTGACAATATTCAGTGGATACAGTCAACCATATTTCAATTAAAGGGTATGTATAGTGCGTTTGAATGTCATTTAGCTGAAAAGTGAGGATAAATAGATTTGGGCTCAGTGAAATAGCCTTATTTTTCTTCTCGTGAGATCACAAGTAACTTAAATAAATTTGGTGGGGTCTATGAGGATTTACTGATTGATTTCAAGTTGGTTTTCGTCATGAGCTATCATCATTTTGAGGAGCATTGTAAATCTAGGAACAGTGGATAGCTGTTTCGTCCTAGTATGAGACTCCTCTGCAGTGCACACTCATAAGCCCGCCAAGAATCGCACTACATCGTGAACTAACAGAAGTTGGAAATATGAACCATTCCATTCTGACCCAGTGGCTCAATGGTACCGTGCTGGCTACGGAACCTGAAGGTTGTGGGTGCGCACTGCTGAAGAGTCTCATACTAGTGCGAAACAGTTTTCAACTGCTCCCAGGCTTTCGATATTCCTCCAACTGATATTAGTCCATGATGAATACGACTGATTTAGTTCAAGACGTTGATAGTGATAATAATAATCATAATTATTATTATTATACGTAAATGTATCTATGCTGTTAGTTAGTATGCAAAGACTATTCTTTGTTTCGGATTTTTTGGCCTTTTACAATTGATAACGTCATTATATCATTTCCTGTGCATTTCTGTTTTTATAAAATCCATTTCAATTTTCTAATGTGAAACGTGACCAATGTCATCAACACACAATTATACTAAGTTCTGCTTTGTTTATATTTCTCTTGTTCTTTAGCCTACATGAATCTGCGATCAAAGTTATTTTTAGCAAACTACTTAATTGAAAAATTAACTTATCAGCTTAGTTTTTAGTATTCAGTAATAGCGGAATATACCCATTTGATCATAGGAAAAGACAAAAGGCGGTTGTAGTGAAGAAAAACTTTTCTATACCACAAAATCATTTACTAAGCAGTACATTCGTGAATATGGGTAGAACATTGTAGACTTATTTCTTGTCAGGGACCAAAATATATTGAATAATGTAAGGAAGTTAATTAGTAGAAATGAAGGTTTATAGGGGAATAATAAACAAGTGATTATAAAAATAATATCCAGAGACAAAGGTTGAGCAAACCTTTTTTGAACACATAACTCTAGTTTAAACTTCCATTTGGCTAGTTCTTCAGCTATATCCAAATACATTGATCCTACTTTTTTCTAATGATTTGATCAAACTCTGTAGAGGTAACCTGAATTCACAGGGTTTTTTGTTACTGAGCTGAAAACAATCTTTTTATTCGATGATGATAATTTAGGATAGAGGAAGAAAAAGTGAACACTATGTATAATTGTAATCAAAATTTACACGATTATTATTTGAATTAACCATAATCCTTATTCTTAAGTTTTTTGCGACATTGCTGATACGGCATACTTTGTAGTTCAGCACAATTCTATTACACAGTTGTGTTGGCTAGCCAGAATAAAACGCTTAAGTTCAATAATCATAGAATCGCATATTGATTACCTTCCTTCTGTGAGGATAAAATCGAAAAAGGATATGTAATGACAACTGAATCAACTGCACCTATGAAATTCTTGTACAGTACATATTTTGTTCAGTATACCTAATCTGTTTAATGAAAAGAAGAACTATCAACTTGTTAGAATATCAAGTCGACACTGTAGGTTAACCCGATTGCCCCGATGTACCTGTATATTAAAGAGCAGTGATTGAATTCGACAGCAAACCTCGGTAACTTCACTACTTGAATCAATGACTAGTAGGTTGTCGAAATAACAGTTTACAGATTGAGTTATAACACTAACGGTGTATTAACCGCTGTAGAATAGAGAAGACTGTTACAGATACTCAGTGACTATAGTCATTTAAAATATTATGATTTCGATTTGAAAAAGCTCGTAAATAGTGGAAGTGCGTTAAGCTGATTAAAAGTAATCCTCGGATGACGTTGTGCTTTTTGAAGTGATAGGTACTGGATTCGAATTTCAGTGAAAACAAGATCACTCATTCGGGTGCAGGGACTTCCAGCTGATGAGTCTTAAGTAGGACGAAACTTGCATCCTGGACTCATCTGCTTGTCACTAAGATCAATGTAACATCATGAATATTCGGCAGTATGAAGGGATTCTCATAGGAGCCTATCTACCAATAGGGGTAGAGCAATTTGGCTCTGTATAATAACTGAAAGTTACACGTAAAGCAACAAATAGTAATGTGAAGATTAATTTCTATAACTTCTTAATACTTCTGAAACAAATATCAGGATGTTTGACTTTCATTTTTACTTTTAATTTGGAATAATTTTTCAAAATATATGCTAAACATTTATAATCCGTTAATCGAAAATTAATTATACATATTGGTAATAATCCAACTTTATGATATTTACTTATCATCTTGGTTATAAACCTTGGTGTCCGAAGTAAATTTACTTTCGTTTATATGTAAATGGAATATATATATCTATATAAATTTAATCATACCGTTGCATAAATTGTTCGTTGAAATTGAGTTAAACAGTTAAGTGTTAACCAGAAGGTTATAGTATATAGTACACATTCAGTCCATTCTTTCAAAATGTTTAGTCATTTTGTAACAAGAAAGAAATTCTTTAACACTAGACTATCTACAACTTCTTTAATAGATTTTTAATTATTTGAATTTTGAGGGAGTTGTGGGGATTTGGAAATATTTCAAGTTGTTATTCATCGTAGACTGATATCAGTTGGAGGGACAAAGGAAATCTGGGAGCACTGGACAGCTGTTTCGTCCTAGTGCGGGACTCAGGAGTGAGCACCCACGACCTTCAGGTTTCGTGGCTAGCACCTTACCATTGAGCCACTGGGTCAGAATCCAATGGTCCATATTTCCAACTTCTGTTAGCTCACGATATAGTGCAACCGGCACCCAATATTATCGTTGAGTAACTGTCCTCACGACCATTAGGCTTTGCCCTCACCGGTCACGACTTCTCATTGGAACTTCGGGAATACCTCTCGATGCTAGTCACCAATGAACACCAGTTCTGGAATCTGAGCAGTGCTATATTTTTAATTAAACTATTTTTAATTGGCTTGAAAACTTTCTTGACAATGGAGATAATGAGCTGATATAACTATTTTATACTGATATAAATATATGTGTATACGTATATCCCTGAAAATAAATGTTTCGTCAAACTACCGATAATTTCTTGATGACTTAATTGTCTGGAATCTGTACTCCACAATGACACCAGATTAGTCAGTAAGTTCTTGTGCATGAAAATAGTTTAAGAGTTTGAATGACTTCCTGCATCATAGCATAACTACATACAATAGCTTTGAGTGACTGACAAAAGAACCATTTCTTAGACTATACATGCATATAGACTGAATTTGCTACAGGCATAATTTTCGTTTATCACTCGTAAATATATACTGTAAAATCACCTGGATAATTGGAGCAAGTTCAATTGATTATAGTCATGCTATATAGGGAATCGACAGAAGTTGGAAACTGTGGACTATTAAATTCTGACTCAGTGGCCGAATGGTTAAGACGTTCGCCGGCAAGCCTGAAGGTCCTGAGTTCTACACCTAACCTGATCGTGGGTGTATACTGCTGAGGAGTCCTATACTATGACGAAACAGTTCCCCGCTGCTTCTAGGTCTTCAAAGATATCAGTCCATATTGAATACTACCTAGAAATTAATTGAATGTATCTGTGCTCAGTTAATTATAAATCTGGACTAACATGAGCAGTAACACAGATGAAAAAACTAAAAGTCGGTATACGAATAATTCTTGATGACAGCTGGAGATTTGATCACAACACTCAACATTCTGAAAATCTAATTAACCTTCAGGCTTTGACTCCACAGGTCACGACTTCTCATTGAAACTTCGGGAATACTTCTGGAAGCTAGTCACCAATGAGCACCAGTTCAATTAAATTTTTTTTGAGGGAGTTGTGGAGATTTGGAAATATTTCAAGTTGTTATTCATCGTAGACTGATGTCAGTTGAAAGAACAAAAGAAACCTGGGAGCACTGGACAGCTGTTTCGTCCTAGTGCGGCGACTCAGGAGTGAGCACTCACGACCTTCAGGTTCCGTGGCTACCAAGTTACCATTGAGCCACCGAGTCAGAATCCAATGCTCCATATTTCCAACTTCTCTTAGCTCACGAAGGTCACGAAGTCGTGACCGGTGGAGTCAAAGCCTGATGGCCGTGAGGACAGATACTCAATAATTAACCTTCATTGTTTACTACTGTTTACCTCACTTGGATATCTTCCACATATATATTGTCGTTTGCTTACTCTAATATATTCATACTATACTGGATTTCCTATGATCATGTAGAAGTTTGACAACTTGTAAAGGCTTATATATATATATATATATACATATATATATATATTAGCGTAAGATTTCATCTTACTTCTGTTTGTCAGTCTGCTCACCTAATCATAAATTGTAGTTGAAGTGTCTCAATCAAGTTGTGTAGTGTAGCCATTGGAATAACTGATCAACCATAAAAATCAAGCATTCCACTTTTATCCAATGGTTATGAATAAAACCAGGTTAAAAAGAAATAACCATAAATCTCAATATCAAACGAACTTTTTTGAGTTTTTCCAATTACTTTCATACCAACTTCATGTATAATCAGATTCCTTGAAACGATATAGTTCAAAATACATAACACATTTCATATAATCATTTTCTTTTCATTATGCTGTTTTAAAGTGTAGGTTATTGTTTATGAAATAAATGGTTGAGAGTATAACCGACAACCAGTACAAATTAAAACTTTTGAAAATAGAAAAGAAACAGGAAATCAATCTAAGAGGTAGTAAAACATTTTTTCTGAAAAGAAACAAGGAGTACAGGCTCCAAGCAAAATGAGGTGGAGTTTTGGTGTCTTCGTTTAACATTACCCAGATAATGATATTTTGGCTTTGCATCATGGACATAAAAGCCTGAAGCACTAGACCGCCTTGCTTACAGTTACTTGACATAACCCAGGCTTGATCAACATCCAGAGCTGGAATTTACATACTCTTAGAGGTTCAGTAATGCAGTTGTAAATGATTTCCAATGGTCTTGGTGGATGTATTAAAAGCCTATCATATATGAAAGTGGTTCACTATATGATTGATTTCTCTGAAGTGGATGGGTGCTAACTTTGTTCTTAAGGGTCTTGTGTCATTTAAGCATTGTAATGCAAGGTATTCTTCTATGTAATATTGTGTCTGACAAGTTATTTAGACTGGATAGGCCAGAATTTGTTTGTCCATGGTGTGTATAGTTGATTGATAGCATTCAGTGATAGGTATTAATATGACTGCTTAAACATGCAAATAGTGAGGATCGGTCACCGGGCTGCGGATACCTGTGTGACTACGCCAAAGGGAGAGATCATATATAATTCTGGTTTAAAAAGAATAAATGGGTGTTTGGTTCTTCTGAAAATCAATGTATTATTATGCATGTAAACGATAGGTATATCATATGTCATAGATAACTGTAGTAATCCTAGTACTAATATACGCCATTTAACTTTGACATGTGATGGGATAGATGGATTTATTAGAACAGATCAGTAAGCCCGGAGTTGCCTGAAATAAACTAAACTAAATCTCGATGATCTATCTAGTCAGCGAAGTAGTGTGTGAGGAGGAATACTCATTGGCAGTACTGTGTGATTATGGCGCTGTAACACAAATTGACAGAAGTACGAATAGAGTGAATGATTGGACTTCAAACTAGTAGCTTATCGTGTGATGTAACAGCTTTAGGTTATATCCTTGAGGAAATTACAGGAACTCACTTATGTGAAGTCTCGAAATAGAAGGGGACAGTTATCAAATGCTTTCATGTTCTCAGTAGTTTTCTAAATGACGCTAACCTATGACAAAAACCTCCTAGTCAGTCTGTTAACCAATCCGTTTCCATAAACTGCTAAATGAAAAGCATAACATTATAACACATCTTCGATTAACCAATATGATGATCCATGCATTCTATCCTGACAGAAATTATTAAAGCCATCTGAAGAGTACTTCTTTGTAGACTGAAGTTTTACTTCTGTTGTTATCCGAAAATAGATTATTTCACAGATAAAATTCACAAATAGAATATAATGGTTTTAAGAATTTTGTTAGACAATCAATTATCATTTGGCTGTTTGAGATAGTCGTAGTTTGGATGGTGATTGAAGGTGAAATGAAAATTTGGACCATGGCCGGACTCGAACCAGCGACCACCGGGTCTCTGACCTTCGTAGCTTATTTGGTAGAGCATGGGACTATCACTCAATATAAAGAAAACGTGTTGTTAAATAATACGATTGCGTAATATATCATAATAATGAAATATACGAATCATTACATTTTATATGGAAATATAATTGATACAGCCAATCTTTACGTGATAAGTGATAGTCATTTAATTGTACTGTTCTTATCATAGAGTGTCATAAATAAATTAGTACTGATATGAATTTATGCATTATGTAGACTAATTTGTGCTAAATCGTTAAACACTGAAAACAATACTCAGTTCTAACTCTTTGCTTAGAATTACAAACAAAGTAGTACTTTCTGATTCCAAGAATAAAGACATATATATCTTATCAAGATACTTACTAGCTGAGAATAATATTTATCATATTTTTGCTTTTCTAATGAATGTTTTATTTATAAGTCAATTAACTATGATGATGAATTCACAGAAGTAAACAAATAAATACAATCTGCCCTTAGAAACAATCAGGTATATAACTCTGATGAACTTTAATTTACCTTTCCAATTTTGTTTTTTTTTTTAAATTTTCTATTGTTGTTTAAATTTTATCTTGAATTCTAATCCAGATTTTGCAATAATTTCATCGACATAATCATTATCATTGATAATTACAATTAAATAAACATTAACTATGTAACATGTAATCATCCACTATGAAAGTAAAACAATGATTTAATTATGCATAACCTGTGTAGAGAAAAATTTATACATCTCATTTTACTTAAAGTTGTTTCTAAAATGTAAGTTTAGTAAGTGCATTAGCATGAAGCCTTTGACCTAGATTTTGTGCTTGTTTGCATTTGTCAGCAAAACGTATCTGTAACCCCGATGGAACTGACGTCCTACCTGAGATTCGAACCAGCGCCACCCAATATTTTAGCAGCGTTATCACTGAATCATTCGGGGCAGCGACTGACATTTTGTAGGACTGGATTACATGCATTGATTAGTCACTAAAGGGTAACCAACCCATCAGAGTGTACCATAATGGTGATCCTCCTAGTGAAATAAGCCAAAGAATTCAGTCGGCACCCAGAATTGGACAATATGAAGTCAATTGCTTTCCAGTGACCAGTCAACGTATCTAATCCAATTCCACAAGATGTCAGTCGCTGCCTGAACAGCTCAGTGGTAATAATACTTGGTGACGTGGGATTGGATCTCAGGTGGGACATCAGTTCCTTTGAGGTTTCAGATAATGAATTTCGCTATTTAATCCAACAAAGTGAATGGTTAATCAGTTATTGATGTCAGTTAAAATTCAAATGAAAATGAAGATACGGTGGATATCACACGAATATTTACACAGCCAGATCTTTAAGTTTTTTGTCAACAAGAAATCGCAGAACCATGAACTCTGTATTCAAAGATAGTAAACTCCTATCAGTGGTGGATAGTGACTAGCAGAGTGACCTAGGATGCGAGTTTCATCCTATTTGGGATTCGTCAACTGGATGCACCTGCCTCCTAGTGAGGGATATTGTTCTCCTCGGGACTCGAACCCGGGGGTGACTACTCCAAATGCCAGAGCACTATCCACTAGAACACCGAGCCACGATAACCACTTCTTCGAGCGTAGTTTTATTGTTGCTGTATGCATTATCTCGTCATTGACTGAACCGAATTGATTGGTCTCTATTGGTGTATGCGCTCGGTGGTCTAGTGGATGACGCTCTGGCTTTTGAAGTGATCAGTCCATAATTTGAGTCCCAGTCGGAACAACACTGACTGGGAGACAGGTACATCCAGTTGACTAGTCCCAAAAAGAACGAAACGCACGTCCAGGATTTCACTGCTAGCCACTATCCATCATTACTAGAATTAAAATACAGGTAATATCAAGGCTTTGACACAGGAGTCCACATTCCAATAGACATAGATTAATTCGACCCAATCAACAACGATATAATAAAATTGATAATATTAAAACTATACCCGAGGCACAAGAAGTGGCTATCGTGGCTCAGTGGTGTAGGGGATAACGCTCAGGCTTTTTAAGTGACCAGTGCAGAGTTGGAATCTAGGGTGGGAACAATATCACTCATAAGTAACAAAATTAATCAAAAATTCTTACTTGTAGTCAATTCATATAATAGTGCGATTATTATTTGGCATCACTGACGCATGTCCAAGAGACATTTAAAAGTGTTTAGCTGTACACATCACAGCCTTCCTTTAAAAATTGAAAAATTCAATTTCCACATATATGACTAATGAATGGTTGATTGCTTCTTATTCCCTTCTTTTTGATGACTGATAAATAAGAGGAAAGCCTTGAAATTTTGCGGTAATCGTATTCTGATATCATGTCTTTGTTTTTAAAAAAAAACAACCCTGCAGACAATTTGTTCAATCTTGAAAAAACACAATAAAAACAATGTATACTTCTGGAATGTAAAAATTTGAAATTTATTAGGTTTGTAAAACGTTTTAATTTCTTATATCTCTTTTACCCACATCAGTTCATGAGGAAACCGATCATCAAGTTAATCATCTTTGAAACCTGTAAAATATTTCTTTCGTGAAACTTCACTCAATAACTAATACCGCATCATTGTGTGTAATATAAAAAAAAAACATCCTTGTTTGGAATCAAATTTCCCATATTTCTTCATATTCTAAAAGGAAATTAAGGATTACTATTTTTTGATATGCTTGTAATTCTCTATTGTTTTACTGGATTGAATTATTCAATCTGTGTTAAGATATGGTTTCCCATGAGGCCTAATGGATAACGATGTGATATTTGAAACTATGGGTATGAGGTTAGAATCTCAGTGGGAATAACATCACTCACTGGGGTAGGGGTACATCCAGCTGACAAGTCCCTAACAGGACGAAATGCGCATTCTCAATTCCTATATTAGCCACACTCAAGTAAATTATCATGAAAATTAAGAATGTCTAAAAATGTATTTCCAGTGATGGCTGAAGTTTTTGGATCGTTTTTACGTATACGTACAAGCTAAGGCTTTCAAGTTTCACTGAGACACTTTGTTGCCCATTAAACTGACGAACATATCTGAAACATTATCATTCCATGTTAGTTGGTTGAAGGCAATCAGCAGCAAGCCCTGGACCTAGGTTTCGTGCTTTTTGGTACTCGTCAGCAAGGCTTATTTGCAACCTCGACGGAACTGATGTCCTAACATCTACTAGTGTGCATCACGATGCTGAGCTTCCTAGCTTGGTTGCCACATTGCAAACATGATCGATAGGATTCGGTCTGCACTCAGGACTAGACAACATGAAATTGCTTGCACTTCCATGACCAATCAATACTCTATCAGTCTATATGCAATCATTTTCTTCATATAACTTTGAAACTGGCTGCTTCTCATTGTCCAGCTGATTTCAAGCGATAATTGAAGGTAATAGAAATAAACGTACAGATCGTCTATACGGAGAAAAGTGTGTTTCCCCTGCAATACAACAAACATCAGTTTCATTCACTGGTAAATTTTTTATTCATTTTATTATGATAAGCTTTCATGTTTCACAACTTGAACTCTAAATTGTCACCATCAATCCCTAAGCATAACTGTTCAAAATATATCTAATGAGATAGGTTGAATAATAAGCAAAATGAATAGTAATGACTTATCAAAACCACTGATAGTTCCATCCTATCTAGGTTATAAACATTTTGAAGCAAATTCAAAAGCTACCTATCTGTGAGTCAAACAGTAAAAGCAGAATATTGTTTAAAGTATTTTTCAGTAAACTCTACAATCCGATATTCTAGTGTCTAGGACCATTGGGACTACTATTCTGTAGCATCTTAGTAGAGTATTTCGGTATTTCCCGGAATATAACTTCTGCTGTTGAAATCAAAAGCTTTAATGTTAGGTACTTTTACTCCAGAATTGGTACTAGACGAGATGAAAGTCATTTCATGCGTAAGACTAAATTCGCTGAATATTATAATCAGTTGTACCTAATATTAGTGTAGTGTGTAGAAGGTGACGGTATGGTTATGGGATCCCGAAAGGTTGAAATTGTTGGTTTAACCTCAAATTGTTATCCCTTCGCTGCTTACTGATACTTCTAATTTCCTGTTGCTACACTTAATCGAATTACACAACGTTTGTTGGCAGATGGGCTTTTATACGAAGGCCTTAATGCTGTCTGCATATTCATGATATTGTAGTCTATTTGATGGCTAACAGTGGATTCCAGGAGGCATATCTCGTCCTGTTTGGGATTCATCAGCTAGATGTGCCTGTACCCAGTAAGTGATGTTGATCCCACTGAGACTCGAGCACAAAACCCACGTACTGGATTCCACTGCTATCCATCATCAAATAGATTACATCATTATCCTTTCCTTTAATTAAAGTACCATCATAGAGTAAAGTCGAAAGAAAGTTAGCATCAATGACTTGAAGGACGTTTTCATCCATAACGACATAACTTTTGTTGTACATGTAACTACATCGACAATATTATAGTTGCATCCATTGGTTAACAACAGGTGATGTAGCTGTTCAGTTCTTAGTACTTAGGCCTAACCAAATTCTGTCAACAAATTTTACAATGTGTTCAACAAGTTAAATGACGTAAAACTAAGGTGTATTGTGTTTTGATTTTAGTTCTAAGGGTTCTTTTAACAGCAAACCCTATATCTAATTGTAATGATTATTGACAGTAATCAGTAAGGCTTATCTATACCCATAAAAAACTGATGTCCAAACAGTGACTAGAACATGCTTCATTCAATGCTGAAACTAAGAACTTTGCCACTAGGCCAGACCGTGATGAACCTCTTAAGGAGTAAACTAATCACATGCAGTGGTTATCAGAGAGTATATGATGTAGATATTTAATCCCCAGTATTCAGCGCCGATCAAAGTTTTTCGATCAAGTTAGGTATAAGGCTCAGTGTCAATCGACTTCTGACACCTCCTATTAAAAATTTTTTATGTTAGATTGAGTTAGAGAAAAAGTTACAATGAAATAGATTTGAACAATTAAGATATTTTGTAGAGAATGTACCATTTGAATCAAAAAAATTTTATCCTTCCAACTAAATTACTTTAAAGGCACGAATACAATAAGAATTTCTAGAGAAATTATTTTTTTTATAACTTAATAATGTTACGTTTGATTAATTCCAATGTATGATATTGATGTTAGGTTGATAATATGAACTTAAACTGAATCAGGTAATGATTAAAACTATCTAACTGTTTCAAGTTGTTATTCATCGAAGACTGACATCAGTTGGAGGAACAAAGGAAACCTGGGAGCACTGCATAGCTATTTCATCCTGGTATGAGACTTCTCAGCAGTTCATGGGTTTGAGCCCTGGTGAAGTCATGGGCAGAATACTCTCATACTAGGATGAAATAGCTATGCAGTGCTCCCAGGTTTCCTTTGTTCCTCCAACTGATCTCAGTCTACAATTCATCACAACTTGAAAGATCTCAATATTACCAGTATTTTTTTAATGATAGCTAGTGGCTAACACTGGAATACAAGATGCACGCGTATCATTCTCCTTAAGACTAATCAGGTGGATGTGACTACCACATAATGGATGACACAATCCTAGTGATGATGTCCTCATTTCGCTTCATGGTTTCCACTACTAGACACTGTTCAGTATTAATATTACATATAAGAACAGTTGTTTGAATTTTATACAGTTTAAAGCTGACATCACTAGAACTTTATTTGTATATATATCTTTCTCGTAATAATTAGTGATTATGAATCAGACTGTTAGTTAATGAACAGAATAGGTGTAATATTGGTATCGATATAAGTTTAGCAAAGTGGTATCTTATAAACGACAGTATACTGTTCCTAACACTGTATATATTACTAGAATTTTTGTATAAGTGACTAACAGTGGTCTCATCTCTTATATAAGTGTGACACATGATATTGGACTAACTCTTCAGCTTTATATATTTCCACTATTGCGTCCACTAACTAAGTCTTCCGTTGTTTATATATTCTGAAAAAAGTATTCTTCTACCAGATATTTGTTCTTGAAAGCAAATATATTGATTGTTGAAAGATTTTCAGCATACATTTTGATGGTAATAAAAATTGATAAAATATTATATATATATATGTCTGCATACAAATGCAGCATAGGAGTGGAAAAGAGATTCTGATGCTGTAATGGATATAGAATACACAAAGAGACACGTGAACCGGCATCATCGAAAGTGTAAAGTGATGTCAGTTTCGATAAATAACAACTTGAAATATTTCCAAATCTCCACAACCCCGTCAAAAATATCTAACTTTTTGTTTTAATTCCCTTTCACAAATGTCATGAAATCTACCTGCTAATCAATTTTCATAGTTGCTTTCAGTTGTGACTAAAAGTTTTAATAATTGTATGCATTAAATCCATTGCATTTTGGAATAAGAGAAAATAAGTGACTTAGGTTTTTTTTTACAGACAATCTATCAATCATATCAGTCTTAGCATTTTCTTGTATACAGCCTTGAGAAACGACCAAGTAGATACTTTGTATCACATCATCATTTTCATTAGATTGTCTTTGTCTTTGAAGTTCGATGAGATAATAATACAGTTTTCTTAAAAATCAACCTCATTTTAAGCTCTTTACAAAGAAATAAACGAAATAGGTTATAACTTGAGCTTAGTTAAATGCTTGCCTGCTATAGGTGGTACATTGAAGCATTTGCTTGTAAAAGCTACCTACCGTTTAATAATGAATGAACCAAGAGTAAAACGTGGCACCAATGTATTAAATCTTTGACTGTTGGTTTGAGCTATGTGAAGCTATGC
The DNA here is from genome assembly GCA_944470555.2 of Heterobilharzia americana. Classification (NCBI taxonomy): domain Eukaryota; kingdom Metazoa; phylum Platyhelminthes; class Trematoda; order Strigeidida; family Schistosomatidae; genus Heterobilharzia; species Heterobilharzia americana. The sequence goes on from OX104128.1 coordinate 52,755,291, forward strand.
AGATTAAACGGTTGGGGTCCGTGGGACAAGAGAAACCAGTGATTGGAAACTGATTCTAAGCAAGATATGGATCAGATGTATACACACATTATCCTCATCTTAACGACGCTATACCGAATCTCACCATTTTCTCATTGTTCATAACACTCTATTTTAGTACTTGATATTTCCTTCGACTACATTTTCTTTCTTCATCTTCCATTTTACTGCCTTTTTACTTGATGTACTGTGGCAACTTAGATCGTTAGGCAGTAATTCCTGGTCCAATGTTGACTTGGATGGATGAACCATTTAATAATCTAGTTTAACAACAGAATTATACACTTTTTAGCATCTTATGATGATCCAATATGGTTCTTAATGATTAATAGACTATCAAAAAAGAAGGTAAAAATTTCTTCTAGGAAATAAAGAATTATCATCTTCTAATAAACCAACTTTTAACGTTATTAAAATTATAGCGACAATAATAGTAGTAGAAGTTAATATAACTTAACAGGTATTGTTAACGCTTAGTAAATCTTAATATAATTTCAAATGAACTAGTTTTTTTTATCAGTCACGTAAATGTTTAACTTATTTTTCTCTATTATTTTAAACAATCCATCTTCAATCTTATTATCTCTTTCCCTTTTTTTATATTAAGGTCTTTTTGGACTCAATGGTATCATACTTTACAATTTCTCATCTTTTTTTAATTTTTAACTTCCACCTTGAAGAACTAATATAAAATACGGGAAATTTAAATGATATATGGTGAAATCAAGTTCTGTTTTGAATGTAAAATTATCTACGTATTTAAGATTATTAGAGGGAAGGAGGTTTATATTCCTAGAATAATACTTTACACAGTAGGAATAAAATGCTTATAAGTTTAGATATTTCATAATTAAAACAAGTAAAGAATAATGTTTTCTACAGTTTTCTACCCTGCTCTAATCTCATGGTTCTCTACTTCATCATAAGAAATGCTGACACTAGTGGTTACGATTTTTTATTCATTCGGAGATAAGTGATAGAAATTAAAAACTAATATGTTTTCATCATTGATTATTTTTATTACATCAGAGAATATTAGGTTGTTTATTTGAAATACAGCATATTCATTTCCTTAGCTAACCATGGATGAACTTTACTGGAGATGGATTATGTATATGAAACCCGGATATAATTTTTAAGGAATATTAATCAATAAATACACTGAGTTTTACTGAAATATCATTGAAAATATTTGACTGTCTTGTAATTTTTGATAACAATAACCTCAGTTAATAAAACACCTTAACAATTAAGATATTGATACTGAGTTATAGTTGAAGGTGAAATGGAAATTTGGACCATAGTCAGATTTGAACCAACGACCATCTGGTTTCCGGTCTCATGCTCTATTAACCGAGTTATGTGGTTCGACTGCTGGCCAGACTTTTATTTCGCATCAATCACCAAGGGTATCGCCCAGCAACCATGAAATTCGTGATGCATTGCTATCGCTTGGTTGTATTCACACTGGGTGCGTAGTCAGTATCAATACTAGTCTTCCAAACCACGTGTATATCATGCCGTGATAATCAATATGATGCTACTCTTCTCCAACTCAGTTACATTTGGATTGGGATGACTAGGCAGTCAGCGTGAGTATGATAAGGCCGTAGTAAAGCGTTACGAATTAACGTGGTAGTCGGGCAAAACCTCACTTGTGGTTACTATTATTATTATTTGTCCCTTGGATTCCTAGGGGAATTTACGATATCAGTACCACGTCTCCATTTCACTCTGTTCTCTGCGATCTTTTGAACCTGCCTCTACGACAGCCCACAAGCTCTCATTTCTTCCTCATACCATCTTCGCCATGTCACCCTTAGCTGGGACGCCCAGCCGGTCGCTTCCCATCTGGGTTTCACTCGAGGGCCTGGTCTGGCGCGTGATGTCCCCGAATGGTTTTCTCAGTGCATGCTTGATCTAATTCATCTCCACTTCTTTCTGCACATTTGTTGAGCGGTAGGTTCTTGGTTGGTTCGTTGCCAGTCGGCTAGAGTTCCTTGTTGCTTATTCTTATTATGCTGGCCATCTGAGCTTCAGTAACGAGCCGGCGTGGGCAGTTGTTGACGAATGTCTTTAGTTTGTTGGAAATCCCTTTCGTAACGCCCACTAGTGATCGAAGTGAAGTAAAAATGTGATCATCAGTTGGATCTCGTAGCTCAGTTGGTACAGCGTCGGTCTGGAAACCCAATGGTCACTAATTCAAATTCCGCCATGGTCCAAATTTTCATTTCGCCTTCAATCATCACCCAGTATCAATGCTAGTCTTCTAAACCACGGCTATCTCAGACAGTGAAAATGATAACTCAGATATTATTCAACATATTAAGCCTTTAAAAAAAAATTGTTTTTTTAATATTTTATCTGAAATATTCCATTAAATTATCTAATAAGGTAGCAATTAGTTCGACAGAAGATTGAAACGAACATTCAGCGTAATTGGTAGTGTTAAGCATTACATATCATCACCACTTGAAACTATATAGTTTGATAGTGAACTAATTTTAGGCTCAAACAGCCTACATTAAGTACAGACATAATATAGGATTATATGAGAAATACAATTTCTTGTCATAATAAAATACGTATGCTGCGGGCGAAATTTGGTTGGGAAATGTTGACAATGCGAATAATGGTAATAAAGTTGTTGTTGTGTTACTTGTAATTTCCCCTTTGATATACAAAGCCGGATTGCTCAACCTGTTAGACAAGAGGTGGCTATTATGTCCCAGTGGCTTAGTGGTAACACCCCGGCATTTGAAGCGATGTGTATGGAGTTCAAGTCTCAATGGAAACAACATCGCTGACTGTAGTGAAGGTAAATCCAGGTAGTGAGTTCAAATAGGATGAAACATGTGTTCTGAATTCAATATAACGTGATAGGGTTTATTTATTGGTAACTAGAAGAAAACTATCAGCCCTTTAACAACGAGTATGCAAAATACTAACCATTATTATTATCAAAAAGATGGATATAATACGGTATAATACAAGCAATAGCACTAAAATAATACCCGTCGCACAAGAAGTGGTTATCGTGGCTCGGTGGTGTAGTGAATAACGCTCTGGCGTCTGGAGCAGTCGGTCCCGAGTCCGAATCTCAGTAGGAACATCACTCACTGGGAGGCAGGTACATCCAGCTGACGAGTCACAAATAGGACGAAATGTGCATCCTGGATTCCACTGCTAGCCACTATTCATCGATCGATTCCGTCCAATCAACGACGGTATAATACAAGCAGTAACACTATTATTATCACAATCATTAATATTTATGATAAATGATTTGTACTATAGTAAAAATTTACTAACGACTTGTTATTTTAAAGATCATAGATATAGCTACGCTGTTTCCTGTATCAACTAAATGGTGTGTGACTGAACTTGGGAAAAGTTTTGAGTCCTTCAGTAGCACCCTCATTGGAACATGTTAAGAAAAATAAAGACAACCCCATCTTTCTGTTTTCTTGTAATCTTTGGTTTAGTAAGTACATGAGAAATAAAAAATGCCACTGGAGCTGGACTGTTACGTGGTATACGCTGGTCAGTGATAATATAGGAAAATCATTTTCTTAATCAGATAAGTTTTGAGAAGAGAAACCGGTGAACTTTTATCTTTGCTTGTTGAACCATTATCTCCCTTACATCTCAACAGAATAAACACCAGCATTTTGTCTCCTGTTAAGATATTCTTTCTCACTGTAGATAATTTTAAATACTTTTTGAAATAAGTTTCTGCATAACCGTTATATCACAAATCTGTTGCCAGGGGAATTCACTTTTATCTACTTTACCTCCTGAGCAAAAAACTTTAACTCTTTAAAACTACGCTCCAACCAGTTCAAGTTTGTAATTTGTTGAACAAAAGTGTTGTAGTTTAGCTACTGTCCAGTTCATGTGTCTCTAATGATAAGTGGTCTTGGCACTTTAACAATTATCTTGTCTTCGAATAGATAAGTCAAGAGGGCTAAGGCTTTCTTCACACAAAACTAATGTTTGGTTGTGCATTCTGTGATGTCTGGAAAAGATCTGAAGTATGATTCATATTTTTTTCAGATCACAAAGATATCGTCTATAGACCTCGTGAAAAACATACCAGCATGCATTGTACATTTCAGTGAGATCGCTTCTAACTATGATGTGAATATGTTGGAAAATATTGCATATCCGCTGTCTAAATTCCAGTATTTTGCCTCTAATAACCTAACATTGTCAATATTCATCATCTGATTTCGCATATAATATATATATATATATATATATATATATATATATATATTTCTAATTATATATGGTTACTTTGACCTAATAAAAATTACAGCTCTCATTTTAACCCTATATTATTTCTCCATTTACTGTAAGCCTTTGTATCTCAGGAGAGTCCGGCAAACCTTCTTTTTGCTTCGATAAAATTGATCCAGATCCTATGAAAACTCAGTTGTAACTGATTAAAAGTGAAATCATTGAGTCATTTCAGTAATACTGAACTATTCATGCACTTCAATAGTTTGTCCGTATTCGCCTTACATCTTGAAATAAGGATGATTTCAGCTAAAATGTGCTAATAAAAATTAAATTGGTTCCTTGATAGCTATCAAGTTATAGAATCGATAAATCTCAACTGTTTAATCTGTAAATAAGCATTCAAGCTGTTTCGATGTTTGTAATTACCCTTTGCTATACAGGGCAGAATTGCTCGATCTCTACTAGCAGATGTGCTCATATGCATATGCATCGACACTGCTCAATATTCATAATATTATATATTGATCTTGGTGATTAGCAAAGGAGCCCAGGGTGCACGTTTCGTCCTATTTGGGACTCATCAGCAGGATGCACCTACCTACCGGTGAACGGTATTGTCTTCTCTGAGACTCGATGTCACTACCCATCGTTTCAAATGTCAAAAGTAAATCTAGCTAACGCATCCAAAACAGGAAGAAAAGAGTGTACCGGATTCCTCTGCCAATTACCAACATAAATATAGTATTCAAGCTCACTTCATTAAAATGTTACGATAAAGTTATTAATTTCATTGGCTTATACGTGGAATTTTCAATGTGCACACGTGGTGACCATTGGGGAATAATTATGTAACACAATAAAAGGTTCATGCCTTCAAGAACTGACTTCATATAGTTTTGTTGGTGATTATTTCATTATCCAGCAGATAACACAATAACTCACTAATCAAGATGTATTCACTTGATGTTTTTCTTTAAACTTGGTCTACTGATATTGCTACAGTTCCCTCCCTAATTGCATAAAACTTATTCTACTTTCTTCAGTATTCTATATCTCAGAAATAGTTCACTGGGTCCCACATAAGTGGACGTTTTCTGTCAAAACTACGGAACGATTAGCTTCAAGGACCTATCACAGAATTTTCAGCTTACTGTCAATATACCAGTGATACATTCATCCTCTACGAAATGAATATGGACAGGTAAAACATACTCAGCAAATTCTACACAGTGCGTACACTCAGACATGAAATTTACATGTGAGGTAGTTACAGTCACAGTGTTCCTCTGTCACGAAGAACAGATGGGTCGAGAAAGTGGAATATATTTGGGAAATGTACATGAATGTGGCAACACACACATTTTCTCAACTTCAACACCCAAACTACCCTCACCCCTCCCACCCACATCACTACAAACCAAATTTAATGAAAACTCTTTGACGTACAGAATAAAAGCAGTGTATTCAGAAGATACAAATGAGGAGGAAGTGATGGTTTCACTATCGTGATAAATTCCTACACAAATATATGATTAGAGAAATGGGTGGAGAGAATGTTTCAAAGACTTGCAGAAAACCACTATGCATTCGAGTCTAATTCAGAGTTGATGCATTTTGTGAGATGTTAATTCACAAACTACACAGATCAGTTCAGATAACTTTGAATGTTGGTGAATTAGAAATTGCATTTTGTGAATAGTGACACTGAGAGTGAGAGATGAATTGCGTAGACCGAACACTTCTTGTTGTGTTTATCTGTTTGACTGCTCTTGTGGAGCCAATTACACAGATCACCGCTCTAGAAATTTGAATTACTATATTTGCGAACACCTCCTCTCAGAGTGTTTAAGGAATGGTGTGGTAAAAATCATTACCACCTCCATATTAGCACATTTGATTGAAGCCAACCGTAAAGTGGATATGAATGAGTCGTTTACCATTCTGTATCGTGTTACCATCAACTTGCTAAAAGGTACTTGACTCAAAATCTTTCAGAATGCAGAAGCAGTGGGAATCGAGAACAAACGACCTGAGTCGTAAATTCAAAGGAAGCCAGTGATACATCCACAACTACAGTAGTCGGATTAGGGATACGCAAATTCTTTAGAATCTTGCTTCAGTTAATCTAATTCCATACTGTAAATACCCCTTCTCTCCTATAATCCGAAGTAATTTTGACAAACTCTTCTGATCCGTTTTGTCCTTCTTAGTTTATTTCACCTAGTTGTCATAAACTCCTGCTGACTGTTCTATTAAACTACCACATTGTAGCATAACCTAAGCCGTATAATCGTTTAGGTAATCAACTATTTTGATTTGAATCCCATTAACAATCATAAACATTCACACTCAACTTTTCTCAGTCGGCCTCCTCGAATGCATAATAGTATTCACAAACTCATATGTGAAATCTTAGTGTTATTGAGGCATAATTCTTCACTTTGTACATATAAGTGAAGGATATGAAAAAGGTATTAAAAAGTCTTTGTTCACTGTAATGGCTTTTGAACTGTCATGGGAGTTCTAAATGGTCTGAAAAATTACTCAACACTTTCATTGTTCGATATTAGTACACACACATTAAATTATCCATTATGAAAATATCTCTAGTATACACTTTTAACCTTTCTAGGGTTATTCAATTGGTACTGTTACGAATTATAGTTAGTTGGAAGAATGCACTTTTTTTCTGAATTATGTACTGGTGTGTTTATGCAACTACTAAAAGTCTAGAAACTTAATGCAAACAGTAAATACATTGACATATTTGGTTATTTATTATTTACAATAGAGTAACCATCGTTTTGAAAATACTTTAGTATCAATAAAACCTCCTAGTAATGATACAATTTTTTTTCCTACCCCTTGTGTTCGTCTCTAGGAAATAGGGGATTCCAAAATTAATTTCATCTCACTTAAGACTTTAGGTATAATGAATGCACTAGTTGTAACTACACATATCTGGTTGCATATAAAAAATTCACAACTTTATAACTAACCAATATAAAATATTTTTTTTTAAAATTTTCTCATCTCCTAGACTGCTTTTTCTGACTAACTAAGGTGTTGTTAGAACATAAAATTTTTCTCTAGATTTCAATTCATAAGGTTTGTTCAAAAAGCTGACAATAGAAATACTATTAAAAGTGTGCAGCTATTATATGTTTCCATTAATCTAACGAAAATGAATTCAGATTCATAGCTCATTATGGATTGAATATATAATCTATGGTCATTTATCACAGTTTATTGCTTTATAAAGATACTCATTTGCCAGCTTACAACATCTCTAAGAAGTATGTTTATGCAAAGAATGAGTATATTGTGCATTAGTTGGTTAATATCATACTGACTTGTATGGAAATGATAGAATATACAATGTCTAGAGAGAAGTAGGTTAGTTAATGAGAATATGAAGTTGTAGTGATCGAATTTCCCAGAACATATATTATAAGCATAATGATACATAATTAACCGATATAAGTTTAGGTTTGGAAGAATGCTAAAGATAGCAGGAAATCCATTGACACTAATATTTGAACTTTATATGAAACATGTATTCAGTCTTATGATGTTAGAGACAAATAGTTGGGAACTTCGAGTAGAATGATTCAAATTTGAGCACAAAGTGAAAAAAACATATTTATTCATTATTACTGAAATTCAAGAAATTTTATTAGTCTTCTTTCATTTCCTTTCCCTCTTGTAATATCTTTCTAATTTAGATTGTTCTCTTACTTTATATAAATTCTTTCTATGCTGTTATAAAGTATAGTATGTTGATCTGTTTATATTTCCTTACAATAGCAAAACACTTTAAATAATTTTAAGATTTCTGACAAATATATAAAGGTAAACTGTTATTAGAGTCCCTTCTAAAAGATTTTATAAAAATATCAAATTTCTTTAGATAGTGATAATAAGAAATGCAAAATTGTTTCCATAAGAAGTATAATAACAGTCATGAAAATTCTACTCATTGTTCAACGCTAACTTTTGTATTTAATCAATGTTGTTTCTTTTTCTCTGTTCAACAACTGTTGAATGAAAATGAAACTAAATCCTTTAATTCAGTTCTTATATGATTTTCTTGATGCATCACTTTACACTTTCGATGATGCCGGTTCACGTGCCTCTTTGTGTATTCTATATCCATTACAGCATTAGAATCTCTTTTCCACTCGTATGCTGCATTTGTATGCAGACATATATATATATATATATATATATATATATATAATATTTTATCAATTTTTATTACCATCAAAATGTATGCTGAAAATCTTTCAACAATCAATATATTTGCTTTTAAGAACAAATATCTGGTAGAAGAATACTTTTTTCAGAATATATAAACAACGGAAGACTTAGATAGTGGACGCAATAGCGGGAAATATATAAGGCTAAAGAGTTAGCTCAATATCATGTGTCGCACTTATATAAGAGATGAGACCACTGTTAGTCACTTATACAAAAATTCTAGTAATATATACAGTGTTAGGAAACAGTATACTGTCGTTTATAAGATACCACTTTGCTAAACTTATATCGATAACAATATTACACCTATTCTGTTCATTAACTAACAGTCTGATTCATAATCACTAATTATTACGAAAAAGATATATATACAAATAAAGTTCTAGTGATGTCAGCTTTAAACTGTATAAAATTCAAACAACTGTTCTTATATGTAATATTAATACTGAACAGTGTCTAGTAGTGGAAACCATGAAGCGAAATGAGGACATCATCACTACGATTGTGTCACCCATTATGTGGTAGTCATATCCACCTGATTAGTCTTAAGGAGAATGATACGCGTGCATCTTGTATTCCAGTGTTAGCCACTAGCCATCATTCAAAAAATACTGGTAATATTGAGATCTTTCAAGTTGTGATGAATTGTAGACTGAGATCAGTTGGAGGAACAAAGGAAACCTGGGAGCACTGCATAGCTATTTCATCCTAGTATGAGAGTATTCTGCCCATGACTTCACCAGGGCTCAAACCCATGAACTGCTGAGAAATCTCATACTAGGACGAAACAGCTGTGCAGTGCTCCCAGGTTTCCTTTGTTCCTCCAACTGATGTCAGTCTTCGATGAGTAACAACTTGAAATATTGAGATGAATCACTTCGATCAAATCCACGATGAAAACTTACAAGGTATACCATCGAAAACTGTTGTTAATTCTAATGAATAATTCATCTGGTTAACAAAAAATCAGCTCAATTAGTTTATTCCCTTCAAATTCATCATTTTGTTTTTTCAATACAGTTAGCTTTCATGTTAATATTTGGAAGATAAGTGATCAAGTAATTCTGTTAAAATGTTTGTTTTCTAATCAACTGAAGGGATATTTCGTTGTATATCATTTTCAACAGAAAAATAAAATTAGAATTTTAGCTTTATTATGAGATTATTTTGTTCAGAACTTTATAAATATGCACAAAGTATTTTGAAAGGGTTAGGGTACTAAAAATTTTATCCATAACTGTATACTTATGCATATACAAAATTTACAAGTTTCTATGATGTAATGTTTATAAATAATTCTAGATATTAAGAAAATCTTTTATACTATGTTTGTAATGTTGCTTACAAATTGATTTATTTATTGAACAGCCTTTAATGTGTTAATAACCACTTTATTTGAATGATAGCTGACGGGTTAACTTTTACATCTAAATATTTATTACACCTACACTTTTCTAACTGAAAGTTTATGATTGTTGGAACACACTTTCCTTTACAAGTTAAATATCTGTCCTCCGTTTATTTATACTTTTAAAGAATAATCCACTTTTCAATCAGTATATAGATATCTATAATAAGTTTAGATTTGATGGTTTGAAAAAAAAAATTTGGACCCTAGGTCAATTATGTTCATCACCGCATGGAACTATGGCTTATTGACCTTAGTATCCAACTTCCAACCGGTGGTTTTTGAATCCACTTCTTCTACAAAAGTTCAGGTACCCAGATAGTATCTCATCAACCCTTAAAACTATAGGAACGAGTCAATGTCTGCTGAATGAATGTCCATTTAGTCACCTAGTGTATTTTAGTGTCATATTTGCATTGTCCTAGGAATAAAAAGTAATCCCGCTTTAAACTTATTAGTAAGTACCAAAAGAGACTAGTTTCCTTCTACCAGTTTTTAACGAAGTAAACAGTTTATAACTAAAGTAAACATCACAGGGTCCAACTTCTGTCAGTTCACGATATAGTGTGACCATCACCCAATGTTATCGTTGAGTATTTGTCTTCACGTCCATCAAATTCACCGCACCGGTCAGGAATTCACATTGGAGCTGCAGAAATGACCCCTTGAAGCTATTCACCAATGAGCAATAGGTTAATTCAATTTGAGGTTTCATGAGGATTTATTGGTTAATTCCAAGTAGTAATTTGTCATGGACTGATATCATTTGGAAGAACATTGGAAAGGTGGGAGCACTGGATAGTTGTTTCGTCCTAGTATGAGACTAGCAATGTACACGCATGCCCCGCCAAGTACTGCGCTATCTCGTAGATTCCGACCCGGTGGCTCAGTAGTAACATACTGACCGTGTAACCTGGAGGTCCTGAGTTCGACCCCCAGCGCATTGGTCTCATGGGTGTGCACTGCTGAGGGGTCCAATACTCGAACGAAACAGCTATCCGATGCTCAAGTTTTTCCAATAATTCCCCAACTGATGTCAGTCCAAGATGAATTTCAACTTGAAATCAATCAGTAATCCCCCACAAACCCCCAAATCGAAGTAAGTTTAATAGATTGAATGAAATTTGTATAAGACGAATGATACCTTCATTGGTGTTATCCACTGAGATTCCATTATGCTCAAGAATACGCAGTTTTTAAAATCAATAAGCTTAAATATAGTTTCTTCTTTGTTTTACTCCATCAAAGGGGAATATGGGGATTAAAATTGTAATCACAGTAAAGTATTTTAATAATTTAATTAATAATGAATTACATTTTCTTTATTGTTGTTGTATATTTTTTCAAATTCAGGTTGATCGAATATCTCCATCCCTTGTATCTAGTCCAACAGTATGTGCTCCTGCTTCATCACCATCAGGTCATATGAATAAATGTCAATCTGAAGTTCCATCATCAATGGTTTCTTCATCTATTTCATCGAATACATCAACATCTGGACTTCCTTTACATAATCTATCTTTGAATTCATCTTCTGCTTGTACAAATGTTCAAAATCGTTTAAGATCAAATAAATCTGTAAATAACAATACCAATAATGGTAATAATAATAATAACAATAATAATGGTAATGGTAATAATAACCAGTCGGTTGGCATTGCTCACCGGTCTCATCCAAATCAGTTGCCTTATTCTCATCATCAACATACACATCAAGCACGTGAACAATTGCAATCATCTACTGGTATACAACATCAACGGCAACATTCACAAGGTCTTCCTGTACAATCTCAACCAACAAGTCAATCACTTGTAACTCATTTTCGGTTAGTTAACCTTTTGATAAATTATACTATTTAACAGCAATAGATGAGCATAATGTTATTTCTATTATTTATTATATGTCCCTTGGGTTCCTAGTGGAACATAGGGCTTCATTAGCATGTCTCCACTCCACTCTGTTCTCTGCGGTCTTTTCATCTTCGCTCTACGATTGCCCACATGCTTTCATTTATGCCTCACATTATCTCCTCCATGTCACCCTCAGCTGGGAAGCCAAACTCGCCGTTTCCCATTGGGATTCCAATCGACAGTCTGGCCTGGTGCGTGATGTCCCCAAAAGTCTTCTCACTGCATGCCCAACCCATCTCCGATTCCTTCTGCATATTAGTTAGGCGATAGGTTCTTGGTTGGTTCGATGCCTGGCCAGAGTTCCTTGTTGCTTATTCTTATTATTCTGACCATCTCATGTTCAGCAGCAAGCCAGCTTAGACAGCTACTGATGAATGTCTGTAGCTTCTTGGAAATGCCTTTCGTAACGCTCCAAACCTCTTAAACATAATAAAGAAGCACTGAATTGACTGACGCTGGTGTTGAAAATCCGGATCTTGTTCACGCTTTATGCCAGTTGCATTGCAGTAGATCTCCTCAGTGATTTCAGATTAATTCAGGAAGGCCTGTCTTGCTGTGTCTTTCTGATCCTGGCTGGCCTTGACATCCTCACCAGTGCCTGTGCAGCCTGTTGTTGAGACGGTGCTGCCTAGATGGGTAAAAGAGGCTACTTCCTTTGAGTTTCTCCCATTGATTGTGATTGGTGCTTGTTGTTGTTGGTGGTGGTGTTGTTGGTTAGATAACTTCATCACCTCTGTCTTCTCTACCTTCACTTGAAGTCCCGTCTTCGCTGCCCTGTCCTGCCCTACCCTACCCTGCATCTTCTGTCAAATTGTTGAATTTTGCCAGTAGATCTTCAAGTTTTTGTGACATCAGACACAAGTCATCATCGGCGACACCCAAATCTTCTAGGACCCTTTCCCCGGTCCAACCAGCATATCCCCCTCTTCTCGCTCCCCACTGTTTGCTACATGATCCAGTTGACCACAATCAGTAATATCGTGGGTGATAGTAGACAGCATTATCTTACTTCTGTCTCCTGTCTTCACTTCAGAAGCATCACTGAGGTTCCCGTTGTGAATCACTTGACATGTGGCGTCTTCATATAGTTGTTGATTGAATGAGGTTGATAATGGTTTGTGGTATTCCATAGTGTTGGAGTAGTTGCCAAATTACTAAACGGTTGACTCTGTGGAAGGCCTTTTCAAAGTGGATGAGGTTGAGGTAGAGGTACAGTTGACTGCCATCCTGTACTCTGTTCTATGATGATGCGTAGTGTAGCTTTGCAACTTGGTTCGCATATGATTTGTACTTCCTGAATCCAGCCAGCCTGTTTGGGTTGTAGTTTTGAATCCAGCGCATCCTTTAGTCTCTCCAGGATGATGCGGCTTAATGTTTTGTTTGCTCTGGGTGGACAGGAGCGTGATCCCGTGCCAGTTCTTGAGAACACTTAGGTCACCCTTCTTCGGGAGTCTGATAAGCTAGCCCTCCTTCCAATCGCCAGGTACCTTCCCTTCCTTCCAGACCTTCTGCAACAGTGTTGCGAGCGTGTCCGCTTTTGTCACTGCTTCTGTTCTCAGTGCTTCTGGCGGGATTCCATCTAGTCCTGCTGCTTTCCCACACTTCAGTAGCTTCATGGCGTTCAGGACTTCGACTTTTGTTGGAAGATTTGTGTTCATTGGTGGTTGTGTGGCTGGACTGCTGGTGGTATTTCTGGACGAAGTGCAGGTGGTGGTGGTGGTCGATTCAAGAGTTTTTTGAAGTGGTCAGCCCATCGTTTCCTTTGTTTCTCTTCTTTCGTAATTAGATTTCCTTCATCATCTTTCATTGGTTTCATCTGCGTTGATCCCTTCCCTCCCAGATAGTAACCTGGTCATTTGATACAATGTTGTCAGGTCTCTGACTCTCCTACCTGCAGCCTGTTCTGCTTCACTTGCCAGTGTGTCATGGAAGTGTCTTTTGTCTCTGCGTGCACTCTTGTTAGGTCGGTACATGATGCGGATATTTCATTTCCCCATCTTTACTGTTACTTTCATCGAGAGAAGATGAGATACATTGGCCAATTGGCTTCCTGAAGGCTTTCACCTCTCCGATTTCAGCCAGGGATAATTTTGTTTTTATGTTTTATGTTTTGTTTGTGCTTTGAAGTTTTTTCATTGATTGGATTTGTTTTTACGGGGTAGGGTTGGTAGCCGTATGCCCAACCTTCCCTCTTTACCCGGGCTTAGGACCGGCTAGTAACTAGTGAACTAGTCAACCAGGCGAAGTCAATGTTATTTCTACAGATTAACTTAAATATTTTCGTTAACTTGTAGACAATATTGTGTTATAATTCACAAGATTTGATGTCAAAGAGGAAAATTTATTCCCTCTTCGATAGCATTAACATGAATCTGTTTTTCACTTTCGCCTAAAAATTCATTTATCTACTCAAAGGAATTCAATCTGAAACATTAAATTGGCTGTAGAATTGCTGAAGTGAATAGCAGTGAATAAATACTGACTCTTATTTGAGATTGTCTTAGTAGAAGGTAATGGGTATACTCTACTTAGAGATCATGAACTTAAAACGAAGAATCTGTTTAGTCGTTTCTATTTCTCACTATTTGTCAACATTTGCCAACATTGAAAATCATTTTACGACTTTGAATAGTTTATCAAAATTTTGTTGAATAAAATGTGAGGTGTTCATCAACTTCATACAGCAAAACATTGTGACATTGTCCGGATAGTTTTTCAATAGAAAATGTTTTGTGCATAGCAGCATTATTCTATAGCAGTGTTATGCTCTCTGAGTTGAATAATTTAACCGTGACACTTTCATTTTCACATTCTAGACAACATTATCAGCTCAAAATTTTCGGCTTGTCTTCCTTGGAATCACTGTAGCCCAGAAATTTATAAAATCTCTTCACTCTTTGTTATATTGGACAAAAAATAAAGAAAACAAAGGAAAATATAATAATTATCAATGAAATAAACTGTATAAACCGTGAAAGACAATAAAGTGATTGCCCTCTTCATCTCCACCTACATGAACATCAACTGATAGTGAAGCTTCATGATATATTTTCGTTCATATCAATACTTATAGACAATCAAAGATACGAATTTCACTAGAAAAATGTAATAAACCAGGATAAAAAAAATACGTAGAATATCAGAGAATTTTTAGAAGCTTGTTTGTGATTAACAGACATATTGACATTTACCTAATCTACCAACCGATAAGAAATATTAAAAACAAAAAGGCGGTCGAAGTTCACAGGACAACCAATCGAAATACATATAGAGATAATTACAAGATTTTGATAGAAGCAACCAATCACACCCAAGGTCATCTGGTCAAAGTATTAGCCCATTTGTAGAGATAATTCCATAGCTAACTTGCTTTTAAAATTTGTACTGATGATGTTGTCTACAGTGATAATGAAAACTTTACCATTAAACCATCGTCAGACAACACAGATTACCATCAAAATCCTCCTCATGGGTTACAAATATCCTCCATCATTTGGATGCTAAGATTTCATTCACTTGTTTTAAATAATCAGTAAAAAACCATCCTTTTATAGTAAATAAATGATGTTATCCACTGTAACATTTGAATAAATGTTCCTTAGAAATACTCTAGATTCTATTTAGTAATACTATGCTCATATAGTGTCATCTTTCTTTTGAGTTTAAGAACTGATCCTTAACTTTGGACAAAAACATCAAATAAAGCGTTTGAAAACATGTTCTTCAACTAGGATAATTATTTAAAGCAATGTTATATGGTGCTTTCAATTTTCCACTGCTATGTAGGGTTGAATTATACCACAACTGTTTGCAGATGGGCTTCTATGCGGATATCTTGATGGATATTCATGATGTTGTATTTAACTTGATGACTAGCAGTGGAATTCAGGAGGCGATTGTTTTCTTATTTTGGGCTCATCAGCTGGATATACTTGCACACCAATGAGTTGTGTTGTTCCTACTAAGATGTGAACCCAGTTATCATCACTCCACTAAGTTAGTGGGTCACGATAGCCACCTCTTGTGCAACGAGTATCATTTATTGTTGTTTGACGCTTAAAGATATGGTTAGTAGATTTGTGTCTCAGTGGGAACAAGATCATTCGCTTAGATCCGGCTGATAAGTTGCGAATAGGACGAGACGTGTCTCCTGGACCCAACTACGAGCGAGTCATCTAAATGAATACATCATCTTTAACTATCATATGCAGATTTATCTAGGCAATTTATTTGTGGCACTGATTTATCCAAAGCCTGTGGAAATGAATGAAATAACGTTTTGTGATAGTGAGCTTTTAGAATGTTAAAGAATTGAGAACATTCATGTTATTTTTAAACCCTTAAGCAAAAGAATTACTTCTGATTATTCAACAAAGTATTCATGTAAAGTTCAATGTAATGAATTCTCGAAATAGTTTTCAAACTTAGTTTATCTCAAATATATAAGATTGATTTTACAAAAACCAACCGTATGAATAGCTAAGCATCAGGATGTTATAACTGACTGGTGTATACCATTCTCCTGTATACAAACCACTGTTTGGAAGCCTAATCTTTGGTGATATTAAAACCAAGGACATAAATTGTACAACTGAGTAATTTATTTAATAAGCATCTTTGTATAGAAGAATGCAAAGTTTGACTGATACTCTTGTTCTTAGCTATTTTATTACACATTAAAATGATTTGATTACATCATTTCTTCATAGACAATTACTTTCTTATGCATCTTTGTATATTTTGAGCAAAATTGGTCAGTGTTTTTATTTCCTCATAATTATACCACTTATATTTACCTTCATGCTTTTGAAGTGAAGACAGGAGTGAAACAAGGTTGCCTACTATCATTCATTATGTTCCTGATTGTGGTCGACTAGATCATGCAGCAAGCAGTAGGCAGCGAGAAGAGGGGGATACGCTGGACGGCTGAAAAGAACCTAGAAGACTTGATTTTGCCAGTGATGACTTGCGCCTGATGTCACATAAGCTTGAAGATCTGCAGGCGAAAACTAACAAGTTGATAGAAGAGGCAGCGAAGACGGGACTTCAAGTGAATATAGAGAAGACAGAAGTGATGAAGATACCGCACCACCACCATCAACAAACTCCAGTCACCATCAACGGGAGAAACTTAAAGGAAGTAGCCTCCTTTACCTATCTAGTCAGGCAGCACTTTTTCAACTACAGGTGGCGGCACAGATGAGGATGGTAAAGTCAGAATCGGAAAAGCAAGACAGGCGTTCATTAGCCTGAAACCAGTGTGGAGATCTTCTGCACTCAGCATGCGGAACAAGATACGGATTTTCAACACCAACGTCAAATCAGTGCTTCTGTATGGCTGAGAGACTTGGCGCGTCACGAAAGGGATTTCCAATAAACTACAGACATTCATCAACAACTGCCTACACTGGCTCGCTACTGAAGATCAGATGGATTACCAGAAAGAATAAGCAACAAGGAGCTTTGGGAACGAACCAACCAAGAACCTATCACCCAACAAATATGCAGGAAGAAGTGGAGATGGATTGGGCATGCACTGAGAAGGCCGACTGAGGACATCACGCGTCAGGCCAGGCCGTCGAGTGGAATCCCCATGGGAAGCGACGAGTTGGACGTCGGTGCCGAGGGTGACATGGAGGAGGTCGTGCGAGGAGGAAATGAGAGCTTGTGGGCTGTCGTGGAACCAGGTTCAAAAGATTTTGGAGAAGAGAGTGGAATGGAGACGTGCTACTGAATCCCTATGTTCCACCAGAAACCCAAGGGACTAATAATAATAATAATATTTACCTTCAAATGTTTAGCTGGAATTATCCAAATCACTGAATGAATTTAATAAGAAACGAAAGGAGTCTTTTATACTCTTTACTAATTAATTCATGTCTTTTAAATGGCTATAACTTTAAATATGAAGAATATTTTAATCGTAACTATAGTTCGCTTTGAGGAAAACCTTAAATGAAACCAAAACTCAGGATTAAACTTCTTTCTAAATCTTGAGTTGATAGGATTAGACATAAGTATATAATTCAACTGAGAAGCTAACACTTCTGTCATTTCTTCTGATAATTATTCTTAATTGTTTTAACTATGATATCACTGAATGTCTTATATCTATTCACTAATGCTTCTCTTGTTGAGTTAGTCAGCTGTATACGTGAATAGTTGGGAAAACGTCTATCAGTGTTAGAATCCCAATAAATATCTTCAAAGTAGTATTGTTCCAGTCGACGGTGAGTATTAATTTTAACGGTGAACTCTGCAAACAAGTGAATGGAGTTGCAATGAGCTCGCCGCTGAGTCTAACAAAATCGAACCTTTTTTTAACCAAACTAAGGAATGGTTTGCTTCAAGGACCTATCACAGAATTTTCAGCTTACTGTCAATATATCAATGATACATTCATCCTCTACGAAATGAATATGGACAGGTAAAACATACTCAGCGAATTCTACACAGTGCATACACTCAGACATGAAATTTACATGTGAGGTAGTTGCAGTCACAGTGTTCCTCTGTCACGAAGAACAGATGGGTCGAGAAAGTGGAATATATTAGGGAAATGTACATGAATGTGGCAACACACACATTTTCTCAGTTTCAAAACTCCAACTACCCTCACCCCTCCCACCCACATCATTACAAATCAAATTTAATGAAAACTCTTTGACGTACAGAATAAAAGCAGTGTATTCAGAAGATACAAATGAGGAGGAAGTGATGGTTTCACTATCGTGATAAATTCCTACACAAATATATGATTAGAGAAATGGGTGGAGAGAATGTTTCAAAGACTTGCAGAAAACCACTATGCATTCGAGTCTAATTCAGAGTTGATGCATTTTGTGAGATGTTAATTCACAAACTACACAGATCAGTTCAGATAACTTTGAATGTTGGTGAATTAGAAATTGCATTTTGTGAATAGTGACACTGAGAGTGAGAGATGAATTGCGTAGACCGAACACTTGTTGTTTTTATCATTTGACTATCTGAGGTAGCCGAAGTTTGGCAGACTAGTATTTATAATGGGTGATGATTAAGGTGAAATGAAAATGTGGACCGCTGCGGGACTGGAACCAGTGACCACCGGGTTACTGGCGCGGTGCTCTGCCAACTGAGCCAGGAGGTCCAACTACTGACCAGAGCTTTATTTCTTTTCCTGTTGTGTTTATCAGTGTGACTGCTTCTGTCAATGTCCTGGAAATCTAACTTTCCTTGTTCACAAACATCCTGTCTTCAGCATGGTTAAGTAAAGATGTGATAAAGACTATTATCACTTCCACATTATAATGTGTATGTTGAGAGGTTGGCAGGAATCATCAACAGTTACCGGCGATGAGTAAACATTGCGCACAGAGAAACCTAAGAGACAGTGTGGGCTTATTAAGAGCTAACCAAGATAGCAGCAGAAGAGGAAATTAAGCGTATTATACAAATCACTTTTTTTCCAGTTATTTACCCTTGGTAACTCCACTGCAGCTACTGCTGTACCCATTAGCTGTCTAAGCACATTCACCAGCTCACTGTACCCATTGGCTGGGCTGTGTTTGCAAGTCGTAGTTGCTGGACAAAGGCATTTGAGACACTTTCGGTGAACTGTGCAGTCAGCAACTATGACAGGGATTCCTCATCCAAAGTGAGAAGTGCCCGTTGAAGTAGTTTTGTCAGCTTCACAGCCAATACCAGCGGGTCTTCGTCTATTCCAAGTTTCGCGCGACGGAACTGCCTGTTCGCTGGGCTTTCAAACTCCGCCCCCAGTCGTTCAACCACTGTCTTCCAAGCTCCACGACATTCAATCCTGGATCCTGGACACCCACCAGCTCTGCGATCGACTCGAAGTCTCTGAGGAAGACTTTGATGTCTCCATCATCAAACACTGCAGACGACGGAGTCTCCATCACATCCAGTAGCAGCTATACAAATTGTAGGAAACGACAAGACTGAGATGCATGAAGGAATGAGTGTTTATTATTGATATCTTGTAAAGTAGTCATCAAGTATATTACACTTTTGCACTAAATACAGTCATTCTCAAAATGTGGTTCATTTCTTCTTCTATCTTAATTCACTCTTAATACGCCCACATTGTCTCTTGCGTTCTCTGGACAGAATCTATACTCATTGCTGGTATCTCCCAATGATTTTTGCCACCCTCTCAATATATATTACTTACATACGTTCTGTTCATTAGTACCGACTACAATACTATTTAGGAGGGGAGAGTGTTAATTTAATTTACTTACAAATATATATGATAATTTGCTAACATCTAATTACCTGGATATAATATATATATATATATATATATATATATATATATATATATATTGGACGTATTATAATACATTGGACATCAAATAGACCGACAATGTTGACTTTGCTATCGCTGAAAAAAAAGTTCAACTACCATATCGGTCAAATCTTTTTTTCTGTTGTTTTTCTTGTACTGTAGTAGATAATTGAACTGATTCACAGATTCAAATTAAAGGAAATATATTTCTTTTATTCAAATGTTCTGCTTTACTATTTACTAATCTTTTCTTCTTTATTAATTTTTGAAACGTGTGGTTTACAGACTACTTAAATCTTTTTTAATTCAATAATAACTATGATAATTAGTAGAAATGATGAAATATTTCATTGGTGTTGTTTTTCATTTTCGGTATTCAATAACTTGATTCGGATGTTTGAGAGAATATCATTTCTCTTTAGGTTGTAGATAAACTTTAATGATGAAAGCCAAAAAAGTGAGAAACCTAATTCCCTGCCTTCTTGTTAATTACTTTCAACTAAGTAACATCAGGTAAACTGGACTATAATAATGACTTCTTAGCTTGTTAATTACACTATAAAATGACTGATAGAATCTAATCAACACTTTAGCTTTGATAATAAGAAAATTTGTAACTACCTAATAATCAATAAATGTATTCAATGAGGTTAATTTATCCCAGTTTGTTAATGAACTGACTGTTGTATGTCAACTTCAATACTTCAATGTATACAACTTGTGAAATTCTATTTAATAACACTAACTACTAAAAGTTATGAAGTGTTAGAAGAGCACTTCATTTCATTATCTTGGCAACTTAGTCACTAACGTGAATACTTTGGGTGATTTAAGTTTTCTTTCAACTATGATCAATATCTAAAAAGTATTGAAATGATAACTACCTATAAATTCAGTAAATACTTCATAAGTTTCATTGAGTAATTTATCTCATTTGACAATTGAATAATAGACAGATTCATACTTTTATTCTACTGATTGAGTATTTTTATGAATTAAATCACCAGGGTTGTGTAAAGGTACTGGATATGTTACTATTGTGTAACGCCCGACTAACCCTACTTAATTCGATATGCTCTAGTGTCTACTTGATCAATACCTTACCTACAGTGTAAATACTAATTGTAGAGCACAAATCTAAAGGAATGGTATTCAGGAGCATATTCAAAGGGTCAATATATTTAAACAGAATACGTGTGATAGTGATCATTAGAAGTAAAGTCTATCCAATTTATCTGGCTAGTATGTCTGAGTTACAGACTCTCAGGATGTGCGTGTTAAGTAGCACAGAGGGAGACCAAAATGAAGTTGAAGCCTACTCGGATGCATGCTTGTTAAAGCAAAACTTAAAACACATTAAGCATCCAGAGGCCAGTTGGAAAGTTATTTAGTATAATCCATTTATTTTAGCCCTGGTTTCATTTTGGTGCCAGGAAGGTGCACTACAATTGTTTGCTGATGGATCCCACTTTGTTAGGGTAGTTTGTATTATTTTATTAAACGAATATGAATACTACAGATACAGATCGTTGCAGTACTAGCCTATCAGTCGCTTCTTTACGTTAGAGTTTGAATTAACTGAGCATGAAACATAAGGAGTTGAATAATTGTCAGATAGTCTTTATATTCATAAATCAGATTCATCAATTATCTTATCAATATCAACCAGTTTTAATCAAATAGTTTCCTAAACTCGGCGGAAAAATGTATTTATTAATAGATATCTGAAATGCTTAAAAATATATTTAGTTCACCATGAGGAAGACGGTGATTCTCAGTGTTCCCTAATATTTTGTTCTGCATGCTTCATTACCAAGCCTACTGACAACTTTAACACGTCTATGACAAAATATCAAAAACCAGAGAACATAAAAACCATCATGTAATACCCTCAAGTCTTCACCATGTTTACATTTGTTACATTAATATTCAACTTATTTTTCAAATTCAAAACTTTGGATGTTACATTTGTTAAATATTACATGTATTTTTGAGATGAGTGAGGATTTTTAATTTAGGGGGAGTATTCATCATAGACTGACATCAGTTGGGGAACCATTGAAAATCTGGGGCACTGGACAACTGTTTCGTCATAGTATGGGACTCCTCAGCAGTACGCACCCACCACCCTGCTAGGGGTCAAACTCACGACCTTCAGGTTCCACGGCGAACGCGTTAACCATTCAATCACTGGGTCGGTCTCCACTGGTTCACGATTTCAAACTTCTGTCAGTTCACAACATAGCGTGACTGTCACCGAAAGTTTTCAGTTAGCATCCACTTGACTTCCGACTGGTTGACTCAACAGGTCACGGCTTCTCATTAGAACTTCCTGATATCCATCTGGAAGCCTGAAGGTCCTGAGTTCGATCCCTAGCCGGGTCATGGGTGCGTACTGCTGAGGAGTCCAATACTAGGATGAAACAGCCGTCCAGTGCTCCTAGATTTTCAATGGCCCCCAAACTAATGTCAGTCCATGATGAATACTACTTCTAAATATTACACGTGTTTATTTATCCTATTGGAATAATTAGACTAGAACTAATCATGTATCAAAAATTTGTATAATTTGAAAATTACATGTAACTACTGCTTGCCATTGTTCAAGCCTGATTTTTCTCTAGTTTTGCTGTGGCAATGTTTCATAGTTAAAAAATTTGATAACCAGATTAGGTTTTACTGTTGATAAAAATTGGCTGTAAATTTGAATTTAAAATCTTACTATTCCTGAAGATTTTGATAACAACTTAGATTATCATTTTGAGTATCTGAGATAGCCATAATTTAGCAGACTAGTATTGATACTGGGTGATAACTAAAGGTAAAATGAAAATTTGAACCACGGTTGGCTTCAAACCAGCAACCACCATGTGTCCACTCCACTGATCTACCAATATGATGCTCCCTCTCTCTAATTCACTTACATATGCATTGGGATAAGAAATCCTGACTAGGCAGCCAGTGTGAATATGATCAAGTGATAGTAGGGCGTCACGATTGCTTATGGTAGTTAGGCAAAACCCTTGATGACTGAAGTGAAATGAGAATGTGATCAGCAGTTGGACGTGGTAGCTGATTTGATAGAACACGAGGCCGTAAACCTGTTGGTTTCTTCTTCGAAGCCGATTGCTGTCCAAATTTTCATTTCACCTTCAATCATCACCTAGTATGAAAAACTTAGATGCAACTGCATAACACACCATGTATAAAAAGGTAGACTTTGATTAATTTTCTTACAAAATTCAAATCCCGTACAATTTAACTCTACACGTTAACTGTACACTTTAAATCAGACCGTTGTTTCTGTCTTACCGTCATGAGTATCCTTCGTACACGTTAGTGTGGCTCAAAGTCAGGCACATTGACTGAGATATATTAATTTTCATCATCTTTGATATCTTTTACTTGTTTACCAACTATATACTTAAACTGTGTTTCCTTACGCATGCAAACACACATACACACTTGAAAATAATCCTTGTGCTTCTCACATACCTTTTTCTATACTGTTGAAAAATGCGGTAATTTGAGCTTATACAGTTCTGTATCAGTTCAGCATTGACCTATCTGTCTACTTTGGTAGACTTCTAGTGGCGTACAAAAAGAAGGTGAACAGAAAACGAAAAACACACAAGTTTATAAGTGTATGAGAAACTAGAGCTTAAATCACTAAAAAATCAGGATAAAAGTTCAAAACCTAGAATATAGCACATACTATTGCGCCAGGTTGATCATTTTCCATTGAAATCATCCAGCCAATAATTTCTGTCGTCTCGAGGCCCTCAAACAGACAGCTAACACCTCTCTAAGCGGCTGAGGCCGAAAGTCAGAGACCTCATGAACCAAAGTCATGTCTTGGCCATATCCTGGCCACTTTCAGTCTTTCCCCACCTCAAGACCATTTCGGTTAATATTGCTTGTTGAGTTAGGCAGTGGCTCAGTATACGCAATACATGATCAGGCCACGCCAGTCAGTGAAGGCTCATAACTGACCTTCATTGCTCAGTATCCTCCGCTTTACTTTAACATTGGTCACATGTTGATAAAACCACATACGACCAATATAAAAAGACAGGCGAGATTCAAAACTTACAATCTCTTCAGATTTTGTACTTTCAGAAGTGGTGTCTTATAGCTGCATAATATGACACGGGAAGCTGTAATGCACTATACCCAGCCTTTGGTATGTGGTCAGATGTCTCACTAATTCTATTATTAGTGTATATTGGTAAGTGTCGAACAGGCATTTGCATTCAGTCGAAGGTTTCATCGATAAACACTTACTTTACGGTGCAGTTAGCGAATCCCATTACTTCACTCACAAATTCTTAAGCTAGGAGTATACGAATAGCAGTCCTAAGGCATTATCTTACATTTGATAGTTGCAGCTTCGAAATAGTGGAGAATATTTGTAGTTCACATGGATGGTCTTGCTGGTATTGTGTTCTCTGAGCTGGTTGAATAAATTACCACTACCAAAATTATCCTGGATATCCTTTTGATCTACGGGTCTAAATCGGACGCTAATATAAGGTGTCTGTTTCTCAACTCAGCTCAGAGAATACAATACAACCAAGTTGCAGCTTCGGTAGACCAAATATCAAGAAGACAGATAAGCGAATAAATACAGAACATGGTATGTCCTTTTGATAAAAGAAGTGTGTTAAAAGCCGATTATAAAAAGATTTCATGAAAAACCGAAAAGAAAGGTAGATATAAAAGATACTACTCAACACATCTATAACTTGAGTCTGTCAAAGTTGTAAGGCATTCGACAAACGAAAACAGATTTTTATGTTTGGTTTTTGTAAACTAGTTACATTCTGTATTTTATACGAAAGATGCTCTTTGCAACTGAGACGAACACTGTCAGCTGGATGTTACACATTTGTCATTTAGTTTTGCCTATACTTATCTTCACTGAGTCAGTCAAGAAAGAGTAGTAACATTGTCTTCCCAACCATATATATATATATATATATATATATATATATATATATATATATATATATATATATATATATATATATATATATATGAATAGTAAATAGTGAGAGAGACAAGTTTTCTGATGCTAAGACGAAAAATAGGAATTTTGTTTTAACGAGATGGATACAGGATTCATAAACATTTGCCCAGAACAGAGGGAAAAAACGAATATTAGTGCTTCTATTATTGTATAAGGGCAAATATATAAGCCAAACCATGTGTCACTGATTTCTCAGGATAATCTTTCGTATGTCAATTTGGCGACCTGTTAAAACTTTTGCCTACTGAAAATTTTCCACAGAATTTATTTCATCAAATTTTTCCCTTTCAGTTGGTTCTAATCTTTTAAATATGTTGTTCAAACATGTCTAGTATTCTTGCATACTTTTAAAATGGTTTCAAACTGCTATTTTCAAGCTAATAACGAAACAAAAAGTAAATAATTCGCCAGTAAGAGATAGACTTGTAAAGGTACAGAAATACAGTACATTACTGTTCCTTGGATTACCACTTATTATTATTTGTCCCTTAGGTTCCTAATGAAACATAAGGATTCACTAGTAAACCTCCATTCCACTCTCTTCTCTAAAATCTTTTGGACCTGCCTCCACGACAGTCCACAAGCTCTCATTTCTTCCTTACACCATCTCCTCCATGTCACCCTCACCTCAGACACCCAACTCATCGCTTCCCATCTGGGTTCCACTCGACGGCCTGGCCTGATGCGTGATGTCCCCAGTCGGTCTTCTCAGTGTATGCCCATTCCAATCCATCTCCACTTCCTTCCAGTGCATATTTGTTGAGCGATAGATTTTTGGTTGGTTCTTTGCCAGTCGGCCAGAGTTCCTTGTTGCTTGTTCCTATTATGCTGGCCATCTGAGCTTCAGTAACGAGCCAGTGTAGGCAGTTGTTAATGAATGTCTGTAGTTTGGTGGAAATGCTTTCTGTAACGCACCAAGTCTCTGAGCCATATAGAAGCACTGACTTGACATTGGTATTGAAAATCCGGATCTTGTTCTTTATGCTGAGTGCAGAACTGTTCTTTGGATAACTCTGCCGAATTGGTGGTTTCGGTACCGATTGGATAAATTACCACTATCAAAATTACCCTGGATATCCTTTTCATTCACGAGTCCAAATTGGACGCTAATATAATATCAGGTGTCAAATGTAATGACTATTTTGCCCAAAGATATTGTACTGGGAATGAATTTCCTGAATTATTACATGTTGAGAATTCCATACTGTACCGCAAATCTTGTTTAGAATAAAACTATTATGATTATACTATGCAAACAAGTAAATTGGATAGGAATAATCAGAACCTACTTTTTATCGTTAACTATTTTAACTGTTAGGACAATTTCCTAATGTTATCGTGTAAAAATTGTTCGATAGGTAGCAGTCGTTTAGATGTTACACTGAATGTTATTGTAAAGATTGACTACATTTTAATAAAACATAACTTTTCATCGAGTTATTTCGATTAGGCACCTAGCAAATCTACCACATTCATAAACCGATTCTTTGTTTCACTTTGAGAAATAATTATGCAAGTAATAGCATCACAGATACTTTTTAAAACCCACTATGCTTACAAACTGATAACTGGATGATATCTAAGTACTACAGAAAATCATTTTCCCCTAGAATATGAACTGCTAAAGTATAAGAGTTTAGAGCTAATGAGGAGAGTGAGTTTTCTCAACAAAGAATTTTAGCACTATAGATAAACTTTCAAACCATAATACTGGCTTTCATAGACACTTTTGTGACAGTTTGAATAGCCGTCATCTACTCTTCACTTGCATTACTGTCAAATGGCAATTTTATTTAGATATTTCACTTTAGGCTTCCAGTGTTTACTGAAGATTTAAGGTGGCTGGGTAATGAAGCATGAGTAAATTTGTGGATCGTTACGGATTTTCATCAGAAATATTGAAGGGTGGTGAACAGGAAATGTTAGTTAGACAGCATGAGGTATTTGATATAGTGTTTGATCAGATGAGAATTCATTTAAAAAGTTTCAACCATCTATCATCCTAGTCTTAGGAAAATAAAATGAATCATTCTATGATTGTGGAACTGATATGATTTTTTCATTGTCTCTGTATTTTTAGATTTCATTTTTACCCTTTACTCAAGTTCACTTACGATTGTGTTTTTATCCAAAGAAGATCAGTAGGCCCCAAACAGAATTATACCAAAGGTACTTAGGGATGATGATTAAGGGCAACTGCTTAGATGAACTAGAGCTTGTCTAGAGCGTGCTAATGCCTGACTAGTCTGAACAGTTCATCCCCTCTATGAGAGACAAAAGGTGAGTTATGTTGACGAACATAGTGTTTAAAACCCTAGGTTCTATAACAATTGAACGACTAAATAAAACTCAGAAACAGGAAACCCGAGAAAACCAAGTAGATTTCATACTTGGTCGTGGGCATATTGAACAGCTATGCACTCTCCATCAGGTTATACAACAACGGCATATTCGCCAGTGCATGAAACTATCTGGATACTTTGGTCAAAAAGAGATATTTAACTTTATCGATATTCTCGCATCCAACGTGGTGCACAATACATACACTACTCTACTGAAGACTTTATATATGGACATCCATGATCATGCTAGCCAAGCCAGTGATCTATCTGTCTACGTCAACTGGTGGCAGTTAGCAATGTTTGCTGTTAGCATTCTTTTTGTCCGACTCTACAAGGCTGAAACATGTCACAGGGCACTTTTTATTAGATCTGGAATGTGTAGATGATGCAGTCTTGATAAGTGAACATGCTGAAAGGATCTAGAAGCTTCTGAATAATTAGAGTTGTATTTTGATAATTTTACAAATGAATCATATAACTTCCAAATTCATACCACTGTCTTATGACCAGCCAACTGACTGCCTTCTAACTACAGGCAGTAAATCGATTCAGTATATTATTTTGTCGAAGTCAATCGACAGGAAGCCATGGTTTCGTGCTTGTTGGCACTCGTCAATAGGGCACATCTACAATCTCCAGAGGACTGATGTCCCCTGTGAGAACCGGTCCTGCGTCACTTGGTGTTTTAGTCAGCGGCGTTACTACTGAGCCATTAGGATTACGACTGACCTCCTGTGGGACTGGATTACATCAACTGATTGATCATTGGGGATTAACCAATTTCATATTACCTATTCATGAGTGCTGACTGAATTCTATTGATCAGGAAATTAATGACTTTTTAATGAACACCTAATGCATTAAATCAGTGTGTTTATCGTTCTACGTATTTGGGAAAATGAAAAGACCCTGGCACTTTAGTAACCAAAGCAATCATAACAGACACCAAAGGACCATTGGCTTTCATCGCTACCAGTCACCTTTTGCACTTCTTTGGTACTTCACTGCTGATCAGAAACTGAGTTTACTGTAAATCAGTACTCTATTTCTCACTACATGACTGTTAAGATCGAGAAATTGCCAAGATTTTGTAGCATCACTCACATGTAGTTAAATTACAATGTCAACAACAAAAAAGTATTTTGATATTCATAGGCAGGTCACATGAAGAATTAACGAATATTCTTCAAAATGTAACTAAGATATGTTTTTTATGTTTTCTTACAGTTTCCTCTAACAAACAATGTTGGCTGAAGTAATAATGAGTTGAAAAAGGCTGACAGTTGCTAGAAGAAAAAATGCCACTAATCGATGAATTCTCTAAATATTGGTCTGAAACCTGTAAAGAATTGTAGGCTTCCTAATCAAGGTATTTGGGTTACCCAAAGTATAGGATTACAAACTGTAGCTGATAGAATTTACTTGGGTGTGACGAACGGACGCTTCAAACGCCAATGTGTCAGCCATTAGGCCGCTGAGGCACGATGGCCACCTCTTTTCAGCAGGTATTAGTTATTACAAGTATATCAACAAATAATAATAACTAGTACAAAAGGTAGTTATAGTGCCTCAGTGGCCTAGTAGATGAGGCTCTGGCGTTTTGAGAAATTGGTATGATGTTCGAGTCTCAGTGGGAACAACACTCGCTGGGATGCGGACACATCCAGCTGACGAGTTCCAGATAGAACGAAAACAGCGTCTTCTGCTAGCTGCAACCAAGTAATTTGTCGCAGTAAGTATACAGGCAATATCGAGGCATCCACATAGAAGCCCATATGCCGATAGAGGTTGAACAATTCGGTCCAGTAAAGCAACGGAGAATTACAAGCATATCAACAAATTGTTAGTGATATAACTGAGAAGCTATGGTAAATTAGTAGATTTATTCATATCTTGTCCTTAAATCACATATCCCTATTCCTAGTATGCTCATTTCATTGTTTTATGGCTTATTATGTCTTGTTACATTGTCATTTTCCCTTTTTTTCTTTCCTGTCATAAGTTAGCATCTTGATTTTATGATGTGAAATATGACAACTGAGGTTGATCCACAATACTTCAAAATGCTATATTGCTTTCTTTGGTTCATTTGTCAGAGACAACGCTATCGACAGTATTATCTCTCACAATAATACTGTCAGAGTGAAAACAATTTGTGTGGAACAATACGTGTCCCGAAATTCACTTAAAAGGTTGTGCAACAGAGTTTTAGCCACACCTAATACCAGTACCTGATTTCTCAAAATATGTTGAGTAAAGCAGTGTTCGAACTCATCGCCTGGTAGTTGAAAGGAAGGGTGGACCAACAATCCATATAGTTTACAATTCTAAAACTTTTAAAGCTCACTTAAACGTAGCGTCCGTCAGCAATTCTTTCACATAAATTGTTCACCTATAGTTTTTAGTAATCTTTTCACATTGTTCATCTTTTTGGTTACCCCATAATTATTTACATTCTAAGGTATTACCATTGCGGGTTGATACAGACAACATATTGTGTAAAGAAATTGTGACTGGTACTGAGTGATGTTCTAGGGTGAAATGAAAATTTGGACAGCAATCGGCTTCGAAGAAGAAACCAACAGGTTTACGGCCTCGTGTTCTATCAAATCAGCTACCACGTCCAACTGCTGATCACATTCTCATTTCACTTCAATCATCAAGGGTTTTGCCTAACTACCATAAGCAATCGTGACGCCCTACTATCACTTGATCATATTCACACTGGCTGCCTAGTCAGGATTTCTTATCCCAATGCATATGTAAGTGAATTAGAGAGAGGGAGCATCATATTGGTAGATCAGTGGAGTGGACACATGGTGGTTGCTGGTTTGAAGCCAACCGTGGTTCAAATTTTCATTTTACCTTTAGTTATCACCCAGTATCAATACTAGTCTGCTAAATTATGGCTATCTTAGATTTTAATTACCAGTTATCTGAATTACTCGTAATTTTTATTTACTGAAAGTTGAATTGTACTGATTATTAAATTTTTGAAAACACTGAACTTCATGTAATAATTTTGGAAGAAATCTGTCCAGAAAACATTATCGAGAAGGCAATCTCAAAGAAACAGACTAAACGGAATCATTCTAGGTCCAATCTTTCTTCTGGGTACTTATAATAATAATCGATTTATTCCGAATAATATGTGATTTTTCAACAAATTCACTCCTAGAACAATAATTTCAGATGAGATGGTTAATACATCTGGATGATGTCAATAGTAACAGTATTTAAGGCAATAATTTGAAATAGCCAGCTTTTTCTGTCTGGATGGACGTCTGGTCCATAATAAATAATTAACAGAAATAGAAACGTAATTTTGTTTTATGGTGGTTCATTCAGACGGTACAAAAATCTGCAAGTCAAATTTTGTTCACCGGAAACTCCATTTTTATATAAGGTCACATTTTCCTCTGCTTTTTTATTGATTTGATAAACGGAGAGTTGGAAACAGTTTGAAAATGTGCAAGAGTATATGATACGTTCAAAAGACATATTTAGATGATTAAAACAAATTGATAGAGAAGAAGATGATGAAAAATGTTTGATAGAGAAATTTGATAGCCTAAAGTTCATACAGGTAGCCGTTAGAAATAAAAAAAGTTATTTAGAATTCTAAACTTTACGTATTGTTCACATACATGAATGAAACAGTACGTAGTTTACATTACAGAAACATTGAAAGTCTTCTGAAAATGAAGGCATAATAGTCTTAAAAGTATTTATTATTGAAACAGTAAAATTCGATCAATTTAACACTTGTATTAGTTTTGTATTTTTGAGATGAATGGGGATTTTTAATTTAGAAGTAGTATTCATCATGGACTGACATCAGTTGGGGAACCATTGAAAATCTGGGGCACCGGACAACTGTTCCGTCCTAGTATGGGACTCCTCAGCAGTAAGCAACCACCACCTGGCTAGGGGTTGAACTCACGACCTTCAGGTTCCACGGCGAACATGTTAACCATTCAGCCACTGGGTTGGTCTCCATTGGTTCACAATTTCCAACTTTGTCAATTCACAACATAGCGCGACTGTCACCGAAGGTTTTCAGTTAGCATCCACTTGACTTTCGACTGGTTGACCCCACAGGTCACGGCTTCTCATTAGAACTTCCTAACATCTATCTGGAAGCAAGTCACTAATGAGCACTATAGAGTAATGTATTTTTGAGATGAATGGGGATTTTTATTTAGAAGTAGTATTCATCACGGACTGACATCAGCTGCGGAACCATTGAAAACCTGGGAGCCGTGACCTGTGGGGTCAACCAGTCGGAAGTGAAGTGGATGCTAACTGAAAACCTTGGGTGACAGTCACGCTATGTCGTGAATTGACAGAAGTTGGAAATTGTGACCCACTGGAAACCGACCCAGTGATTGAATGGTTAAGGTGTTCACCGTGGAACCTGAAGGTCGTGAGCTTGATCCCTAGCCGGGTGGTGGGTGCGTACTGCTGAGGAGTCCCATACTATGACGAGATAGTTGTCCAGTGCCCCCAGATTTTCAATGGTTCCCCAACTGATGTCAGTCCATGATGAATACTACTTGTATTAGTTGTTTTTTTCGTTGTTATCAGAATCATTCAGAAAGCTTTAAAAAAAAATGATAACTATTCCTTTTTAATATTTTGTTGGTTCATACTTTTGAAAGTTTTTTTTCTTGACTGAAATATGCATTCGCTTTGAAAACTGTGCAATTATACATGAATGTATAAGAAAAACTTGAGAGTAGAGAGAAAAAAAGTCTATTGTATTTGAACTGTGTGGTCTATTAAACATTGGATGATATTGATCCGTTTTTCTTGAATTCATCATGAAATATCATTAAATAAGACACCTTTCTCTAGTTAGTAACCATTTGTCAATAATAATTAAATAATGCTGGATGTTAGATGATCTACTGTACTAAGGCTAGTTATAAATAATTAATAGAGTATATCTTTTTCATATCTTCTTATCTTTTTCAACTGACTAACATGAACTAGCATAGATCACTGAAAATCATTAGGAATTTTAAATAGGTGGATTGCATCACCATGGGATGATAATGTTGTTACTTATAAGAATAGCACCTGTCACTAGGAGACTGATACATCCAGTTGACTAGTGGGTC
Organism: Heterobilharzia americana; assembly: GCA_944470555.2. NCBI lineage: Eukaryota > Metazoa > Platyhelminthes > Trematoda > Strigeidida > Schistosomatidae > Heterobilharzia > Heterobilharzia americana. Next base: position 52,787,938 of record OX104128.1, read on the forward strand.
CTTAATAGAACGAAGTACTCATCCTGGATCTCACTGCTAACCATAAGTCATCACTACTATCAAAGTAACTTAATACTAAATAACTTTCAAATAAGGAACCATTTAAGAAGATGGTGACTGGGATATTGAAACAAGACTGATCTTAGGTCATAACTATGATTATCAGCAATCCGAGAGATTTTTTAAATTTCTACGTTCAATCCTTTGAAGCAGAGCATAGATTGGCAACCAACTGGATCTTTACCTCAACTTCATCGGTTTTGAAAAGGCTTTCGACAGCGTCGACCGAGAAGTAATTTGGAAATTGTTTCCTCAGTAAAGTTTTAGTGCCAAAAACCTTTATCAACCTCATTCAACAGCACCTATATGCTATATGATGATGGTGCTACATGTTAAGTGATTCATAATGGAAAGCACGTTGATGCCTTTGAAGTGAAGATAGGGAGGAGTAAGACGAGGTTGCCGCCTACTGTTACCTATGATCTTCCTGATTGTGATTGACTTGACTGGACTGGATGATACAAGAAACTGTGAGGAGTTGTGATAAGATGGGTATACACTGGCTGGACCGATGAAAAGACTCCTGAAGAAGATTTGGATTCCACCGCCGATGATGATTTGCCTAATGTCTTGTCGCACAAACTCGAAGTTGTACAGGTGAAAACTAACTAGTTGGCAGAAGATGCAGGGCAGGACACGGCAGAGAAGACGGGGCTTCCTTTGGGTGAACGTAGAGAAGACAGAGGTGATGAGGATACCTAACCAACAACAACAAGCACCAATCACCATCAACGGGAGGAATGTAAATGAAGCTATCTCTTTCACCTACCTACCTAGGCACCATCATCTCAACCGCAGGCAGTAGCACAGATGAGGATGTCGATGGCAGGATCGGAAAAACAGCAAGATAGCCATTCTTTCATTAATGTGAAATCAGTGTGAAGATCTACTGCACTGCGCTCAGCTTAAAGAACAAAATCCGCATTTTCAACACTAATGTCAATCAAGTCAGTGCTTCTATATGTTTCATTAGGAACCCAAGAGACAAATAATAATAATATCCAATGACTTTCTACTTACTGATTTTGCGTTCGAATTAAAAAGTGGTATTTTGTATGTATAGACATGTAATATGACCCCACATGTTTATTGCAATCTCGCCAAAAGTTCAACACGTCTGAATACTCGTCAAATACTAAAGCATTACTATGTAAGACAATAAAAATACATTTCATCAAATTTTTCCCTTAAATAGCCTGATTTTCGTTATTCAAGCCTAAACACTGTCATAAGCCAACTGAAGTAGAGGTAGGATGAGAAACTCATGATTTGTTGTATCTAAAGGAGAAGACTAGAGCGTTAACTGTTTTTTTCGTTGTCGTTTGAACTCATATGAGCAGTAATAATCCTCCAGCTTCAATGCAAATCAGATGACTGAATTCGATTACTGATAGAAGTGTTAAAGTGAACAATTGCATAGCATTCAATTTCAACCTATCCTGTATCTATACTGTACACGTCTATACTATGCCTCTAATGTCACCTTTGATTCGATGTTCACTTTCAATGATTTCTCTGATAATTCTACACCCAAATAAACCTAATCAGTCTGCAAAATAATGACAAATTCCCCTTTAATTGATAGATGATAATCTCTGTCTGTGGATTTTTGTGCATGGGCATTTTATGTCTCTAATTTTGATATTTCTACTTCCATAACAAAACCTCTCAAATGTTATTAACTGCTTTTATTAGAATGTCTTTCTTAATTACACTTGATAAATTCAATTGTTTCATAAACAAGCAAAAGTTATCTCATTTTGTAATTGTACTTTTATATGGAAAGAAGATAATATATATAGTGCATATATGTATGTATTGTGCTTTCTTCTTTTTTCTGTATACGATCAAAAGACAGCCAAAGGATCAATAATGAACTATTCACTCATTCAGTCAATCATAGTGTATACAAAAGTTATAGTTTGGAAAGAAAACACCTCATATATAGTAAAGTACACTGATCTCATTGATTAGAGTGTATAAAAAGTATTTTGTACAATAATGCATAATCAATCTTATTTTCTTTGAAAATTACATCATCATTAGTAAAGAGGAAAATTCTATGAGGAAATAAGGATAGAAAATTGATGAAAAGTAATAGTACCAGTTCCTTTGCTAAAAGAACTTCTTTGTTTCAGAAATTGAAGAAGCAGAAAAGATGTGCTCACATCTTTGTGGAGTTGAATAATATAAGCTATAGGGTGGAAAAACTAGCTAAAACATCAGCGGATAGTTTGAACATATTGAACTAGTTCATGGAAGGTATTTAAAGGTCATCACAGGTCATACGCACATTAGAATCAATTAGCCTTCTCAATAGATTTGCTGAAAATGCATTTACACTGGATGATAATTGAAAGTGAAATGAACCACTACCGGATTTGAACCAACGAACCAACATCGGGCCGGAAACCCTGTGATTGCTGTTTCGAACCCAGCCGCTGTCCAAATTTTCATTTCACCTTCAGTCATCACCCAGTAACAGTACTATTCTGCCAAACTGCAGTTATCTTAGGTAGTCAAATCATAATCAGTATATTCCTCCCCCTTTCTAATTCAGTTACATTTGGATTGGGATAAAAATTCCTGACTAAACAGGCAGTGTGAATACGATCAAGCGATGGTGACGCGTCACGAATTCACATGGTAATTGAAATGAAATAAAAATCTGGTCACCAGTTGAACCTCGTAGTTCAGTTGGTAGAGCATCGGACCGGAAACCCTGTGGTCGCTACTTCAAATCCGACTGCAGTCCAAATTTTCATTTCACCCTCAATCATCACCCAGTATAAATACTAGTCTACCAAACTATGGTTATCTCAGATAGTCAAAATGATAAAATTAACCTGTAATGTGTTATTATCATTTCAAGTAAACTCATTACTATAGAAATTAGGTAGAATGTTTTCTACTGTATACATGTTTCTCTTTTACCTTCAATCATTTCACAATTAGCAGAAAAATACAACTATTTAATAGAGATAGTACAATACCATTTCATTTCCTCTCGTTTATTAGATTTATAAGAGAATTAGATTGCATAATGTTCCCTTGACAAAGTGCTTTCAATCAAAGAAATCACTAATATAACATGGGAACTTTGTCACAGGATAATATTTTTGTGTTTCTGTTATCATATATATATATATATATATATATATATATATATATATATATATATATATCACAGTGTAAAAGAATATTATTTATTAAAAGTTAGGTTATTTGTATATTTATTATTATTATTATTACTTGTCCCTTGGGTTCCTAGTGGAATACAGAGGTTCAGTAGCACGTCTCCATTCCACTCTCTTCTCTAAAATCTTTTGAACCTGCCTCCACAACAGCCCACAAGCTCTCATTTCTTCCTCACATCATCTCCTCCATGTCACCCTCACCTCACACACCAAACTCGTCGCTTCCCATCTGGGTTCCACTCGACGGCCTGGCCTGGTTCGTTATGTTCCCAGTCGGTCTTCTCAGTGAATGCCCAATCCATCTCCACTTCCTTCCAGTGCATATTTGTAGAGCGATAGGTTCTTGGTTGGTTCAGTAACAAGCCAGTGTAGGCAGTTGTTGATGAATGTTTGTAGTTTGGTGGAAGTGGTTTTCGTGACGCGCCAAGTTTCTGAGCCATCACATAGCAACACTGACTTTACATTGGTTTTGAAAATCCGGATGTTGTTCAGGCTTTATGCTGTTTGCAATGCAGTAGATCTCCACAGTGATTTCAGATTAGTTCAGGAAGGCGTGTCTTGCTGTGTCTTTCCGATCCTGGCTGACTTTGACGTCCTCATCAGTGCCTGTGCTGCCTGTAGTTGAAACGGTGCTGCCTGGATAGGTGAAAGAGGCTACTTCCTTTAAGTTTCTCCCGTTCATGGTGATAGGTGCTTGTTGTTCATGCTGTTGTTGGCTGGGTATCTTCATCACCTCCGTCTTCTCTGCATTCACTTGAATTCCCTTTTTCGCTGCTTCTTCTGCCAGCTTGTTGGATTTTGCCTGTAGATCTTCACGTTTGTGTGACATCAGACACAAGTCATCGGCGACATCGAAATCTTCTAGGATCCTTTCCCCAGTCCAGCCAGTGTATCCCCCTCTCCTCGCTCCTCAATGTTTGCTGCATGGTCCAGTCCAGTCGACCACAATCAGGAATATCGTGGGTGATAGTAGACAGCATTATCTTACTCCTGCCCCTTTCTTCACTTCAAAGGCATCACTAAGCTTCCCATTTTGAATTACTTTGCATGTGGCGTCTTCATATAGTCGTTGAATGAGGTTGATAATGGTTTGTGGTATTCCATAGTGTTGGAGCAGTTGCCAAATTACTTGTCGGTCGATGCTGTCGAAAGCCTTTTCAAAGTGGATGAGGTTGAGGTAGAGGTACATTTGACTGCCATTCTATACTCTGTTCTATGATGATGCGTAGTGTAGCTTTGCAATTTGGTTCGCACATGATTTGTACTTCCTGAATCCAGCCAGCCTGTTTGGGTATTAGTCTTGAATCCAGCGCATCCTTTAAAAAATATAAATTTATACAGAGGAACAATGAAAAGCTTAAATATTTTTATAATTTCTTAAGATAAATTTATCAAAAAATTCTTTTTTTTTGTCACTACTTTTGTAGTTCATGTAGTCAACCGGTTTCAATGTCCAGTGGGCAAGATTGTGGTTCCACTACTGGCCTTATTCGAAATACAAACTCATCAAGTATACCTACAAGTACTACAACAGCACCAGTAACCGGATCTTTAGGTCAAACGCAGCTTCGACTTCCTGGCAGTTTAAGTGGTATTCTATCATCTAGTTCTTCATTAACAGGTTTAAATGCCTCAAATTCGAATACTAGTCAACAGGGTTGCACTACCGGTTCTATTAGTACTTCATCTGGACAATTAGTTCAGGGTCTTGAATGTCTACGACTGAATACATCAGTTACTTCTAAGAATGTGATTAATAATTCCACACAAGTGCTACTTGATCAACAACAGTTGCCTAAACCTCACAGAGTTCAACAGCCTCAATTCATTTTATCCACAAATTCTGGAATAGTTTATGGATCAAATATTAATCCTGCTGCAACACGATTGGTAGGTACAGTGTTACCCGCTACACCTCAACCTGGTAATCAACATTCACATCAAGGGAGCATGGATAGTGGAGTAGGCCAGTCATTAACAGGTCAATCAAATCCTAGTGCTAATCAAACTCCTGAGCATACTGTTATGCTTTTTTGTGACGCAAGTAAGTTGAACATTTCAACTTCTCATAGTTTTTATTACTGGTAAATTTTTTTAAACTAATCGAATTTCAAAAATTATTCAGTCAGATACGAATTCCTGGCTTGTTATTGGCTCACTTTAAGATGGGAACCAGTAACCTATAAGTCAATAAAGTAAGTTGTTAGGCGAAATACTTGCTGAAAAATGTGAATAATGGTCACGTTAATCATGAATAGCTTACCGTTGAAAATATGAGCTATTGGATGACCATATACTGACTGCGAAAGCTGACGGTGCTGAGCTATATCCCACACAAAATCATTGTTATGAACTACTGAAGCTTTTTGGGCTAGTAAGCAAAAGCTGTTCGTTGCCTTCAATTTTCTAATGATCTCATAATTATCATTTCGACTGTCTGAGATATCCATGGTTTGGCAGACTAGTTTTGATACTGGGAGATGATTAAAGGTGAAATGAAAATTTGGACAGCAGCCAGAAACCTAGTGGCTGCTGGTTTGAGTCTTACCACCGTCTAAATTTTCATTTCACTTTTAATCATCACCCAGTATCATGCAGTTGACATCATTCCATGATGAAAATCATCTTGAAACCAATCAATTCCCTATAAATAAACTAAACAATTAAGTAAAACATATGATAATAAAGCAGAATACCCTGTTTTTACAAAAGTATTTGTCAATAATTTATTTCATTGAAGTAATAGGATTATGCAACTTATGTAGACAGATAGGCTGAAGGCAAGTAATAATATGTCAGCATACTGTTCATATGATTATACTAATGTTTTCATCTAGATTAAATAGATGATTCATCAAAGATAATTAACTCTGATATAACATTAGGTATTAATATTATTATCAGCTTGACTATCTCAGATAATCGAAGTGAAGACAGGAGTGAAACAAGGTTGCCTACTATGCCCCATGATATTCCTGATTGTGGTCGACTGGATCATGCAGCAAACAGTAGGCAGCGAGAAGAGGGGGATACGCTGGACGGCGGAAAAGAACCTAGAAGACTTGGATTTCGCCAGTGATGACTTGTGCCTAATGTCACATAAACTTGAAGATCTGCAGGCAAAAACTCACAAGTTGTCAGAAGAGGCGAGGCAGGGCAGTGAAGACGGGACTTCAAGTGAATATAGAGAAGACAGAGGTGATGAAGATACCGCACCACCACCATCAACAACAACAACAAACTCCAGTCACCATCAATGGGAGAAACTTAAAGGAAGTAACCTCCTTCACCTATCTAGGAAGCACTGTCTCAACTACAGGCGGGACGGACGAGGACGTCAAAGTCAGAATCGGAAAAGCAAGACAGGCGTTCATTTTCCTGAAACCAGTGTGGAGATCTTCTGCACTCAGCATGCGGAACAAGATACGGATTTTCAACACCAATGTCAAGTCAGTGCTCCTGTATGGTTCAGAGACTTGGCGCGCCACGAAAGGGATTTCCAATAAACTACCGACATTCATCAACAACTGCCTACACTGGCTCGCTACTGAAGATCAGATGGATTACCAGAATAATGAGAATAAGCAACAAGGAGATCTGGGAACGAACCAACCAAGAACCTGTCACCCAACAAATATGCAGGAGGAAGTGGAGATGGATTGGCCATGCACTGAGAAGGCCGACTGGGGACATCACGCTTCAGGCCAGTCACTCGAGTGGAATCTCCATGGGAAGCGACGAGTTGGACGTCGGAGGGTGACATGGAGGAGGTCGTGCGAGGAGGAAATGAGAGGTTGTGGGCTGTCGTGGAACCAGGTTCAAAAGATCTCAGAGAACAGAGGTCACTGGAGACGTGCTACTGAATCCCTATGTTCCACTAGGAACCCAAGGGACTAATAATAATATAATAATAATAATCTCAGATAATCATGATTTGGTAGATTAGTGTAGACACTGGATAATAATTGAAAGTTCAATGAAAATCTAATATTCAACAGGATTCGAACAAGAAACCTCTGGGTTAGAAATCTGGATAATGTCATAAACTATCAATAACCTGTAGGCAGGTATATTTTTATTTATCAAGCAAATTTAATAAATCCTTATTTCGTTTTGTTTAGCTACAATAAGGCATTATTGTCATTTTTGTCAATGTTACCAGTTGCTTAAAAAGAAGAATAGTAAAATTCTGTTTTCATTCTCATCAGTGTGAGAAATGTATACAGATGAAAAATAAGATGGATGATATGCTTATGAGTTATGATGAACAGTAAAACTCAGAAAGTTTCATATCATTAAATAATACTACATTTTATTATATTTGGAATTAATCTTCATAGCAACAAATATGAGTAGAATAAAAAATACTCTCCATCTAAGGAAAATCGACTGACTGACTGACTAACTGACGGATAAATTCAGTGTGAAACCTTGCACATAGGTAAGTTGGCTCAAGTTGCCATACTTCACAGTAGTACAAAAAGACCAAGGGGATAGAAAAGGAATGATGTTAAAGTAGACAAAGTTGTGTGAGAGAAAAAACAATCTGAAGATCACGGTTATTGAGAATATTGAAGCTTTAAAAGATGTCAAGCAGTGGGTAAATCTGCACCAATGTGACCGACTTTCAGCCATATCACCAAAAGTTCTCAACCACTCATTCCTTTTGTCTCTAGGACCCCAGCTAGATTGTCTACGTCTCCCATTATGGTTCAGGCCAAGAGTAAGAGATTTCATCGGCTGGTGGCATACCTTGATCTAGCCACTCTGAACCCTCTTCTAACCTAGTCCAACTTACATCAACATGACTCTTCAAGGTAGACAGTGACTCAGCATGCGCAACATATGTCCATTCCAACTCAGCAGATGAAAATTCATCAATTGACTTGCCAGTCTTGCTTAGTGCCCTTCGCCTGGTCTCAACATTGCTCACATGGGGATTTCAATCAACACGAGCAATACTACAAAGACATATTTGATCAAAACCCAGTAATTATTCCATGTTTTCTACTTTCAACGGCCATGTCTCACAGCGGTATAACAAGTCAGAAGGTCAGCAGCACAGTATACTCGTTCTTTGCTAGATAGCTGGATATCTGGCCGGCACCACGCGTGATGCCAAATGGACCTTCTGTATCCAAGCTGGGGTTTGTCAGCAACCAGCTTGTGTGGCTGGCTGACGAAACTCCCAAAGTAAATGAAGTGGTCGGCATATTCCCCTACTTCACTTCTCATCATTAAACGGATTATTTACAGCAGACCAGTTTTGGATCAGCATCTCACATTTGACAGGTGTTAGGCGCAAGCCAAACATGGTCACATTTCTGGATTTTATCAGCATCTTCACCTAGCGGGACAGAGGAGAGTAAAACAGATCAAAAACCTTATATATATATATATATATATATATATATATATATATATATATATATATATATATATATATATATATATATATATAAAGAGAGAGAGATTTCATTTTGCATAGTAGTTCTGACACTGGTAAGACATTATATTTTTGGATTTTATATTAGCAAGTGTAACTCAGATTCGATACATGGTATTGCAATTCAGCTTCACAGACTTAGCGGACTACCGGTCTAAGGTTAGTGTTTAGCGACCAAAGTAGTTCTGTTTCTAGGGATACATTTCTTCTCAATTCAGTACCTTAAAAGTAATAACCTTTTAAATTTGTAACTTAGTATGAATCGACCTGCACTTTTCCTTATTTCTTCATCTGAATTATGGAAGATAGATACAAGCATCATTAGTACAGAAGTTGGTATCATCCTGTATTTTTTATTGCAGTATGATGTAGATGATAATAACTAAATAAGAAGGAACAATCAATGTAAAAAGTAAGGGAATACAAATATCCATTTCTACTATACTAGTAACAGCAAATGGAAAGCAAAATATAAAAAAAGACAATGAGAGATACATTGAATGGCAACCGATTTCATGTTGTTCAGTCTGAGTGCTGACTGAATTCCATTGATTATTTTTGCTGTTCCCGAATAGCTCTGTGGTAACATCGCTGACTACAACACTGGATGACGTATGTTTGGATTCCAGAGGGGATAACAGTTCCTTCGAGGTTGCAAATATACCTCACTGACAAGAGCCAACAAACGCGAAACCTAAGTCAGGCAGGACTTCCTACCGATTACCTCGAACCAACTAACAATAAAAAGTATATAACCATATTTTTAGTTTCCCAAGTCAACTAAGGTATACCCACTTTGATTCCTAGGTCCAGGACAATTATCTTAGGTCTTTCATTAAAGTCAGCAGAGACTAAATTGTGAAATAGTGGAGAATATTTGTAGCTCAGGTGGACGGTCTTGGTTGTATTATGTTCTCTGACCTAAGTTGTTTAATCGTGAAACTTTCATCCTCTTTCTAGACGCATCAGCCTACCATACATAAAGAATATATCAGAAATCATGACAAGATTAGTGAGACCTCTTGAAATTGGTGTGGCCATTCATAAACCAACAAATTCCCTCCGAACCCTATTATGCAGACCAAAGAACTCAATAACCAAAAAAGACAAACAAAGTATCATTTACAAAATCAACTGAAATAACTGTAGTCAACACTACATTGGACAAAGTGGTTGCCCTCTTCATCTTCGTCTACATGAACATCAACTGGATATTAAACGTCACAACATTTCATCACTCATTTCGATGCATGTGAATAATTATGGACATAAGTTCAATTTTGACAATATAAAAATCTTGGACAAAAGAAACATAAAGAATACGAGAGAATTCCTAGAAGGTTGGGATTCAGACCAATCAGCAATCAACAAATGTGTAGATATAGACTGAATCTACCAACCACTAAGAAAAATGCTAAACGACAGAAAGGTCAGAGGTGAAGCAGAGGAACAGACGACAGGAACATCTATGCGGTCAATGACACAACAATCAAAGGCAACAACCAGTCACAAACCAGTTCGTCAGGGCAAGCTACTAAATCCCTCACGGAGAACTACTGACAGCTCACTTCATACTGAAGTTAATACTGATGTTGTGTAGAATGACGATAAAAGCTCCACCACTAAACGACTTAGCTCAGAGAACACAATACAACCAAGATTAAATCGTTTAACTCTTCTCCTAAACAGAAACACAAAGACAAGACGGTCATCATATGTATACAGGACTATTCAAATTGATTATAACCCTCAACTGAAGAGTGATTGCTAGAATAAGTATTCTCTGGCGCAGCTGCCTTTGACACTTTAACACCTAAACTGTAATGCAAAGCCACTTAGATTAAGGATTACATTACATTATTTAATGAACAAAAGTAATTCAGCTCTACGAAGTAAAATACATGACATGTATTACTGTCTACTGAATATGATCTATGGCTCTATGGCATTAAACCCCTAAATTGACTTTTAATTCAATAGCTTTTAGTCTTTTTTTACCTTGAAAGGAATCTTATAGATGTATAAGAAATAGACAGTATATTTACATCTTGAATCAATGAAAATAGAAGTAAAAATAAGCTTTCAGTAAACACATTCAAATATCATTTACGTTCTTAACTAAGGCAAAGTTATTTTTTAGTGATATGATAACTTTTATATCTGTATTGTTAATTCAACTGAAATAATTGGTCACCATTCAGATATGAACTCTTGTATGAATGCCTCGTTATTGTGTTGGTATTTTTCAAATTTGACAGTAGTGATAAATAGTGATTGGTAAGTCTTTGATTCCACTGATAACTACATATTCATCATTAAGTGTAAATTAGTCATAATTAGAAATGTAAGTAATAACTACATAAAGATACATTGGAAATTTAAAATAAAGTTGGTTTGTAGTAGCATATGCTTTATCACATTGCTTTCTTAAGAATAGACTCATCATGATTACCAATCATTATTACCATTATTATTATTATTATTATTATTATTATTATTATTATTATTATTACAATAAACCATGTTATTATTGTTGTCATAATGTAAGCGTTGTACACGTGTTCAATCATCATAATAGTCAGTCAGTAATACACTATGTTGTATTGATTAAACTCAATGACTTTATGAAGGTGTAAGGTTTAACTATCATCGTTTTTATTCGTAGATAGACTTAACAGTGCTTCATTTCATTATGAATATCATTTTTGTTTTTGAGTTGGTGAAACACTTTCCCTTGATGCCTTGTTTTAAATAATATTCTTTAAAAAAAATAATAAAAACTTATTTCTAAAATCTTATATCACTTTTCATAAGAAGATATTTAACATGTGGTAATAAAGTGATTGCATACATTTATTGTGTACACAAGCATAAATGCATAAATGGCTACTTCATGTGATGAGTTATTAGCATACTTAGAAGAGTAAATACTTATAAGTTAGATAGTAACAATGAGAATTGGCTGGCAGTGAATTTCTTCACCAGCTTTACTTCCAATTTGGGTCTCTTCAATTAGACTTATATACCTTCCAATGAATGATGCTATCCGAACTAAGACATGAACGTAGGACCGATCGATCTGAACATAAGAATGCTATCCACTAGGCAACCGAGTCATGATAGACACTACTTGTACAAAGGGGATATTTTTATAACATTATTACTTGTATTTTCCCCTTGTTGACTGGACCAAATTGATTCAAGCAACAACATAATTACACATTGTATTATTAAAATAAACTGGTTATATTCTATCCGAAGATTTTTGGAGGTTTATTAATTGATTTTAGGTTGGAATTCACCATGGACTGACACTACTTAGAGGAACGTTGGAAGGGTGAAGCACTAGACAGCTGTTTCGTCCTGGTATGGAACTCCTCAGCAGTTTGTGTCCATGACCTGTGACCAGTAGAGTGAACCGAGTCGAACATGAAAACACTTACTCAACGACCACATTAGATGAAGGCTGCGCTATATCGTGAACTGACATAAGCAGGAAATAAGGAGCACTGGACTACCACCCAGTGGGTCAATGATAACGTGTTGACCATGGAACCTGTAGGTCCTGGGTTCATTTCATGGCATGGTAGGGTCATGGGAGTGCACTATTGAGAAGTGCTCCCAGGTTTCCAATGTTCTTCCAACTGATGTCAGTCCATGATGAATTCCAACCTAAATTGGTTACAGATTAGAAACAGTTTAGGAATAGATTGTCCACACTGAAATTCCTAATATTATTTAATTGTGATTAGTTACTAATTAGTTAAATAATTATTTTATTTTAGATGGTTGGTAAATGAAGTAGGCAAAACAATGAATTTAAAAATAAAACTTCGAAAAGTAACTAATTCAACTCAACTTCCTATTTCGACCTAGGGAACATGAAACTACCGAAATCAGGTTATCCAAACTAACCTTTTTAACTATGTAAAATCAAGTTGATAGTAATGATGGATAGTGGCTAGCAGTGGAGCCCAGGATACCCATCTCGTCCTATTTGGGACTCTTCAGCTGGATGTATCTGCTTCCCAGTGAGCGATGTTATTCTCACTGGGATTCATACTCAGGAGTGACGGCTTCAACTGTCAGACAGTTATCCAGTACACCACCGAACCACAATAGCCACTTCTTGTGCGATGCGTATAGTTTTAGGATAATTTGCTTGTATTATACCATCGTTGATTGTTTACTGTCTATCTTAGAAAATAAGACTACCTGAATCATTTTTAGTTAGTAGACGACTCTGAGAATGGTAAATAAATTTCCAAAGATAATTTTAGTTACAGTGGAACTTAAAACGATAGTCTCCGATTCAATATTTTACTGCCTTACTTATTGACGTATTATAACTATCTGAAACTCTATATGACTAGGGTAAAACTGATTTGTGGTTAGAATCTGGGTCCCTTAGTTGAGTAGATAGAAGACTTGATGATTAAAATAAGAGGCTATTAATATGAATCCATATACAATTCTAACTTGTCATCACTTTTTTATTTGTTATCTTTATACTTAAAACAGTTATATACATGGGATTAATTATGGATTGTAAAGCGTAGAAATCACCGTAGCTAATTCATTGAGATATGTAATAGCAATATAACATTCAACTGCTAATTGGTTAGCTGTAGTCAATGTTTATCAATTAAATTTCCAATGTAATATGATACAAGACTGTCTACATTGTAATCTGTAAGCAGGATATAACATTCTTCAAGATTCAGGATAGACTGTAGTAGTAAATATTAAAAATAAGGACAAAATTTCAGTGTAATGCTTCCTGTCGATTGAATTCTTACGTTGGAAAATTAGTTCACATGTCTGTGATATGATTTACTTTGTTGATGTATATGTTATGCATTATTTTTTTCTACATCTAAAAGACCAAGTTTCATTCAAATAAACATTGATATCATGGATAACAAAACAATATATGCTAATAACATATGGACATGGTATTTTTAGCTCATACCAATCAACTTTTCCCTTATACATATGTGCAAATTTTATTTTCATTATTAAATAAACTACCAAGAGAAAAACTTATTGCAAAAAAAACAGCGGGAAGTATTAAGTCTTTATAACTTCAGTCACCACTTTTATATATCTTTACAGTGACTTGATAGAACCTGTAATATGTAAAGTGGACGTGTGTATAAATACCTTCAGATCCCACCATTAATGGTTACTGATTTTCTCTGTAAATAGAAAAGGTAGTAATAGAACAGGTGTATTTACAACGTTAATGGTAACGTCGAATAACATATACAAATTAGAAGGTTTATGTACATATTACAATGACCTTGACTATCTCTAGGCCTACTAGGTGTAAAATCTATTGATTTTTCATCTCTTCAACCAGCCTGATACTTACACTTTAGTGTTATTGCTTGTATTACACCGTCTTTGATTGGACTGAATTGATCAGTCTTTGTTGGCATATGGGCTTCTGTGCGGATGCCTTGATAATGTCTCTCTTTTAACTATGTATAATAATGATGGGCGGTGGCTAGCAGTGGAATCCAGGATACGCATTTCGTTTGAAGCGATCGCTCCCGAGTCATAGTTCTGGTGAGAACAATATCACTCACCCGGAAGTAGGCACATCCAGCTGATGAGTCACAAATAGGACGAAATGCGCATCCGAGATTCCACTGCTAGCCACTTCCTATCATTTTTATACATAGTTAAAAGAGAGGCAATATCAAGGTGTCCGCACAAGAGCCCATATGCCAACAAAGACTGATCAATTCAGTCCAATCAACGACGGTGTAATACAAGCAATAATACTAAACCTATACACGTCGCATAAGAAGTGGCTATCATGGCTCGATGGTGTAGTAGATAACGCTCTCGCATTTGAAGCGATCGCTCCAGAGTCTGAGTTCCAGTGGGAACAACATCACCCACCGGGAAGCAGGTACATCTATCTGACGAGTCCCGAGTAGGACGGAATGCACATCCTGGACTCCACTGCTAGCCACTTCCCATCATTACTGATACTTACACTTTGCTTCATGTATTTTTTCCCGAAAACTTCGAAGTAAAGCGATTTGTTGGAAAAAGCTTTAAGGGTTTACGGCTACTTATGAAGATTTTGGTAATCTTATTCCACACTATAAGAGAAACATAAACTGAAATTAGCTGAATAATACAATAAATTTCACATAGAGCATGAATGAAAAGATAAACATTTTCACTAGTATTAAGATATCGAGTTAATTATTCAGCTATGAAGTATGCCCGGTAAAGGATAAAAATGCAAACGTTATAGTAATCGATATTTTAAGACTGTAGGTGACATGGTTGAGAAATAATCTGAGTTGCGTAGATTTATGCAGACATCATCTTCATCATAATCATCATACTGAATTTTATTATTGTCTTATTCGTCCTTACTCTGTTATCGTAACTTCCTACGACTTTTCACTACTTTCTTCCTTCTTTCTCTATCTGTTATCTGGGTGCATTCTCGCTTGATGGGTTGATTTTGAGGTGTGGCAACTTAGATCATTTCGCGATAATGCCAGGTCACACATTCATGTTCATCAAATGACTGAATAAAAATTACAGATAATAGATTAAATATACCTTTACAGGTTCTTGATAGGCGTTGAAACTGTTGACTGGATTCACTACTCTAAGTGGTAACGACTGAGTTTGTACATTCCCATCCACTGAAATAGTGTAAATAAGCGTTAGACATACTAATCTATTACCTCCTTCGATGTTCTACTCCAGCTTAAATAGAAGTAGGTTAATGAAAAGCCTGCAATAAACAGAACAATCAGGCACAAAACGAATTAACAAGATAAAAGTGATTTATTATTAACAGTTTGATGTTTTACTTCAAACAGCATTACATAGGACTAGCATTTTGAATGATTTCGGTGCAAATTATGTTCAGAAACAAATTTTCACACAGACTTAGTCCACATAAGCATGAAAACATGTCTCTCTATCGACCTAACCTTCAACAATTGAAGAGACCGTGTGGAAGTGACTGACAAAATAATAAAAAATGCGAGAACGCTAGTAACATAATGAGACACTTAGACTGGATAAGATAAACGACTGTTCTCCTCCAACCTGATACTTCACTTTGCGGCAAAAAGCATCAGAAAAAAAACAGGCCTGTAACTATTAGGAAAATGCTTTACTTGACAAGAAATACAGCATTTATATACAGTTATTCCTCAGAAAATAAAGTCGCTAGGTCAGAAGTTGGACATTTATTCTGATTGGTCGACTATAAGACAAAGTTGTCCAATAAGATTTTTTTCTTGACCACACAGTAACTTGAAGCAAAGGTTGAGATCCAAAACTTTTACCTTGATGGCTAATGACTTGAAATATTGATTTCAATTCTGGCCGCTTCCTATGAATAATGATAATGATGGTAATGCCAGTAATAACAGTAAAACGAAACATAGTGAGTGGACAAGTTGCTTGTAAGAGTTATACCACCTCGAGTGGTAGTTTCAAAAACGATTTTCATAACATTTGCTACATGCAAACGATAAATAGTGAACTTATCTATTACGTTGAATAGTTTTAACTTTTTTGGCTCACCTATTTTTTGATGTATCTGTTTATTAGGCTTATTATTTTAATTCTCCTGGAGTTCGCATACATGTCGTTGGCTATTTGTTTTATTTTAAATTCTCCTGTCGCTTACACTTGGTGATATGTAACAGTGCAAAGCAAAATTGAAACCTGTGTAGTGCTACAATGGCTACAATGCAGCAGTAGAGGGTGTGTGTGTGTTATTTATGGTCTGTTTCAATTAGAGGTGTATAGCAGCCTCCTTGACTACATTGATTTCCTGAAGCTTTATTGACTGACAGACTTTGGGAGTCATTAACAATCAATTAAGAAAACTAGTTGACTTGTGATATAAACAGACAAAAGGGAGTTTGTACGCTAATGAAATTCTCCTTTTCTTCTTTGAAAACAAGGTTCTGATCCTAAAGCAGTGATAGATGTACTTCTGGGAATAAACACATCAGAATGGAGTTACTAATATCTAGTTGTTTTAAAACAGCATGTATAAGCTGGAGTATACAACTTAAAATTGGTTGTTCTCTCGTAACTAATCAATGTATTTAACCTGGAAGATGAATCGCGACACGAATAGCTAAATGGTAACGTCACTGACTACAACATTGAGTGACATGTGTTCGAATCTCAGGTGGGAATTCACTTCCATCGAAGTTTCATACACGCCTTACTGATGACTGCTAGAAAATACGAAATTTAGGTGAACAGCATGGTTTACTGCCAACTGCCTCTAACCAATTACTATATAACCTGGATTCAAATCTCTTTCACCATAATTTGGTTGGTTATGGCTAGCAGAGAAATCCAGGATGCGCGTTTCGTCCTATTTGGGACTCGTCAGTTGGATGTACCTGCACTGAGACTCAAACCTCGTATCTATCGCCATAGTTTGACTACTGTATTATTACTGTTGATCATTGAGCCAAACTCTTGACAACTGTTAAATGTGTCCAATATGGTCAATTGAAGTCCGGGTATAAGAACTTTGAATAATTGCTTTTTACTTATTCACTACACCTCTAAAATTTAACACCGTTTATTCAGTTGAAACAAATGGAACAATAATAAACAATCTATGTATTCAATATAAAAATTAGGTAATAATTTTTAAGAAGTTTTCAACATTACAAGAAATATATATATATATTATGTATATATAAATAATCAGGTAATTTAAAACAGTAATTTATTCATTTTTTTTCAATCTTTAATGTATATCTATATGTGGATCACGTCTTGTTTTCATCTGTACTCATTGTTGTTTTGTTTCAAACAACTAAAAGAAAGAGAAAGATTTTTGCTAGAAAAACAAACACTCAGACTAGTGGTTATACTAGCAACTATAACACTGTGATTAAATTTATTGAAGCTGTCAGTCAAAATGTTTTGGTTATTAGTATTTAAAGCCAATATATGCTTATGTATAGGTACATATGTATTGATTCTGTGTGATTATTGATCATCGTGTATTTGTGTACCCCAGGTATCAGTTACCTGCGCATTAGATCTTCGAGGAATCAACGGTGTATACATATGCATTATCATTTGACTATCTGAGATAACCATAGTTTGTTAGACTAGTATTAATACTGGGTGATGATTGATGGTGAAACAAAAATATGGACCAAGGCTGGATTCGAACCATCGACTATCGAGTTTCCGACCTGGTACTCTATCAACTGAGCTACGAAATTCAACTGGTGACCAAACTTCTTATATCACTCCAATCACCAAGAGTTTTGCTCAACTACCATATGAATCCATGACGCATTACTACTATTTGATCATATTCACACTGGCTGCCTAGTCAAGAATTTTTATCCCAATCCAAATGTAACTGAATTAGAGAGGAGGAGCATCATACTGTTTATCAATTTGATTAGCTGGAGTAGCCATGGTCTGTCAAACTTGTATTGACAACACTATTATTATAGCTTACGATACATTTTTTCATAGGGTTTTTTTAAGTTCCAACACTACTGATCATTATCTCGTTTTCTCCTCCCGATTGTTTTGCTAAATTTATTCGGTGATTATTCTTCTCTGGCAATTCCTGTTTCACACACACACACACACATGTACACTAATAAAATGATTACTTAATTTGCGTGTAAGTGAATAACTGAACTGAATGATTGTATAATCATTATGTTCACTTCACAGTAGACAAGCAACCAGCTCTCGACATTTATACACATAAATGGAAGCAGATAAAAGAATATACACATATGTATATCTATTTTTTAGTTGTAAAAGTGATTCACTATAGTAAATAATAAATAGCACATCGATAGTAATTGTTCTACATTTGTTTCATTCTCATTGCTATTTGGTAAATAATAAGAACAAATAAATCAAGACAAATAGTATACAGTCTTGTGATTGAAATATGTCGAAAATGAAAACGACAAAAAAGAAAAAGAAACGAAGATGAACATAGATGTTAGAGAATAACAGGAAAACAAGTGGTATGTTTCTGTTCTACTTCTATGCAATAGTCAAATTTCCAGATTGGTACAGTGTGACTTCACTCGTAACAGATAATGAATTCTGTCGATAGTATTATCTATAGTTTCTATAAGTTTGACGGCATCGATGAAAATAATATTGTCTCTAATAGTTTCTTAATATTATCGAATATACTGTTGCTATCAATTTTATCGATGATGATAATGAAAGTATACTGAGATTATTATTGATAAGCTTTAAGTTTACACAATCAATTGTAAACACTTGTGTTGAGATTATGAAACAAATGTTGGAAATACATTTCGATATTTCAAGTATTATGAAGAGATATTAATTGGAGAAACAACAGAAATCTAGGAGCACTGGATGACTGTTTTGTCTTAGTATGGGGCTTCTTGGCAGTGCTTACATGTGACACCGCCTTATCATCAGGGATCGAAACCAGGATGTTCATGTTCCACGACCAGCACGTTGGAGTTCAGTGAACTATATTTCTTATTTCTATCACTTCACGATATAGCACGACTATTATGCAATATAGTCCTTGAGTAATTGTCATGATGTTCAAATTGGTTGACCCCACCGATCACGATTTCTCACTGGAACTTCAGGAATCATCTCTCGAAGTTAGTCACCAGTAAGCACTAGATTAATTCAACTTGGAGGTTTGTGGGGATTGATTGGTTGATTTCAGTTCCGTATTAATCATGGACTGACATCATTTGGATAAACAATGAAAATCTAGAAGTACTAGACAGAGTCTTCGTCGTAGTATGAAGCACCTTGTGACCGATGAGGCCAGCCAAGTCGAACATGGCGATAATTACTCGACGATAGCATTAGATGGAGGTCATGCTATATCGTAAACTCACACAAGCAAGAAATATGGACCATTAGATTCCAATAAAGTCGCATTATGGCGACGTGCTTCCTGCGATACATCAGTGTCCTGGATTCCGTTTCTGACAAGGCGGGTCATCGGTGTACATTGCTGAGAAGTCCCAAAGTAGGATGGAACTGCTTCCCAGTGTTCATATTTTTTCAATGGTTCTCCAGCTGATGTTAGTCCATGATGAATACCAACCTGAAATCAATAAATAAATCCCCACAAACCTTCAAACTGTACATAGCGTACCTATAATTTCAAACGCATATTACTTACTTCTTATAAGATTGTAATTTGTTGTGTCGAATGAATCATTGAAGAAAATATAAACACTAAATTATTTGAATGTAATTCGATCCCTTAACAAATTAGATCTTGTGAATAAATAGACTATCGCATCTCATGATATTTACGTCAGTAATGTTGCTACTATGGTAATCAGCGGGTTCCTAGTGGAACATAAGGCTTCACTAGCACATCACCATCTCACTCTCTTCTCTCCAGTCTTTCCAATCTGGCGCTACGACTCCCCCACAAGCTTTCATTTCTTACTCACATCATCATCATCTCCATATCACCCTAAGATGCCCAATTCGTCGTTTCCCACTTAGGTTCCATTCAGGAGCTTGGCGCGTGATATCTCTAAACAGTCTTCTCAGTTTATTTCCAACCTATTCCCATTTTCTGATTCTGCATATTTGTTGGGCGATAGGTTCTTGTTTGTTTCATTGCCAGCCAGAGTTCCTTGTTGTTTATTATTGTTATTGTATAGAGTTGAATTATTAGATTACTGTACATTTATCAACCAATAATAAACATATTTGTTCAATTACGTATAGATTTTCTTTCATCGAAAATATTTAAACTATATATTCAACAACAAAATCATTCAATAAGTCAATATGGAATAATTTCATGTTTAACTGGGATCTTATTTCTTTCAAGTCTATAAAACACATATTATT
The DNA here is from genome assembly GCA_944470555.2 of Heterobilharzia americana. NCBI lineage: Eukaryota > Metazoa > Platyhelminthes > Trematoda > Strigeidida > Schistosomatidae > Heterobilharzia > Heterobilharzia americana. The sequence continues at coordinate 52,808,521 of OX104128.1, forward strand.
ACAGGCCTAAATACTTACTCAATATGTGATTACCTCGAAACCACAAAAGTAGAACTTTAATTCGATGGTATTCGCTGTGCAACGGTTGGTTATACAGTATATATACATATATATATATATATATATATATATATATATATATAAACAGCTGATTTGATGTTCATTTGTTTGTTATAAGATTCCCTTCTAAATTGAAAAACCATCCTTGACTGATAAAAATCATCAAATTAAACAATATTTTACTGTTTTAAAAAAAAAACAAAGTAATTATCGGTAAGAAATAAAAACTCACAGCTATACACATATACTTAAGTATTACATGTAGAAAATTTTTCAGTATAACATGTGATCATTAACTATAATTATACAGTTTTATTTAAACTGATTCTTTAAGATCTGATTAAATAATACAATTTTCACTTTTAACAAAGTGAAATTGTTCACTGTTTCATATTATTAATAAATATGGTAAGAAATAGTTATGTCTGTATATATGAGAATCTGAATGAAACTATTGTTTAAGCTAATGACAAATCATCAGTTCAGGTGTCATAGGAGAGTAGAACAATTTTTGGTTATTCGTTTATGTATGATATCCAAGGTATTAGTATAAATGAATTACTGTTTTGATTAACGTTTATTATACGTTGTTCCCATTTACCTTCAGATAGCATTTACCAATCTCTTTAAGAGAAATTATGATTATTTTTTTTATTATTATTTGTCTGTTGATGTTCCTAGTGGAACATAGGGCTTCACTAGCATGTCACCGTCACCATCTCACTGTCTTCACTCCAGTCTTCTTAACATGACTCCACGACTGCCCACAAGCTTTCATTTCTTCCTCATACCATCTCCTCCATATCACCCTCAAACGTCCAACTCTTCATTTCCCATTTGGGTTCCACTCGAGGGCTTGGCCTGGGGTGTGATGTCTCCAAACGGTCTTCTCAGTCTATGTTCAATCCAATCCATCTATACTTTCTTCTTCTACATACTTGTTGGACGATAGGTTCTTGCATCATTGGTTCGTTCCCAGCCAGAGTTCTTTTTTACTTATTATTCTGGTCATCCATCTGATCTGAAGTGTCGAGTAAGCGTAGGCGGCAGCTGTTGATGTGATGTACATCTGTGTTTGTTGGAAATGCTTTTTGTGACGTGCCAACTGTCTCAACCATCACATAGAAGCACTGACTTACTTGACTGAATTAGTGTTTAGAATCCGGATGTTGTTCACGCTTTATGCTGAGTGGAGTGGAGTACAGTAGATCTCCATACGGATTTCACATTAATGAAGGCCTGTCTTGTTGCCTTTTCGATCTTGGCTGCTTTCATATCCTCATCTGTGCCTGTACCTCTTATAGTTGAAACGATGCCACTTAGGTAGGTGAAAGAACCTTAAGAGAAATACACTAATGTAATTGAAAACAATCTCTTTAAATAGATTCACTGAAATTTGTTAACTAACCGCCTCTAAGATATTGCCTTTTACAAAGTAAACACGAATATGTTGATCAACGCATTATGACCACACCCCTGATTAAAACTAGCCATCAAATATTATTTGTTTCTCCCACAGTTACAAGAAGCCAGGTGGTTAGAATACGGTAATTGTTCCCCTCGAACAGGTGACAATAAACAATCTTTATCTATCAAATTTCATTCAAATTGATAGATCAGGTGAAGTGTAGAAGTCTAAATAAGAACTGACCCCACTCATAGCTTTTAAACAATGGAAACAATCAGTTACAATAATACTTATCACTTAATTGCATATGGAACTCAGTTAAACTCATAAAAATCATAAAGTCGGTTCACTTTCATTAAAATAAAATTACCGGGTTTTACCCCTATCACTGAAATAATAATTCTCCACTTCTCAAAAATATGAAATAGTATTCGACTAGTTAGATTATTTGCACAACCTGATATCAAATCCCCTCGGGAAAAGTAGGTTAACCAAATTTTCCATATTCGATAGTTTATTTGATATAGTGCACAGTGATAGAGTATAATTTATTGGATGACGTTTTGAGTATAATTTATCGTTCATATTCATATCAAAGTAATCATACAACCTTCAAACTTCAATTAACTAGTCCAATAGTTCATTCATTCTTTTATTTTAATGGGAGTAAAATTCCTCAGATATCTGCAATATGTGATGAACTACTCCTGTTACATGTGTCATTTGCTAGCTGATTCAATGAAGAAAGATTCTGTGAACAATTTCTTCCTCTACCTAACGATATTGGATTTTAGAGTTGTTACCCTAACCCTACTACCCCATAGTCTGATTACAGATCAGTGCATACAAAGCGAAAAATGAATTTTCCTCGAAATTACTGATCTTATTCAGCTCTGTCATTCTGTATTTAGCAAAATTCCTATGTTATACTATTCTAATTGGGTGTGACCGGCTAGTTTGACCTATGTACTTGATCTCACAGTCGTTAAATGGAATTTGATAGATTGGATTATTTGACTTAATTGTTTAGATCGAACTGTTAAGCCAATCGGCAAAGTTTATCTCTGAGTAAGTTTATGGTTTAACGTTTCTGATATACCATCCTTATAGGGTAACACAATGAAGACTGGGAACTCTTATTTGCTCGTATTGTCGTTATTATTCGTACTCACGTTAATGTTGTCTTTTCATTTCTTGTGTGTTCATACGAATTTCTTAATAAACCGCAGTCTATTAAATTTCATTTAACGACTGTGGGTTCAAGTACATAGATCAAAGTAGCCAGTCACACCCAATTAGAGTAGCATAACATAGGAATTTTGCGAAATATAGAATGACAGACCCGAATCAAATCAGTAATCTAGAAGAAAAACTCAGCTATTGTAATGGATCCATTAATACACAACCACATAATAAGATGGGTAGGATAAAACCTCTGTACTCAAGTTCAATGTAATTAGGTGGAGAGAGAGGTTGATTAGTGAACCTTTTTTCATGGAATCAACACCCGATATATGTAATCAGAATGACGCAACACCTATGTCAGAGATATGGAAAATCCTACTACCAATAGAAACAAAGCATAAAACGTGACAGGACTATAAAAAGGAGATGTTGAATGTAGTGTGATTACATTGGTTTGATTATAAGTAATAACAATTTATACTCGAAATATCATCAAGTAAATAATACTAGATCACTGTGTGTTATAAATAAAGCAAATAAATGTAATTTGAAATTAAATCCTACCACAGTGCCCAAGTTTTACACTTATATTTATAGTCATTCGAAGAAGAACTATTCAGATTTCCACTGGACTTCATATTTTCTTAAAATCTAGTAGTTAGCTGCATCAGACATCATACAAACATTTTTTGCTTTGTGATATCTTATTGTGAAAATAATAATTCATACTGTTAGGAGAAGAGATAAATATTTCATGTAAATTATCAACATGATTTGTTGATTGTTTAACGTTTGAAATAATGGCTAAGTTGATTGTTGTGGTCTTGACCTTGATTTTAGTTCCCGATTGGCTTCCATGATCAACGGACTAAGGGAAATGCCCAACGGTATTCCCAACTATTATTATTCCTTGAGTTGATCATACAGCCGAGCGAGAAGATGGAGTTAACTCGCTAGCCCACACGATGCGCAGTTATATTGCATATAGCAAAATACATAGATAATCTATAATGCAGTATTAGCTTAGGCCACCTAATCAGAAAGGAATCTAAAGGTCATCCCAGCAACCAACGAAATAACTAGTAAAGTTTCTTTATTTCGGCCGAAAATAGTACCTGTTCTTACTATACAGAAACTTAATTAGTTATTTCAGTAGTTTCTCAGAAAACCTTTAGAGTTACTGCCCAATCATAATGTCAACCAGTGGTTTCTAAATACAGATGCAACATTGATAAACTGTAAAGTAAATTGTAAGCATAATATCATTGACGTTGTGAAAAACTCTTCCCAGTTATTATAATATATTACTGCATATATCTTAGTATGAAAGAATCTTGAATAATCACTCTATTATCCAATCCCACCTTCTTATGCTATAGTTGACCCTGTGAGTAACTGTAAGCATAGTAAAATGTAGGTGGAGATTTCAAGAATGACCAAAAATTCTTTCTAATGTATAGCTACTTTTCTTTCATAGACAAGCTGTAGTGAAGAAACAATTATGGTAGTTTACTTGGTTGTGGCTAGCAAAGGAATCCAGAATGCGCGTCTCGTCACCTTTGGGTTTTGTCAGTTGGATGTACCTGCATCCTAGTCAGCGTTGTTGTTACCACTAAGGTTCGAACCCCGTAGCCATCACTTCAAACACCAAAGCGTCATCCAATAAGCCACTGAGGCACCAAAGCAGCCTTTTGAATGACGGGTACTAGTTATCACTATTTATAGGTATACTTATAGTTATCTGTTGTTTTACTCCGTCGAATTGTTCGAGCCATCAGTATAGATGTGGAACAATTCAATCCAGTAAAACAATGCAAAATTAAAAGTATATCAAAAAAATGGTAAGAAAAAACAATTATTCGGCAGTGAAATCAAAAACATAGTTTGTATTGTTAACAAAAACAGGTGTTTTCTTTCAAGGAAATCATTTTTTCAACCTGAACATCCTTTCAAAACGCTTAACATACCTACAGTATAACTGAAAGAGGGAAAGATTACTACTAAAAGTAATGAACAATTCATTATGCAAGTTATTTCAGTTTATTGAATTTCTGCATTATTCCTAATTCTGTTATTCAAAAGACAACATTTATGATTTATTCGATCACCTTTTAATTATTTGCGGAAGGCTGAAAACGTTTACGTCATCAATACTTAATTGCATTTGATGGAAATATTGTGTCGGTAAAGTTGCACTAAAGCGTAGATTGTTATGTAACGAAAATAACTGAATCGATAGGGTTGTAAATTCGTCACAATGGAAGTAACTGAAGGATGTAGCATAAGTGTCATTTCAATTCCCATCTAAATTTAGGATATTAACCAAAGCAGGATTTAGCTGAAGTATAGGGTAATTAGACCAATGACATGGAAAGCATTCAGACTTCTACTGTTCATCTGTTCTATGCCTGGAAAAGTAGGCTAACTGACAGAAAACCTGGAGATGCTCATAGTTGTGGCAAATTTTCTGACCCTATAATATCCTCGACCACCAACGGGAGAAACTTAAAGGAAGTAGCCTCTTCCACCTATCCAGGCAGCACTGTTTCAACTACAGGCAGCACAGCCACTGATGAAGACGTCAAAGTCAGCCAGGATCGGAAAGACACAGCAAGACACGCCTTCCTGAACTAATCTGAAATCACTGTGGAGACCTACTGCATTGCAAACAGCATAAAGCGTGAACAACATCCGGATTTTCAAAACCAATGTAAAGTCAGTGCTGCTATGTGGTGGTTCAGAAACTTGGCGCGTCACGAAAACCACTTCCACCAAACTACAGACATTCATCAACAACTGCCTACGCTCACTCGATACTGAAGATCAGATGGATGGCCAGAATAATAAGAATAAGCAACAAGGAACTCACTCCGGCTGGCTGGCTGGCAACGAACCAACGAAGCAAGAACCTATCACTCAACAAATATGCACTGGAAGGAAGTGGAGATGGATTGGGCATACACTGAGAAGGCCAACTGAGGACATCACGCGTCAGGACCAGGCCGTCGATTGGAATCCAGAGGGGAGACGACGAGTTTGGTGTGTGAGGTGAGGGTGACATGGAGGAGATGATGTGAGGAAGAAATGAAAGCTTGTGGGTATTGATGGAGCGAGGTTGAAAAGACTGGAGAGAATAGAGTGGAATGGAGGTTTGCTAGTGAATCCCTATGTTCCATTAGGAACCCAAGGGACAAATAAATATTATAATAATAATATTATCCTCGAAATTCTGGACATAGTAAATGGCCTTCCTTTAATTCTGACAGCTGTTTTCACACATTTTATGTTTGTTTTAATTTTATCTACATCTGCCTATCATTCCTATTTATTCTTTGTAATTGTGACAGCATGAAAGAGTGCACAGATAAATAAGGTCATCTATCTATTTCAATCCCTTAGACCCTTGTGACACGCAATATTTTCAGGTATGGTCAAAGGCAGAGAGTTGAGCACTTCTATAAAGTACAAATAGTGTCGAAAATATATCTGTGTAATTTGACTCAATTTTCATTCTTCTAAAATAAACATTTAGAAGGAAAATCTTCATTGAATTAAATTGCTCTTAAATTCAGGCTTGTTTTTGAAATGTTGATTAGGGAAATGGAACATGCAGCAGCATTGATCTACACTAAAATGTAGGTACTCGTTATAGTTCAACACTATGTGCAGCACCTTATTCTGAAAAAAATACTGCTACTTCACCTTCTGAGGATGATACCTAAACATACAATATGAAACATCGTATATTTGTGTATGTGTAAGTATTGACTGTTAGTTGGTTGAAAGAAATCGACAGGAAGTCTTGCATCACCTACCTTTCATCTATGTTGGCACTCGTAAGTAAGACATATGCACAAACTGGAGGGAAATAATGTCCCGCCTGAGATTCAAGATCATATCACTCGGTGCAGCAGTTAACGACATTACTACTGAACTATTCGATCCCCGACTAAGCTCTCGTCATCCGTTTGTACAGGAGGTGACACAGTCTTGAATCTCAGGTGAAACATCCATCCCTATCAGTTTGTAGATATGCCTTGCTGACGACTACCAAAAAGCATGAAACGTAGATGAAGTAGGAGTTTCTGGTGATCGCAATGTCTAGCCTCTTAGCTTGGTAGCCATATTGCAAATATGATCAATAAAATATATTCAGCACCCGGGACTAGAAAACATGAGATTGGTTGCTTTTCAGTGATCAGTCAATGCATGAGTCGGCTGTATGATACCGTACCTGCACTTTTATTATTTTGGTATTTATGTGCTAGCATATCAGCGCATATATATATATATATATCAATGTACTAAACAGCAAAAATTATAAAGATAAGATCACTTTGTAAAAGGTACATTCTACAGAAAAGAACATCAATCGATGTTAGTCTCAGTATTACAACCGGTTAAAAGTGCTAATAATAATAATAATAATAACAATAGGAACAGTAGTAACCCGTCATTTTTTTAGTTTTGATATTGTTTTCGCCTTCATGTAACGACTTTCTAGGTGTTCATGACCTTCACCTGGTGTAAGTCAATTTAGTTTCAGTTTTTTTTTCTAATGATATTTATATATCTACTTGTGTGTATATATGTATGTATGTATGTGTGATAATATCTGTGTTTTTGGTAATATACACTTTGAAACAATATCTTGTTGTTACTGTATAAGAAAAATATAGAATAAATGGAGTAAATATGTATATGTTTGTTGGATTTTTTTTCTCTCACTAGATCACTTTTTTTTGTTCTTCATTATTTCTCATTTTCACTAACTTCACATCATCTCGATGAAGTTTGCACTTTTTTGTAAAGTTTAAGTGAACAATCAAAATTTCATAGAAATGTATGTTAAGTAGTTTAAGATCATATAACAGTAGAAGTAGGCATATATAGTCTGAAGTATACTATAGGGGAAATTGTTTTTCTCTGTCTTTTTATCTATATATCAGATGGATATCATATAAGTGATATTCTCTTGTGTTAATTATTTGGCAGAAATAGTTTTTGTACTGCGTGATGATTGAAAGTGAGATGAAAATCTAAACCACCGCCGGATTCGAACCAGCGACTATCGGGTTACCAGCCCGGTGGTTTGACTGCTGACTAGAATTTTATTTGACTTCAATCACCAAGGGTTTTGTCTGACTACCATATGAATTCGTGATGCGTTACTACAGCTTGATTATCACCCAGTACAAATACTAGTCTACCAAACTACGGTTATCATAGTCAAATCATAAGAAATAGGGTAAATGAAATGATTTTTCCTTTCCTTTATGATAATACGTTTTTAGAATACATATTTACTTGATGTAAAGTTGTTTTTCAAGTTGTTATTCATAGTAGACTGATATCAGTTGGAGGAACAAAGGAAACCTGGGAGCACTGGACAGCTGTTTCGTCCTAGTGCGGGACTCAGGAGTGAGCACCCACGACCTTCAGGTTTCGTGGCTAGCACCTTACCATTGAGCCACTGGGTCAGAATCCAGTCGTCCATATTTCCAACTTCTGTTAGCTCACGATATAGTGCAGCCGGCACCCAATATTATCGTTGAGTAACTGTCCTCACGACCATTAGGCTTTGCCCCCACCGGTCACGACTTCTCATTGGAACTTCGGGAATACCTCTCGATGCTAGTCACCAATGAACACCAGTTCTGGAATCTGAGCAGTGCTATATTTTTAATTAAACTATTCTTAATTGGCTTGAAAACTTTCTTGACAATGGAGATAATGAGCTGATATAACTATTTTATACTGATATAAATATATGTGTATACGTATATCCCTGAAAATAAATGTTTCGTCAAACTACCGATAATTTCTTGATGACTTAATTGTCTGGAATCTGTACTCCACAATGACACCAGATTAGTCAGTAAGTTCTTGTGCATGAAAATAGTTTAAGAGTTTGAATGACTTCCTGCATCATAGCATAACTACATACAATAGCTTTGAGTGACTGACAAAAGAATCATTTCTTAGACTATACATGCATATAGACTGAATTCGCTACAGGCATAATTTTCGTTTATCACTCGTAAATATATACTGTAAAATCACCTGGATAATTGGAGCAAGTTCAATTGATTATAGTCATGCTATATAGGGAATCGACAGAAGTTGGAAACTGTGGACTATTAAATTCTGACTCAGTGGCCGAATGGTTAAGACGTTCGCCGGCAAGCCTGAAGGTCCTGAGTTCTACACCTAACCTGATCGTGGGTGTATACTGCTGAGGAGTCCTATACTATGACGAAACAGTTCCCCGCTGCTTCTAGGTCTTCAAAGATATCAGTCCATATTGAATACTACCTAGAAATTGGTTGAATGTATCTGTGCTCAGTTAATTATAAACCTGGACTAACATGAGCAGTAACACTGATGAAAAAACTAAAAGTCGGTATACGAATAATTCTTGATGATAGCTGCAAAGTTGATCACAACACTCAACATTCTGAAAATCTAATTAACCTACAGGCTTTGACTCCACCGGTCACGACTTTTCATTGAAACTTCGGGAATACTTCTGGAAGCTAGTCACCAATGAGCACCAGTTCAATTAAATTTTTTTTGAGGGAGTTGTGGAGATTTGGAAATATTTCAAGTTGTTATTCATCGTAGACTGATATCGGTTGGAGGAACAAAGGAAACCTGGGAGCACTGGACAGCTGTTTCGTCCTAGTATGGGACTCATCAGCAGTGCGCACCCACCACTCCACCAGGGATCGAGCCCGTGACCTCCAGGTTCCATGGCCAGCACCTTACCATTGAGCCACCGAGTCAGAATCCAATGGTCCATATTTCCAACTTCTGTTAGATCACGATACTTCAGTATCGATCAAAATTAAGTGGAGAAACAGTAAGAAAAACCCCATGACTAGTGTTTTCATATGTCATGATCATCATCTCTTCTGTATCATCTTTGAAAGTCAACTTTTTTCTTTTCAAACCCATCTTTTATAAGATTATTACGTGAATATAGGATCAAAACAAGTAGATGGAGTTCAACTTGCTATAAAGTTATCCATTTTTATTAAATTGTTAGAATAAAACATGAAATTGTATTTTAACCAGCTCAACTGATTACCTTCTATGTATCTCATTAGTTGTTTAATTATATCAAGCAATTTACCAGATCACTTTAGCCATTTAAGCTATTTCAAATTAATTATCTAAAATTCATCACTGAAGATTTCAATCAACTTGTTTGGTAGCTATCTGATAATTACATCAATATGAGTTATTTAGAGCTATTTCTTAGTAGAGTTTTATAGTCTATGATGCTTGAAAATACTAGGAAATATAGATCATTAGATTTCAACACAATGACTCAATGATAATATGTTGATCGTGGAACATCAACGACTTGTGTTCAATCCCTGATGAAGTGAAGTTATAAGTCTCCATTATTAAAGAGTTCCATACGAGGATTGAACTGTTTTCCAATGTTTCTTTAACTTCATCATCACTTCATAACTGAATATTAACCTGAAATCAATAAATAAAATGTCACAAACCTCGAAATTTTACTAGATTTTTATATTAATGAAAGTTATTTTTCTGTTTTTATACATATTATTTTTAAAAAGACTAGGTAATAAGAAATAAAACCTTCCTTTCTTACTTGATACTTTTAACTGTGAGGATAAGTGGTAAAGGCATAAATAATCATACCAAGCTACAGTTATCAAATATCATAGCATAACATCCTTATTATTAGACATTTTGTATAGCATTAAAAGAAATAAACAAGCTATTCAGCAAGTGATGAATTTATTTTTGAGATGAATGAGAATTTTTCAATTTAGATGTAATATTCATCATTAACTGACATCAGTTAGGGAACCATTTGAAATCTGGAAGTACTGGACAGCTGTCTCGTCCTAGTATGGGACTCCTCAGCAGTACGGACCCACGATCCGACTAGGAATGGAACTCAGAATCTTCAGGTTTCACGATGAACACCTTAACCATTCAATCACTGGGTTGGTTTCCAGTGGTTGACAATTTCAAACTTCTGTCAATTCACTACATAGCGCGATTATCACCCGACCTGTGGGGTCAACCAGTCGGAAGTCAAGTGGATGCTAACTGAAAACCTTGGGTGACAGTCACGCTATGTTGTGAATTGACAGAAGTTGGAAATTGTGAACCACTGGAAACCAACCCAGTGATTGAATGGTTAAAGTGTTCACCGTGGAACCTGAAGATTCTGAGTTCCATCCCTAGTCGGGTCGTGGGTGCGCACTGCTGATGAGTCCCATACTAGGACGAGACAGCTGTCCAGTGCTTCCAGATTTCAAATGGTCTCCAGCTGATGTCAGTCCATGATGTATACTACTTCTAGATTAATTTGTTAATTCTTTTATTTAATTTAGTTAATTAATCTACTTATTTAATTATTTAATTTATTATTTAGTTGTTTTTTCTTCATTAAACTCTTATTGGTATACATTAATAATACAATCTATTCATTTTATTCGCAAGCTTAAAACAGATTCAGTTTTTTCTATATAAGACGAAGGAATTGACAATCAGTGTAACAATAACATAATGTCCACAATCTAGTAATGTAAAGTAAAAGAAAAGGGGATCATTCGACAAAGATACACATAATCTATTGAAGAAAAGAGTGTTCCCTTAGGGGAGGTGAACGTAGATGAAACATTTGTGATTTGATACATTTCAGAGAGAGAACCTAAACTTTTCCTATCAGTATAAGAGTAAACCTCTGGAACTGTGATGGTGTACAATTCCGTTATAGTTCTCAGATTCAGAATATAAGTTTGTATTCATCACTGATTGATATCATTCAAAGAACTACTCTGGGACTCCTCAGCAATACACATTTACTGCCTCACTGTGCCAGGGATCGAAATCAAGATCTACATGTTTAAACAGGAATGAGCTAACCACATAGTCACTTAGTCAGAGTTCAATGGTTTACAGTTTCCTACTTATGGCATTGAATGGTACGACATGACTATCCACCAGTGTCCAGTGCGTCTCAGTTTCCATCAGTGCTCTAACTGATGAATACAACCTCAAAAATGAAATCCTCGTAAATCTCTAAGTAGATTAAATATATCACATAGTGAAATAGGGAACAGTTCTTTTTCACCATGCGACGCGTTTAAAAAAAGAACTATGATGAAATTAGACTTGTTCCAGTTGGGTGTATTGTTCATACACATACTGTTTTATAAGTCCTTGACTTGTAACGATGCTATTACATGAGTTAAGTGGATAGTTTTATCATTTCCCCTACATAAGTAATTAACTGAGAGAAAAGATCTGTCAATGAAGTAAGTTGTTTTCTTCAAGTTGGTATTCACCATGAACTGACATCAGTTGCAAAAACATTGGAAATCTAGAAGTACTCGACAGCTACTTCGTCCTAGTATGAGACCTATGACCCTACTTTGTCAAGGGTTGGACCCAGGAAGTTGATTTTCCACGGCTAGCACCTTACCATTTAGCTATTGTGTCAAAATCCACTTGTGTATATTTCCTACTTCTATGAGTTCGTGATATAGTGCGACCTTCATACAATGACGTTGTTGAGTAACTGTCCTCATGTTCAATTCGCTTGGCTCTATTGGTAGAATGGTTTTCTGATCTCAGTCAATACTAGTGGTAGTTGTCTTTTATAAACAATTATTATTCATAATAAAGCTAAATACTTCAGTTTACGGTAATTGTAAAATATAACTGAAAAGATATTATTATGTTTTAATTGACTCTTGATCAACAGAGCTACAATAATATAATACCATATAATATACAAAGTAACACATCGGTTTGATGGTGATAAGTTACTCGTTAAAAGTTAATCAGTCTTAAGATATCAAAATAGAGAAGATTACAATGAAGAAAAACTGTTCTTTTTTGATGAAGATATAATAAAAAGGATAGAAAATTCCATAGTTATTTTGTTTTTTCAAAGGCCAATATAAATCGCATCACAAAGAAAAGTTATTTAATGGGAAAATAAACAAAATGAAAATAGTTACGTCATATATGGTTTATATAGAATGATTGATAATCGATGATAGCCATAGAAAAGAATGAGGTTGTACATACTTCTTTTGAACAAACAATGATAGTTTGAACTTCGAATGCTTCAGGTTTGTACATATCTCTTAGCTTCACTACTTTCAAGTGGTTTAATCATATTTTGTACAGAATTTAGAAGAACTTATCAATATCTTAAATATCCTATTACATAGATGAGGATGCATTTCTTTTCTTACCTTGTCAGCCAAGTTGGATAGTATACGTGAGAGCTTTGTATAAGCTGATGCGATAATTCATCAAGGCAAATACAGCAGTGGATTAAGTAATACCTAAGAATAATTACACAATAAATATTTTGAAGTAGGAGTATATTGTTACACAAGTGAATAGTTTACATAATAGTAGCTGATAAAAAGAAAGAAAAAAGTGATTTTGTCATATGATCACGTGGTGACAGCAACTGAGAAAGAAGTAAAATGCCTAAAAGTATAACAAAACTAATCATGTCAATAAAATTGGTAATAGATTGTGAAGTAAATGCTAGAAAGGATCATCTCTGTATAAGTTATACAGATAGTGAAGGTAAAGAAAAAGATTTTTTAAATTTCTTCCGTACACACAAGTTTGACTTATTACTATGGATCCCAATGGTTTCTGTTGTAAGTAAAAGATGATCTCATAGACTATGAGATTACAAGACTGATGAACAACTTTTAAGTCATTATTAATATCGGTTAGGTGTATAGTATTAACTAAACGTATTATTCATGTCTGTCAAGAGAGCTGATGTTTGAAATTGGATGACAAGCTTGCCTAACTATGCGTCTGTTGTTGCTGCCTTAACAGGAACAGCTGAACCCGTAGATATACGTAGAAGAGGCTAAATAAGGTTGTCCATCTTATTCGGAAAGTCAACACAAGCCCAACTCTACTAAACTGGATGATCTCTATTCAACATTTCCTAGGTTGTCTCTAAGTTTCACTGATGATATCACTCCAAAATTATAGTTTCAGCAACAATGATGGGCAGTGGCTAGCAGTGGAATCCAGAATGCATATTTCGTCCTATATGGGACTCGTCAGCTGGATGTACCTAGTGATTCCTTTGAATTTATTGATTTCAGTTCACGTGTTTAACTAGAAACTTCTCTGGGTATCCGTTACTACTGAGAAAATCACTAGCAGTGTGGATCATTTCACTTTGAATGTTTACCAAACACTGCACTAAATTTTGCTTGCATTGCAAGGGTAGGAACCTCAGAAGTGAGCATTATAACTGGCTGACGCTTGTCTCTGATACACATTTCCTTCCATTATTGCATGAGTTAATCTTGTCAATGATCATCTAAGAAAATTAAGCTTTCAGTATTTCCTGTCACGATGACGAATAAAATCGCCGAATTGATGCCGTTCAACTTGTTTTCTGTAATCTTCGCATCACTCTTGTCCTCTAGAATAGTAATATATCGTCCACATAGTGATAATAAAATTCCCACTCATTTATTTCGGCTTCTAAAGGGCATCTCCCTAGCTTTATCAGGAAAACATCTGCCGATACTATACTCAAAGATGACATCATAGCGACGTCACCCAACTGTTTGCTTTTTGAAGAGTAGAGCGTATTCGTTGTTAATCTCAATCAAAGCTTTTTCAAGGCAGATGTGGAAATTCCAGTTTCTACATTTCACTTTTTCTGATCAAGAGAAAATTAGTAAAAAGCGATGACACGTCAAAGATATCAAAAACTTTTAAAATCCTCTATCGTCTCAATAAACTCGAAGGCAATTATGGTTTGGTGCTTTCTGAGCTCAGAGAACGCCGATTCTTTATAATTCTCATACTAAGCTACAAATCTTTCCATTACTTCAAATCGAAAAGTTTCAATAACGCTTGATTTCGCAACTTCTATATAAAATGGTTGCAAGATTTTCACCAGCAATTTCACGATTACACGAGGGCTTCTGCTCAAGATGAGTCACATAAAACTGCTTGATTTAATGCGTCTTTCCGTACGGATTTTCACGGTGAAATCAATATGAGCAAAGATCATTCGCACAATACATTTTGCTACTCATAAGTAGTCTATATGTATGGTTAAAATATTTGGAAACAGTTTGGGATTTCGGTGCTATTGCAAACAAGAAGATTTACATTCTCAAGCATTGTTACTGTTATTACTATCATCACCATTACTACTGGTATCACTTCTGCAATATCTTTTGTTAGTGATCCTAATATAAGGTTTTACAAGAGTGTAAGAAGACCACTTTCATAGAAACAGTAAAAGGTATTACACAATGAAATCTTGTTTTTTTAAAAGATTTAGTATGGTCAGTACTTGTTATCAGACCGTATTTCATAAGTTATTTCAAAACCTAGTACAATGACGATGATGAAGAACATATTTTTCACATCAAGCTCAACCAGCTTCGACGAAAAAAGATCTTTTAGCGATTTCATAAGCATAAACCAGTCTTTAACCTGTTTGTTTGCACATTTATATACATAAATATCGTTGATCATCAAAGTAATGATAACACGCATTAGGTCCTTGTTCATCGTTGTGCAGAATCGAGAAGTCTTGATATCTTCTACTAACAGAGGGATTCAAGATGTGCATTTCGTCCTACTTGGTACACCTCAGCTAGATATTCCTGCACTCCACTAACATTCGAATCTGGTACCCATCACTTCCAACACCAAAGCGTTATCCATTACGCCACTGAGATACGACAGCCATACCTTTGACAATAAGCATTAGTAATTACTATTTATTGATACACTTGTAGTTCTCCGTTGTTTTAATGGTTTGAATTGTTCAATGTCTGCTGGTATATGGGCTCCTACGCGGATGCCTTGATGTTGTCTGTATGACCAACAGAGGTTGAACAATTTGATCCAGTCAAACAACGGAGAACTTCAAGTATATCCACAAATAGTAGTAACTCTTGGGATCTGTTAAAATTAAGTCTGCTAAACTGAATTCTGATAGGTAGCACAAACGTTTTCACCTAATTGTTCATAACAAAGTAATCAGCACTTCCACCTCTAATACAATTTATAAAATTGTCTAACTTGTCTTGTCTTGTCTAACTTTTCAGATTGTGAAAATTTCAATTTCTCCTTAAAACTTAGTTGACTTTTACCAGTTTTGCAAATGATGTCAAGTCATTTTATAACGTTACATGTAAGTCACCAGCAAGTATTGATTCAAACGAATGGTCAATAATGGATGAATAGTTAGAAACAGGTATCTTGGTTCCCACCGCTAGCCATTACTAATCATTCCTATGAAACTGGTTAAAAACTCGTCTGTGATGCAAATACTGCTATTAGATGGACTGACTGACTGGACTGAACTGACAGAGGTAGGAAATATGCACCATTATATCTCGACACAGTGGCTCAAAGGTAAAGTGCTGGCTGTGGTACATGAAGACCCTGGGTTCAGTCCATGGTGAGGTGGGTTCATGGGTGCACATTGTTGATGACTTCCCTATTAAGAGGAAACAACTGTCCAGGGCTCTCAGGTTTCCAGTGTTTCTCTAACCGATGTTTTTTATTTAATTATTTATTTATTACTGATTTAATATCGTGTGTTGTAATTCAGTTCGCACCACAAATTCTAAATGTTTTAACATATGCTAAACATGAATGAAATCATAGAAAAATTACATAAAACCAAATGTATTCATGTAAGCTAAAACAAAGACTCTTTAGTCGAATATCTGTGGGCGTATTAAAGCCTATAGTGAGATATCGGATGTTTTGTACATCGAGTGGTGTCTGTCAAGGAAGTTCACTCTCTCCATTCCTGTTCAGTTTTGTTATAGATGCTCGTCATCTGACTATACCGAGATTGACCTGATCATAGTAAACTTTTCAGTGGACCAAGAATAATCAGATGACATAGTCCTGTTAGGTAAAGAAAATGACAAGGTGTAGAGAGTTCGTTTCTCACCACCCAAGTGCAAGTTGTTGCTCCAGGACTGGTCTTCAACGGTACCCTGACTAACAGTAGAGAGTGAAGTGGTTGAGTGCATTGATTACTTGACTTACCTGGGAAGTCGGATCAGCCCTGGTGGGCAACAGCCAACGAAATCTCTTCACGGATACAAGAGACTTAGTTGGCTTAAGCCATCTGTGGCGCCACCGCGATATCCGATTGTCTATTAAGGTCGCGTGTATTGCACAGCAGTCCGCTTTGTTCTACTGTATGGCTGTGAAATATGGCACTGAAGCCAGCAAACATGAGAAGGTTTCAGGTGTCTAACCGCCGCTTTCTTCGTAGTGCAGGCCGGCTTTCGTGGTGTCACCACGTGAGTAACGCAGACGTCAGGCATCGAGTTTAGGCAAGAGAGATAAGACAGGCCAGGTGTTTGTGAATTTTCATCTACTGAGATGGTCAGGACATGTGTCACGTATGCCTAGCCGCCGTCTAAGTCGTTGCACAGTGCTAGCCTAGGCATTTTCAGGCTTGAAAAAGGCTTGGAGAGGCTAGACTAGAACATGACATCAATGCATGAAGTCTCTGAGTGTTCGTTTAAGCTAAATAGGGCTATGCAGACTAGCCAATTAGGGTCCGCGGGACAAGGGAAATCAGTGTTCGGAGACTTTAGGTGATATGGCTCAGAACTGGTGTCAGTGGCGCAGATGCATACACACATTATCCTCATCTTAACCACTTTACTTAATCTCATCATCTTTTCATTCTTCCTGCCTCTATTTTACTACTTTCTACTTCTACTTCTGTTGAACGATTTTTCTTTCCCTCTTCATCTTTCATTTTATTGCCTTGTTGTTTGGTGTACAGATATAAGATGTAGCAATTTGGACCGTTATACAGTTATACTTGGTCTTATGTTGATCTTGATGATGATGAAGACTGAACGATAATAACATTTAGATCAAATCATTGTCAATCACTCTATACTGTGATGAACAGAATTAACGGTGAAATGATAGACTTTATTGCCAGTATAGCTCTATAAGAAATCACTTGACAGTAAATTTATTTCATTCTCAAATTATCAGTAATGAATAATCTCTATCTATTGGATTGTGTACTATGTTAACCAATTCAGACAAGTAGAAGTCATTAATCAGTAGGCTTTGAACTGAATAATTGTAATGCATTGATACATTTTCGAATGTTTAATGTTTTTAAGCTGATCTACTACAACCATTCAATTTATATTATTTGCATAATTACATACATAGATATCATAGTCTTATCACGCTCACTTTATGTACTTTGATCAGTAAAAAAACAGTGTAAGGGATATCTTATCAGTTTGTTTAACAAAATTATCAAACAGTCACATAGTGTTCATTCTCTTAGTCAACTTCATAAGCTGGACACTATGCTTCTCTAATGTGTTCGTCGTTAACACTGAGTAGTTTCCTGTTCTAGTCATCAGGATTGATAAATAAGACAGAAGAATACATGAACTAACCAATATATCAACCGATGGATTGGTCAATCATAGAATAAACTAAATGATATTTACAAAGTTTCGAGGTAGTAATCATCATAAAATGACATCAGTCGGAGAATCATTGCAAACCTGAGAGTACTAGTGTGAGGCTCCTTGGAAGAACGTATACACATCCCTGTGAGGAATCGAACTCAGGACCTTCACATTATGGTGTATACTACTGAGGAGTCTAGTACTAGGAAAAAAACAACTATCCAGTATCCCCAGGTTTTTAATGGTTCTCAACTAATGTCAGTCCTAGATGAATACTATATCGCAATAAAATCCTCATAAACCTGAAACCGTATTTACATAATTGCCTGTATTATCGATAGGAATAAACATGTAGACTTGGTGTATGACTGAGCATCCTAACAGCTAATGATGATGTTTTTTAATAGTCACAAGTGATCTTTTGTTAGTATGCTGTTACAGCAATAACAGTGGAATTTAGGAAAGCTAAACTGATCGAAGCACAAACCAGTTTTCATTGAGCCACTTACTCATGTCAAAAAAATTACAGTTTTTATTCCATTTAAGATTATGTAAAAACTTGTTATTCCTAGTGCCAACATATCTGAACTTTACAGAAAACCAAAGCAATCCTCAAATGAAAACAACCTTACGTATCTCTCTCTCTCTTCTTGTCATGCTGTTCTTTCTCCTTTCATATTCTCTTTCTTTTAGTATGATTTACCAACCTCAACTAAGGATAACTTTGTTAAGTATGTTCATGATCTCTCTGACAGTATCCATGCCGATCACCTCCTTTTCTGATTGTTCTCAGCTTATTAACTTCTTAAACTAAATTGGTTACGGGTATTCCTTACATGACCTCACACTCATTCCCTCCAAATATCAGATGGTTTATTTTAGCTTAGGACATAAAAAAGACCTTTACACATTGATTCGTTCCCTTGGCTCTTCTTTATGGATGCCTCTGTCATCGAGAATGTATCTAATGTGACCCATGTTGGCTTAGGCTTTTCTTGTGAACTTTCTTGGTCCCCTCATATGTTTCTGATTTCGAGGGAAATCACTCGCTTGACCTTTTATATTAAGAAACTCAGGCTATCTGACATAACTTAGTCTCTACTCTTTCGTTTCATTAATTCTTGTGTTTCGCCTTTACTAATCTAGTGTTCCCCCTTACTCTTTCTTGAACTCCGAAAAAAGACTATGTATTGCATAGGATTTTGAAGGCTGTTGGTAGACCAAGTAGCGCGCCCCTAACCGAGCTGATAAATGCATTCATGCATAGGTATCTGAACTCTTGTAGACTACTGGCTAAAAATATTTTATTTGATGACAAGCATCCTCTGGATACATACCTTTATGCCTTTCGTCTGGGAAAACAAGAAGCAAATACATTAAACTTTATGCACACACAACTACATACAAAAATTCAACCATTCCTCATTTAGCTTGTGTATTGAGTGCAGAAAATCTTGTTATGTATAGTCTTATCAAACAACTTTGTAATAGCGAACAGTTATCATGTCTCTGAAGTTATTAAACATTTCACTTATCCTGTTATTCGTCAATCTTTATTATATATTGTTAAACAGAACCATTGTAAATGTTTTAACGATGTTGCACAATGGATAAACTTATGTAATATCACACGCTAAGAATTCTGTACTGTAAACAGAATTATGGTAGGAATAAAGTAACTAGATAATTATCATTTGACTATCTGAGATTGACGTAATTTTGCAGACTACGACAAATTGGCAAGTGAAGCAGAACAGGCTGCAGGTAGGAGAGTCAGAGACCTGACAACATTGTATCAAATGACCAGGTTACTATCTGGGAGGGAAGGGATCAACGCAGATGAAACCAATGAAAGATGATGAAGGAAATCTAATTACGAAAGAAGAGAAACAAAGGAAACGATGGGCTGACCACTTCAAAAAACTCTTGAATCGACCACCACCACCACCTGCACTTCGTCCAGAAATACCACCAGCAGTCCAGCCACACAACCACCAATGAACACAAATCCTCCAACAAAAGTCGAAGTCCTGAACGCCATGAAGCTACTGAAGTGTGGAGAAGCAGCAGGACCGGATGAAATCCCACCAGAAGCACTGAGAACAGAAGCAGGGACAAAGGCGGATAAGCTCACACCACTATTGTAGAAGGTCGGAAAGGAACGGAAGGTAGCTGCCTATTGATGAGAAGAACGGCTACCTTGTCAAACTCTCGAAGAAGAGAAACCTTAGTGTTCTCAAGAAGTCGAGCTGAATTACGCTCCTGTCCACCCAGAGCAAACAAAATATTAAGCCGCATCATCCTGGAGCGACTAAAGGATGCGCTGGATTCAGGAAGTACAAATCATGTGCGAACCAAATTGCAACGCTACACCACGCATCATCATAGAACAGAGTATAGAATGGCAGTCAACTGTACCTCTACCTCAACTTCATCGACTTTCAAAAGGCCTTCTACAGCGTCGACCGTCAAGTAATTTGTCAACTACTCCAACACTATGGAATACCACAAACCATTATCAACCTAATTCAACAACTATATGAAGACGCCACATGCCACGTAATTCACAATGGGAAGCCCATTGAGGCCTTTGAAGTGAAGACAGGAGACACAAGTAAGACAATGCTGTCTACTATCACCCACGATATTCCTGATTGTGGTCGACTGGACTGGATCATGCAGGAAACAGTGAGGAGCGAGAAGAGGGGGATACTCTTGCCGGACCGGGGAAAGGATGCTAGAAGATTTGGAATTCGCCAAAGATGACTTGTGTCTGATGTCACACAAACTCGAAGATCTACAGGCAAAATCCAACAAGCTGGCAGAAGAAGCAGCAAAAAAAGGAATTCAAGTGAATGCAGAGAAGACGGAGGTGATGAAGATACCCAGCCAACAACAGCATGAACAACAAGCACCTATCACCATGAACGGGAGAAACTTAAAGGAGGTAGCCTCTTCCACCTATCTAGGCAGCACTGTTTCAACTACAGGCAGCACAGCCACTGATGAAGACGTCAAAGTCAGCCAAGATCGGAAAGACACAGCAAGACACGCCTTCCTGAACTAATCTGAAATCACTGTGGAGACCTACTGCATTGCAAACAGCATAAAGCGTGAACAACATCCGGATTTTCAAAACCAATGTAAAGTCAGTGCTGCTATGTGATGGTTCAGAAACTTGGCGCGTCACGAAAACCACTTCCACCAAACTACAGACATTCATCAACAACTGCCTACGCTCACTCGATACTGAAGATCAGATGGATGGCCAGAATAATAAGAATAAGCAACAAGGAACTCACTCCGGCTGGCTGGCTGGCAACGAACCAACGAAGCAAGAACCTATCACTCAACAAATATGCACTGGAAGGAAGTGGAGATGGATTGGGCATACACTGAGAAGGCCAACTGAGGACATCACGCGTCAGGACCAGACCGTCGATTGGAATCCAGAGGGGAGACGACGAGTTTGGTGTGTGAGGTGAGGGTGACATGGAGGAGATGATGTGAGGAAGAAATGAAAGCTTGTGGGTATTGATGGAGCGAGGTTGAAAAGACTGGAGAGAATAGAGTGGAATGGAGGTTTGCTAGTGAATCCCTATGTTCCATTAGGAACCCAAGGGAAAAATAATAATAATATAATAATAATAATGTTTGAAAGTGAAATGGGAATTTGGACCGCTGCTGGATTCGAATTAGCGCCACCGGGTTGGTAGAGTATCGGGTCCAAAACCTGGTGGCTACTGGTTCAAATCCGGCTGCAGTCCAAATTTTCCTTTCACCTTCAATCATCACTCAGTATAAATATATTATTATTATTATTATTAACTGAGGGAAGCTGAGGACTACTAATTCAAATCTTTAGTTGTTACCTTTCTGAAAACGTACTGACCTATGCACCATAACAGTATAAACATGCTTAGAATTTCGATAAAGATTATGGAATCACTAGCTTTTCTGGAGTGTCACCATGTAGGAAAAAGGGTCAATAAATGGATACTTGGGATTTTGAAATGATGGAGAACATTTGTAGTTCAGAGTGACGATCTTGATGGTGTTGTGTTCTCTAAGCTGAATGGTTTAATCATGAAACTTTCATTATCATTGTAGACAACATCATCGGCACAAACTTCAGAACGAAGTAAACTATACGGTTTTCTCTGCAATTTATTCAGTAGCCTATCCCAATGACTTTGTCACTGCCTCCATATTTATTTTGATTGGTGGTCCTGTTGATGCGAGCTTTGACTTTCTTGTTGTTTCCTGCTGCTTGACAGGTTGCATCAATGTCAATATGTCTGTCAATTGTTGACTGATCTGGCTTCCTTTGTATTTCCTCTTACAGGAGTTTTACATTTTCCCAGTCAAAATCATATCCACAATCTTCTATATGCATAGTTATTGTTCATGTAGACGGATACGAAGAGGGTGAACCTCTGTGGAATGTAATGGTTTTCGCAGTTTCTACAGTTTATTCTGCAGATAATGTTTGGCTTTTCTTTCCTTACAACAACTCAACAGCATATAAAATCAGTTGTATAAAAACATTGTTCAAAAGATCGAAGATACACTGAAGTACACTAACCTTGCTGAGAAAAGAAGGAAACTATTTCATGACTGTCTTGCAGAAGTCCAGCTATCCATGCATCTTCATCAAAAGATGTTTGCATAAGAAGTCAACCTTGAAAAAACCAACAAAAAGAGTATCTTATACCACATGAAATACGTCTCGGAGAACATGACTAAATTATTTAAGGCTTTCGGAATCACTGAAGCACATAAGCTCACAAAATCTCTTCACTCCTTATTATGCAGGCCAAAGATGCAATAAGAAAGAAAAACAAATTTTTAGCTCATCATGATATACTGAGCAAATAATTATCTGAGAAGTGTTAACAGCACCATTGTAGATGACTTCGAACTGTTGCCTAGGCGTTTCAGTTATTGAGTCTCGTCACCTACTGTAAAGATAAGGAGGAAAAAACAAGTTACTTACCTACCAATTATTAGATATTAGTTCGTTTTTTCAGGTACAGTTGGCTAAATCATTCACTGTTTATTCCTTTGTTCTACCAAATCTATGTACTGAGAAATGTGATTGTTATTATTATTTTTCCCTTGGGTTCCTAATGGAACATAGGGATTCACTAGCAAACCTCCATTCCACTCTATTCTCTCCAGTCTTTTCAACCTCGCTCCATCAATACCCACAAGCTTTCATTTCTTCCTCACATCATCTCCTCCATGTCACCCTCACCTCACACACCAAACTCGTCGTCTCCCCTCTGGATTCCAATCGACGGTCTGGTCCTGACGCGTGATGTCCTCAGTTGGCCTTCTCAGTGTATGCCCAATCCATCTCCACTTCCTTCCAGTGCATATTTGTTGAGTGATAGGTTCTTGCTTCGTTGGTTCGTTGCCAGCCAGCCAGCCGGAGTGAGTTCCTTGTTGCTTATTCTTATTATTCTGGCCATCCATCTGATCTTCAGTATCGAGTGAGCGTAGGCAGTTGTTGATGAATGTCTGTAGTTTGGTGGAAGTGGTTTTCGTGACGCGCCAAGTTTCTGAACCATCACATAGCAGCACTGACTTTACATTGGTTTTGAAAATCCGGATGTTGTTCACGCTTTATGCTGTTTGCAATGCAGTAGGTCTCCACAGTGATTTCAGATTAGTTCAGGAAGGCGTGTCTTGCTGTGTCTTTCCGATCTTGGCTGACTTTGACGTCTTCATCAGTGGCTGTGCTGCCTGTAGTTGAAACAGTGCTGCCTAGATAGGTGGAAGAGGCTACCTCCTTTAAGTTTCTCCCGTTCATGGTGATAGGTGCTTGTTGTTCATGCTGTTGTTGGCTGGGTATCTTCATCACCTCCGTCTTCTCTGCATTCACTTGAATTCCTTTTTTTGCTGCTTCTTCTGCCAGCTTGTTGGATTTTGCCTGTAGATCTTCGAGTTTATGCGACATTAAACATAAATCATCGAAATGTGATACTCAGGATGAAATATGCGCATATTGCTTCACACTATGAGTGTATCCATTGTTGACTTGCTACCTATAATGTCGCATACTTCACACTCCTAATTGTGATAATAAGTAAAGCTTGTTGAAATCTAACAACTTATGAGTAAACTTTCTCCATTAGTATATCCATGCTTAAATTCGAGCACTGAAAGCTACTTGCTGTCCGGCATTCACACTTTGAAACAATTATACTTCAAAGTGGCATTATGGTGATCAGGGCAGTGTTTAAATTGTCTGGTGGGAAATAACCCGAAGAAAAAAGATTTAATTAAATGGAGAAATGGTAGACATTATTTCTAACTCTCTGCTTACTAATGATTGAGAATGTAAGGTGAGTTAATTAATGCTTCAATTGGTACCTATTTCCATTAAGTTATGTAAAGACTCACACAAACAATAGCTAAAATTATCTAACTGCCTTCGACAGAAAAAACAGAAACTTTAAATGTGTGTAGGTGTAAGATACGTGGTTTAGGATGGTAGCTAGTGTAGTTCAACAACCACACTTTCTGACTCAAACTCCTTGATCAGACAATGAAACTGAATCTCTAAAGCAGCTGACTTATTACAGTCATGCGCTACATACTTTGTTACGTCTTCAGGCTTGAGTAGTTGGAAACATAGTAAGACTTATCAAGTTCAATTTAAATAGCCGAATAATAATGTTTATGTACATGGCGTAAAGTGATACAGGTTCCAGTCTGTATTGGAATTACAATTTTTGTAGTTGGAAAGGTGCCTTGTTCATATTCACCAAGAAACGTTCAAACTGAACTCAGGGCTTTCTCTCAACTGCTTTTAAACATATCACTTCTTTTCCCTGAAGAATTTTATGATTTCATCTTTTTGTTTGTTCAAATAACATGAAGTCTTAGATATTTTAAGTCTGTGTAGGTACTCCACCCTATGACTGTACAAATATTAAAGTCGCTGCCTGGGTTAAGCATATAAAGAGCTACCCCTTCCCCCCCCCCTTTGGCTGTTTCATTTATACTGGTTACATTACAGTTAAGCTAGGACGACACAGGCTTAGTAGTATTACTTTGACTAGAAGTGTAAAAGTAGTCCTAATGTTTAACTTTAATTTCACAAAACACAACATTTCCTGGTCATTTTTATGACTAATCCTAAGTATAATAGCTTAAGAAAGCGAAGTTAGCTTTCTTCAAGTAGACTAATCAATGCATCTTATCCAGTCTTACAGGAAGTCGACTTTGACCCAGATAGCTTAGTGGTAACGTTCCTCACTGTAGCACTGGTTCACATGGTTTTGTATTTCAGGAGCGGGGGGGGGGAGAGAATCAGTTCCCTCCAGTTTACAGATATGCCAACAAACACGAAATGTAGGTCCAGTAGGGTTTTCTCTCGATCGCCTCCAACCAACTAACACCTATCTCAGCACCTCGCAATGGTCTTATAGCAAAATTATGGGTAGAATTTGACCAATACCTGGTGGAACTATGGTAAATAGAATGACTAAACTGATCTCAGAATGTTTTTTTCTCTCAGAAATCTTCTCAAGAAAGTATATTACAGTACTTAAAAATGTGTAGCCTTTTTCAGTTCACTTGTTCTTCAATATTCATCTAATTATAATAAGACTATTGTTGCCTTTCTCTACAACATCATGAAAGAAAGAATATTCAATTATCTTTCTCGTTACAAATAATCACTAAAATCCTTTTTGTCTATTTAACCCGAAAATAGTGATTGAAACGAGAAATAAGGTTGTAACTAACATAACATGTGAAAAATACACAGATGATTGTGACTTCTTCCACTATCATCATCTAAAATCTTCCAAATAATAGACTTTCATTTGACTGTCTGAGATAGCCATAGTTTAGTAGATTAGTTATTTATACTGAATGATGATTGAAAGTGGAATAAAAATTTAGACAGTAGCTGGATTCGAACCAACAATGAGCAGGTTTCCAACCCGATGCTCTACCATCTGAGCTACGAGGTCTGATTGCATAGCAGACTTTTATTTCACACCCGGTGGTTACTGGTTCGAACCTGGTTGTGGTCAATATTTTCATTTCATCTTCAATCATCACTTAGCATAAATAATAAACTTTGTTACTATTTATTGACATACTTGTTATTTTCCGTTATTTTGTTGGATCGAATTATTTGGAGAATAATAAGTATATCAATAAATAGTAATAACTATCACCGTTGTACAAAAAGTGGCGATCATTTCATCATGGCATAGTGGACAACGCCTTAGCATTTGGAGCGATGGATACAAGATTCGAGTCTCAGTGGGGAAAATATCACAGGGGTGCAAGTATATCCAGCTGACTTGTTGCAAGAAGGATGAGACGCCTGTTCTAAATTCTTCTGCTAGCCACAACTGACCAGATTATCACAATAGGCTTTGTTATCAAATTTATTCAGAAAAACAAGAGTAATTATATATATATATATATATATATATATATATATATATATATATATATATATATATATATATATATATAACAGTAGAACAGTATACACACTCACACTCACGGAGCTATATGCATAGAGGAAGTATATTTGCACTAACCTGAATACAAATGTATGTTCAAACGAAACACTCCTTAGTACATAACCCTTATAAATTATGAAAGACGAAACGGACAAAATGAGCCAGTTTTTAAAATAAAAATTATTTATTTATTTATTTACTTTGAAAGAAGACTGTGTAAGAAAATGAAATTAGTCATATCAAAACTATAGTTGTTATGATTATCCTGGAAGAATTTCAACACCGAATCCTAATTCATTGTTATGAAATTCAATTTTTAGGAATAATTAAAACTTTATTTTTATACTAACAAAATATACTGAAAATGCACTCAAAGATCATAGAGGAAGTAATTAATGCCAAATGTAGGTTATTTATATATGTATGTATGTATGTATGTATGTATGTATGTATGTATGTATGTATGTATGTATGTATGTATGTATGTATGTATGTATGTATGTATGTATGTATGTATGTATGTATGTATGTATGTATGTATGTATGTATGTATGTATGTATGTATGTATGTATGTATGTATATATGTATGCATGCTATATATATACTAGTGTGTAGTATTCTTTTTTGTGTAAAAAATACACTTTCATCAGAGTAACATTTATGCTAAATTATTTACTGAAATCAATGATATAAGATATAGTTTAGTCTAACAACTAAATGCAGTTAGGTCATTCCTATCATATTGTACAGTAGATCAACTTGAAGGTAAACATTTCTTCTCTTTTTTTTTGCTGTTGTTATCTTATAAGGCAAATAAACAAACACAAACAATTAAAGGTTGATGAGGGTAGATGATACTATTTACGTGTGTATAAAAATCTACTCTTAGCTAGATGTTTTCTTCATAAAAAATAAAAAAAAAGATTACCAGCTGATTTCACTTTCTACTCCATTTCTTTCTATCTTCTATTTGTGTGTTACAATGCGGAAAATTGATTTTTCAGTACTCAACTCTAGTGACACACATTATTCAATGATAGTAATAATAAAAAATTATTATTATTGTTATTGTCATTATTATTATAGGCTGAAAATGGTGACAACGTACCACAGCAGTACGCGCTTCCAACCCATTAGGAACTGAACTACAGAACCTACAAGTTTCATAACGAACGTGTTAACCATTCGTCCACTGGATCGGAATCCAATGGTTCACAGTTCCTTACTTCTGTCAGTTCGCTATGCAGCACAACTATCCAGTTGACATACTCTTCACTTCCGACTAGTTGACTATACAGGTCAAGGCTTCTCGTTAGAACTTCAGAATATCCATCTCAAAGTCTGTCACTAATAAATACAACGCAGTAATGTAGTTTGAGGTTTGTGGGAGTTTTTTAATCGGCACAACTGTGTACTGCTAAGGATTTATATAGTAGTAGTGTGAGTAGTAGTAGTAGTAGTAGTAGTAGTATGAAACAGGTGCCCAGTGCTCACTGGTTTAAAACGATTTTCCAAATGATGTAAGTCCACAATAAATACTGCATAGAGCTTATTAGTGACAGGCTTTGAGATGGATATTCTGAAGTTCTAACGAGAAGCCTTGACCTGTATAGTCAACTAGTCGGAAGTGAAGAGTATGTCAACTGGATAGTTGTGCTACATAGTGAACTGACAGAAGTAAGGAACTGTGAACCATTGGATTCCGATCCAGTGGATGAATGGTTAACACGTTCGTTATGAAACTTGTAGGTGATATATATATATATATATATATATATATATATATATATATATATATATATAACACCATTCACAAGGTGGCAGTTGACGAGTTCCAAATAGGATGAAATGCACGTCTTAGTTCCTGTTGTTAGCCACTACCCATCACTGATATCAAAATGTACATTACCTAGTTATAACCTAAGTTATTGGTCACTTCTTCGATAATCATTGACTATGGGGTTCGATTTTTTGATCTTTTTCAGTAACTACTCTAACCAGTGGTGGAAATAACTAATCAGATGGAAATAGACAAGAAAATAGAATAGTCATTTGAGTAGTAAATAATCTGAATTGTCGTATATAGACGTTTGTATACTGAATTGTTGTTTTCTCTCCAAAGTATAACAATTTAAACTTGTACATTTTTGACGAAAGTATCTTTTGAAAGATATTACAATATATAGTTTGAAGTTTACAGGAATATTTATTTATTTGATGATAGGATTCATTCATCACGAACAGATATGAGTTGAAGAACCATTGGAAACCTGAAAGTATTGGATAGCTGTTTAGTCCTAGTATGGGACTTCTTAGTAGTACTTACCCACTACCCCTCCAGGGGTGGAACTCATCTGAAAAAATTTATTCTTTTTTTAATGATATAACAAAATATGGGGAAATAATTGAATGTTTAGTTCAGTTAGTTAACTACAAATTGCTCCCTTCATCTTTATATACATTTCTTACGGTTGATTAGTTTCTCAAGTGTATTGTCAATATAGGTACTGTTACTAACCATCTAACTAATTTAATCAACTATGATAGGTGATACAAAAATGTAGTGAACTGCTGGAATTATATGCTTTGATCATATTGTTCAACAATGAAATGCAAATTAACTTTCTCATATTTACTACACAACTTACTATGATTATGTTTATTTTAAAGTTGTTTCGGTTAGTTGTTTTAATCAAACTAAATCAGTTTGTGCTTAACATTTCCATCTTTATGATATGGAAATAATTATACGGATATGAAGGATAAATGTTGTGCTTTTAGTATAAACTAACGTTATAACCAAGGGAAACAGTATATTATTGATCAGGATGTCAACTTAAATAGCAAGTTAACACTTGAAAAGTGACTTCATTTGGTATAGTGAAAGATTGGGACAAGTTCACTGAAATAACTAAGTGGCAGTGAAGCAATTATAATTATTATCATCAGCAATGGTTACAGAAGTAGTGTGATTAGTGGTAATTGTTGTTGTATGAGTAGTAGTATAATAGTAGTAATAGTAGTGGGCATTGCTGATGACAACGGATATGAGTAGCATGTGTTGACATGGCGGATGAAATCATAGGAAATTATCAGCAACGGGTAAAGATTCTGTTGATATTAATCCGAAGTGCAGCCATCTCCTACTGAAGGTTATTGACTTGTTTTCTCTAGTCATTGACCTCTGGTGACTCTAACACAACTACTGCTGGTGACTTTGGTTAGGTCACTAATACCCTTGAGTTGGGCTGTGTTCAGTAGTCTTAGCTGCTTGGTGACGGCATTGGCGACACCTTTCGGTGAACTGTGCAACCAGCAACTGTGCCTCAGATTCCTCATCCAAACTGGGCAGGGCTCGTCGACGTAGTTTTGTCAACTTCGCAGGCAATATTAGAGGGTCTTCGTTTATTTCAAGTTTCAGCGAAGAGTACTCTTTTCGACGAATTTATTCTCAAGCTGTACATTCGTATATATATGATATTTAAAGACTGTAATCCATGAGGAAGATTCAACCTAAATAGTGTGGAGTTAAAACAACAATATTAATTGTGGTTACAATTTTATTGTTGCTAGTTGATGACGTAAAGGTCGGATGATTAAAAAGGGTGAGAAAGTGATACAGTTAATAAGCAAACAAAGGTTTAGGTAATATGAGTGAAACAAGTTAATCAGAGTAAATTGAAAATGTTATGTTAAAAGTCGCGATTATCAGGAAGATCAAATAAAATAACACCGAAACAATTAAATGCAGAAACAAAGTGATAATGAAGATATAAGAGCACAAAGCTTAATCTGACAAGAAAAGAGGGGGGGGGGGAGGAAAGAAAAAAAGGAACGAAGCACATCAAGACTAAAATAAATTAAGGCCAAGGTAGAGACAAAGACTGTACATACTTCTTTTGCACATAAAGATCAGGCTTCAGTTCATGAATAGCCAAGGCCTATGCTGTTTTTAGAAGCTGAACATGCAGGAAACGTGAGGTGTTTCAGCGAATTCGACAGACAACCTTAAAATTCCTGTTTAGGTCGGTTGAATGGATGGAATCGATTAAATGGTCAGGGATAGAACTTCTGATGCATTTCCTTTCACCCTTAAAAAATCCCCAATTATTTAAGTCATCCTCACGGATTACAGTCTTCAACTATTATATATAAACGAATGTACAGCATGAGAATAAATTCATTGAAAAGAGTCCCCTTCGCTGAATACTTTGTTTTTGGTGTCACAATTGGAATTATGAAAGTATCCAAAGTTTCGCGCTACGGAACTGTTGCCTCGGTACCTCCCTGTCCGCTGGGCTTCCAAACTCCGCCTCCAGTCGTTCAACCATTCTCTACCAGGTATGCTCCCCATTCACACATTCCATGCCATCATACGTAGCTTTCGCTCTACCCCTCGGAAACGTGCCAAGCACCATGACCTTCGCTCCTGGATCCCGGACAAACACCAGCTCCGCAACCGGCTCGGAGTCCATGAGGAACACCTTGGTATCTCTGTCCTCGAATACTGCAGGCTATAGAGTCTCCATCACGTGGGAAACGAAAAGACTGAGACGCAAGAAGGGAGGAGTGTTAATTATTGACATCTTGTACAGCAATCATGAAATATTATACACTTTTCAGTAAAACAGTCATTTGTACAATGTGCTTCATTTCCTCTTCTGTATCTATCTTGATTTGCTCTTAATACGCCCATATTGTCTCATTATTCTTAATTCCTCATAAATTCTACGGCCCTCTCAAAATATACTACTTATATCCATTCTGATCAGCAACACCCACTACACTAGTACTACTATTAGTAGTGGTAGCAGTGTGTTTAGTAGTAGTTATTACTTCTGTTGTTATGTGAGTAGTTGTTGTTGTTGTTGCGTGAGCAGTAGTTATGTGAGTAGTAGTAGTAATAATAATGCTAATAACCATAATAATGGTGATTTTCGTTAATTTCTCATCCAGACGACTGATTAGCAACTGATATAAGCTTAAATTCTGTATCACTTGGAGTAGTCTCAAGCACACATTGTTGTCTATTAAAAAATAATTAAAATTAACAAAAACACCTGACAATTATTAAAATTAACAATATATGCTAGTTCTTGTATCATTGACCATCTTGACAGAATTTTCATCCCTTCATATTTACTGCTAAAACAAAGAAAAAGGAAAGAATAGGATTACCTCTCGCTTACTCGACTAAAATGGAAATGGTAATAAGTATTTAAAAAAGACCTTGAAAATGGCTGTAGTTGATTCAACATGAAATTTTAATCATTTCTATATATAAGTTCATAATCTTGTTAATTAGTCTTTGGAATAGAGTTTTATTGAACATGTTTCATGTGTAATCGGTTTCTTGGTGTATTATTTGACTTCATTTGATAAGATCTATTGCTATACCGATATTTATCTGTCTATCTTTTATGTGATACCATTGAAAACGATTAAAACAGCATAGTTATACAATTGTATAACCATAGAATACCTCCGTCGTGAACTTAAAATTATACTATTATTATTTATCTTTTGGGTTTCTAGTGGAATATATGTGGAGACTGCATACAATTGTGTATAAACTACTTCAACTATAAGCAATATTTCCTTTTCATCGTTTCTTTTACACATTCTGTACATTATTCCTAATACTTGTGAAAACGAATGTTGTTTATATATACACTTTTTTGTTGTGGCGGTAATTGCATCTTTTGTTGCTGCTAATTGTGGAAATACAATGTGCTTCTAACTATTCCGACTTCTGCCTCCGTGACTATTGCCTGTTGTGCATAACAACTGATTGTCTTGGAAATTTACACGACTTCTCATCCTACTTCTAAATATTACGATAATCAAGCCAACCGAAGACCACAGAGGAGAGACGACAAATATCGCCTTCTGATCTCTGGAGTGCTATAACTTATAATTTACAAGAAAAAGGGATTCTATGATACACGTATGTGAGAAGTTATACGTTATAGCATAAAATAGTATTGTCAATGTTCTAGATAATCACGGGTTACTTGGAGGTTATTTCTTCGATATCGTCCACTACAGTTTTAGGATACTCCAGAGATCAGAAGGCGATATTTGTCGTCTCTCCGCTGCGGTCGTCTGTCGGCTTGATTGTCGTAATATTTAGAAGTAGGATGAGAAGTCGTGTAAATTTCCAAGACAATCAGTTATTATGCACAACAGGCAATAGTCACGGAGGCAGAAGTCGGAATGGTTAGAAGCACGTTATATTTCCACAATTAGCAGCAACAAAAGATGAAATTACCGCCACAACAAAAAAGTGTATATATAAACAACATTCGTTTTCACAAGTATTAGGAATAATGTACAGAATGTGTAAAAGAAACAATGAAAAGGAAATAGTGCTTATAGTTGAAGTAGTTTATACACAATTGTATGCAGTCTCCACATATAAGGATTCAGTAGCATGTCACCGTCACCATCTCACTGTCTTCACTCTAGTCTTCTTAACATGACTCCACGACTGTCCACAAGCTTTCATTTCTTCCTCACACCATCTCCTCCATATCACCCTCAAACGTCCAGCTCTTCATTTCCCATTTGGGTTCCACTCGAGGGCCTGGCCTGGTGCGTCATGTTTCCAAACGGTCTTCTCAGTCTATGTTCAATCCAATCCATCTACACTTTATTCTTCTACATATTTGTTGGACAATAGATTCTCCGCCTTTTCGCTGCCACACCACAGTGAGTTCCTTGTTGCTGATTCTTATTATTCTGCCCGTCCATCCATCTTATCTAATCTTCAGTATCGAGTGAGTGTAGGTGGCAGCTGTTGATGTAATGTATATCTATAGTTTGTTGGAAATGCTTTTTGTGACGCGCCAACTGTCTCAACCATCACATAGAAGCATTGACTTACGTGAATAATATTAGTACTGAAAATCCAGATGTTGTTCAAGCTTTATGCTGAGTCCAGTGCAGTGCAGTGTAGTGTAGTGTAGTGTAGTGCAGTTGATCTCCACAGATTAATGAAGGCCTGTCTTGCTGTCTTTGCGATCCTGGCTGCTTTGACAACCTCATGTGTGCCGCCGCCGACACCTGTAGTTGAAACGATGCTGCTTAGACAGGTAGATAAGTAGGTAGGTAAGTGATCGAGAACTTCCTTTACATTCCTTCCATTGATGGTGATTGGTGCATGTTGTCGTTGTTGTTGTCGTCTTTGTTGGGTATCTCCATCACCGCTGCCTTCTCTACGTTCACCTGAATGAAGTCCCATATTCTCTGCCCTGCCCTGCTCCGCCTCTTCTGTCAACTTGTTGGTTTCCGCCTGTACATCTTCGAGTTTGTGCGACAAGACATTAGACATGAATCATCATTGGCAACAAAGTCCGAATCTTCTTCTGGAGTCATTCATTTCTTCCAGCCAGCGTATACCCATCTTCTCACAACTCCTCACAGCTTCTTGCATCATCCAGTCCAGTCCAGTTCAGTCCAGTAGACCACAATCAGGAAGATCATCGGTAAGAGGAGGTGGCAACCTTGTCTTACTCCTTCCCGTCTTCACTTCAAAAGCATCCATGAGCTTTTCATTGTGAATCACTTGACATGTAGCATCATCATCCTCATCATATAGCATATAGATGATGTTGAATGTGGTTGATCAAGGTTCGTGGCACTAAAACCATAGTGTTGATGCAGCTGCGTGCTAAATTACTTCTCAGTCGACTCTGTTGAAGGCCTTTTCAAAATCGATGAAGTAGTGGTAAAGAGTTGAATTCCAGTCTATGCTCTCTTCTATTGTGATGAGTAGTGTTGCAATTTGATCCGCACATGATTCGTTTTTCCTGAAGGCGCCCAGCCTGTTCCGGTGGTAATTTAGAATCCAGAGCATTTGAACTCAAAATTACTGTTTGTTAACAATTTTTTTTCTTTTGAAGATAGGATAACAGTTTGCTTTTCTTAGTCCTTTGTTTTGTATATATTTATATATACGCAACTGTTCTAATCCGGCATTTGTTCTACATACATTTGAAATATATACACCACAGTCAGTAGACAAACAGTTGTATCTTTTAATGCTTTATCATTTCAACTTTGAGATGAATAAATTATTCGAGAATGATGAATCGACTACAGAAAGTCATTAGACGAAGCCTTCATTTCTGTCATCTACTTCTGCATCCAGTTATTAAGAATTAGTTAAGTATATCCGTGAATGTAAATACTTACAATTACAACAAGATACTATCATCATCTTATCTCTATGATTGATAATGGTTCCATTCAAATCAGTGTACACAAATACACATATATGCTACTTAATTTGTATGAGAAGGATATTTCAAATCAAAACCAATATCACAAAATAGTTATATTGATATTTATTGTGACCATTATCATTTCATTTACTTCTTTGATGATTTTCATATGATTATGAGGTATAAATTCTTTGAAGACGTCATAAGTGAATGATACTGTTCCACTGTGTAACATATATTCTCATAAAAGAACTGTTAAAGAGTAAACTTCTGTTGCACCGTTGCCATATCCAATTGCTGATTAAGAGTTGAGTATACTGAGCTGTAGTTGACTTTGTTCTGTTGTATGGTTGTGGAAACATGGACATTAGAGGCAGAGGACATGAGAAGGCTTCTAATGTTCAACCGCCGTTAACTTCATAGCATAGACTATATGTCATGGTGTTAAGACGTCAGTAATGCAAAAGTCAAATGTACAGTTTAAGTGATTTGATGAGGTTATGGACCTTCATCAACTAAGGTTATGCATACCTAGTCACCGTCTACCTTGTCTCACAATGTTAGACTAAAACCTGACATCATTGTAAAAATCTGTGGCTGTTAGTTTGAGTCATTAAGGGAAAGGCAGACTTCTCAGTTGGGTCCACATAATAACAGAAACCAGTGGTGGGAGACTCTAGGCTATAAGGCTCAAAATCGATGTCAGTGGCACAGATTTATCCATGCTTTATCTTTATCTTAACCGGTGTATTGAATTCATCATTTTTCTCATCCTTTCTTCCT
Organism: Heterobilharzia americana; assembly: GCA_944470555.2. Classification (NCBI taxonomy): domain Eukaryota; kingdom Metazoa; phylum Platyhelminthes; class Trematoda; order Strigeidida; family Schistosomatidae; genus Heterobilharzia; species Heterobilharzia americana. The sequence continues at coordinate 52,844,169 of OX104128.1, forward strand.
CTCTTTAACCACTTTCCACTGTTTTTAACCGATGGTTCTCTATTCCCCCATCTTTCACTATATTGCTTTGTTGCTTGATGTACTGATATGAAGTGTGGCAACGGTTATACAGTAATGCCTGGTCGAATGTTGATATTGTAAATGATGAAGATGATGAGACTCATGTCCTCCTATTAACATTTCACCTCAAATAACTATCTTCTTCCTTCCTCTCCACCTTTTTATTAACTTAAGAAATTTAAACTAGTTCCTTATATTCATTTCAATTCTGTTCTAAGTAAGTTGGGTAATTGTATCCATGATCATAAACAGAACAAATTAAAAAAATATAACTAAATAAAATGATGAACTAAATATAAGGAATATACAGGGGCAGCAAGCAGAATAATGATTCAGGGATTAAACTATAAAATTACAATTTCAGTACACCTTAGATGACAGAAAAAGAGAAGGGATAGATGAAACAAGCTATTGTGTATAATTACTTACAATGCATAAAACTGGTTGTCTTCAAAAGCAAGAATTTACTAACACACGTTATACTACTTAGTGATTTTAAGTAGTATTACAAAATGTTGTAAATTGCCCGCTGAATCTAATTTCCGTCAAAACTATCCACTGTACTATAAGATGCTATAGGAATTAGGCAGAATTATGATTTGGATTTTGAAGGGGTTGTGGGGATTTGGAAATATTTCAAGTTGTTATTCATCGTAGACTGACATCAGCTGGAGGGACATAGGAAACCTGGGAGCACTGCACAGCTGTTTCGTCTTAGTATGAGACTCCTCAGCAGTGCGCACCCACGACCCCACACCAGCAGGGGTTGGACCAGCGATTTTCTGGTCCCAATCCAGCGCGTTACCGCTGAGCCACTGGATTAGAATCCAATGGTCCATATTTCCAACTTCTGTTAGCTCACGATGATAGTCTAAGATGAATAACAACTTGAAAGAATTATGATTTATCATTTCAAGAATGAAATTCACACGTTTTAACAAAGATGGCAGTGACCTTCAGGATCAACACTATGGAGGCTGAACATCCACACAGAATTTAATTCACGTTTTTAAAGATACCAGTTTATTGTAAGGCATAAATTTGTCAGGACTGTGGCTTTTGTTATGTTAACTTCTTTATTTAAAAACAAAATTGCACCTGCAAGTCAATCAGTCTTATTTATGTGTTTTGAAATAATTGGTTACTAAATGTAAGCCGATAAGCAACCTCTGGTACATACTTGATAACGATTGCAGAAAATTTTCCTTTGTTATACAACACTAATTAGTCACATTCCATGATAATTTAGACCATGTTAGTACAGAGGAGAAGTCAAAGAACACAACCTTCATTGTCAGTTGACAGAAGTTACAGAAATGGAGCGCAGAAACATATACACAGTTTTGAGATGAATGGGGTTATTTTTTAATTTAGAAGTAGTATTCATCACCCAGTGGCTGAATGCTTAACGCGTTCGCCGTGAAACTTGAAGGTCCTGAGTTCGATCCCTAACCGGGTTGTGGGTTCGTACTGCTGAGGAGTCCCAAGCTAGGACGAAACAGCTATTCAGTGCCCCGGGTTTTCAATGCTTCCCCAACTAATGTTAGTCCATGATGAATGCTACTTGTATATACACATTTGTCTCAACTAACTTTGGCAAAGCGAAAAACGGAACCTACATGACAGTTAGGTCTAAGACCACTCATTACTTAAGACACAAAGAGTAAATTCAGTTGATCACTGACATTCATGTGGTTATAAATCTAAGCATAAACTTGATTCACACTTCAGTGAAGATTTTTTTCCTCTTAGACAATATCATTCCCTTAAATTGTACAACTGAAATTATAAGTATTGGAAATGAATAACTATCTATAATCAGTGGATAGGGTGGGATTAGGTTAGAACGAACAGACAGATTCTGATTAATCAGTATTATGTATGTCAAATATCTTCCGAATATAAATCCTTAACTTGGACAAAAGTTAGTGCTATTTGAGCTTCTATTAATCTATTATCAACCTCAGTCAAATGTTGTGTTACTGACAAGTTATTTACCAACATCCAAGAAGATAATTTTTTTCATGTTCAACTTGACAATGATTGGCTCAAACAGTTTTTTCCTTTTTCTGCAGTAATTAAATTTTGCCTCCACAGTCTTATCTTCTACGTTTCCCAGTAGTGTGGGGATACTATTGTCAATAAAATTAGTATTTATTGTTGTGTGTTAAAGTGTTGTAGTTGTACAACTACAACTTCTTGACACGCCCATTACTTTATTAAGTCGCATCAGGTTACTTCATGACTATCATATTCAACAGTAAGATGAAAAATCATTTATTAAATTGAGAAAGAAATTACACTTTACAATTATTTTTAATCTTTTTATTGCTTACATTGTATTCAGGCATTGGTGGTACATGTGGTACAGAGCATATGGAGGGAATTGCTTATCCGAATGAGGTATGTAATTTATTGTAACAGTTTCTGATCAACATGTTAGTCTAAATTTTGTTTCATTATACTACAGTTTCAATTATAATTTAAATATTCATCCTTAGGATATCCCCTCACCCCCCCCCCCTTTATATAACGATATTTTGAAAAGTGTCCACACTTAACTTTTCTATAAACGATGAGAAGTAAAACATACATACACTTGGAATACAAGTGAGAAAGATCACTTAGAAAATAATTGGTGGAATATTATGGTTTGGTATTTTGTAAACAAGCTCTAACATATTCAGCTGACGAGTCCTTAGTAGGACGAAATGCGCTTTCTGAGATAATACAAGTAACAACATTAAGACTGTACCCATCGTACAAGAAGTGACTATCGTGGTTCGATGGTGTAGTGGATAACGCTGTCACGTTTGAGGCTATCAGTCCCCAGTTCAAGTCCTAGTGGGAGTAACATCACCCCCTGAGAGATAGGTACATCCAGTTGATGAGTCCAAAATTGAACAAAGTGTGCTTCCTTGACTTCACTGCTAGTCATTATCCATCATTAAATAGGATAAAGTTTGAATCACGAGTTGAATAACATAACAAAATTACTAATGAATGACTTGTAATCAGGGTGGATACAGAAACAAGGGGTACTTGATAGTAAAAATGCAAAGAAAGAATTAGAAGGAGGAAGGAGGTGTTTAGAAACACAAAAGACTAAAACCATGAAAACAGCAAGAATTGATGAAGTCTCTTTTGTATACAAGTCTCCGGCATTTCCATCTGAATTGTTAAAGCTTCAGCAATACAAAGATGGCAGATGAGCACTGACTTTGGCGAGTTTATTTTCATGTTGTAAATAACTTTGAAAGAGCTGGTTGCTGAAAGTGAATGACCAGCGTGTATTAGGTGTTGAGATATCCCACTTCTTATAGATCCACCTTTACCTCTATATAGCCAAGTAGGATAGGTTTCTTGAACCCTATTAAACAGAACCTGTGTTGAACGACTGATGTAACCGGTTCAACAGAAGCACGTGAACTGATGTGCACACACACATAGATGTCATGAAAAGTTAACTTTGATTACTTTCCAATGTTTATAAAAACCTTGGTTAGTTTAGGGTGAGAATCCTGTTTCCATTTTTCACATATACCTGACCTTGTTACCATGTCTAACAAACCATCTCAGAAGAAGGAAGTAGGAAATATGGACCATTGGATTCTGACTCACTGACTCAATGGTAACGTGCTGGCTACAGAGACAGAACATCCTTGGTTCGATCCCTGGTGGGGCAGTGTGGAGCAATGGGTACTCACTGCCAAACAGCCCCATACTAGGATGAAACAGTGGCTATCCAGTGCTCCCACGTTTCCAATACTTCTGTGCCTGATGTCAGTCCATGATAAATACTACACTGAAACCATTTTCGCACATGAAACGGATTCCATGTTCTCACTAAAACAAAGATTGTATATAAATGCGATTGTACAACTAAGTGATTGAATTCGCCGAAGAGAGTTTCTTCACTGAAACACTTGATTTTTTTCATTTTCTTCAACATTATATCAATCAAATGTTTAAGAAATCCACAAACCTTTCAATACGATGATATACAGATTTCAAAGGATGCTATCTGAGTTATGTATATGTATATGCAGACTACTACTACCACTACTAGCACTACTCACACTACTACCACAAACACTACTCCTACTCCTCCTCCTCCTCCTCCTCCTCCTCCTCCTCCTCCTCCTACTACTACTACTACTACTACTACTACTACTACTACTACTACTACTACTACTACTACTCACACTACTACTACTCACACTACTACTACTCACACTACTACTACTCACACTACTACTACTCACACTACTACTACCACTACTACTACTACTACTACTACCACTACTACTACTCACACTACTACCACCATTAATAATTACAGTAATAATATATTTTTGAGATGAATGAGGACTATTATTTTAGAGTTAGTATTCATCTCGGACTGATACCAGTTGGGGAACCATTGAAAATCCGGGAGCGCTGCACAGCTGTTTCGTCCCAGTATGGAACCCCTTGGTAGTACGCACCCATGACCAGGTTAGGGGTTGAACTCAGGACCTCCAGGCTTCACAAAGAACACGCTAACCATCCAGCCACTGGGTTGACCAGTCCATGATAATGAGTGTAATCAACACTCAATCATAAATCTCTAAAGTTTATATATTACTTACTGGCTATAGAAAGTGTTATATACAAATAACCTTTTTAAATGTAACAAAACATCTCTATGATTAGTTTTGAAAAAAAGAAAATCTTTGTAATTGTGAGTGATTTTAAAAGTGAATCAAGTAGTTACTTATGTTTCTTGATCTATGCATAAACTTAACTTTCTATTCTAAACACAGAAAAGCTTTTGATCTATTTAACAACTATATGTTTGTAGTGTTTAAAATAACTTTGTATCTTTCTATTTCATAATAACTGACCAATTTTTGTCGAAAATCTATAATGAAGTGTAAAAATAATAATTTTTCACAGTTGAATTTTTATCATTCAACAATAAGATTAAAATTCATTCCTTTTCTTATCGAATCCAGAAGAGATTTGTTCTCTTGAAACCTGAGAAGAAGAAATTCATCTTCTATGATTCAAAGTCATCACAAGTGGATAATCAGAGAGATTTATTTATAATTAAAAAATCTACATCAAAATAATTCTCATCAATCTTTTTTCAATCTAGTTAAGGAGTAAATCATTTTGACCTTGAAATTCAATATGCAGATGCAGATTAATGAAGGCTGTTTAAAAAAAACAAAAAGAAATATTCTTTACAGACACTCTGAAAATCCCTTACACTAATCGCTGTAAAAGTGAACACTTGTGTAAAGTATAAACTGCCATTGCTGGACACTTTAATGTGTATATATCACCCTAATCTCTCTTATGGAGCTGGATACATAGTCCGTAGGTAGACATAGACTCTCTCTCTCTCTCTCTCTCTCAGCATGGATCAATAAAGGTCGACATGAATCAATCAATAGCTTCTTATTACATCATTTAATTGACAGTGTACATTCTAGTCTAGAAGATTGGCTTATTGTTGTCTACAATATACAACATAATCTTCAAAAGGATGTATTATTGAAACTTTTCCAATCGAATATTTGGAATTAGAATTATGTATTCGGTAGTAACTTTTCCATTGATTTCTCATTCTCAGACACACTGACAACTCATGCCTCACTTTGTCTCATATTCTTCATTACTTGACTTCAACTCTTATATTATCGTCCTAGTTACAACCTATTATAAACTACTAATCGATAAATATTGGCATTTTTTATCATTGAGTATGCATACTGACTACATTTAAGTGTATCTGGAGGTTCATGGAGATTTATTGACTGGTTTTTAGATTGGAATTCATCATAGACTGACACCAGTTGGAGAAAACATTGGACACTTGTTTCGCCGTAGCATGAGACCCCTCATTAAGCTCACCCATGACCCCTCCGCCGGGGATCGAACCCAGGACCTATAGGTTTTGTGGCCACCGCGTTGCCATTGACCCACTGGGTCGAAATCCAATACTTCACATTTCCTACTTATATTACTTCACGATATAGCGTGACCTTCATCCAATGTTATCATTGACTAACTGTTCTCATCTTCGACTTGGTTGACTCCATTTATCACGGCTACTCATTGGAACTTCAGTAACCACCCTTTGAAGTTAATCACTAATGAGCATTAGATTAATTCAACTTCGAAGTTTGTGGAAATTTATTAATTGACTGTACAGCTTCTAAAGATAATATCGAGGAAAAAAAATTCTAATTTGGAGGTTTGTGAGGAATGATTGATTTCAAGTTGGTATTCTTCATCATGGACCGCTTGAGCAAATCAAGCTGAAAGTAAGAGCAAATACTCAACGACAACATTGGATGAAGGTTGCGCTATACCGCAAACTGACAGAATTAGTGAAATATGGACCAGTAGGTTGCGAACCAGTGGCTTAGTGGTAAGGTGCCTTCTGCTGTGGGTCATGAGTGTACACTGTTGGGAGTACGATGATAGGGCGCGGCGGCTTTGCAGTGCTTCCAGATCTCTAAAGGTTTCCCAATTGATCAAGGTCCATCGTTGTTGCCAAATTAAAAACAATTTTGTTCATTGAATTCTTTGTTCTTTTATGATTGATGCAATGTTTCATATACCATAGGTTTATCGTAGGTTTGTTCGTTAGACCTGGAATATGCAGATAACATAGTTTTGTTAGGTGAAGATGCTGACAAGATGTAGAGTCTTCTGAACACTTTGAGTGTCAATTTGAGAATGTTTGAGATGCGTTTCTCACCACCCAAATCCAAATTGTTGCTCCAGGACTGGTCTTCAACGGTGTTACGGCTCACAATAGAGAGTGTAGTGATTGAGTGTGTCGACCACTTCACTTACCTGGGAAGAAGGATCAGTCCTGCTCTAGTGGCTCAGTGGCCGATGAAATCTCTGCATAAATACAAAAGGCTCGGCTGGCTTTTGCCAATTTACGCCACCTATGGCGCTGCCGTGATATCCGATTGTCTATTAAGGGTAGCTTGTACTGCACAGTAGTCCGGTTTGTTCTACTGTATGGCTGTGAAATATGGTCATTGAAGATAGGAGACATTAGAAGGCTTCAAGTGTTTGACCACCGTTGCTTTCGTAGTATACGCCGTATTCCGTATTGTCACCACCTGAGTAATGCAGAAGTCAGGTATATAGTTTTAGGGAGTCGAGATAAATTCAGTTGATGAGGTTATGAACCCTCATGGATTGAGATGGTTTGGGCATGTACTACGTATGCCTAGTCACCGATTGCCTTGTCACACAATGTTGGCCGAAGTAGGCCCAGGCTGGGAAAAGGCCCGAGGTGGCCAGACTGAAACATGTCACCAGTGCATGAAGTCTCTGACTGTTGGTTTGGGCCATGTAGGGTAGGGGCGATGCAGGCTAGGCGGTTGGGGTCCGCGAGACAAGAGGAACCAGTGGATGGAGACTGTAGGTGATATGGGTGAGAACCGATGTCAGTGGCGCAGATGTATACACACATTATCCTCATCTTAACATTATACTGATTCTCACCATTTTGTCCTTCTTCCTTTCTTTCTTCTCGGACTGTATTTCTTTTGACTGAATTTTCTTATCTTCATCTTTCACCTCACTACGTTTTCACTTGATGTACTGATATGAGCTGTGGCAACTTGGACCGTTACGTAGTAATGGCTGATCCTATATTGATATTGATGATGATGTCAGAATGCTGTGATGCAATGATATTTGATAGACTGTATACATATGTATGTAATGAGACTAAAAGTCATCCCCAGGTGTTATCGCTCTCCGTGTGAAAATCCGCATATTTTCTGAGGAGTGAAACAAGGTTGCCGCCTACTATCACCCATTATATTCCTGATTGTGGTCGACTGGATCATGCAGCAAACAGTAGGCAGCGAGAAGAGGGGGATACGCTGGCTGGACTGTGGAAAAGAACCTAGAAGACTTGGATTTCGCCGATGACTTATGTCTAATGTCACATAAACTTGAAGATCTGCAGGCAAAAACTAACAAGCTGATAGAAGAGGCAACGAAGATGGGACTTCAAGTGAATATAGAGGAGACAGAAGTGATGAAGATACCTCACCACCACCATCAACAACAACAACAAACTCCAATCACCATCAACGGGAGAAACTTAAGGGAAGTAACCTCCTTCACCTATCTGGTCAGGCAGCACTGTTTCAACTACAGGCGGCACAGGCACAGACGAGGGTGTCAAAGTCAGAATCGGAAAAGCAAGACAGGCGTTCATCAACCTGAAACCAGTGTGGAGATCTTCTACACTTCATTCAGCACGTGGAACAAGATCCGGATTTTCAACACCAACGTCAAATCAGTGCTTCTTTGTGATGGATAAGAGACTTGGCGCGTCACGAAAGGGATTTCCAATAAACTACAGACATTCATCAACAACTGCCACCTACGCCCGCTACTGAAGATCAGATGGATTGACAGAATAATGAGAATAAGCAACAAGGAGATCTGGGAACGAACCAACCAAGAACTTATCACTCAACAAATATGCAGGAGGAAATGGAGATGGAATGGGCATGCACTGAGAAGGCCGACTGGGGACATCACGCGTCAGGCCAGCCCCTCGAGTGGAATCCCCATGGGAAGCGATGAGTTGGACGTCCGAGGGTGATATGGAGGAGATCATGAGAGGAGGAAATGAGAGCTTCTGGGCTGTCGTGGAACCAGGTTCAAAGGATCTCAGAGAACAGAGGTCACTGGAGACGTTCTACTGAAGCCCTATGTTTCATTAGGAACCCAAGGGACTAATAATAATAATAATATGAACATACATTCTGAAGTGTTAACTCCAGTTATAAGTCTTTTTATCTGAAGTTTGAAGTCTCAAATAACTAACTCTGATTTATAAGCATTATTCTTCGTAAAATAACTATTTACTTTCTAGATAAGAAGTGAAAGTGTAGCCAATACTTTGCACACGAATAAATGCCATGAAACACAATTCAGTGATAGATAGCATTGTAAAAATTATGTTGATATTAATCTTCGTGATTAGGAGAGGAATCTAGGACGTGAGTTTCATTCTCTTTGGAACTCATAAGCAATTCGATCCTGTATAGCAACAGGAAATTATAAGTATCATAACAATTGTATAAATAGATAAAATGTTTATAAAGAACACAGAAAATACGTACATTTTCACACAGAATACTGTGATATATATCAAGAAAGATAACAATTCGGGATGACTTTTAGGTTCACCTATATGTATGTTTATTAAACTTAGAACATTTGTATTACATAATTGAAACTCAGTACTCATCTCATCAAGTATTATCGTTAAAAACTTTGCTTTCTCAGAACCCAAAAGACAGTAACCATAATGAACAGATATCATATCATAGGGATAGTACCCTTAATAATAATGGGCAGTGGCTAGCAGTGGAATCCAGGATGCGCATTTCGTCCTATTTGGGACTCGTCAGCTGAATGTCCAATCAACGACGGTGTAATACAAGCAATAACACTATACTACCCTTAACTCGAGTCCAAGTAGTCGAAAACATGAAAATGTTTGAAATATTATAAAATGCATTGTGGATAATGGCCTATTATATTTTAGCACATGACTATGAGTTTTAAGCCTAATAGCCTGATGTTAGGCTATCTTACTTACTATCTATAGAGTCTACCTTCAATATAGCCTAGGCTATATTAATATCCAAAGCTGTAGGTTATATACTTCCAGAGGTTCAGCAATGCAGTTGTTCATGATTTGCAATGATCTTTATAGGTCCGTATAAAAAACTGGTTAGCTTGGTGAATGATTTCATTGAATTCGATGGTTTCTAACATCTTTTTCAATGGGTTTATATATCATTGTAGTGTTGTAATGTAAGCTATCCTTGACAGATCGTCTAAGTCAGATAAATCAGAACTGGCTTATCCAGGCTGTATAGATAACTGACTGATTGATACAATCATTCATCGAATACTTGCTTATGGAAACAAATGATGTGAATGATTTATTAAAATGGAGGTATCCATGTGATTGCGCCATTTTCTCCTGATAACCAATGAAGGATTCAACTCATAATATCACTTTATAGTGAAGTTAAAAATGCTCGATGTAGATAAAATTTCTTATCCGAATAAATATCTCATTCAACTTCCTTTATATTTTATATGATGTCTAATTTTATCTTTTGTTCTTTTTTCTTTTTTTTTTCTTCCCTGACAATATGTCTATAGGAACTGATTTGTACAGGATTCAATGATTTTGATAATATTGATATATCAGATATGAGTACTTAAAAATAAACTGATTTCGATTTATTCGTTCCTCATTAATAATCTTATCAAATAATCAATTGATTTAGCAATCTGATTGAATGATATTGTGTTAATTACTTCATCCTTCCTGTTTTATGATGTGTCTGATAATATATATTCAGTCAATCAGTTAGTCAGTTAAAGCATTTCGATTTCTGAATTAAATGAGACAATAATAATAATAATAATAATAACAATAATAATGATGGTAATAATACACCTTTCGTATTTCTCATAACTCTCCTCTTATATCCATCCTCCTTATCTTAAGAAAATATCCATGTATGTATGTATGTATGTGTGTATGTATGCGTACAGGAGGGATTATTTTCCATTTTGTTCAACGAATATTTGATAAAAATAAGTGAATGAATCACAAATCACTTCTCTTTCTCATGATATAACACATTTTTCATTGATCTATTTTAGACATTGATGAAAGAAAGAATTTACTGCTTTATATCTTTTCTATTTCATTGTCTATGCTCTTATTCTTCGACTTTATTTTCAACCTATTGTCTTTCTATGCTTCTGAATGTTTTAATTTTATAGTATATATAAAAAGATGACTATTGTTTAAAACAGAAAAGGAAAGAAAAAGAATACACATGTTTATTTCACTTGATAATTGAACAGAAGGTTTTATAATGAAGTATGCATACATATAAATTTATATTTCCGTGTATCGTGTTTATTTCATTTGATTACATGTTCAATAGTCTATTGATAAAATGCACCAATATGAATTATGTTGATTCAAACAAGGAAACAGACACACACACACACACACACACATGAACATAGCCTATTATAACTTTATTCTAATGAAAATATAAACAATAGATAAGATAACATTTTGTTTGACTGAATTATATGATGCATTCAAGTGAATAAGTCAACAATTTAAAAGAACCATTATTGAATAGATAAATAATTGAATTATGAATAAAACACAACAAGTAAACTGTAGCCTAGAAGAAATAATTAACAATGTTTACACAGAAAAAAAAAGAAAGTACGAAGAAGTAAAGAAACTATGTCTTTCATTCATTTCTCTTTGATTTATATATATTCCTTTTTCCTGTTGACGAACTACTTCGTACAGGAGAGAAATCTATAGCGGATAATAATTTCATCTCAGGTGACAACATGTATATAAGTGTAGTATATATATATATATATATATATATATATATATATATATATCCGCTAACTCTTTACATAATGCATATTTGTCAACACTTATAAAAGGCCTGACTATTTCTAATGATGTTTATTCATTAAACGGAGGTATTGTTTCCTTATATTCCCCTTATCAAGATTATTTGATTTCGTTTGAAGTTCGTTAAACAAAAATTAAAGGGGTTTGTCAATAATATGGGCTGTCAGTAGCTCATATCAACAGTTTATCTCATACGCATACGTACGCACAGATACACATACATACATACATACACAAACAGAAGAATAGATTATTTGAATACAATCAAAATCTTCAAAACATCTTGTCAGGTGTGTGTGTGTGTTTTTCGCTTTATTAAAACCGAATCAACCAACCTTTGAGTGGTTGAATACAAACAGAACTAACTCAAAGGATCTACTAATCAGGAAATTAAAAAAAGGCAGATTTTCTTCTTTTTTTGACATACATATATGTACATTTCGACTAATAGTAATAATATAAATTTCCCTCTACTCATCTAGTCTTTATACTCAGAATTACTATCCTAGAAGAGAAAACCAACGTTATATATATATATATATATATATATATATATATATATATATATACGCTGTCTTCCATTTTCACGTTATCTCTTCCTTCTGCCTTAACAGTCTAGTAATAATAATAATAATAATAATAATATTAATAATAGACTTTATACTATATTACGATTATAATTATTACCATAAGTGACTTGTAATTATCCTTCAATTACCTTGTTGCAATCTTATAATGTTGATGATAATGATGGTGATGAGAGAGGGAGGAGGAAGAAGACACCGACATCGACGATAATACTTCTTCAGTGTATTATTCTAATTTCAGTCACTGTTATTATTAATAATAATATAAGTTACTCACGGGCATATACATATATCACACTCAGTGGATGCATTTCATGATATCATGTCTAACTAGTGAACTTTTGTCTCATAAATTCTCTTGATATTACTACTGCTACTACCAGTGCTAGTAGTAGTAGTAGTCTCATTATCATGACCGCCTACACTCCTTCTACTTCAAATATTATTGCTAAAATCAATCAATTTATTTATTTATTCATTTATATGTAATTATTATTATTATTATTATTATTATTATTATTATTATGTCAACTGCTGCTACCACTTGCGCCCCCCTCCCACCCCCTGTATTTATGCAATTAATGATGGTAACATTGCTTAGCAAATTATTAACGCATGCTTTCATCTTTTATGTTAGATGAAATAGTATCAGAAGCATACACTCACACACACACACAAACAAACAGACAGACAATGAACATCGTACATTTCCCTCCCTCCCTCCCCCCCTATTTTTAATTTACATTTTAGTTTTTACGTTAAAAAAGGAATCAATAAACCTAAAATATGACTTTCTATTTCTTAAAATGTACTTACATATTGCTTATACATAAGTATATCATTTCTTCTGATATTCTGTTACGTCTTTTTTTGGTGGTTCTAACTGTTTTTTTTATCATTTTTGTGATTTTCTGAAATAATCATAGTTTGTGTTAAAAATGCAATTAAGTAGATGATATTCAATTTGTTTTCCAATAAACAATTTACTATATAGTAAATTTCTATTTGATTTTTGTAATTTTCTGTCTGTCTGTCCGTCTGTCTGTCTGTCAATCAATTCGTCTGTCTGTCTATCTGTCTGTCTGTCTGTCCGTTTATCTATCAATTTCAGTCTTTCCTTTTACCATGAATGATATGTTTGTTATCTTATGCTTGCTTAATCTAGTTTGTTGATTTATTTACCACAATTGATTCACAATGTAATTTATACTTGTGTATATTTTGCTTGCATGTAAATCAAATTGGTCAACCATCTACAATAACACTTACACAGTGTTGTCTGTGTCATTGACTTCACTGTATTGGTGTAAAAGATCCGAATTAGAAATGTTAACCGACAATTCTTTATATATTATATAATGTATCATGATAAATAATCATAATTCATGAATATGTTTTATCTTTCTATCTTTATAATTAATAAATTTAAGCATATTTTTTTTTCATTTTCAATTTCACCATTATTGTCTTGTTTTAAATGTATACACCTTTGAGTTTTATAAGTTGCTTATTTTCTCCTCCTTTACAATTGTGTTATTGTTGTTGTTGCTGTTGTTTTTTAGTGTTGTTTGGTGTCTACTTTACCACAGTATGCATACACGCAAACGCAAACGCAAACACAGACGCACACACACACATACATACAGCCAGAAAGAAAAATACTCATAACTGCTCAAGATAAGGCTACAATAGAGTATCTTAAAGAGTAAAGTTGTTTGAAAAATAAACTGCAATTCACATCAATTGTTTATTTGTTCAACAATAATACCATTTAAGCTAGATAAGTTTATGTTTATCTGCCTTATAGACTCAATACATGAATATTGTTGGCAATTTGTACAGTTAATAAATGAAAATGCATGAAAGAATACGAATGATATTACTAATGATAATAATAAAATTTTATTCATAATTAATATGAATTTTGAGTGAGTTGTGGGGATTTGGAAATATTTCAAGTTCTTATTCATCGTAGACTGATATCAGTTGCAGAAATGAAGGAAACTTGGGAGCACTGGACAACTGTTTCATCCTAGTATGGGACTCCTCAGTAGTGAGCACCCACGACCCTACCAGAGATCGAACTCATGACCTTCAGGTTCCGTGGTCAGCACCTTACCATTAAGTCACTGGATCAGAATCCGATGGTCCATATTTTCAACTTCTGTTAGCTCACGATATAGCACAACCGGCACCCAATGTCATTGTTGAGTAACTGTCCTCACGACCATCAGGCTTTGCCCTCACCGGTCACGAGATAACACCAGTTGGAAATATGGACCGTTGGATTCCGACCCAGTGGCTCAATGGTAACGTGCTGGCCACGAAGCCTGAAGCTTACGGGTTAGGTCCCTGGGGGGGGATCATGGGTGTTCACTTCTGAGGAGTCCCGTACTGTTACGAAACAGCTGTCCAGCCCTCCCAGGTTTCCTTTGTTCCTTCAACTGATGTCAGTCTAAGATGAATAACAACATGAAATAATTAATATGAATTCTCTTACCTGTTGTTGAAAAAACTGCTAAACGTTCTCCAGCTGATATCGGTTCGTGACAAGTACCAACTTGAAATCAATAAAAATCTGCATAAACCTTCAAATTGAATTGTTGTCCACTGGTTCTTAGAGACAAACTCTGAGATGTGATTTCCTGTGATTCTAATGAAAAGTCGTGACCGGTGAAGTAAACCAAGTTGGACATAAGGATAGTTAATTAGTAACAGCATTGACAGAGGTAGAACAATGTGATCTATAAGATTGTGAACAAGTGACTTAGTAGTAACGTGTTCACCAAGAAATATATAGGTCATGGATACGCACTGATGAGAATTTAAATAAAAGGATGAAATAGCTATCTAATGTTCCCAGGTTTTCAATGGTTATCTAATTAATATCAGTCCATGATCAATACTAACCTGAAATCAATGATATCCCCAACAAACCTTCAAAATTAAACATATAACCTAAAATATCAGTATTATGATTAGAAGAGAGATAAGTAATCCTCAAAATGTCATCCAGTAAACAGCATTATATCACTCAGACAGATATGAATCGAATATGAGATTAATTGTTTTACTAAAGTGCAAAGGATTTTTTATAACCTTGAATATTAAAAGTATGATTACAAGTCAACAAAACAATAGTTCTATTAAATTTTGAGGGGGTTGTGGAGATTTGGTAATATTTCAAGTTGTTATTCATCGTAAACTGACATCAGTTGGAGGAACAAAAGAAACCTGGGAGCAATGGACAGCTGTTTCGTCCTAGTATGGGACTCCTCAGCAGTGCGCACCCACGACCCCACCAGCAGGGATCGAACCCGCGACCTCCAGGTTCTGCTACCAGCGCGTTACCATTGAGCCACTGGATAAGAATCCAATGCTCCATATTTCCAACCTGAAGGTCGCGGGTTCGATCCCTGCTGGTGGGGTCGTGGGTGCGCACTGCTGAGGAGTCCCATACTAGGACGAAACAGCTGTCCAGTGCTCCCAGGTTTCCTTTGTTCCTCCAACTGATGTCAGTCTTCGATGAATAACAACTTGAAAACAATATTTCATTATTTAAATCCCCTTAATTATACTAATAAACACTCTTAACTGATGTCAATTAGTCAAATTTATCACAGGAATATAGTGGATAATGAAAAATTAAAGTAGATAACAGTTTTATATTCTTGAAAGATTCAATGAATCAATATAAAGTATGTTTCTGGTTATACTTGTTGACATTATTATTCACAGGTATCTGTTTATTTTTATATCAAATTCTGAGCTGAAATGTTATGAACTACTAAATAATATTAAATAAAATGAATGACAAGAAATTATTTAACATACTTATCGAACATCAGTCAACAGCTAAATAAAACGCTTTCAAATGCATTATTATTGATTATTTAACACTTAGGTTCCTAGTAGAACATAAGACTTCAGTAGCATGTCACTATCTCATTCTCTTTTCTACAGTCTTTTCAATCTGGCTCCACTACTTCCTACAAGCTTTCATTTCTTCCTCACACTATTTCCTCCATATCACCCTCAAACGTCCAACTCGTCATTTCCCATGTGAGTTCCACACGACAGTCATTCATTTCTTCCAGCCAGCGTATACCCATCTTCTCACAACTCCTCACAGCTTCTTGCATCATCCAGTCCAGTCCAGTCCAGTCCAGTCCAGTCCAGTCCAGTCCAGTCCAGTCCAGTAGACCACAATCAGGAAGATCATCAGTAAGAGGAGGTGGCAACCTTGTCTTACTCCTTCCCGGCTTCACTTCAAAGGCATCAACGAGCTTTTCATTATGAATCACTTGACATGTAGCATCATCATCCTCATCATATAGCATATAGATGATGTTGAATGTGGTTGATAAAGGTTCGTGGCAATAAAACCGTAGTGTTGATGCAGCTGCGTGCTAAATTACTTCTCGGTCGACTCTGTTGAAGGCCTTTTCAAAATCGATGAAGTAGAGGTAAAGAGTTGAATTCCAGTCTATGCTCTTTTCTATTGTGATGAGTAGTGTTGCAATTTGATCCGCACATGATTTGTTTTTCCGGAAGCCAGTATACCAGTCAATATAAGGTCATAACCAGCCACAGCTGATGTATATAAAAAAATGGCTGAAAATCAGTTACACTGTCGTAGAAGTATTCACTCTTTCACCACCTATTTGTGCTTTGCATTCTACTGTGAACTTTAGTAACTTGAATCTATACTCATTTGTATGGGATACTAAGCTGATTTTTCTTCATCTGTCTGCTTGACCTCAAAGACGAGTTCAAACAATTAGTCCCTTTTATGAATTTGGATAATGTAATTAGTAGACGTAGATTACCTGAAAAATGTGATGTTTTAGCGCTATACATTTCGAACAATCTAATCACACATTTACTTGTTAAGGCATTATATATGAAAACTGAAAGTGGGGGAAGGATACATATGACATAAAGGAATTCAATAATAAGAAAGACAGTGACAGGAATAAAAGATAAGACTTGAAGACAATCTTGGTAATACGATAAAATAAGCGTCATCAAGGTAGGCTTAATGTAAGGACAAACTGTTTTTGCACACACAATGGGGGGTTAAATTTATTTATGACTAGCGCCTCAACAAACTTAAGTATACGCCCTTGACAGTTTCTGCACAAAATTGTAAAGGCTGTTTTGATATCAATTCTGTGACTCTTATCAATGATAATACATCATATTTTTCAGATAATCTACGTCTTCTAAGTATATATTTAGGTTTTATATCTTTAAATTGCATGTGTGATAATAATATGATAATAATCTTGACATGGAATCAATAAAACTTACTCATTCAAGAGAGCAGTAACTCTTATACACTGTTGAGAAATTATGGAGAATTCGGTGATCATGGTTGTTTTGAGTTCTCCAAGCAAAGTAATCTAGTCCTGAAGCTTTCATTGTCTCTCTAGACAACATCTCCGGCAATCCACACTGAAGTTAGTGCTAAGAATACTGTTTGGAATGACTAAACAAGTGATTTTTCCTCAGTTTATAAGTTTTAATCCACACAACTACATTTCCTTCCATTTCGTAACTCATAAAATCTAATATCTGAAGTTATCCACGGAAGGTATTCAGAAACTTTTTGCGCACTCATTCGGTAGGCACCAAGCCATAGCTTTTATTTGACGACTTGTTATACTACCTGGCTGCCCAAACCCCAGCAGGTGGAGCGGGGTTCGAACCCAGGACCCCCTGTCTAGACCAATATCTTCATATCCTCATTTGCAATTATTATGATATTCTTATAAGACACAAAAGTTGTTCATCCCATTATTTATAATTTATTATTATCATTATTCTTCCCTTGTGTTCCTAGTGCGATATGGGGCTTCAGTAGCACGCCTCCATGAAAACCTGTTCTCTCCAGTCTCCTGGACCTGGCACCACGACTGCCCAAGAACTTTCGTCTGTTCCTCACGTGATCTCCCCCGTGTTATTCTCGACTCGGATGCCCAACTCGTCGTTTCTCCTTTGTGTTCCACTTGACGGCCTGGCGAGTGATGTCGCCGGTCGGCCTTCCATCTGCATTTTTGTTGGGTGATAGGTTCTTGGTTGGTTCGTTACAAGAGTCTCTCGTTGCTTATTTTTTCTAGCCATCTGATCTTCAGTATCGAGCGTAGGCAGTTGTTGATGAATGTCTGTGGTTTGTTGGAAGTGGTTTTCGTGACGCGCCAAGTTTCTGAACCATCACATAGCAGCACTGACTTTACATTGGTTTTGAAAATCCGGATGTTGTTCACGCTTCATGCTGATTGCAATGCAGTAGATCTCCACAGTGATTTCAGATTAATTCAGGAAAGCCTGCCTGGCCTTTCCGATCCTGACTTTGATGGCCTCATCCGTACCGTCGCCACCTGTAGTTGAAACGAAGCTGCCAAGGTAGGTAGGTGAAAGAGACTACTTCCCTTCAGTTTCTCCCATTCATGGTGATTGGTGCTTGTTGGTGGTGGTGGTGATGGTGGTTGGGTATCTTCATCACCTCTGCCTTCTCAACGTTCACTTGAAGTCCCATTATCGCTGCTCCTTCCGTCAATTTGTTACTTTACGCCTGGAGATCTTCGAGTTTGTGCGACAAGACATTAGACATAAATCATCATCGGCGGCGAAATCCAAATCTCCTAGGGTTTTTTCATCGATCAAACAGCGTATGCCCATCTCCTCTCTCCCCACGGTTTGCTGCATGATCCAGTCTGCCACAATCAGAAAGATCATGGGTGATAGTAGACAGCATTGTCATACTCCTGTCCCCTGTCTTCACTTCAAAGTCACTGTAATAGTGGTGTGAGCATGTCCGCTGGGGTCTCTGCGTCTGTCCCCAGTGCTTTTGAAGGAATTCTATCTGGTACTGCTGCTTTCCCAGATTTCAGCAACTTTATGGCGTTCAGGACTTCGACTTTTGTCAGAGGGCTTGTGCTCACTGATAGTTCTGTGGCTGGGCTGCTGGTGGTATTTCTGGACGAAGTGCAGGTGGTGGTGGTGGTCGATTCAAGAGCTTTTCGAAGTGGTCAGCCTATTGTTTCCTTTGTTTCTCTTCTTTGGCAACTAGGCTTCCTTCATTATCTTTCCTTGGTTTCGTCTGCGTTGATCTCTTCCCAGGTAGTAACCTGGTCATTTGATACAATATTGTCAGGTCTCTGTCTCTCCTGCCAGCTTCACTTGCTGATGTGCCTCTTGTCCTTGCGCCCACTCTTCTTCACTTCTTTGTCCAGTGTTGTGTAGGTTGTATTCAGTTCTTTTCTTTATTCATCCTTGCACTGATTCATCTTCTGCCTCACCATCTTCCTCTCTCTCCTCTTTCAGCTTCCATGTGTCCGTCGAGATTCATTCTTTGTCTTGCCTCTTCCTCTTCCTTCCTAACACGGCTATGCAGGTTTCTTTTCACATCTCTTTCAAAGAGTTCCAGTGTTCTTCCACTAAAGTTTCTTCAAGGATGTTGCTCAGTGTCTCCCATTTTGTTCTGATGGCTGATGTGAAGACGTCCTTTGTAGTTTCGTCCTTCAGTTTCTGTTTTGCGTGTTGAACTTGAACTGTGGTCTGCCACCAACTTCCTTGAAGGCTCTCGACTTGATTTTGAAGGCAGGTTCCTTGCACTAGATGGTAAGTGGTGTGAACATACATCTGCTCCCCTTCTTTATCTTATCTCATCTTGTGTCCAGTAGGCTGGCTGTGTCTCCACTTTCTTCACATTGAGATGAAGTCGATCTGATTTTTAGTGTGTCCTTGTGTCTGGTGAAATCCATCTCACTCGCTTTGCGAATAACCTGTTTATACACTGCCTCAAATCACCAAATCGTTGAATGCGCAGGAACCCGCAAACAGTTCTACATTCTCATTCATTTCACCGAGTGCTTCTCGACTCATGATGAGTTCTGTCCCTGTGTTGTCCCTTCCGAGTCTGGCATTCATGTCACCCATTAGAATTTTGGTATCGCCAACTGGGACAG
The DNA here is from genome assembly GCA_944470555.2 of Heterobilharzia americana. Taxonomy (NCBI): domain Eukaryota; kingdom Metazoa; phylum Platyhelminthes; class Trematoda; order Strigeidida; family Schistosomatidae; genus Heterobilharzia; species Heterobilharzia americana. Next base: position 52,864,310 of record OX104128.1, read on the forward strand.
GTTCTTGTCCAATACTGATTGCAGTTGTCGATAGAATTCCCCCTTCTTCCCTTCATCTGCATTATTTGTTGGCGCGTAACACTGTATGACTGTGACTTTCCTACCTTTTGAGTTGAACCTTGCTGTTATGATCCTGGAGGAGATTGGTTCCCACCGTATTAGAGCCTTCGATGTTCTTGGGGAAATCATTATGCTAGTGGTTGTCTTCTGGGTGACAATATCAGAGTAGATTATTAACTGTCCAGTTAACAGTTCGGAGAGTTTACCTCCATTCCACTCCATTCGCCTTCACAGATTCCAAGCACTTCCATGCCATATCTCCTGATCTCTTTCGCAATCTTGGCAGCCACGGTGGGTTAATACATGGTGTGGACATTCCATGTTTCCATCCTTACCTTCGCTTTCATCGAGAGAAGACACATCGGCCGACTGGCCTCCCGAAGGCTTTCACCAACCGAAGTCATTTCTTCTCTCCGATTCCAGAGAGGAATAAGTGTCTTCATTTTTTATAACTTCTTTTTGCTTCAAAGTTGTTTTTAACGGTTAGATTGATTTTGTGGGGGTAAGGTTGCTAGCCCTATGCCCAACCTTTCCTCTTTACCCGGGCCCAGGACCGTCTGGCTACTGGTGAACTAGTCAACAAGGAGAGGTTATTAATTATAATAGAAGAGTTAAATTAAGTGAAGTAGCCTCCTGAAGGATTTCAGCACACATCATTCATTATTATATTCCGCTTCATGACTCCGTTCTCTATAACTTTACATTTACTATGCAGCCGAGACGTTTGACTTGCTCCCTTCATAATCAGTACAAAAAAATTAATACCTATTTGACAGAACTCATCACTTTCGTGGTGTAAGTGTGCGCAACAGTATTAGTTCCGGGCGCGTTCCAAAGTAAATCGGATGACGGAATAGATATCGTCTGTGTTGGACCGTAATGTTACAGACCTTATCCTAACCGACAAGCGTGAGGCTACAACCGTGATGGTATATGGCATGCACGAACAGGTGAGAGAATCCACCAGATGTGATCATTACCCCCATGACGTCAAACAGTGGATATAGCTATTGGCAAAACCGGAAGTATAAAGCTGGCCTGCGGCAGTCCGAGTAGACTGTTAGGATCTAATCGCTTACAGAGCATCTCTGTACCCACGTTGCTGGCTGTGCGCTTCGACTCTAGGGCTTCGCACACAGAGGCGCTAACAGCATAGAGTCGTGTAAAGATCAACTAAGAGATGTCATGCAATACTGCGAAGGCATACCACGGACCGCTAGACTAAAGATAGAAGACAACCCACAAGGGCACTACAAACAGTGTTATTCACTGCTGCACGTGTTCTGATCCTATTCTTGTAATGTATTTAAGAACGCCAACGACTTGTTTTGTTTGACTACGTTCAGTTAGTTTGCACAACCATATTTAAACCCTTGTTCCAATGGTGACACCACTGTTTTTCGCTTCGGTCAGAAACTAAAGTAGCCGTGAGATTAAAGGTTTGTAATTTTGTTCATATATTTTGGTGTAGAGAACAATTTTTCATACAGTTCATCTAAGATCTGAATCTGCATTCCTTGTTTGCAACCAAGTCTTTGGGATTCCGTCAGTTTCGCTTAAGATCTTGGAACTCTTGAGGTTCATACTTTCATCGCTTGCTACACGGTGATTTTGCCGTAACAACCACAGAAAACTATCCAGCGAACTCGTCTCTGTTGGCGTAAAGATAAACACTTCCGTTACATAGACATCAAGATGCCAGAAAGAGCCAGTCCAGTAGGGACTAGCAATTGGCATGCGATGCGACATTTCAGTAACCACAAAAGTCACGATACCGCACTTAACTCAGAAAATAACCTCCAGATACCCTTCTATGGCGCTGTAAGCGGGGATATGGTGTGTGTGATGCACATTTCATAATGAGTTGGACTTTCTTAACTATGAGCGTTACGCAATCTACATGATACCGATGTTCGTAATCCCAGGTACAAATACCAGAGTAACCTGGCAAAACAGCGAAGGTGCAACCCCACAGCTGATGTAGGTTTACGTCACGACGAAAGCCAACGAATAAAGGTTTAAACCTGATCACGGGGACAAACGAAGAAGCCCAGCGTAGCAGTGAGCTAGCGGAACTATTGGGCAAACGATACGACGAGCAGCCAAACACAGTAATGAATCTGCCGCCATCGTCCAGTAATGTGACGAGGTTCTAGGGTTGTAATACAAAGTTGATGGGCGTAGGGTTTTCGTTGAACCAAGTGTTTGGGAAACCTTCAAAAATCGGAATAAAAAAATCTCCGGGCTGTGTGATATAAGACCAGTGTTCCATAGAATTTCGCTGAAGTCCTAAGAAAGCATATACGCAATCTGTTCAGGCATTCACCAGAAGCAGCTCAACTCTCTGAAGAATGGAATCGCACTATCCCTTCACCAATCTTCAAGAGAGAAGAATGAGAGAAACCATGCGAATGCAGACCGACAGTGTTACTTCGTCAGTTATCCAAGGTACTTGAAAGCCCATTTGAGAATGTTGTTTGGGACTACGGAAGCTGAAACGACACCAGTTTTCCCTCCCAACACGGATTCCGAACAGGACAGTCATGTGCGATAAACATGATTACCACTTGGGATGACTGAAATTGCCACAGGTCAACTGGTCTCATAAGCAGCTCCGCTTCCCCTCAAACAAAGCAACCTACAACTTGAAAAAGAAAACCCTTACATACACAGCCACTACGTGCGAAGCTGTAAGCGGGTAAACTGCTAAGACTTCTGCTACCACCGAAGGAGTATAGCCCACCAAAAAGAACTAAGCTTCAAGTCTTGGAAGTGAGAACTTACAATCACAAGTTTCCCCTACTTGTACTGCTGGTGTGAAATTTTGATTCAGTGCAGCAATCGTAATTCCTAATAATTGTTTTATCAGAACCCCAGAGCTCTTTCTGAAGCTCTGCAAGACTTACGTACGGCCCCACTTAGAGGTCCATAACGTCTTCGCTCCACCACAGCTGAAAAGAGGAGCGAACCTACTGGATAAAGTCCAGAGGCGAGCCACAAAAGGGGTTGTTGGGATGCTACGAAAACTATATGAGGATAGATGGGCATTTAATCTCTGAGCTATCGAAATATACGCGGCGACTTAATAATGGCTCACAAAATAATGAGTAAACCGAGTCACCCAAACAGAGGAGCCCTACCGAGTGGCTACTGCGGAGATCCTCGAGGAAACCCTAATAAAATAGCCCACCAAAGGTCTAAAACGCATGTGCGTTCACATTCCTTCTCCCTCCAAGTCTGTGGGCACTGGAACGCACTACCAGCAGAGGTGGTCTCCGCCCCAACTGTTGAAAGCTTCAAGAAGAGGATAAACAGTCATGCAGACTCACGGTCTACCTACCCGTAGCTGGAACACGAGACAGTGTCAGGCCACCCCAACAAGTTTTCTTTCTATTGCAACCACTTAAGCCCTTTTCATTCCTTCCCCTTGCCATAAGTTAGCCTCACTTACCATAGTTCTTCGTACCTTTGCACCCCTACTCACCTTACTTGGGTGTAAGTAGATGATTACTCCATTAGTTCACTTCTCCTCTCTTCTTTTACTCACACAAACACTTTCTAGGTTTTCCCTTCATTATCCCTAACCTTCTCTGGCGGCCAGTCCAAACAACTGTCTGGCAACTAGACATCTGAAGAAGCCAACTGAACCACAGTCCAAGGCAGATAAACCAACACTTAACTTCCTGTTCTGTAAATCAGAGCTATAACAGATGAGTGGCTGGATCTACTGCATCGGAATCCACCAAAGATCTGGAACCATTCCACAAGATTAAGAAGCGAGAGCGAAGAAACCAACTGGTTTACACACGCTCGTTAAAAAGATATTGGATGTTGGATATTGAGACATTGGTGCATTTCCGCGCAACAATATGATTCAAGGCCGAACGATAGAGTCCACGTTTGTTAGCATTTTGTTATTTTGCTCACATGCTCTTCAGTTCATGTTTGCGAATTTGAACTGTCACGATACTCGTAATTTAAAGTGCTTATGAAATTGTAAACTTGTATTTGATCAGGCCCCACTTAATAGTTCTGCAGACAATATTCGAATACTGAATTGGTCGGTTCGATACTTGCCAGCGCTCTAAAAGCGGAATAATTTTAATATCACCCTTATTAGACCATCACATAATTTATCATTTGAAATCCCATTATGGGTATCGGATACGTAGGAGAATTCCAACCGCAGGGTAGACTTTACTTCCCACATTTGCCGAATCTCGGGGCCGTAGGGATTAACTGCATTGAGAACGTTAGAAAAAAAAACAGAGTTTGTAACATTTCCTCCCCTGTTCACTGAGCACTGCGTTTCACCCCTCTTTTTGACATTTCGTCTTGCGTCTCCTCTACCTACCCTTTGTTCTTTATTGGTCTGCCCTGTGTTTTCCAGGTTATTCACGGCTTGTATAATTTGTTCTGAGTTCTACAGTCAATGCGCTTGCAATAATCATACCCGTAACGAGGCATACCTTAATAGGTAGTTGGAGTTTTACAAAGCAGTAGTTCATTTTGTATGGATACGTCCTGATATAAGCTGATTGCTTTCACCATCTGTCGGCAGCGCATTCTCTGGTGCCACATCTAACAGTCAGCACCAGATTTTGCCATAACTTTCATTTGTGCTGATTTGCTGCTGATAATAATAAGAAAAATTCCATAAGAGTTGGAAATATATTTCGGATATCAGTTTTAACAATATTTCTTTCTCTCAGAACTTCCTTACCACTTTCTCTCATCAAATCTGACAAGAATACCTTAACAATCCTTAGGCATATTGCAGTGTCTCTTGCTATTCTTAATAGTATCAACGATAAAATAATGGCTGTAAAAGATGTGTAAGTACCGACCAGTGTCCTGCAGCAAGTATATGAAAGTTGCAGAAGGTGGATAGTTCTTTCTAGACACCAGTTCTGTAGTCCTAATTGGTATATTATGAGACTCCGTATTCACCAACTTCAAGAAATCAATTACATCTCATGTCATTTTACGTAGTTTAGAATTCGCAGATGCCGCTAAACAAGTTAAACACTGTAGATAACTGCGCATGCATATGCCACAGTAAGCAGGTAGTTTACTATGTTTGTGTAGTCACACATTTGACTGCTGAAATCACAGCATGGATGTCTTGATGAGTTGTCATGCTTTTCTTTCGAATCACATCGACTATTAAAACCAACATTGAATGATAGTAGGTGGTCAGCGACAGCTGCAGCCACTCGGTTTCGCGAGTTGGAAGACTTTGAATACAGGCCCAATGCGTACTTTCCATTGGATACAGTTCATTTTTCTCAACAAATATGTATCAAGAGGAAAATTCGATTATCTTCAATGTCTCCTGACAATCTCGTTATTTGTGGTCGTTGCATTCTCGTCCAGGTCTGAAGTTCGCCTAATCTTCTTGGGGTTCTTGTTCTTAATATCCAGTTAGGCGTCGGATAACCATTGATCCTAGGACCTTGGACACAATAATAATCAAACTAATTCTCACATCGTTATCACACACTTCTCTCCCTTTTTATAATTAGGATGATCAGAGAATTAGACCAGTCTGATAGCACCACCTATACTTCTCACAATACCTAGTACCTACGTCATTTCTAGTAGCGATTTCTTACCTCCATTCTTGTAAACCTCTGATGCAACACTCTCAGGTCTTGCTGCTTTGCATAGTTTCAAGTTTGATACAGCTTCCACATCTTCAAGGGGAGTTGGATAGATGTTGGGGAACTGAAGCGTTGCTGTGGCCCAGTTGGACTATGCTGGAAAGTGTTCCACCTAACGCTTTAGCCGACTGCACTGGAAGGTTATCAGCGTTCCATCCTTTTCGTTGGTGGTTTCACTAACCATCATCTTTCTTGCCGGTATCCTTAATAACCGTAAGTAGTTGCCAAGACTCACCTACCGCTGATGCCTTCTCCATCTCTCTCGCTTTCGACACCCTTCAGTGCTGATGGTCAACGTGAAGACTCTTGGTCATTCCACGTTTGAACTGCTTCCGCTCTTCATCGTGGTTAGAGCCAGCTGGACTCAACTAACCCTGAGTTACCTTCCTCGTCGTCGTCACCACCCTATGGCGTACTGAACTTTCTATCTTGCGAACAATGCATATGGTCCGAGCCAACAGAACCATCCTCATTCCCCTAAAGCCATACATCCAACGTCCGAATAATACGCTCCGTCGGAAAACAAGTGTTTCTCGCCATGACTTTGAAGTGAGTGTGTGGTGTGTTTCTAAGACGTGCCCTACAACACCCAAATGTGGTTATTCACTTGAAGGCATCTGGCTAGCGGGATGCACTGAAAAAAAAGTGACACTTCTCGATGGCTATTCGCAATCTCCGCGTACGTGCCTACCGACTACAACGTTGAAAACATAAAAGATGAATTCTATCAAAAACTTTCAATTCGGCTGCACAAATCAAAACGTTCAGATGTTGTCATAATAGCAGGTGACTTTAACTCTCAAGTGGGAAAGTTTAGCCAGTCAGAAGATATCTTGGGGGTATCTCTGGAATCCCGTGCCAACGAACCGAAAACGGTGATAATCTGTTGCACTTTTGTTGGGACAATCACATGTTTCTGGCCAGCATTAACTTCGAGCATATAGAGACCGTCCCACTTGGCATCCACCGACATCAAACCAACGATGGACACGGATAGGTCATGTCACTATCAGCCAACGTTGGAGAAGGTCTGTGGATAACCGCTCATTTTGGAGTACCTGATTGAACACTGATATATCAGTATGTCTACGCCCTACTGTTCACCGAAAATAGGTGTTAATGAAGCATCTTGTGGTTGATTGAAAAGTGAGAAAGTGAAGTACGTATTTATGGAAGAGTATTTATCTGAACTTGAAAATAGTCATCATCCTGAGTAAACCTGTTGTTATGTTTAGCGTTTTCTAGAAACAGTGGTGTGGAATGTTTGTTACCTATATTCAAAGGTTAGCAAACGTTATTTGATTTCCGCAACCTAATGCGAAGTGACTGATGCGAAAAGACTAATTCCAGCCGGATCTGACCACAATAAACAACGAAAACAGCTCAAACGTAAATTAACTGTATCTTGTCAGTGACTGCGAGAAGTGGGGTGGGTATCGAGAGCGAGTGAGATGGTAATACTCAACAACTATTTTAGGCTTATTAATGATACCGACAAGAAGAACACGATGGTTAGTGAAACTATCACCGAAAGGAATCGGATTCTAATAACCACTCAGGACAAGCGGCTAAAACCTTAGGTGGAACACCATGATGCCCAGTTCAACTGCCCCATACCCTCACTTCTGTTTTTTAGCATCCACTCCGAACCTGAATGGGACGTACATGTCTCCTGGTAATTTCAAAATTGAAACGATTCAAAGCAGTTAGACCTAATGGTTCGCCACCGGAAGGTTTTAGGGATCGAGGTAGAAAATTATTCATTCGAAAAATTAAAGTACCAGTTAGTATGGGAATCAAGCTTGTCACGATCGTTTATTATTCCGATTTATAAAAAAGGAGAAATATCTCTTTTTGACAACCATGGAGGGACCGCTTTGCCTAACATTATGTTTAAAATCTTAATATCGATTATCATCCGACGACCAACCGGAGGTTAAGAACAATAAACTTAAAAAACTGAACAGGTTTTAAATGCAGAGAAGGCCTCAGCAATCAGAACTTTCCTATTCGATAGGCTTCGGAACACAAGCATATTTACCGGTGACCGGCACTGGTGTTATTTCTTGATCTGACTCGAACGTTTGGTTGTTGATTAGGTTTTATGGCAACATTTCACTGAAAGAGGTGCTGAGTTTGTAAATCACACTGTTTGAGGTCTGTAGTTGAACACTCTTCGGCGTGTTGGAGTCTATGGCTATGTGTCAGATGATTTTTGCTCACCGTGTCGTCTAACATGAGTTCCCACTCAATCCATTATTTAATTTCGTCGTAGATGTGCTTATAACGGTCTCCCCATCGTCGTCTGACTTTACCGGGATTGAACTTATTACAGGAGACTCTTTAGTAAATTTAGAGTATGAAGATGACATAGTCTTGTTAGTTGAGGATGCGGAGTATTCTGAACACATCTGCAAGTTTATTTTGTGTTTTCGAATCCAGTAAAAAGTAAGGATCTAACCGGAACGCTGATTGTTCTACAGCATATATACTTTGGCTAGAATTGTTATTCCTGTGATTGACTTTTGCCAACTTATGCTATCTGTGACTCCACCAGCACATCCGATTACCTATCAAGGGCCAAGTGTATTGCGCTACCATATAGCTGTGAGAAATGACCACTAAATGTGGAGTACTTGGTCAGGCTTCAAGTGTTCAACTACCGTCGCCTCCGTAGCTATGTCATTTTGCCACATGTCAGTAAAGTATAAGCTAGACGTGGAGTTTGTGACAGAAGGCAAAATGAGTTCATGAGGTTGTGAACCTTCATCAACTGACGTGGCTGGGGCATGTGTTATGCATCCCGTTGCACATCAGTGACTGATGTAGAAAGAGGTGTGGCTCGCTGGTTTGGGGAGATGACTCAACCAGTGGGTCGCGGATTCGAACCCCGCTCCACCCATCAAAGTTTGGGCAGCCAGGTAGTAGTATCGTTAGCCCTCACAGTAGGTGTGGCTCGTTGCCTACTGGGCGAATGTGCACAAGGTAGCTGAGTTCATTTTGGTTTTTCAAACATATTAGTTTAGGTTAGAAAATGGTTAGGGGCACCTAGATTTAAACATGGTATCAGTTCATGCAATCTCTGACTGTTTGTCTAAGTAGTGTTTGGAAATGTAAACTGTTCAGCTGGGGATAGCGTGACAACCAAACTTGGTGGTTGAAGACTCAGTATAATGTCTCGAAATCGATCTTAGTGTCTCCGACGCAACCAGAAATTATTTCAATTTTAATTGTCGTGTAGAATGTCTTAATTGCTTCATTCTTTCTTGTTCTCTTTCCATAACTTCTTGCCATTTCCGATTGCTTTCTTCCTTTTTCTTCTGTTTTACCTGAGCGCCTTCTACATTGATATGCTGATATTCAATCTGGCAAATTGGATAGTTGCACAGTTATGCCCAGCCCCACTGTTGAAAATGACTCACTGACTGAACGAAGATAATGTGACTTATGCCCCTGGCTTTGAAAAAAATGTCTTCATTTCTAGTTTGTAACTGTAAAACAGTAGGACATGTTTGGTGACAATACATACATTTCCCGTATATAACGTAATAAATTCAAGTCACTAGTACTTGCTACAGGTCTATTATTCCTAAATATGATTGCAGCCAGTGTGTGATAGGACAGCGACTTTTCCTACTTTAGGGATGTGAAAAACTCAAGTTTTCACAATCAGGTAGCTTAAATCCACTTTCTATTTAGACTAAAGTTAAGCATTAAATCTTATTTTACTAGTCATTGTATTAAACCTTTTCTGCGAATGGATAAAAGACATATTGATTTCAGGTTTGTATTCACAATGGATTGGGATCAGTTGCAGAAACATTATAAATCTGGGAGCACTGAACAGCTGTTTCGTCCTACTATGGGACTCCTTGGCGGTGTGCACCTATGACCCCACCAGGGACCGAACCCAGGACCCTCAGGTTTGACAACCGGCACGTTGTCAGTTAGCCAATGGGTTGAAACCCAATGGTCCATATTTCCTACTTCTGTAAGTTCACGATATAGCGTCGTTGAGTAACTGTTAACATATCCGACTTCGTTGGCTCCACCGGTCACGACTTGTCATTGGAACTTTGGGAGTCACCTCTCAAAGCTAGTCATCAATGATCTCTGCACTACTGAGGAGTCCCATACAAGATCGAAACGGGTGCCCAGTGCTCCCAGGTTTCTAACTTTTTTAGTCCATGATGAATTCCAATCTAAAATCAATAAATCTCCATAAACCTACAAATTAAAGTGACAAGTTTTTCAGTGATTTTTTACTAACTATATCTAGTTTCTATCGATTTATTTTCATGTTTACGCTTATGTTTAATACAGTGTTGTTTATACCTGTAACTTCACTTAACTCTTGTTTAACTCATTTTTTTAACTTTTAGTCGAGAGGGATTATTAACTTCAAAGTTTGCTGTACAGTCTTCACAAGACGTATATAGAATAATGGGTAAACATAAGGTCAATAAACAAAAGATTCTAAGTGTTGATGATGGTTTTAAAAATTCTGCGTGTGCAACAGAAAACTTACTTGAGCCTCTTAGATCTAAGGTTCATAAGCAACAGAATGACCCTACATCTATTAACCATACTGATCATAATCAATCTACAGACAAAATGAATGTTCTAAACCATTCCGATAAAAACCAAAAACGTAAACGAAAGCATAGTTCCTTGTATGATGCTCAAAATGAAGATACTTTAGGTGATCAGGATATATTTCAAAACATAAATGTGTTTGAATCTCAAGTTGATAAGACAGTTATCTCAAAAAAGCTGCCGAAAAGTAAAAAGCGTAAAAAACAGCACAGTTCTCAGCTCAATGTTTCAAATGAATCCACTTCTACAGAAAGTAATAGAATTGAATTGATAGATGATACAGAAATCAAACTTAAAAGCGGAAAGTTGAAACGAAAGCATAGTTCTGTAAAAAATGGTGAGGATGAAAACTCTTTTAAGGATCACAATGCTTCCAATGAATCCAGTGAAGTTAATTGTGAAGTAGAAGTTGTACCGAAAAGTAAAAAACGAAAACATAATTCTCTATTGAGAAATAAAAACCCAGATGTTACTTTAACCGAGACAGTAACCAATGAATGTAGCAAAAATAAGGCGCAAGACAATCTAGCACTCTCACACAATTATTCAAAACTCAGAAAGTTCAAACAACATGATGTACCAAAGACTGATATGCGAAAATGGTATCATGATGAGGAAATTCCTGTTGATGAGGAATATTTTACTAGTGATGAAAGCGCGAATGAAATGGATGCTTCCAAGAGTAGAAGGTTAGTCATTTCAACATACTTTAAATTTTTTTGAACTTCTCTGACTATTCCCTAGATATTACTATTTATTGACATACTTGAAATTCTCCGTTGTTTTGTTGGATCGGATTGTTCAACCTCTGTTGGCATATGGGCTCCTATGCAGGTGCCTCAATATTGTTCGAATGACGAGTCCCAAGTAGGACGAAACGCTCGTTCCAGATTCTTTTGCTAGCTACAACCAAACATTCCATGGATAGTTGCTACCTTGACGTCGTGGTAGGATTTGCATATCACAACGACCCAATGGGCTAAACTTACCGGAACTTTTGCCCCATCCCAGTAAGGTCTATTGGATAGTGGTAAGACGAGAAGCAATCATCGTCATAGTGTAAATTGATACACTATGATAGAGGGGGGATTTCGGAGGCGAAGTCGTACTGCTGACTGGATGGAGGTGTGACAGTAGTTGGTTATTTTCCTTTGATGGCCAGCAGTGCCATGCTGATGCTGTCTCCCTTGTAGGAAGGGTTATAAAAGTCGATCTCAAAAACAGCAAACTCCTCCCTACCTTGCTGTATTCCGGTGCCGGTAGCATGGGTTTTCTCTATCCGGTGTTAGCACAATCAGATTTCATTTCAAAATCTTAAAAAGGCTGTATAACCAGTTTTAATCGGACACGCCTTAGGTTCTGCAGTTATGTAAAACTAATACGTTTTCTATTTCAATTATCTTACAGAAACAACTTTCGTGATGTAAAAAACCGTAAAGTACTGAGTCCCCACACTGTCCCAGCAGTATACAAAACCCAAATAATCATAATCTAACCTTTTTGCTTTCTCTTCCTGATACAAATATTGCGCTTCATACAACTTTCTCAACCTGTAGATAATTGGCAGTACTGCACTGTTACTTCCTTTCCTATTGGAATGAAGGGGCGGTGAAGTAGGTGAGGTTGGTCCCAAAAATAACGTTTCCATCAGTTTACAGAATAGCATCCTTGGTCTCCTGCAACCGCACTCCAAATTACACATTGGAGTTTTCAATGCCCGCACCCTCCATCAAGTCGACTAATGGGCTTCACTAGCCAAAAACCTAACAACTCATGCCATAGATGTATGCTGTGTTTGTAACATACGCATATAGGACCCTAGTGCGATCATTCACTTAACCTCACCTGGCCAACTAGGTGAATTCTCAAAATTTACTCTTCGATTTTGTTATTGTTGCTAATGATTTCAATGGACAAGTGGGTAGGGTAAGTTTAACAGAAAAGTAATTTGCGGCACTTTCAGGATTCCAGCCTAACGAACAGATAACGGTGACCGCCTATTACAACTGTGCTGAGGTAACCATTTATTTCTGGTCAGCACAAACTTCAGACATAAGGAGAGATCATCTGAAATGGCTTCCACTGACATCAATTCAACGATGGGCACAGATAAATCATATTTTCATGAGTAATCCTGAAGAGTGTCGGTGGATGACTGCTACTCCCTTTAAAGCGTGTGTTTGGACAGCGATCACATGCTGGTTCTAGAGTGTGCGTGTCTACATCTGAATAAACGTAGGAACACGACCATTCCGAGTGCAGCTTGAAGATGAGAGCACTAAGGCCGCTCTCACTGAGAAACTGGCCAGACAGTTGTCGGAACGGAATAATATTCATCCAGAAGAATCTTGGTACCATCTGCACTCTGTTGTAAAAACGGCGATAAAGACTACCCGACTCAAACAGTGGTTAAAAAGAGTCAGTGGAAATCAGCTTCTTCTTCTGAATTAACAGATGCACGCAAACGAATCCCTGCAGGATCTGAGTACAATGAGAAGCGAATACAACTGAAAAGTAGAATAACAAGTAGTCTACCCAATGATAGCAAACAGTGATGGAAAACGAAGGTTAAAGAGATGGAAAAGGCAGTGGTTATATATAGCAGTAGACAGTTATTTAGACTTGTTAAAGAAACTAGGGCAAAAGAATCAATGGTTAGTGAAACGATAGAAAAGAACAATGGGTCTGTGATTCACTCTCAGGAGAGATGACTGAAATGATGAGCGGAGCACTTCAAAGAACAGTTCAATTGGCCTCCAGCTACTATTTTGTTACGTACTATACAGTCGGATCGTGAATGGAACATAAAGGTACGACAACACTTGCCGAAATCGAAAAAACTGCAGGTAGCCTGAAACAAGGAAGAGCAGCAGGGCCAGACAGACCAGTTCTAGGGGTATTTAAGGGTCATGGTCTGGGATTTTTAGTCAATTTAACTGAAGTGTTGACTAGTGTGTTGGAGTCAGATGTGACCTCCTCTGATCCTAGTCTTCAAGAAAGTCGAGAAGTCCTCCTGTGATATCCACAAAGGAATCAGCCTGTCGAACATCGTGTCCAAGATTCTAGGTCCTACAATCATAGATGTCTGAGTGGGACTTGGGAACAGCAAGTCCGAAATAACCAGGCAGGCTTCAAACCTGACCGTATATGTATCAACCAGATATCGACTCTCCACCAGCTTTTGGAATCCAGGCACCCGTTATTAGCTATATTTCTCGACCTGAAGACGGCGTTCGACTCCGTCAATCAAGAGGTCTCATATAACTGTCTGACTGAAAGGGGGGTGTCGAGTAAGTACATCACTCTTTTGAAGGTTCTTTACTCGAACATTCGTGGACATGTTAGAGCCTGTGGTGAGTTGTGTATATTGAGTGGTATCCGTCAAGGATGTTTACTCTCTCCGTTTCTGTTCAGTTTTATCATAGACGTTCTTATGGAGGTCTCCCTCTCTTTCCCTTACATCACAGGAAGTTTCTATCACAGGGGAATCCTTAGTAAATCTCGAATACACAGATAACATAGTCCTGTTATGTGAAGATGTTGGTAAGATACAGAGTCTTCTGGACACCTTGAGCGTGCAGTTTGAGAATGTTTGGGATGCGTTACTCGCGACCCAAATGCAAGTTGCTGCCCTAGAATTGGTCTTCATTGGTGCCCCGGCTAACAGTCAGAGTAAAGTGGTCGAATGCATTGAACACTTCACTTACGTGAGAGGTCGGATCAGCCCTGATGGGTCAGTGGTCGACTAAATCTTGGCACGGATACAAAAAGCTCAGTTGGCTTTCGCCAACTTACGCTACATTTGGCGCCACCTTGATATCAGATTGTCGAATAAGGGTCCAGTGTTCTGCGCTGCGGTTCGCTCTGTTCTCCTGTATAGCTATGAAACGTGGTCATTAAAGGTAGCGGATGTGAGAAGAGTTCTGGTGTCCGACCACCGTTGTCTTCGTAGAACAGGCCGTATGTCACGGTGTCACCATTTCAGTAACGCGAAAGTCTGGTATACAGCTTCAGGGAGAACAGGAAGGTCACTTGATAAGGTGAAACTTCACTGACTGAGGTAGTTGGGACAGGCGTTACACATGCCTAGTCACAACCTGCCTCGTCGCGCAACGCTAGCTCAAGTAAGTTCAGGCTGGAGAAAGGTCAGGGACGCGCAGACTAAAATATGGCGTCACTGCATAAAGTCTTTGTCTGTCAGTCTGAGCAGTGTCGAAGGATGCAGACTAGCCAGTCGGGGTCTAAGACGTGAGACTAGTCGATGAAGTCCCTGCCTATTGGTCTGAGTTGTATGTAGACACGCAGACTACTTGATTGGGGTCCCCGACACGAAAGGAATCAGTGGTTGAGGACTCTCAGTGACGTGGCTGAAAATCGGTCACAATGGCGCAGATGTATTCACTCTTTGACTTCTAAACCTTGAATATTCGCATTAACCTTCATCTTCAAATTGTTTATTCTTTCACACTACTTTACCTACTTTGATATCACTCCTTTTCTTTCCACCTGTTCTTTGTGTACTACTGTGAAGTGTGTCAACGTGAGCCGATGCACTTGTGTGCCATGTTCAACGTTGATTTTGTCAGTCAGTCAGTCAGTCAGGTCCATTTAAAAACAGAAACCAGCCGTTAGAGATTCTAGGCGATATATCTGAGAACCGATGTCATTCGTGTAGATTTATCCACGCTTTATCTTCATGTTAACCGCTATGCTGAATTCAGCACTTTCTCATTCTGCCTTCCTCCCTTTTACCACTTTCCACTGCTTCTGGGCGACCCTTCTCTTTCTCCATCTTTCATCTTAATGCTTTCTCACTTGTTGTGCTTGGTATGAGGTGTGGCGTCTTCGACCGTTACTTAGTAGTGCCTACTCCTATATTTATGTTGTTGATGATGACTCCTCGATTGAATATCAGTTAGTGGCAGTCTGTTTCCTTTTCATAAAAAACAGATCTGTAAAAAGTCGGAAGGATCGTGAGACCAGGCGATATCTATTCGTAATCTCCGCCTACGCACCCACCGGCTGCAGTTCGGATGATCTAAAGAATGGATTCTATGAAAAGCTGTCAACATTACTACAGAAAGCAAAACGTTCAGATGTAGTCATAATGGCAGGTGACTTTAACGCCCA
Organism: Heterobilharzia americana; assembly: GCA_944470555.2. Taxonomy (NCBI): domain Eukaryota; kingdom Metazoa; phylum Platyhelminthes; class Trematoda; order Strigeidida; family Schistosomatidae; genus Heterobilharzia; species Heterobilharzia americana. Next base: position 52,879,759 of record OX104128.1, read on the forward strand.
AGTAGGGAAGCTGAGACAAACAGAAAGACATCTTGGAAGTATTTACAGAATCCCATGCCAATGAACCGACAACAGTGATAATGTGTTGCAGTTTTGTTGTGAAAATTACTTGTTTCTAACCAGCATCAACTCCAACCATATAGAGAGACACCGTTTCACAAGATATCTACCGACATTGAATCAAAGAAGGATACAGATAGAGCATATTTCTATTAGCCATCGTTAGAGGATTCTCGCTTATTCTGGAGTACCTGCTCTAACTCCGATCATGTGTCAGTATGTCTGTGTTTTACTGGTCATAGAAAGCTGTCGGTAGGAACGCATTGTGTTTTCGACTGGAAGATAAAAAAAGTGAAGTACTTATTCAGAGGCGTGCTAGCTAACTAGTTATCTGAAGCTCATCTTGAGGAAACCTGGTGTTGATATTTAGTGTGTTGTAGAAACAGGAATTAAGACAATTGGTATCGTTCGATATCCAAACTTCAGTGAATTTTCCAAACGTCATCCGAACTGATTAGCGCGTAAAGATTCATTCCAGTTGCATCTGACACTGAGAAGCAAAAGCAACTTCAAAGTAAGTTGACTAAGAGTGTTCGCAATAATCATGAGTGGTAGAAGGTGGCGAAAACGAGGAACATGGAGTCTTCATCGACATTATGTTTTTTAGGTTTATTAGTAACGCCGGCAAGAAAATAATGATGGTTAATGAAAGAATGAGACGCTGGTAGCCTTTCAGGATTTACGACTATAACATTAGGCAGAAGACTTTGAAGCGCATTTGAACTGGCCCACAGCAACACGTTAGTCGCCCTACATCCAGCCTGAACTTGAGTGGGACATAGATTTTGCTCCTGCAACTCTCGTTGAAATTGGGAAGGCTGTTTCGAAGTTGAAACTATGTAAAGCAGCAGGACTTGGTGGTTTGTCACCTAACACTTGTAAAGATGGTGGTAGGAAATTGCTAACAAAAAGTAACGGAGGTGCTAGGTTGTGTATTGGAATCAGTTGGAGGTAGCTTCGTCAGACTCGTCTACCTCTCTGATCATTCTAGTTTATAGAAAAGGAGGAAAGTCTTGTGACAGCCATAGGGAAATCGGTTTGACTATCGTGTCCAAGATCCTGGGGTCCATAGTTATCCGACGCGTAGCTTGAACTCGTGAGAACTAAGCAGGTTCCAGACCTGGACAAAGGTACATAGATCAAATCTCCACCGTTCAGCAGGTTCCAAATCAGGCTTACTTATGGGCGGCCGACACTTGTCATATTTCTATACCTGACGACGGCATTCGGCTCAGTCGACCTTGAGGTGTTTCGGTAACATCTGACTGTGAAGGGAAAGTACCTAGCAATTGTGCAACGCTTATCAAAACCCTCCACTCAGAATCATACATCTGTGTAATAGTTTATAAAGGGTTATAATTTGGATTAATGACAACTAGTGATATCCCCTACGGTTGCCCACTGTCACCGTTGCCTTTCAGCTTCGTTATATATGAAAATCGTAAGTGCATCTCACTTCACAGGAAGGCATCTAACTGGCTCGCAGTACATAGATGACATTGTCCTGGAAGAGGAAGTCGCTGATAAAATCCGGGGTCTTCTGAACGCTTTGAGCAGAAATCTGAGCACATTTGGCATGCGTTTCGCACCTGTCAAGCATAATATGATGCTCCAGGACTGGTTTACAGCTGCTTTCAGTTTGAGAATGATTAGTGAAGTGATGGAATATGTCAACCGATTCACTTACTTGGAGAGTTGCATGAGCCCGAATGAGTTGAATGCTGACGAAATCTCAGCTCATATACAGAAGGCTTGTTTGGCATTTGCTAAGCTGCGCCTACTGATGAGATATCCGACTATCTATTATATTGCACTGCAATCCGTTCTGTTCTGTTGTACAGCTGCAAGACATGGCCGTTGAAAGTAGAAGACATAAAGAAACTGCAGGTGTTCATCCACAGGTATCTTCGTGGCATTTCTCGCTTATGGGGAAATCGCCATGTGAGTAATGTCAAGGATAGGGTAAAGCAAATCAGTCAGTGAGGCTGTAAATCTTAATCGACTTAGAGATGGTCTGGACATATGTTGCGCATGCCTAGTTGGATTAGGTTGTAAGAGCGTTCAGGGTAATCAGACAGATGTGGGACCAGTCCATGAAGTCTGACTGATGGCCAGCCGTGTGGACAGATGTAGACTACCTTCTTGGGGTCCCTGTTGTAATAGAAACCAGTGGTTAAAGACTCTTCATAACATGGCTGAAAACCGGTCACAACAACGTCTTCTAATGCTTGGATGCTTAGATTAACCTTCATTTTTAAATTCACTTTCCTCCCGTACACCTTTGTCTACCTTGATATCAGTCTTTTTTATCCACTTGTTCTTTGCATGCTACTGCGAAGTGTGGCAAGTTGAACCGATGCACTTTTATGTGAGGTTCTGCATTGATTTCATCTGTCTATTTCCTGGATACTCTGTTTATTATTCTATTAAAACACAAACATGGTGTGCAGCATGAGCACCAGGGAATGCGCCACACAAAATAATGTTACATTATGAAGACATAAAGCGAAGGGAATTGGATAAAAATGAAACACAACAAGAATAGAATGGTTAGAAGGGCAGCCTAGTAAGATACATTCGAAACGAAATATTCATTACTTTTCAGCAGCAGAAGATAAGAGGAAGCTACAGCATGACCGCCACTGGTTTTGATCCTGATAACATCTCAAACCAGTGGGTTGCGTGATCTCTCGGGCCCCACCCAGTAACTTGTGATGCACCAACAGATGCTAACGCGATACAACTATTCTTCATCCCACGTCACTACGTCATACACTGACCACCCCTCCTTTTCCTCCCATCCAGTCCTAGGGTTAGCGAACAATGAACGGTATATAAGCCGTTGGGACGACATGCATAACACCTGAGGATCTTCATCATGACCAGACACGCTGTCATATCTCAACTACTTAAATGGTGTTACCACCGGATACGAGCAATCCTATAGGGACAACGAAGACCGAACACACACAATCGTCGCACATCCTCAGCTTGGAGAGGTCAGGTTTCACAGTCGTAGAGCAGAACTGCTTGCATCGAAGGATTGTAAATCTGACCTTTCATGGCCATGCCAACGGCGCCAAAGGTAGCTGACACTGACGTATGCCACTGTGGCTTTCGATATGCGGTTGAGAATTTCACCACTCATACAACTACCCAGATACACAAAAATAGTAAGAATGGCTGACTAGGCCAGTTGTTTTCTACAATTTCAGTATATGCACTAAGGATGCTTCATTGAAAACATTTTCACCACATTTGACAGTATCACTTGTACCAAAAGGGAATAAAAAATAGAACTATTCATAATTTTACGAACAGATTAGTAAACAATTTACTATCTTGCACAGAATTGTATCAGTCCATTCTGCTATACTTGCTAAGAAGGCAGAAAGACGCAGTAGTGAACAAACAGAACCTAAGTTTAAGAAACAATGGGGAATGGATACATGCTCACTATTCTGGTCTATTTTGATTCATGTCACCAAGATTCTGCTATTACTAATTGACCCCCCTGAAAATGTGGGACTAATTGGGCATTACGCACCTCCTTGCACACCGGCAATATCAGTATTCTTGAGTTGGTGTCATGTTTTAGTGTGCTCACCCTATTCTTCCCTTTCAATTTAGTCCTATTTCGACTAAAATTTTGCGTTAGGGTTACTTGATGATTCCATCTATGTAAGCAACCCGTGTCTTAGCTATATTAGTCGATGAAAACCGACAACTTCATCAACGCTAACGCACAACCTTAACATTGTACACCATGTTTTTCTATCACATGCTAGAAATATTCTGAAGAGAATTATGCTCAAAAATATCTAGTATTATTATTTTCATCCACTTTCATCAGTTACATTTCCCACTTGTGCTTCAGGACTAAGTGGGCTGAATATTGTACTCGTTTTCTCTTTCAGACACGTAGACCACTCATCACCTCCAGTGGTAAGTTGGTGAGTGTCAAACAAGCTATATGTATATTGAGATCTCATCAGGAACAGGTTCAGTATAGGTGATGCGGAATTTGAAGCAAATTAAGCTATGTAGACGCTAAACTACTCCATCAATCCTATCCTCAAATTAAGTGTGAGTGGGGACTGGTTCCTACAACAACATACTGCAGTTGTCAAGTACAAAAGAGACGCTGAATATATTCGGATTTTTACTCAGGATGTTCAAGAGACTCTTCATCGTATTACGAGATAAATAAAATTGCCGGCATCAGCGTACTATACTTGACAACATTTTTATGGTCATGTATATTCTAACTGAAAAGTTTACAGAATTATTGGCGATATATAACCTTAGAGAACATACTATTTCCTGCAGACTGTACATTTTTATGGACGATTGTAGGTGGTATGCGCCAAGCAGAGCTATCAAAATTGTTATAAGCTTTGTATTATCTTTTTTTCTTATAGCTTGCAACGCAGTCATAGGCGAGCTTCCAATGAGCAGTTGATGAGAACACTATTTATCGGCAATTTACCGCCTAACATTACTAAGAAGAGAATAGAGAAGTTGTTTAATAATGTTCTGAAGAATGATAAGGTTGTATCGTCAAATTGTCGTGTTGAATCTGTACGATTTCGTGGTGCTATCCCAATTACTGGTGGTACCAGTAAACTAGCACGAAAACGTGCGGCTATTAAAGGCGAATTTTCAGGTATGCTTTTTGAACATATGTTTTCCTTCAATTTTATTGGATTCATTTAATTGTTTATTATAGTATTTACATAATTCTTCTATCGAACTCATCTGAAGATCTGCACATGCCGAAAAAAAGTTGGTTGGAGACTGATAAGAATCATCTTAAGAGACACCACGAAGCACTTTCATGTCCATAGGTAGAGGTTGTAACGATCAGCTGTCGATAGGTTTTCGTCTAGACATCAAAACTGGAAGGTGAATCAAAAAGATTTCGAATTCGTTACAGGGTAATACTTCATGTTATACAGTTTGGTATCAGTAGTTTTTTCTATGAATGAACAGCGTCTTCAGCACGGTTACAAGGGATTGATCCATAGAGTTCTAGTAACAATGTTAATGAAAATTTTGTACACAATGATAAGTTTTTATTTTGGTAGTAATATTTTGAGAAAAAATTACTTCCCATGGTCACACTAACAGTTGGAATGTTGTAAGACTATGAAACCTAATCACAAACAGTAATTTTACTCAAAATATTTGCCAACTATCTGGGAGGAGATCAACGCAGACGAAACCAATGAAAGATAGTGAAGGAAACCTAGTTACCAAAGAGGAGAAACAAAGGAAACAATGGGCTGACCACTTCAAAAAACTCTTGAATCGATCACCACCTGCAACTCGTCCAGAAATACCACCGGCAGCCCAGCCACAGAACTATCAGTGAACACAAATCCTCCAACAAAAGTCGAAGTCGTGAACGCCATAAAGTTGCTGAAATCTGGGAAAGCAGCAGCACCAGATGGAATTCCTCCTGAAGCGCTGAAAACACGCTGAGATATCAGTGGATATCCTCACACCACTATTACAGAAGGTTTGGAAGGAAGGAAGGAAAGGTGCCTGCCCATTGATTGGAAAAAGGTATACCTTGTCAAACTCCCAAAGAAGAGAGCCCTAAGTCTTTGCAAGAACTGGTGAGCAATCATGCTACTGTCCACCCAAAGCAAAATATTCATCTGCATCATCCTGAAGAAACTAAAAGATGCGCTGGGTTCAAAATTACGGCCGGAACAGGCTGGATTCAAGAAGAACAAGTCATATGCGGACCAAATTGCAACGCTACACTATGCATCATCATACAACAGAGTACAGAATGGCATTCGGCTCTGTACTTCAACTTCATCGACTTTGAAAAGGCCTTCGACAGCGTCGACCGAGAAGTAATTTGGCAGCTGCCTCAACACTACGGAGTACCACAAACCTTTATCAATCTCATTCAACAACTATATGAAACCGCCACATGCCGAGTGATTCACAATGGAAAGCTCAGTGACACCTCTGAAGTGAGGATAGGGGTAAGACAAGGCTGTTTACTATCACCGATCATCTTGCTGATTGTGACCGACTAGATCATGCAGCAAACCGTGAGGAGCTGTGAGAAGATAGGCATATACTGTTCGACCGATGAAAAAACCCTAGAAGATTCGGATTTCGCCGCCGATGATGATTTATGTCTAATATCTTGTGTCGCACAAACTCGAAGATCTACACGCAAAAACCAACAAGTTCACACAAGAGGCAGGGTAGGGCAGAGCGGCAAAGACGGGACTTCCTCCAGGCGAACGTAGAGAAGACAAAGGTGATGAAGATACCCAACCACCAACAACAACAAGCACCAATCACCATGAACGGGAGAAACCGAAAGGAAGTAGTCTCTTCCACCTACCTAACCAGGCAGCATCGTTCCAACTACAGGTGGCGGCGGTGGCACAGATGAAGACGTCAAAGCCAGCCAGGATCGGAAAGACAGCAACACAGGCCTTCCTGCATTAATCTGAGATGATCAGTGTGATCTACTGCACCGCACTGCACTGCACTCAGCTTAAAGCGTGAACAACATCCGGATTCTAAACACCAATTCAGTCAAGCAAGTCAGTGCTTCTATGTGGTGGTTCAGAAACTTGGCAGGTTACGCAAAGCATTTCCAACAAACTACAGACATTCGTCAACAGCTGCCACCTACGCTCACTCGATACAGGAGACCAGATGAGATGGATGGATGGCCAGAGTAACAAGAATAAACAACATGGAACTCTGGCTGACCGGTTATCAACAAACTAATGAAGCAAGAAGCCATCGTCCAACAAATGTGCAGAAGAAGAGAGTGGAGATGAATTGGATTAGATATAGACTGAGAAGACCATTTGAAGACGTCACGCTCCAGGCCAAGCCATCGAGTAGAATCCAAATGGGAAACGACGGGTTGGGCGTCTGAGGCGAGGGTGACGTGGAGGAAATCATGTGAGGAGGAAATGAAAGCTTAATGGGCAGTCGTGGAGCTAGGTTGAAAAGACCGGAGAGAAGAGAGTGAGGTGGAGCTCTTTGTTCCACTAGGAACCCAAGGGATAAATACTTATCATAAATATGTGCAATCTTTTCATTAAAAATTTTTCTGATCATGTTAAAGTTTTCCATATATAAATAATGCCCATAAAAACTGTATGATGAGTTTCAAGTTTATCTCACTTAAACTCTTTGGTCCAGCATTAGCACCAAAATGTTTGCACATTATAAACATTCAAGTCATAGTTGTTACGAATGCCCTGAAAGAAGTAGGATGCCGAATCAGCTTTAATCATTATAAAAATAAGTTTTAGTATGATCCCAGCGTGTTTAAACAATCAAAACAGGATTTTTGTGAACGTTTCACTGTTTATGCTACAATTTCTTCAGCAGAATATTTTGGATTTTTACTGAAAACAACCTAATATGTACTGTCAAATGGTAACTGTTGCAAGTTCTGAACAACAAATCAACAAACTATTGACTTATACACAGAAATTGCTACATGGAGCGTTCGACCGTTTGCTGATTAGTAAAAATCCAGATTTTCTGCGAAACATTCAGAAAAATCTTGTTTTTCATTTCCCAAACACTGGGATTATATGGAAACTTACTTATATAGTCTAATTGATTATGGCTAGCAGAGGAATCAAGGATGCGCGTTTCGTCCTATTTGGGACGCGTCAGCTGTAGTGAAGGATATTGTTCCTACTGAGACTCGGACCTCGTACCCATCAGTTCAAACGCCAGAGCATTATTCACTAGGCGATTGAGTCAAGATAGCCATCCCTTGTACAACGGGTACTGCAGGTGTTTGGTCACTATTGCCTTCGTAGTATGGGCTGTGTTTCATGATGTCACCGCGTGAGTAACGCAGAAGTCAGGAGTAGAGTTTTAGACAGGAGAGGTAAGTCAGTTAATGATGTAAACCTTCATCGACTGAGATGGTTGGGACATGTGTTACATATACCTAGCCACCATCTGCCTTGTTTCACAATGTTGGCCGAAATAGGTTCAGGCTGGAATAAGGATCGGTGTGACCAGACTAAAACATGACATCAATGCATGAAGTCTTTGACTGATGGTTTAAGCCATATAGGGTGATGCAGACTAGCCGGTTGGGGTCCGTGGGACAAGAGAAACCAGTGATTGGAGACCCTAGGTGATATGACTCAGAACCGATGTTGATGGCCCAGATACGTTATACTCATCTTAACGGCTATACTTAATCTCATCATCTCATTCTTCCTTCCTCTTACTACTTTCTACTTCTTTTGACTGATTTTTCTTTCCCTCTTCATCTTTCTTCTTATTGTCTTGTTAGTTGGTGGGTTGATATGTGAGGTATGGCAACTTGGACTGTATTTCAGTGAAGTATAACCTCCTAGAGTATATGTTCCATCAGTGTCAATTGTCTAACACTCAATTCTCTTTGAAAATCTCCCTTTTTCTTATTTTTCTCCATATTTTCTTGATGGCGATTCGCTCGTGCAACCTATAATTATTTTCATACTAGTTCATATACTCAACTTTCAACTGTCTGATCATAGGATTCGAATTCCTTCCCCCTATCAAAATTTAGGTCACTAGTGCCAATAGAGCTGGCGAAACATATGTGATTTATAGTCTGAATTCATGTGGTAGTTAAGTTGTATTATTCCATTTTTCTTGGCAACTAATGTTCATTATTATTTCATGTGAAAGGTATGATGTTAGGTGTTTTTTTTCTGTCAAATGTGGTGTAAATGTACGTCAACAATGTATTTTTGACTTAAATTATATACATATGAGTAAAGTACTATTTATTTTAAGGTTAATGATTTTATTTTTAAAGTAGCCTACATCATGGACTATCATCAATTGGAGAAGTATTCAGCCATTGGGTCGGAGTCCAATGGTTCATAGTTTCCTATTTCTGTTAATTTGCGATGTAGCCCGACTATCATCCCCTTCCGATTGGTTGGTCGCACATGTTACGACTTCTCATAAGAATTTCGGGATATCCATCTAGAAGCATGTCACTAATAAACACTACTCTCTATTTCACGAAATGACAGAAGTAGGAGAGTGTGAACCATTGAACTCTGACCCACTAACTGAATGGTTCATCGTGAAACTTGAACATCCTGAGTTTGATCCCTAGCTGAGTCGTGGTTACATACTACTAAGGAGTTATCCCATACTAAGATAAAACAGTTGTTCACTACTCCCAGATTTTCAGTGATTCTCCAATTCATGCCTGTGCGTAATGAATTATTATTATTATTATTATTATTATTATTATTATTATTATTATTATTATTATTATTATTATTATTATTTATCCCTTGGGTTCCTAATGGAACATAGGGCTTCAGTAGCACATCTCCAGTGCACTCTGTTCTCTGCAATCTTTTAAACCTGTCGCCACGACTGCCCACAAGCTCTCATTTCTTCCTTGCACGATCCCCTCCATGTCGCCTTCACCTCGGACGCCCAACTCGTCGCTTCCCATCTGGGTCCCACTCGAGAGCCTGGCGCGTGATGTCCCCAGTTGGCCTTCTCAGTGTATGCCCATTCCATCTCCACTTCCTTCCAGTGCATATTTGTTGAGTAATAGGTTCTTAGTTTGTTGGTTGTCAGGCCAGGGTTCCTTGTCGCTGATTCTTTGTTCGTAATGAATACTTGCTGAAAAATAAAGTACTACCTTAATCTACATAACCCAGCGTATGTTGTTTTTTGACGTATAGATGTAGACGTATAAGTTATCTAGCATCTTTTCAAATTTACTCATAGGATTAACTTACCACTATGGAGTTAAGTAAGCATCTATACATAATTGTTCGTCAGTCAATAATGATGTCGAATGTGAAGTAATGATTGTCTACTTATGACAAAAAGAAAGCAGTAGAATTGACAAAGAGAGGGGTGTGTTAAAAGCTTCAACCACTACTACTGTTTAACTCAATAAAATATAAACACGAGAATAATGCATACTAATAACTTTGGAATGCAATTAAGGTCATCTTTTTAAAATTGACGTAGGTTGAAATCGATCTTAAAGTTCATAAATGATGTTGAATTTTATTCCATTGAATAGAGTTTAAATGGACAAAAATAATGGTTTAAATAATAACTTCTGATTCAATCTGGAGGTTTATGGAGATTTATTAATTGATTTCAAGTTGGAATTCATCATGAACTGATATCAATTGAAGGAACAGTGAACAGCTGTTTCGTCCTAGTATGGGACTCCTCAGAAGTGAGCACCTATGACACCCCCCTACCAGGGATCGGAGCCATCACCTTCAGGTTCCGTGGCCAGCACGTTACCAGCGAGCTAACCACTAGGTTGGAATCCAGTCGTCCATATTTCCTACTTCTCTAAGTTCACGATATATCGCAACCTATATGTGGTGTCCTTATATTTGACTTGATTGGCTCAACTGGTCACGATTTCTCATCAGAACTTCGGGAATCAACTCTTGAAGCTAAATCACCAGTGGGCGCTAGATTAATTCTATCTGGAGGTTTGTGGAGATTTATTAATTGATTTTGGGTTGGAATTCATCATGAACTGACAACAGTTGGGGAAACATTGGAAGCCTGAGAGCACTGAGCAGCTACTTCATCCTATTATGGGAGTCCTCAACAGTACGCATCCATGACTCCGCCTCTTCAGGGATCGAACCCAGTCCGTCACGTACTCATTAAGCCATTGTGTCGGAATTCAATGGTCCATATTTCCTACTTCTAAGAGTTCACGATATAACGTGACCTCCATCCAATGTCGCCGTTGAGTAACTATCCTCATGATCGATTTGGTTGACTCCTCGGTCACAAAGAGTCCAATACTAGGACGAAACAGCTGTCCAGTGCTTCCACGTTTCCAATACTCCTCCAATTGATGACACTCCATGATGAATTCCCACCTGAAATCAAGACCTTTCAATGTTTGAAATGATGGCAAAGGTTTGTAGCTCAGGGTGAGAATGATGGTGATTCGGTGTTCTCTGAGCTATAGTATTTTGACGTATACCTTCCATCACAAGGTTTTGTGACTTCCTCAGCACTAACTTCAGAAAGAAGTGAAGCATATTCGAATGTTACACGAGTGTTTAGGTAGTGCTTTTGCTGACCTTCAGTGATTTCCCAAGTAACCAAATGAAATTTAAGGCCATAGAGGTCAATATGTTGCAATTTGACAACACTTAGGGTCAGCGAAAACACTTCTTAAACATTAGTGTAACATTCAAAAATGCTTCAGTTCTTTCTGAAGTTAGTGTTGAGATGTCACAAAACCTTGTGATGAAACTTCCATGATAAAATACCATAGGTTGGAGAACACCGAACCACTATCAATGTACGATGTATACGAATTGGTCACCGGTGAGTAACTGACGGAGCTACCTAGTTCTTAGTGCTCAGGACTGACCGAAATGTACCGACCAAGTTTGGTTCCCAACTTGAATGATGTGACACCACTATGGTATCTCTTTATCTAGGAAATAATACCGTTTCACTGCTGAGTTTCAATCGATCACAGTGCCCAAGTTTTACTCATATTAGTCCGTCAGGGATAATGTTTTATAACTGTTGGAGTCTTGCGAGTAAACTTTTAGGAATATTTTATTAAACCATGATTGATTCCCGGTTGGGATTCATCATGGACTGACATCTGTTGGAGGAATATTGGAAACCTGGGAGCATTGAATAGCTGTTTCGTCCTAGTATGGGACTTCTCAGGAGTGCACGCCCATGACCCCTCCTCGTCAGGAATCGAAACCAAGACTTTAAAGTTCCGCGGCCAACGCGTAGGGAATATGGACCACTAGGTTTCGACACAGTGGCTCAGTGGTTATGTGGCGGCCTGGGTTCGATCCCTGACGGGGTAGAATAACTGCTTAGGGGTCCCATACTAGCATGAAGTAGCTGTCTAATGCTCCCAGGTTTCTCCAACTGTTGTCAATCCGTGATGAATTTCAACCCGAAATCAGTTAATAAATTTCCACAAACCTCCAGATTGAATAAACCATGATTATTGCAGATATAGTTCCTAACTGAATGATTGAAATGGACTGGTGTTGCTGTTTGTCAATCCCAGCATTTGATACAATTATACAGGTATGTCATCAGTAAGCTGAACTACAAGTAGGGTAGATATAAATCAACTTTGACATTTGTACCCCCCCCCCCCTTATAGATGATTATCAATGAAGTTAATCACTTAGCGAATTCTCATATTGTTTAGGTGAGCCCAGCTCTACCTACTACTGGCAGCCAGGTAGTGCCACTAGCCCCTCACACAGCAGGTGTGACTCATTGCCTATTGCATAGATGTGCACAAGATAACTGAATGCGTCTGCTAATGCAGAATACCATGATAAAGTTTGATAAAAGTCTACTGTGAAATGAATGTTGTTGAATCTGCATAAATTAAAGTTAGTAAAAATATCCTCTAAACTGGCCAGATATTAGCTTTATATTCATATCATTATTAAGTTATGTTAACAATAAGATGTTTAGTGATTTTAACTTAGATTAAAGTTTAATTCTCATTCTTCTCAGTCATTTTTGTAATCATAGATCTTTCTTTTCTTTTCTTTTTTTTTTACATCTTATTAGGTGTATCAACATTTCGTATGGGTTATGTGGTATTGACATCAAAAGTTGGTGTACAAGTTGCACTTTCTCTCAATGGATACTGTTTAAACTCGGATGGTTTTATTATTAATCCTGAGGAATCAAATAAACTAATTGATAGTGATACTGTCAATTCTGTCAATAACAATTGTATATATCATATTCGAGTTGATCGAGTTACAGAGAATAAAACAAAACAAAAACTTGATGATTGTGTTTTTCTAGGAAATCTTCCATTTGATTGTACAGAAGAGGAGGTCAGTTCATGTATCTTTTTGTCAAATTGTATTTCATTGTTCTCCTATATTTAATTAAGCTTTCAAGATGTTTCCATATTTCACAACAGCATGAAAAGAGAAATATGGAAGTAAACAAACATACATGAATAAGAAAACTGGCAAATTTGTACTTTAGGACCTGATGTAAAGTGAAAATCTGTTCACTTCTACCACTACTAGGTCTAAAACTTGTCTGACTTTCCTTGGTTTGTTGTTCTAAGGTTTCAGATAGACAAAATCAACCTAGAACCTTGCACAAAACTGCATCGGCTCAACTTGCCACACTTCATAGAAGTGCACGAAGAACAGGTGGATAGAGAAGCGATTGATATCAAAGTTGACAAAGTTGTGTGAAAGAATAAACAGTCTGAAGATAAAGGTTAGTGTGAATATATTCAAGCTTTAGAAGATGTCAAGGAGTGAATACATCTGCACCATTGTGACAGATTTTCAACCTATCAACCAAGAGTCCTTACTCACTGATTCTTATGGTCTTGGGGACCCGGTCATAGTTCAGACAGACAGTTAACGACTTTATGGATTGGTGCCTCGTCTTGGTCTGGTCAATCTGACACTTCATCCAACCTAATCCAGCTTTCCCTAGCACGGTACGTCGAGGTTGGCGATGTCTGGGTATGTGCAGTACATGTTTAATCCATCTCAGTCAAAGAAGGTTCACAACCTCACTCATTGACTTGCCTGTCTTGTCGCCTAGTACCCTTCACCTGATCTTCATTTAGATGTCAAAAGATTACACCCATAGAAACTACATTGGTGGGGCTAGTTTCTATGTTTATCGGATCAGGATTTGTTTTTTTCTTAAGGACGATTAAAATCAGCCAGAATGAGATCATGTCCAACGCCTACGCTTTGATTAATGCCTCAACCAATCTAGCAATTAATCATCAACAACCATCCTTAGTCACTTGTACAAGAACAGGATTTAAGCACAGTAGCAGAGTATAAATCCATTGTGGTTCTTTTGTCATATGTATTATACGGTGAAACAATATTACTTATGAATAACATTTCGAGCAGAATTTATTCCCTACAATCATATCAACGGACCTAAACACTTCTAGTAGTTGTGTATCAGGAACAAATACTCCATCGTTAGAGATTATTTACAGTTTTCTGAGCTTCAGTAAGACTAAAAGGGTTCTATCAAAGTTTCAGCTGACTGGCAGCAACTGAAGTCTAGTTGAACTGTTAGTTAGAAGTGTCACCTATCAATGCTTCCATCTTGCTATCAGAAGTCTAACTAAACATCAGTCTTTTTCTGACTATTTCACCTGAATTGATTCACTTTCATGTAACTTTCAACATTTTTGTCTGTTTATTTTAGGATTTAGGCAAAACAGGCAAGTTGATTGATGAAGTTATGAACCTTAGTCAACTGAGATGGCTTGGAATTGTACTGCGTATGGTGACCAAGGTGTTTGCCGTGGATGACCAGCAGTGCCATGCTGATGCTGCCTTCTCAGTGAAAGGGGGAGTTAGAAAAGGTCGGCCTCAAAAATAACACACTCCACCATACCCCACGGTCTGCCGGGCCGGTGGTGTTGGTTCCTTTGTCGTTTCGAAACAAGCATACACAAAAGGCTGCATGTGATAGGCCTCAAGCAGATGTCCGATGGGCTCTGCGGTCACACAAATCTCTTCCAGGTAGCTTAAGAAGAAATAGCCTTCTACGGTGTGGGCAGCTGGGAAGTGTCAACCGCCCTCACAATTCTGTCAGTACTCATGTTTTCTCAGACTATCCACCTCCCCCATCATTACTTTCTTCAGACTGCGAATGGTGACCGAACCACCGCCTACCTTAACGTGACATATTAATGGAAGTTGGATTTAGTTGGAAGAGGGTTCAGCGTGAGCAAACCAAAATCTGGCACCAGTTGATGAAGTCTCTGACTGCTGGGATCCCCGAGACGAAAGGAATCAGTGGTTGAGAACTCTTGTTGAAATGTCTGGAAATTGGTCACAATAGCGCAGATGTATTCACTCCTTGACCTCTTCCAAAGCTTGAATATTCACACTAACCTTTATCTTCAAATTGTTTATTCCCTCACAGTACTTTATCTACTATGATATCACTCGCTTTTCTATCCACCTGTTCTTTGTGCACTTCTGTGAAGTGTGGCAAGTTGAGCCGATGCAGTTGTGTTCGAGGTTCAACGTTGATTTTGTCAGTCATGTTAGCATTTCATTTTCACCATCCAACACTTCCTGGAAAGTGAGAATACCATTCTAAGATGCCAATATCTTGTGACTCCAGAGTTAATTTTTTAATCAAACCGCTGGTAGTGTACTGTCCAGTCAATTTCATGTATGCTGTTCAATGTTCAATATCTATTGAAACCCATTGTTAAGAACAGCTACTAGAACAAGGGTTGCCTATACCCTTATATTCCATACTTCGGATATATTTGGACTGTCTTGCTACACACTTTTTGCCGCGCATGGGTTATATTTCGTATAAACAGCTAGCATTCTGATTGGCTTCTATCTCTTTAAATGTATTAATTATTCTTTGCCTTTCAAGGTTACTTCAAACTCTATAAACAGGGTCTGTTTTCACTGATAAGTGTTTTCAGTCTGAGATACTATAAACTCATCTGATCTCCAGTCTTTTAATTTCTCTTTGCGAATTAGTCGGGTTGAATCGTCTCAACCCTCGACTATCAATCGTTAAGTATTTTTGTTTGTTCTCATAACTCTGCATTATAACAAGAAACTATGCTCTAGGCTAATTGAATGTGTATGTACTGACAGTAACACTAAATTGCAGTCGTAGCAGTAGGATTTCCACATTGATCCTCGTTTTATTCTTTTGGGTTACAACTTCACTGGTTACGGTGCTATTTAGTTATTCAAGTTGTCTGTTGGTCACAGTGAGGAGCCATTGATGACCATGCTGGTCAATTACATGTTGCTATTTTTTCTACCTGGTTTCTTGACTTTATTTAAATTCATTCCCTCCTTCTACAATTCCTTAGATTCATAATGTTCTGTCTTCATTGGGTACCTTATCCAATGTACGATTAGTACGTGATAGTCAAACTGGTGCAGTACGTGGATTTGGTTATGCAACATTTACTGATCCGTCTATTATACCATTAGCTATACGTGCATCGAATACACTGTCTGTACGTGGAAGACAGATTAGGATTTGTGAATGGAAAATGAAGAAATCAAAGAAAAACAACAAAAACAAACATTTTTATCAATTGAATTCTACTGATAAAAAGATGATTAATACTCACCCAAAAAAGAATATGAAGAATAAAAGTGGAGAGAAAAAAACGGATAAGAAAAAACAGGGAAAATCTCTAATGAAAAATAAGACTAAAAAATAATAAGGATAAAAATCGAAATTAGTAAGATACTGGCGGTTGTTTTAAAAAGAGGAGAAAAAAGCAATTTGTTTGTATATTTTCCTGTAAAGGTTTACTTTATTTCCTAACCTACTGGTTATATAATAAAGATTACCAGATGTACATATAAAATAAAAGTGTATTGTACTGATTCAATAATGGTTGTTTTTGTCTTGTTTTGAAATTGTCCATTCCAGCAATGTAATCATAAGTAGGATCACCATGGGATCAATCAGACATTACTCCATAACGGTTCAGGTTATCACACCTCAGACTAGCATACAGAAATAGAGAAGAATCAGTCAAGAGCAGAAGAAAGTAGTAAAAGAGAGGAATGGAGACTCAGACTAACAGTCAAAGACCTTGTGTAGTGTTGCTGTGTTTTAGTCTGGCCGCCCCTGACCTTTTTCCAGTCTACACCCGGCTTCAACTAGCATTGTGCGATGAGTCAGATAGTGACTAGACATGTGTTACACATCACAACCATCTCAATAACCCACTCTCCTCTCTAAAATTCTACATCTGGCTTCTATATTAGTGACGTGGTGACAGTATGACACATAGTCGATGCTACGAAGGTAACGGTGTTCGAACATCAAAAACCTAATGCCATCTGAGTCTAGTAGCTATATTTCACATCCGAATAGTAGTACTACAGCACTGCTAATACAGGTTAGTTATCTTGTTGTGGGCTACACAGTAGATGCCAAAAACCTTACGGCAATTTCATACGTGACTTGCACATCGGCAGTGGTCAACGCATTTCATTACGTTATCCCCTTAACTTCAAGTTAGTCAACTTCAACGCTGGATACGTCATTATTGATTAACGGTTCGCGTCACCACACCTTACATCAGTACATCAAGGCACAGAAAAAGAAGTTAAGAAATACACAGAAATGTCATAAATCAATCAATAAAATAATTCTGTATGATGATCGACTGTTAGCAGAATAGCCTAGTTTCAATCATCGATTTTGGTTGCCTCGCAGATGCCAAACATGATGTCCACATTTCCCTGCATGATTCATGTTAAAAACCGAAGACTTTATGAACCGATGTCATGTTTAAATTTAAACTCCTGTAATTCTTTTTCAGCCTAGAAACTACTTCAGCTATTATCTCACGACAAGACAGACGATGACGAAGCATCCACACTACATGTCCAATTAACTAACCTCTTCTGCATGAAACTCAATACCTGACTTCCATTTCACTGACGTAGTTGTATCATCATGACACATGCCTTATACTATGTAGGCAACGGTGGTCTGAAGCCTACTTCATTTCTCTGCAGTTAGTGATCATGTTTAACAGCCATATAGTAGAACATAGCAAACTGCAGACCAGTGGCTGACTGACAAAATCAACGTCGAACCTCGCACACAACTGCATCAGTTCAAGTTGACACACTTCACAATAGTATACAAACAAAAAATGGATAGCGAAAAAGTAATGTCAAAGTAGACAAAGTTGTGTGTGTGAGAGAATAAACAGTCTGAAGATCACCGTTAGTAAGAATATTCAAATATTAAAAGATGTAAGGAAGGGAAAACATCTACACCATTGTGACCGATTTTCACCTATCTCACCAAAAGTCCTCAGCCACTCATTCCTGTCGTCTCGACGATCACAACCGGGTAGTCTATATCGTCGCACATAACTCAAACCAACAGTCAGGGACTTCACTGGCTTGTGACACGTCTTGGTCTGGCCACCCTGAAACCTCTTCCAACTCTCTCCAGTATCGCACGTCGAGACACGCAGTTACATTGCATGCGCAACACATGCCTAAGCCATCTCAGACGATGAAGGTTCACCACCTCATCAATCGATTTGCTTGTCTTGCCTAGTACCCTTCGCCTGACCTCAAAATTACTCACACAGTCATTCCATCACACACGACCTATGCTACGAATATATCTGTGATCAAAACCCAGTTATCGCTTCATATCTTTTACTCTTAACAGCAATGTCTTACCGACGTATAGTAGGACAGAACGGACTGCAGCACAGTATACTCCTCCTTTCATAGATAGTTGGATATCTCACTAATCGGCACCAAATATGATGCAAGTTGGCAAACGTCAAACGAGCCTTCTGTATATGAGCTGAGATTTCGTCAGTAACCAGCCTGTTCAGTGGGCTGATGCAACTCCTCAAGTCAGTGAAATGGTTGACACATTCCACCACATCACTCACTATCATCACTATGCTTTGAGTACTTGTAGTAGACCAGTCCTGGAGCATCATCTTACATTTGATAGGTTCCAGTGAAATGCATGGCAAATATACTCAGATTTCTACGAAACGTGTTTAGGAGACCCTGCATTTTGTCAATATCTCCACCGAGTAGGGTATTCCAAGTCGACCAGATGACCTCCTGGGTGTAGGTCAATCCATGTGAATTGAGACATTCTGAGGATTATGTCCATTAGTAAGTCTATGACGAAGTTAAATAGGGACGGTGACAGTGGACATCCCTGGCAGACTTCACTATTTGTCGTCGATTCACATGACTACTCTCCATAAGCTCTTACATGGTTGCGTGAGTTCAAGTAGAGAGCTTTGATTAGCAAAGTACACTCGACCCTTGGTTGGCATTCGGTATCACGGTAGAGCAGTAGATGGAGTACATTGGTGAAGACGAAGGGACCCCCTTGTATCTTCCTCAAGATTTCGTCGGTTACTGGTCCACCACGGCTAATCTCAATTCAGTAAAGTGATTAATGCGTCCAATCACTTCACTCCCTATTACCAGGCAAAACACCAAATCAGAGCATTCATGGAGAAAAATGAAATCTACATTTGGGTAATGAGAGATGATACAAATATTTACAATTTACCACTTAATCTGTGCAAAAGATTCTGCATCTTTTCAGCACTACCTAACAGGATTATTTCGTCTGGATACACAAAGTGTTAAGAAGTTTCCTTCAAAAACAACAATTCTTGTGAAGTCAGACTAAGAAAAGATGACCTCCGTTAGCACGTCTACGACAAAGTTATATGACAATAGATTAGTTGAACACTACTGAACGTGCACAACTCACCACTAACTGCAGTTCTTGGACTAGTGTTCGAGTGCAGAACATTAATCAGGGTAATGTACTTACTGGGATATTTTTCACTGACATACACTGTTGTAAAGCCTCTCAGTCGACAGATCAAGCAATAAGACCAAAGTCAGCCACCGTCAAGCGTGCCTGCTTTCAGAAACATCTCAAATTGCAGAGATCTGACTGACGCATCCTCGTCTGCATCTGAAACCCTTCCTTTTTTTTCGAGTTTATCGTTCTCACATCCCGACTAGTCATCGCACAACTATGAATCTTAGTATCTTGGACGTGACGTAAGACAAGCTGATCCCTCAATGCTTGTCAAAAGGAGACTTTTCTCCTCTTTTGTAAACTGGAATAATCAGCGATCCTGACGTTTTCATGTTCCATTTCAGCACACGCAGGCTTCAGTGCTATCTGTTTTCTGCACCCAGTAACACACCAGTAATAACGTGTGATCGGAGTCCAAGTACATACTACAGAAAGAGTGGTTTTCCCCGGCGGACCTCAAGTGATACTGTGTCTTTCCTTATGCTTGGTAAGGAACAAGGGATTGTCATAAAATAAGTCGCACCAATCACTGTTGTCGGTTCGTTGACATGGGATACATTAGATGCCTTTTCGACTGGAGCCGCTTTCTTATCCCTATTACTGTATCTGAACATCTTGCTGTATGAAGCGAAATCCACAGCTTTTTATAGAACTCATATTTTGTATCATCCGAACTCCAATCGGTAGGCGCATAAGAAAAAAACTGCATGTAGGTAATGAAAAGTGTCACGCTCTTTTTTAGTGTTCACACGTTTGTTCAGTCATACAGTGCATAGTCGGCTACCAATTGGTGTGCAGTTGAGAAGTATGCTTTCTGCTATGCATCTCAATGCTATGATTACAGAATTATCACTGAGTGATATATATGCCCCAAATTTTGCGTATTACTTTAAAATAACTTATCATTGCTGTTTTCACACTGCTGCTATCTTTTGCTTCCCCACTGTTCTGAAGGCTGAACTCTCACTGGTTGTTAATCCTTTGAACCTTATATGTGGATTTACTGTTGTCTAGGTCATCTATTATTATTATTATCATCATCATTATTTATCCTTTCAGTTCCTAGTGGAACACAGGGCTTCACTAGCACGTCGCCATTTCACTCCGTTCTCTGCAATCTTTTGAGCCTGGCTCCACGACTGCCCACAAGCTTTCATTTCTTCCTCGCACCATTTCCATGTCACCCTCAGCTAGGACGCCCAACTCGTTGTTTCCCCTTCGGATTCCACTCGACGGCCTGGCCTGGAGCGTGATGTCCCTTAATGGTCTTCTCAGTCTATGCCCGATCTATCTCCACTTTCTTCTTCTGCATATTTGTTGGGCGATGGCTTCTTCCTCCGTTACCAGCCAGCCAGCTAGAGTTCCTTGTTGCTTATTTCTATTATTCTGGCCATCTGGTTTGATCTTCAGTATCGAGTGAGTGTAGGTGTTGATGAATGTCTGTAGTTTGTTGGAAATGCTTTTCGTGATGCACCAAGTTTCTGAACCATATAGAAGTACTGACTTGACGTTGATGTTGAAAATCCGGATCTTGTTGATTGGAGTGCAGTAGATCTTCACACTGGCTTCAGGTTAATGAAGGCCAAGGTCATCTAGAAATGCATATATTCAGCACTGCTCTCAATCGTTTTGAATGTCGTTGAGACAGCATAAGCTCTCTGTCAAGAATCCGTTTTCTCTTCAAGTGTCGGGGGTATTGTTGTTGTGGTGGTTGACATCCTGATTCGTTTGCGCGCTAGGTTTGTATCGCTCGAAGACTGCCAGGCTCGCACTTCTGTTCATGGGATCGAGGTAATAAATAACGTCAATTCCTTGAATTATCTTGGTAAGATTCTACACACAGTCATCAGATAGTTCATAGGGGTGGTTCTTTCAAAGATTGTCAAGATTTGAAAGCATAAACTTCTGAGTTAGTAACCAGTAAGAGTCATATCAACAATTTGAGTAGTCAGGAGTCACTGAAACTGATCTGTAGTAGTCACATCAACCTACCTGACTGATGACAGTATAACTAGAAATTAAAATACTACTAATAATAATGGGGAGTGGTTAACAGTGGAATTAACGACACGCGTTTCGTCCCATTTGGAATTCGTCAGATGTACCTGGCTCCCAGTGCGCGATGTTGTTCCCACTAGGACTCGAACTCGGGACCGATGGCTTCAAATGCTAGAGCCTTATCCACTAGACCCCTGGGTCACGATACCCACTTCTTATGCGACGGTTATAGCTTTAACGTTGTTGCTTGTATTATTCTGTCATAAACTGAGTCCTGGTGGGAACAACATCGCTAACTTGGAGGCAGGTACATCCAGCTGACGAGTCCCAGACAGGAAGGTACGTACGTCACGGATCCCACTGCTAGCCACTATCCATCAATAATATATATAATTCAAACACAGGCAATATCCAGGCATCTGCGCAGGAGCTCATATGCCGATTGAGACCGATCTATTCAGTCCACTCAACGACAGGACAACAGATGCCAACTTACGCCACCTATGGCGCTGTCGTGATATCCGTTTGTCTATTAAATGTCGCATGTACTGCACAGCAGTACAGTCTGTTCCACTGTATGGCTATGACCTATGGCCAATGAAGGTGAAAGACATGAGAAGTCTTCAAGTGTTTAACCACCGTTGCCTTCGTAGTATAAGCTGTATTCCATAGTGTCACTATGTGAGTAACTCAGAAGTCAGACGTAGAGTTTTAGGGAGGAGAGGAAAGTCAGTTGACACGGTTGTGAATCTTCATCGACTGAGATGGTTGGGACATGTGTTACGTATACGTGGTTGCCGTCTGCCTCGCACACAATGTTGGCTGAAGTAGGTCAAGGCTGGAAAAAGACCTAAGGTGGCCAGACCAAAACATGACACCAATGTATGAAGTCTTTGACTGTTAGTTTGAGCTATGTGGGGTGATGAAGAATAGCCGGTTGGGGTCCGCAGTTGGAGACTCTAGGCGATATGGCTCAGAACAGATATCAATGGCACAGATGTATACACATCTTAACGACGCTATACCGAACCTCACCATTTTCTCATTCTTCCTTTCTCTATTTTTGTATTTCATACTTCCTTTGACTGAATTTGTTTTTCTTCATCTTCTACTTCACTGCCTTTCTACTTGTTATACTGATATGAACTGTGGCAATTCAGACCGTCATGCAGTAATGTCTGGTCCTATGTTGATTTGGATGGGTGGATAAAAGCAAATAACATTATCAAATACTAAATTCAACAATCCTTGAATCCAATTAGATATATATTGTTTATCAACTGTATCAAGATAGATGGTAGGCAGTTGAAACAAACAACAACAAAAAAAACAGTACACTTTTGAACAGCATATAAAATAAGACAAAACATATAAACTATCATTGTGTACAATAAATTGGTTAGTATAACACTCTGCCACTGCCACTAACAACTGTTAAATTTTTACTGAATTTCTTCATCTCATCAGTTTACTTATTTACAACACTAGAGTACAATTTTTTGTATCTCAAATGATAAACATAAAATGTAATTATGATATTATCATCCAGTAGTTTAGAAGGAAAAAATCTTGATAATTTCACTTTGAACAGAAAACATTAAACAAACCTTGATGAATACAATATGAAGACTGAATTAAAACCTGGGAGAAGAGGGGAATGAAAAAAAAAGACTAGAATACAATGAACAATAACAAACAAACAACAAAAAAAGAGAAAGGAATAATCTTCTTTTTTACAATGGGAAAATTTTCAATGACAATATATGTATGTAATATACAACAGATTATTAACAATCTTCTGATGAAGTTTCCATAATTTCTGTAACTTCCTCTTCTTCAAGTGTTTCCCAAGATGAATCATCATCAGCTTCATCTTCATTGTTATTTACATTCTCATTGGAATGAGAATTAGTGATAAGATTTTCAGGATTCAAAGTAGAATTATTATCATTATTATTCACCACTTCATTAACAATATTAGCAGATTCTGTAGAATTTGTAGTAGTTTCTGTACGTCGGCGACGTGTACGTCGTCTTCTAGCACGTTGACGTTCATTTGAAGATGGACTCCAATAACTTGAATCACTACTACTACTACTACTAGTAGTAGTCATATCATCTGAAGTTTCATCAAGTATTTGGGCAAGTTCATCAGCAGCATCTCCATTCAATAAATCATCATCTTCATCATCATCGTCATCATCATCTTCGTCATCATCCTCATCTTCACGTCCTTCTTCATCATCGTTATCAGGTTCACGTTCTCCCTGAAATGATAGTTTAAAATACATCAACATAGTAACTATTCGAGAGAATGAAACTGAGATATTGAAAATGATCTCGAAATAGATTTAGTATAAATTACATCTGAATATTAGAGAAGGCATAATGACTGAACGAAGTTATAATTCTAATACTTATCACGTCAATGTTCTCTTCAGTACTTCTTAAAGATGTAACTTGATCAGCGGACTGATAGTTATTGTTGCAATGATCAATCATCTTGACGGTACACATACAACCAACCAACACTCAACCTTTTAATAGTTCTAACTACAAATGTATTAAACGTATATTAAATATGGTTAAATACGCCCACATAAACACTAACCAAGCCTTAGTACTAATGCAACTGTCACAAACTAGTGCCAAATAGATAAAATCAGCTGATTAAACACTAAAACAATAATTCACTCCAGGTGTGAAAACAAATAAGCGATTAAGTGCAGTTTCATGTGCTGATTGTATGTGGAGGATAACCGGGGTACGGTGTGGCTGGGGTCTACTAAATCTCGGTGAGTGGAGCAAGAATTTCAATTCATGACCGTCTCATATTGCAACTTGATTATCAGTACACACATTTGCTTCACCCTTGGATCGAAATTAAGCACTTCTAATTCCTGAAATCTATAATTTCAATGGTTATTATATTTTCAAGAAATTTGATGAAATTTTAAACGATGATTTAACTATATAAGATAGCCATAGTTTAGCAGACTAATATTTGTACTGGGTGATGATTGAAGGTGAGATGAAAATCTGGATCACATGGTAGTCGGGCAAAAGCCTTTGTGATTGAAGTGAAATAAAATTCTGGTCAGCAGTCAAACCTCATAGCTCTGTTGGTAGAGCACTAGGTCGGTAACCCGGTGGTCGCTGGTCCGAGTCCGGCTGCAGTCTAAATTTTCATTTCACCTTCAATCATCACCCAGTATAAATACTACTCTGCCAAACTACGGCTATCTCCGTCAAATGGTAATCAGTATGATGATGCTTCCCCTCTCTAATTCAGTTAGATTTCGATTGGAACGAGAAGTCCTGACTAGACAGCCAGTGTGAATACGATCAAGCGATGGTGACGCGTGACGAATTCACATGGTGGTCGGGCAAAACTCGTGATGATTGAAGTAAAATAAAAGTCTGGTCAGAAGTCGAACCTCTTAGGTGAGTTGGTAGAGCATTGGGCCGGAAACTCGGTGGTCGCTGGTTCAAATCCGGCTGTGGTTTAAATTTTTGTTTTACCTGTAATCACCACCCGGCATAAATACGAGTTCACCAAACTACAGCTATCTAAGATGGTCAAATCATAACCAATATGATATTCCACCACTCTAATTCAGTTAGATTTCGATTGGAATTAGGAGACCTGATTAGACAGCCAGTGTGAATACGATCAAGGGGTAGTAACGCCTGACGAATTCACATGGTGATTGAAGTGATTGAAGCAAAGTAAAATTCTGGTCAACAGTCAGACCTCGCAGCTCAACTGGTAGAGCACCGGGTCGCTAACCCCGGTGGTCGCTGGTTCGAATCCGACTGTAGTCCAAAGTTTCATCTCATCTTCAATCATCACCCAGTAGAAATTTTAAATGACGGAATAAATAATAATTATAATGACAGAGAAGAAAATAATGATTGAAACTTACACGTTTACGACCAACCATATAAATTCTACATTGAGTAATAGGTTCATTATTGTTATTCTCACCAATTTTTTCAACTAATGCTAATGATTGTCCAGCTGTATCAAGCGCTAATTGTTCAATTCGATGACGCACATCGACTGAAGCAATTAAACTATAATCTATAGCATCTACTGTACGGAACATGTTTTGCATTACCAAACGATTACTTCCTAATTCAGCGTACTCTTCATCATCTAGGCCAAATATACCTATAATATACAGTAAATATATGTTAAATGCATTCAGATATGATATATTTTTTCATTGCAAAAAGGTCAATTAATTGTAAAGATAATAAACTTCAACTTACCAGCGTATATTACATCATAAGATGCATTGAACTGAACTTCAAGTCGATCTAATGCTTGAATAGTATGCAATAACCTCCATGTTCGTAAATCCCATACAGCAGAACCAATAATTATTTCAAGACCATTTGGATGAAAAACACCTGATACAATATCTTGAAATTTATCAAATTTATGTATAGGTCTAGATGAAGTACCAGGATGTTGTAATGAACTTGAAAAGTTACTGGAAAACATTCCAGAACACCTTAAATCCCATACAACACCATCGTTTAATACTAAATGATCGGATGGAGAAAATGTTGCCTTATTTAAGACGTAACCACTTTGTTTGACTGCAGAAAATAAGTCTGAAACACGAGATCCAGTTGTAAGATCAAATACCTACAAAAGAAAATATGCATAAATTGTGAACTATTCACTTATTTTCCAATGATAATGCATAACATGAAGGTCTAGTTACAATGTCTCAACCATTGAAGTCAGATAGATAGATAGATAGATAGAAAGACAAAATCAACGTAGAACCTCACACACACAAGTGGGTCACACAAGCTGGTACACTTCACAGTAGTAGTAGTAGCAGCAGCAGCAGCAGAAAGATTCCTCAAACACTGATTCCTATGGATTCGGAGAGCCCAGCCAGATAATCTAAGCCACCCTAAAACACTGTTGAGACCAAGAGAGACAGAAACTTCTTCCAACCTCTCTAAGGATTGCACATCAAGTAAGTTCGGTGGTGGCTAGGAATGAGCAGTACATTTCTAAACTCCCTCAGTCGGTGGAGGTTCACAAGCTCTCACTAAATCACTTGTCTTCCTTGACTAGTATACTTCGTCCTTCATCGACATTTTGAATACGGTGATTCCACCATACACGAGCAATGCTATGAAGAAAATTGTGATCAAAGAATTGTAACCATTTCTCCTACTTTTAACGCCAAGGTCTTATAGGTGTTTAACAAGAAAGAATGAAGTCCAGCCCAGTATACCCAATGAAGTCAACGACAAAATAATCACATGAACATTTAGAATTGATTCAAACTAAGAATGGCTATTGGAATGCGTAGTACTGCTTAGTGCTTTACAACAACAACAGGAACAAAAATAGCCGTAAATTTAACGAAATCCTCATGCCTGAAATTAAGCACTTCGAATCCCTACGTTTTCGTTTACTTCTAATCAGAATGTCTAAGAGACACTAATACATCTATGAATACTATGAGTGATTTTGTATTGCTCACGTATGGTGGAATCACTGTATTAGAAGTGTCGATGTCAGGTGAAGGACTGAAGAGTCTTGTTGATATGGCTAAAAATTAGTCACCATGGCGCAGATGTATTCCTTTCTTGAAATCTTTGAAATACTGACGCTAACTTTTATTTTCAAATTGTTTATTCTCTAACACTACTTCGCCTACATGGATATTAGTCTTATTCTATCCACATGTTCTCCTGTATACACTACTGCAAAGTGTAGCAACTTGAGTCGATGCACACCTGGGATTCTGAACCGTAGTTACACGCCGACTAACTTAACGATCAAGCATTCATTATTGCTTGTATTATTCCGTCATTGATCGATTTCTATTGGCATATGGGCTCTCATGAGGAGGCCTCGATACTACCTGTGTTTTAATCATAGTGATGATGGACAGTAGCTACCTTGGAATCCAGAGTGAACATTTCATCCCATTGGGGACTCATCAGCCGGATGTATCTGCCTCCTAGTGAGTGTTGTTCCCACCGAGATTCGAACTCGGGACCGATGGCTTCAAATACCAGAGCGTTATTTACTAGACCACCGAGCCACGACAGCCACTTCTTGTACGACGGATATAGTTTTAGTATTATTGCTTAATGATCATAATGGTATGTGTTGCTCGACAATAACACATGAATACTAATAATCGTAGAATTACTTTGACTGATTTCCTATAAGACCAATCAATATAGCAGCTGTTTCTTCCACAGAATATACGAATATATGAGATAGATTATTTGGGACAGTAGCAAATAAAACATCAAGGAGGAAGTATCACACAGTCGGTTATCATCTAATTTAAACGAAGGATATCCACTGTTGGAAAACACGGGTAATAACAATTGAAACATGTTTCTGCTCTACGCAATAGAACATCTGAGTGTAATATAACATCATACATAAACAGAAAAATAATCATCAGTATTCATATCACTTTGAATAAAAGTGATATGTCAGATACTTTTCAATAAACGGACTACTGGATAAAAATTAAAAAAAAGTTCACAACAATACGGAAGACAAAAAAAGGGAATAATCAAGATACGAACTACAAACCTACCTTAGCCATTTTTCCATAAGTTGCTACCAGACGATCTTGATGACCTGTATTACTGAATTCTGCATAACGTGCTTCTGATACATGAAATCTAAAAGTAGAAGAGGATGAATGAAGCATAAAGCTTTTCGCCTTCCGCTCGAAAATTCAGTACCAAGGATATATATATATATATATATGGCTCAGTTGAATTTTAAGCTTTTATTTTTCTTGTCATTGGACAGATCTATCCTCAAACTATTTTCAATGCATTAGAAGATAACGAAACTTGTGTAGGGCAACAGAGAGCGACCTTCACCCCGTGCAACCACCACCACCACCACTGAGATGGATTAACCTAACATAAGAGAATGTGTGCACATCACATCCAACAGTCACTTACACTTAATTTATGTAGATCTAGGACAATATACCCATAAAAGTCTAGTAGGTTGTGGTTGAAAATCTTAGACTAGTCCTTAATATTTTCAATGATGTTATGTTCTCTAAGCTGGACTGTCTAATCATGAAGCTTTCATTGTCATTCTAGACGGTATTATCAGCTTAGAGCACAAAACACCATCAAAATCATTCCCTCCATCATCTCAAAATCCTATGACCGTCAAACGATTCTCACTGATTGGAAAGAGACAAATTGTATCCAAAGGCAAGTCTTCACAAAAAGAACAACTATATTTTCTTCACAAGTATCTATGCCAGCATAGTTTTCAATGCATTCAGTTGGAATAAATATAAATCATATCTAAAATATAGTGAGGTATAACTCAACTTATTTGTTGATTACTTATCATCATTCGACTATCTGAGATAGCCGTAGTTTGGTGAACTCGTATTTATGCCGGGTGATGATTAAAGGTAAAACAAAAATTTAAACCACAGCCGGATTCGAACCAGCGACCGCCGAGTTTCCGGCCCAATGCTCTACCAACTCACATACGAGGTTCGACTTCTGACCAGACCTTTATATTACTTCAATCATCACGAGTTTTGCCCGACTACCATGTGAATTCGTCACGCGTCACAATCGCTTGATCGTATTCACACTGGCTGTCTAGTCAGGACTTCTCATTCCAATCGAAATCTAACTGAATTAGAGAGGGGAAGCATCATACTGATTACCATTTGACGGAGATAGCCATAGTTTGGCAGAGTAGTATTTATACTGGGTGATGATTGAAGGTGAAATGAAAATTTGGACCGCAGCCAGATTCAAAGCAGTATAGATTACTTATCAATAAAAAGGTTACAAAGCTGACACAATGCAGTGTAGATATAGAAAACAAGTATTTAACAAACCAAAATAAATGAATCAAAGCATAGATGCGGTTTCATATTTCTACTGAATTTCATTTGTTAATATTGAAATCCAAAGGAGACTTGAGCATGTAGTGACTTCCCATGGTATGAAGAAACTATCGACACACACTGAGTGGGTTTCAGAATGTGTACTTATTTTTAAAACTAGCTTCCAATCATTAGGTCTGTGGCATAAATCCCACATACCTAACTGGATAACATCGGTAGACTCTTCAACCCACATAAGAGTGCCACGTAGTGGTCTGGTCACCCTTAACCCTCAACAAATTAATCCAACTTCCCCTAGCATGGCACATCGAGGAAAGTGGTAGCTTAGTGTGAGAAACACATGTCCAAGTCATTTCAACTGATGAAGGTTTACAAGTAAATGAATCGAATTGCCTATCTTGCCTAGTATCCTTCGCCTGACGTCAACATTACTATTCACGAACAATGAATGTTACGAAGGCATCTGTGATTAACAACCTATACTTTTAACAGCTATGTCTTATAACCGTATAACACGACAGAATGGATTGTAGCGCAGTACATTCATCCTTGAATAGGTAGTCCGATATTTCCCCGGCACCACAGATGATGCAAGTCGACAAATGTTAGCTAAATAAAACAGGGTATTCAATAAACCAAGGTGTTCTTTAAAAAACTATATGATGAAGATAAAAGTGTCGAAAAAACTGTCAGCATTACACTGAGTATATACACACACAACATAGATTACATACACAAAATCTTCAGAAACTGTTTCCCAAGGACTGTTTGAACTTGAACTTATACTTGTGGCTGGTCTAAGTCTAGCCACAACTGTAGCCGGTTCACCCCATTCAGAACAGACTAATAAACGTTCACCATCACGTGTATGAGCTAGACGTCGAATAGACGAACTTTGTCCATGAAACAATTCTATAGGTAAACCATCTTCTTCCACGTTAACCCATGCAATAGCTCCTGAATTTGAGCCTAAAAATAGGCCATCATCTGTTCGCTAGATGAAAACAAGAATCAAATGAGCAATATACGCAATGCGAAGGATTCTACCACAAATAATTATTAGTTTGAAAGACAACAAAGTAGCGACTGATAAAACAGTAATGTTCGCCATAAAAGAAAGATTATTCATAGAAATCTAGGCTATGTTGAATGCTTTAACGTCTAGGAAAAGATATTTCAAAGTTACAGTGAAAGCAGACATTACTTTGGCTGTTTAAATAGTAATGTCTGGATATTATGTGAAACTATTTTGAGTCGAAGTAAGCAGACCAGGATCCAATGCTTGAAAATCCATTGAATAGGTCAGCAAGTCACATATCCACAAATGTAATCAAATCTGAGTCGATTTATTGCACCTTCCATTTTTCTTTTTAATTGATGGCATAATATGTTTGGCGTTGTGTTTATCTGAAACACTGAGCACTATTTCATCCATGATTGTTGAGTATGAGAAGGAGAATTATCTGCTCCGATAAAAATCACTTCTAGGCTAAAACATTATATGAGTTGATGAAGTTATGAACATGTATTCCAATAAGTAACAGAAATGTGTTATACCTGATATAAAAGGTTATCTACTCTGATCTGAGATCCGCACGGCCGCCTTCAAGATTTTTTCATATATTACACCTTTATTGATCACGTTTGACAACCTCATGTAGTATAACAGAGAGAACTATACAGCTCTACACAGTCGAATATTAGAGAGGCGAAATAAATGGCGTAAGTTGTCAAAAACCAAGTGAACCTCTTGTATCCGTGCAGAGGATTTAGTCGATCACTGATCCACCAAAGCTGATCCGAATCCTCAAGTAAGTTAAGTGATCAACGCACTCTTAACTGACTCACTTGTTAAATAAGGGGACCAACGCAGACTAATCTTGGAGCAACAATTTCCATTTGAGTAGCGAGAAACTTACCCCAAATATTTTCAAATAACCACCTTAAGGTGTCCAGAAAACTCAGAATCTTATCAACATCTTTATCTAACAGGTTAATATCTACCAAGGAATCTCTAGTGAGAGAGTGAATCCCTGTGAATTCAGACGACGAGGTGGGAGACCTCCATAAGCGAGTCCATTGTAAAATTAAACGAGGATGGAGAGAGTGGACAACGTTGATGAACGTTCGTGCTGTAGACAATGAGCCACACATATTGTATGAGGGTTAATGAAACTACCTAGCTGTCCAAACCTCGGTAAGTGGCGGAGTGTTTGAACCTTAAACCAACGAGGCGCAGTCGCAAAACAACCTTTATGGACACCTCTTGATGCACGCAACTTATGTGATAACCCTTTATAGGGTCTAACATACCCCTGGGTATTCGAATGCGAAGCCTTCAAAAGGGTGATTGATATAGCTACGTGACATAAGACCTCTTCATCAACAGAGTCGAATGCTGCTATCAGGCAACAAATAAAGCTAGTATTGGGTGTTAGAAAGTACATATGTTGAGAAACCTGGCGGAGAATGAATATACAGTCGATTGATGCTATACAACCAATGATTTCAACCATATTCTGATCTCATCAATTTCCAATACGACTCAGATCAAGATATGTATATACTACGCAATAATATACACATACAAGTTTTATAATAATGAAAAGCGAGGAATACACTTACAGAAAAACAACACGCTGTCAACAGATCGTCATCAGCCTCTCTAATAACTGCAGTCGGTTGGAATCTTCGATGTAAGAAGTGTCTAAGCTCTTTCGTCGAAGGTCTCAGTTTTAATGACCCATAATGATCTTCACGTAGAAGTAAACGTTGGCAACAATTAGTCTGTTTATTTGGTCGAGGTTCTGGACAACGATGTGGATAGTATAGAGAGAATTTTGGACAAACAGAAACAGGATGAGGACATTGAGAATGTTGATGCAGAAGAAATGATTCGACTACTTTAGACAATGTCATCTCAGAGACAGGTTGAATTGATATCGGTTTGAGATAGAGATTTGGTAAACCAGGTCTTTCAAATCTGTCACGACAAGGCTGATATGGAACAGTAATGATGATAATAATAATAGAGATAAATCAGTTTGTTTCAAAGTACAACAAATTATTGATTAAGGTACAAATTAAAACAAAAGTCTTTCAGAAGAGTCGCTAGCATAACAGCACATTAATTTTTGACTTGATGAGTAATGAATTATAAAAGTCCGTATATTGTTAATCCAATAAACGGACCGTAGGCGATAAAATAAATACCAAGAAAGTAGTTGGAGCTATATTTTATTGTAATGATAGTGTTTGAAGACCCCAGACTTGCATAAAACATTATTTGATCTCAGAGTGGAATTCATCATGGACTGACATCAGTTGGAGGAACATTGGAAACCCCGGGGTACTTGACAGCTGTTTCGTCCTAGTATGGGACTCCTCAGAGGTGCGCACCCATGACTCCGCCCTCCAGGGATCGGACCTAATTGATGTCGGTCCATGATGAGTTCGAACCTGAAATCGATTAATAAATCTACACAAACCCCCAGATTGAAAACATTATTTAATCTGAACATTTTTAAATTGAAGTTTTCGCGCCATTTTTATGCCATGGTCAGTAGTTTATTTTTGCTTCCATTTTCAAGGTAATTCGCTGATTGGTTTACTTTTATTGTTTCAAATTCTCAACAATGTCCTACGTCATGTACATATAAACATGTGTTTTTCGAATAATTGACTACTCTTTTCGGAGGAATAAACTTCCCCACCCAGCTCAGTCTTCGCTAAGAACATTCGCCTAT
Organism: Heterobilharzia americana; assembly: GCA_944470555.2. Lineage (NCBI taxonomy): Eukaryota > Metazoa > Platyhelminthes > Trematoda > Strigeidida > Schistosomatidae > Heterobilharzia > Heterobilharzia americana. The sequence continues at coordinate 52,912,835 of OX104128.1, forward strand.
AGAACTCTTAATTAATTCGGTCCTTTAAAGCCACTGTAAGCAACATCTAGATAATCATTCAATAGTGAATTTCTTCGCGTCCATTTTCAATTCAATCTATCCATGTGAAGAACCTTTAGGTAAACTCCTTTAAAACCTAGAAGAACAACAGTTTTGTTGGTAGTCATTGAGAAAAAGATCTTTTATTCAAATGAGTCGACTTCATTGTAGACAGTCAGATTAAAACATGGGTATTTGTGTTTTGAACTCAAACCACTTGGTTTTTAGATGTCTTAAAGTCAAATAGTTAGTATTGAGTTTTGTAGTATTAGACATAGAGATATGATTAAAGAATTTCTAGATTCTGTTTATTGTTTGTAGTAGATCAACAACCAAGACACCAATCGACAGTATGCCTTATTAATTGATTATATATTACTGTTCTGTGATAAACTTCTTACCTTCGGTGTTTGAATAGGAGTTGCACTATGTCGAATTTTAGTCAGCCTTAAACTTGGAGTTGGAGGAGGATCACCGTCACCAGTTGGGCCAATATTTTCAGTAGTAGAAATCATTGAATTTGATTCATTCAGATCTAAATCACGCTTTAAACCATTATATATATCAGTACTCGTATTTGTATAATCAGAAACATGGACAACTCCAGAAGAAGGTTGATATGGAGGTGTTTCACCAGGAGGTCGACTGAAATCATCATAAAGTGGTAGTTGACTAGGTGCAGCTGGGACAATTTTTAAACGGGCTTCACGTTGTAGTGCTGTAGCAGATTCATACAAACCTAGAAAAGGAAATGGACAACAACAACGAAAAAAAGACAGAAGTAGAAAAAACCTCAACTAAAAAGCACGAGTCTATTGTACAGTGACATTTTTTGTTACATAACTCTGTTCAAGATTGTAGATATACCTTGTAAATAGTTGTCCATAAGTAGATAAGCCTCTTACAACTGTTACTAAAACCTACTACAACAAATACAATGTAGGATGAATTCGATTCATTTAACCCAGTGAACAAGTACTCCTCAGTTCATAAACTTTGTCTGGTATCACGCATATTCCACATAGTTTACATTAAGAATAATCTCATGACATCGAATAGATCCCTGATGCGCCCTCAAAAGTAATAATTCATATCATTCAGCATAGCAGTTAGCCAAATTATCGCTCAAACTCTTGAAGTTCGACTTATATTTGCGTGCATTGTTGAAAAATAAGTCCTTAGATGCTAATACAGGTTTCCTCCAGATCCGGTGCACACGCTTCTGATGAGTATCAACAAGCATAGATAATGTATGCAAGCCTTCTCATACAATTGACAGACAAAAACCAACGTAGGATCTTGTACACAACTGCATCAGTTCAAGTTGACAAACTTCACAGTAGTATACAAACAAAAAATGGATAGCGAAAAAGTAATGTCAAAGTAGACAAAGCTGTGTGTGTGAGAGAGAATAAACAGTCTGAAGATCACCGTTAGTGAGAATAGTCAAATTTTAAAAGATGTAAGGAAGGGAAAACATCTACACCATTGTGACCGATTTTCACCTATCTCACCAAAAGTCCTCAGCCACTCATTCCTGTCGTCTCGACGATCACAACTGGGTAGTCTATATCGCCACACATAACTCAAACCAACAGTCAGGGACTTCACTGGCTTGTGACACGTCTTGGTCTGGCCACCCTGAAACCTCTTCCAACTCTCTCCAGTATCGCACGTCGAGACACGCAGTTACATTGCATGCGCAACATATGCCCAAGCCATCTCAGACGATGAAGGTTCACCACCTCATCAATCGATTTGCTTGTCTTGCCTAGTACCCTTCGCCTGACCTCAAAATTACTCACACAGTCATTCCATCACACACGACCTATGCTACGAATATATCTGTGATCAAAACCCAGTTATCGCCTCATATCTTTTACTCTTAACAGTCATGTCTTACCGACGTATAGTAGGACAGAACGGACTGCAGCACAGTATACTCCTCCTTTCACAGATAGTTGGATATCTCACTAATCGGCACCAAATATGATGCAAGTTGGCAAACGTCAAACGAGCCTTCTGTATATGAGCTGAGATTTCGTCAGTAACCAGCCTGTTCAGTGGGCTGATGCAACTCCTCAAGTCAGTGAAATGGTTGACACACTTCACCACATCGCTCACTATCATCATTATGCTTTGAGTACTTGTAGTAGACCAGTCCTGGAGCATCATCTTACATTTGATAGGTGCCAGTGAAATGCATGGCAAATATACTCAGATTTCTACGAAACGTGTTCAGGAGACCCTGCATTTTGTCAATATCTTCACCGAGTAGCGTATACCAAGTCGACCAGATGACCTCCTGGGTGTAGGTCAATCCATGTGAAGTGAGATATCCTGAGGGTTATGTCCATTAGTAAGTCTATGACGATGACAATGAGTATCCCTGTCTAACATCATTAGTTGTCGTCAATTTTGAAGATGACTCTCCATAAGCCCTGACACTACCAAACAGTTAATACACCAAGGACATATGAGTTAGGGTGCCCAGAGAAAATTTGTAGAAGCCATAGAAAGCGTTGACATAACACTGTGAGAAGTTAATTGTCATACCTAAACGCTACTGGATAATAACAAATCACAATACAATGGAAGAATATTATAATACACTGCAGAAACAATCATACCTTTGCTTTGTAAATGTCGATATATTAATTCTAGTAATTCTTCTTGATCCCATTGAATTCGTGTTTTAGCAACGATCTCTGCTCGACGAACACGTTCCAATGACATATCACCAGACAATACACCATCAGATAATGTTCCAACAACCAAGCGTATAAGCATGGTAGCATAACGACAGAATTCCGCATGTTCAGTTAATCGATCAGGTAGAACAGGCTCTTTCATTAGTACTACATGTACAGAATATAAATAAATTATTCAGGTGTATATAATGAATAATAACTTCGACAAATGATAAAAGTATGAGTTAGTTAGCTTCAATGAAAACGAAGAAAAACCTAAGAAGTATTAAAAAAAAACTTTAGATGGTGTCATCTAACAAACTGAATAGAGGAAAGTACATTCATCTGTATGTCTAATGGTGACGGTAAAACAGGGTTTTATCACACTCTTTTGTAATATAACTAGTATGTGTATGCGATAACAGACTGTCAGTCGCCTCATCACTATCAACATAGGACCAGGCATTACTGCCTCACGGTCCGAGTTGCCACACCTCATATCAGCACATCAAGTAAAAAGGTAGTGAGGTGAAGGATGAAGATAAGTGAATGCAGTCAAAAGAAATATAAAGTATGAGAAGAAAGGAAAGAGGAGTGATTAAATGGTGAGATTCGGTATAGCGTTGTTAAGATGAGGATAATGTGTGTATACATCTGCGCCACTGACTTCGGTTCTCACCCGTATCACCTAGGGTCTCCAACCACTGGTTTCTCTTGTCCCGTGGACCCCAACCACCTAGTCTGCATCGCCCCTACCCTACATGGATCAAACCAACAGTCAGAGACTTCAGACATTGGTGCCATGTTTTAGTCTGGCCACCTCGGGCCTTTTTCCAGCCTGGACCCACCTCAGCCAACACTGTGTGACGAGGCAATCGGTGACTAGGCATACATAGTACGTGTCCCAACCATCTCAGTCGATGAAGGTTCACAACCTCGTCAACTGACTTACCTCTTCTCCCCAAAACTCTACACCTAACTTCTGCATTACTCACATGGTAACACCACGGAATACGTCCTACACTACGAAGGCAACGGTGGTCAAAACACCTGAAGCCTTTTTGTATCCTCTACTTTCAATGGCCATGTTTCACAGCCATACAGTAGAACAGAGCGGACTGTTGTCAGTCGCCTGCATCCTAAGAACTTTACTCACAACTAGAGAGTTGTCAAATAATTCTATTTATAAGACTGTAGATTTCCTAACATTAATATGAAATGAATATTTGCTTCGTAGATTTAAAAGTAACATGTCTATAAGCCTGGAGGTAGTTGGCAGGAAACCTTGAAACTAGGTTTCGTGTTTATTGACACTCTTCAGAAAGGCGTACCTGTAACCTTGACGGAACGGATGTCGCTTGATGCTCAACCTATTGCTCCGGTGTTAAAGAGCTTACCAATGAACTATTCGATTGACGACCGATTTCTTGTCAGACTGGATTACATACACTAACTGATCAATGAAAGTAACCTATTTCATTTTGTGCTGACCGAATTCTAACGATCATTTTTTAATATGGTCACATTAACAAAAAAAATAACATTTCTATTTGTAAAACGATGACATCACTGACCGAGTAATTAAGCTCTTCTCTAGTAATGATAACTACTCAACTAAGATCGAATAAGTATTTATTGATATCAAGGTAGGATACATCACGAACCTGGGAGTATGAGACTCCTCTCAGCAGTACGGACCCACGACCCGGTTAGGGAATGAACTCAGGACCTTCAGGATTCACGGTGAACCTGTTCAACATTCAACCACTGGGTCGGAGTTCAATGGTTCACAGTTTTCAACTTCTGTCAATTCGCAATGTAGCGTGACTATTACCCAAGGTCTTCAGGTGACATCCGCTCCCTTCCCGACTGGTTGACCTCACAGGTAACGGAACACTTATTCGGGGGCCCCAGGTTGTCAATGGTTCCCCTACTAACGTTAATCCATGATGAATAAAATACATATTCATTCCAAAAACACATTTATTGATATGTTTGCCTTTTATAAACCTCAATATAACATTTCACCTAAAACCTCTAAACGTGTTAATCTAGTAAACAGTTATCTGCTTTAACTAAAAAAACACGTATTCACATGATATTTAATTAATCTATGGTAAAAGTTTAAGAAATTTACAAACACAAATACTTACATTGTAAAAGAGCTTTCGTAAACAATGGAAGTTTAGCTAGCATACTACGAACTTCTTCAGAGCGTGCAAGCCCAACTAATCCTCGACAGGCTAAAGTTCGAACACTATCAGCCTCAGATATAGGTTGTTTTGTTTCTAAATGATAAAGTAATACCATTATACCATGTTGTCGTCGAACAATATTCCATAATTTTGCTTGACGATAAAGAAGTTGAGTAGATTTTTGACGTCCAAAAGGAGATGGCATATATGATTCAGAATATGGAGCCATATATGTTCCTGTTTGTGAAGGTGGAGTTGATGGTCGATTGATTCGAGTACTATGATTTGATGATATAAAAGGACTTGATGGTGTTAATGTATCATCATGACGGCGTTTACGATTCACTGAACTACGAATACCAGTTGTACGCTGTGGGGTCTTAAAAAAATTGAAATTATCAGACGTGTAATATCAAAACCAAGGTAAACTCTGCAAAAATATGCACTGAACGAAATACAGTACAATGCACCAAGAACTAAGTAGTGAATACCTATTCCACCTCTTCTTTCTTATATTTCCTGAGTGTTCAACTGACCGAAGCACATGATAAAAACTGCTTCCCTAAAGACGTTAGTCATTCCGACTCTACAATGAGTAGGATTTCAAATTACTTCTAAAAATTCTGATATATATATATATATATATATATATGAAGATACACAAATATAACCGGTTTATTTAACAGAGAACCATTTGTTAATCCAACTCATTTGTAGGACATAATGTCAAAGAATTGAATGGCATGAAAACGACCATTCATACAAGCAGAGAATGAATCTACAAGGATGCAGTTATGTCATGACCTTGGTTGTTCCCAACCCTAATCAGCATATTCGAACGAAGTGAAACGCAACCAGCTACTTTAGGCACATCCGTGAAGTAGGCAGTGAGGGCTAGTGATACTAACCGGCTGCTCAAACCTCGACAGATGGAGTGGGAGTCGAACCCGTGACCCAATGGTTAATAGTCATCTTCCTAAACCACTGAGCCAAAGCTCTATTATCAGCTTATTCTCTGTATTAAGAATGATTCGTCGACAAAATCCAGCCTATAAGGTAAACATTCTACTGATGAACAATACTACACACCCAAGATCATTTGATAAGTGGTTTCGTAGGCCACACTTCGTTTGATGTATATGGTTTTAACTTTGTATAAAAAAGTATAAGATAATCGAAAATAATCATCATCAATAGAACGAAGAACAACAACAATCACTGGGTAAGTAATTTAAGGTCGGTAGACTGAAACCCATCTTCAAAGTAACCAATAAATAAAAGTAATGACTTGTAACCTATGTACTGAATCAGTTGTCCCCCCTCCCCTATACGCTAGTTTTGAAGTGTGACTTTGGGGGGGGAGGGGGGCAGTTATAACAGGTTACTCTTCAAAATTAAGAAAATCCTCTTTGAACTATCCAAGTTTTAAATCCAAGACTATCTCGATTAGTCTAAGAACTTATACCCACTATTCAAAAGTGACCGTCATTTCACGGTTCAACAAGTCTGGTCAATCGATTTTATCAGCAAGACCAACCTCCGAAATCTCGAGGGAACAATCGATCAGTATTAGCATGAGACCTAGCATTATTGCATAACACTTCAAGTTGTAACATCTCGCATAGGTGTGTCCGTAGGTATGATATGCGTTTTGTACCATCTTGACAGGAGCTTGTGTCTGCACTCATCCTTGGTGGTGAGTCATTGGAAATAGTCGAAACTTTCGTGCATATCTGAGTAGTCGTGTGAGTGCTGGTGGACTTGCGAGTGGTGAAATTTCCAACCGCATATCGAAAACCACATTAGCATAAGTCAATCTGGATCACCTTTGGTGCCGTCATGATGTTAGTCTGACCGTAATAGGTCAGGTTTACAACGTTTCGATGCGAGTTCTGCTCTACAACTGTGAAACCCGGAGTCTACGAGCTGAGGATGGTGATAATAACAATCGTAACAATCATGAACCTCACCTAGTTAACTAGTTCATTAGTTACTAGCCGGTCCTAAACTCTGATAAAGAGGAAAGGTTTGGCATAGGCATGCCAACCCTACCCCGTAAAACAAGTCCAGTCGCTAAAGAAACTTCAAAGCACAAACAAAATATTAAAAAAAATTAAATTAAACTTATTTCTCGCTGCAAATGAAAAGACGAAATGACGCCGATTGGTGAAAGCCTTCGGGAAGCCAATCGGCCAATGTGTCTTCTTTCCCTCGATGAAAGCGAAAGTAAACATGGGGACACGGAATGTCCGCACCATGTATGAACCTAACAAGGCTGCCCAGATTCCCAAAGAGATGAGAAGGTATTGTATAGAAGTGCTTGGAATCTGCAAAATCAGACAGAATGGAATGAAAGTGGACTCTCCAAACTGTCAGCTGGAGAGGAGTCAATAATCTACTCCGATATTGTCACTCAGACTACAACCACGAGCATACTGAGTTTTCGAGTAGATATCGTGATGTCCCTAAAAGCATCGAAGGCCCTCACACAGTGGGAACCAATCTCCTCAAAGATAAGGATCATGACAGCAAGGTTCAAATCAAAAGGAAGGAAAGTCACAATCATTCAATGCTACGCTATGCACCTACAAATAATGCAGATGAAGAGAAGGAGGAATTCTACAGACAATTGCAATCAGTTATGGACAAGACCCTACCCCAGATGGCGACATCAAAATTCTAATGGGCGACATGAATGCCAAACTGGGAGCGGACAACACAGGGTTGTTGTGGAGCCAGGTCCAAAAGACTGAAGAGAACAGAGTGCACAGGAGACGTGCTACTGAAGCCCTATGTTCCACTAGGAACTATGAAAATAATGACAGCAATAATAATGAAAACATTGATACTAATAATTATAACAATGATGGTAATGATAATAATGTTGATAACAGTGATGGTGATGCTTGTAATGATAATAATCATAATAATAGTAGTGACAATAGTAATAATAATAGCGATGAAGGTAAACGGTGCCAAGATGAAAGACAGCAAAGGGGGAAGAAAGTAGTCAATAGTAGAAGAAAGTTATGAGAAGATACGAAAAATGAATAAAACAATAACTCGATGAGACAGAATAGTATAAACGAAAGGCAATATAGTATACGGGATGTGTCAGAAACTTACCTTGAATGAATTACTAATCGAAGGTGAAGTATTCATTGAATTTCTTGGAGGTGGTGGTGATGATGGTGCAGCAACATTATTTCCCATATTCGAATTCGGTAAAGATGTGAAATTTGACAAGAGACCTGTTACTGCAATCGGTTGGTCTGGATGTTCATGTTCTACAACTGGACGATACACCAATGTGCATATAAACGCTAAGACAGCTTTATGAACTGATACATCCCAGTTATCATCTTCACGAGAAATACTGAATAGCATACTGGAATATAATCAGAAACACAATTGATATCAAACAATTCACAATACAAAATAATTGTTATCAAGCAAATTCACCTCGAAAGAGTTTCGATACAAACATTTTGAGTCAATCCCCTATAGAGTAAGGAACAATGAAGTTCTAACTTGACCCAGTATAAGTATATCAAACTGAAATGTCAAGATAAAAAGATCATACGACAATAAAACAACGAAAAGGTGCTCAAGTAGCCAAACTATTTATCAGAATTCTTCCCAGGTCGAGTAGCATAATTACTGGAGTGGAGTTACGGCTAATCTGCTCCTTTCCTATCTAGAAGTAATCAAGCTATCTAAAATAACAAAAATTAATCTGTGCAATCTGTTAAATGGAAACATTAAACCAATAGTATACTGAAATTTAATATTGATGAACAGAACTTTAAGTTGGTATCTATCATGGACTTATATCAGTTGGAGGAATATTGGAAATCTGGAAAACACTGCACAGCCACTGTTTCGTCTCAGTATGCGACTGACTCTCCAACAGTGCACACCCATGAACCCACCTCGTCAGGGATCGAACTCAGAACCTTCAGGTTCCGTGACCAGCACGTTATCATTGAGCCACTGGGTTGGAATCCAATGGTCCATATTTCCTACTTCTGTTAGTTCACGGCATATCGCGACCACCACCCATTGTCATCATTGAGTAGTTGTCCCCACAGCCATCAGGTTTACACCAACGGTCACCACTTCTAATCCAAACTTCAAAAATCCCAAATCCCAAAAGTCAATCGATCTACTACTCATCGGTGACTAACTTCAACAGGTGATTCCTGAAGTTCTAATGAGAAGTCGTCACCGCTAGGGCGAACCTGGTGACCATGAGGACAAATACGCAACGATGACATTGGCTGATAGTAGTGCTATGTCGTGAACTGACAGAAGTAGGAAATATGGACCAGTGGATTACGACCCAGTGGCTAAATGGTAAAATGCCGGCAACAGAACTTGAATGCACTGGGTTCGATCCTAAGTGGGGTCATGAATGCGTACTGCTGAGAACACACATATTGAGACGAAACAGCTGTCCAGTGCTCCCAGATTTCCAACCTTCCTCCAACTGGTGTCAGTCAACGATGAACACCCACATGAAAAATTCCTGAATCCCGACACCACTACTTCTGCCCCAGTATACAGCTGTCAGACAAACTGCATTTGATCATCTGAAAAGATCAATGGTTTTTTATTCTAAGTGTCTTCTTAGAATTGCCCACAGGTGTGGCAAACTCGCATTCATTTAATATATCTGAAAAGAAAAACTATAGATACACCAACTAAGATATTCACTAATTTACTTTTTGTACACTTTTAGTGGGCATATGCTGTTTGACCGATGAAAAGACCCTAGAAGATTTGGATTTAGCTGCCGATGGTGATTTATGTCTAATGTCTTGTCACACAAACTCGAAGATCTACACGCAAAAACTAACAAGTTCACACAAGAGGCAGGGCAGAGAAGACAGGAATTCCTTCAGGTGGATGTAGAGAAGACAGAGGTGATGAAGATACTCAACCACCAACACCAACATCACCACCAACAACGGCAACAAGCCCCAATCACCATGAACGGGAGAAACCTAAAGGAAGTAGTCTCTTTCACCGTTTGGGGACATCACGTTCCAGGCCAGGCCGTCGAGTGGAATCCAAATGGGAAACAACGAGTTGGGCGTCCCAGCTTAGGGTGACATAGAGGAGATGGTGAGAGGAAGAAATGAAAGCTTGTGGGCAGTCGTGGAGCCAGGTTTAAAATACTGGGGAGAAAAGAGTGAAATGGTGACGTGCTAGTAAAGCCCTATGTTCCATTAGGAACTCAAAAGACAAATAATAATAATAACACTCTTTGATTGTTAATCATGATTGTTGAATTTATTCCTCAATATGAAAAGAATATGAAATACTCTCCTTAGAAGTGATAACCACCTTATAGTCCCTTTCTATAATTAAGGGAATATTAGTTTCGGCGAGAGAATTTAGCGTGATTTAACTAACCCGCTACTTCCGAAGTAATTAGTTTGAGTAGACTTTCAGCGATAATACTTTAGACACTTGTATAATACCTGAAACAATTCAAAAATTATTACCGATGTACATATGAATATACCAATAAAAGTGTTAGAAACTATGAACTATAAAAAAAAAGAAGAAAACTTACTGTAAACCATTGATACGTTCATCTAAAGTGGAAGAGCTTTCTGCAGCATTTTCTTCACCATCACTTGTTCTTTCTTGAGGCCTAGAAGCAGATTCAGGAGTAAAATTTGAGCCAGTGGCTTGAACAGAATTTAATCTTGGCTGATTTTCTGTTGGTATGGCTGAATGTGATGCAGTCCCACTATTTTGATTCTCAGATCTTCTTAACACTGGTCGTCGCCCATCCTCTCGACTCGATTCCCGTACAATACCTTCATTACCAACCTGTTCAACTATCTGAAGTAACTGGTTAATTAATCCTCGACGATGTGTAGGACCACTTCCACGTGGTGAAGGCAAATGAACGGTGACATCAGCTGAACCAAAGTCTGAAGTTGGACTATCTTCTCCACCTCCTAGTGATGAAAGTAATGGAGTAGGACCGAGAAATGTTGCTGAGCCTATACTACTAGGAAATGAGTAAACATCAGCAACAACAATCTCATCAGCTAAATCATAAGTTATAGACATTAGGTTGAGAATATCTACAGCCAGTCGAGTACATTCACTACGACACGGCCAGTTGTTATGTGCATATACGTTGCGTGCAATAATACGATACAGTACATCAATAGCACCACAATCTCTAAGTTGTTGAATAGGCTGCCAAACAGTATCTGGACGAATACGAGAAACTATTAAGGACATAAGTCGAGAGAATTGTTCAGCAGTATATGTTATCGGCTAGAAAGAAATTTTAAAAAATGGAAGAAAATGTAAGCCAAACGAAAAGAAAAATAATAATAATAATAATAATTTAAAAGCGCAAAACGTTATTTTCTAAGAATTATAGCAAGCTGTATAAGTTAAATGGATCTTATATTTCTAGAGCTATGATAAAAATAATCATTGAGCGTCTCTATCTACGGATTATGATCACAGTCGACTGTTCTTTATTAAAGATACTCAAATAAGTGATTATTTCAACAGTTAACAGCCTGGCTATGAGAGTCACCCTAAATTAAATGACATTAACACGATAGTTAAATAAAGGAAGCAAATGAAATAACAGTACTATAGTCAAGCAAATAAAGTGATCTAATCTTGGTTACACAGAAATTAACAGATGAAGTGCTTACTTCTAAGTCATTTACTTATGACATTGCAAAAACCACTTCCTCCCAACTCACACAGTTGCTCACAAAGCATTGAAGTTTTTGACATTTTTTTGGGGAGGGGGGGTTATTCATTTCAAGTTGGCCATCTTCATAGACTGACACCCGTAGGAGGAATATGGGGAATCTGGAAGCATAACACAACTCTCTCGTCCTAGTATCCAACTCCTCACCAGTCCACACCCATAACCACCACACCCACCCACCCCACCCCACCCCCTACCTCATCCCACCACGGATACAACCAACAACCTTCACCTTACACAAACAACACCTTATCACTCAACCACTCAGTCACACACACACACACACACACACATAATCCAATGCTCCATATTTATAACTCATGTCACTTCACCATATAACGCAACACACATACAATGTAGTCGTCCTGCACTAACCATACTCATCTTACACTTGGCTCAATCAACTCCTCACCACTTCTCATAGGAACTTCAACAGTCACCTAACAATACAAGTTAGTCAACAATCAGCCCTACATCATTTCAATTCAATTTTGAGGTTTCATACAGATTTATTTATTCATTTCATCGACTGACATCAGTCGGAGGAATATTGGAAATCTGGGAGCACCACCGTTGGTGTGATCGTATAACTCATTCCGTAAATTTAATCAATTGTGTTAGAAGAAGAAATTTTCTGAAATAACTCGTCACACCTTATTATGGACATGTTACTGTATCAAATCATACGCCACTCCTTATCCACCCTTAACACTCACACATTGATGACTCACTCTACACTTAATAGAACCAACCAGTAGTATAATGGCAATGACAAATTACTATAAACTGTAATAATTCACATTTTACAATCATATAGTAGAATATACAGCATTATCACTTCAACCATAACTTTCTTCGTTGTATTGTGTTCTCTCAGTTGAGTTGTTTAATCATGGAGCTTTCATCGTCATTCTACACAACATCTTCAACACTAACTTCAGGATGAAGTGAACTGTCAATATTTCTCCGTGAGTAATTTAATAGCCTGCCTTGACCAAGTGCTTTGTGATTCCTTGTTGCCTCTGATTGTTGTATCATTGACCGCATAGATGTTCCTGTTAGCTGTTCCTCTGCTTCACCTCTGACCTCTCTGTCGTTTAGCATTTTTCTTAGTGGTTCGTAGATTCAGTCTATATCTACACATTTGTTGATTGCCGATTGGTCTGAATCCCAACCTTCTAGGAATTCTCTCGTATTCTTTATGTTTCTTTTGTCCAAGATTTTTACATTCTCAAAATTCAACTTATGTCCATAATTATCCACATGCATCGAAATGAGTGATGAAATGTTGTGACGTTTAATATCCAATCGATGTTCATGTAGACAGAGATGAAGAGGGCAACCACTTTGTCCAATGTAGTGTTGACTACAGTTATTTCAGTTGATTTTGTAAATGATATTCGGTTCGTCTTCTTTGATTGTTGCATCCTTTGGTCTGCATAATAGGGTTCGGAGGGAATTTGTTGGTTTATGAATGGCCACACAAATTCCAAGTGGTCTCAGTAATCTTGTGTGATCTCTCATATATTCTTTATGTATGGTAGGATGGTTCGTTGATTGATTTCTGTCGATGACTTTGTAGGTGATGATGTACGGGATAGGCATCTTCTGATAAAGTTTCGTGGGTAGCCGTTCTTTCTTAGGATAGACATCAAGTAATTTTCTTCATTTCTCCGTGAAGTTGTTGTACTGTGGTGTGTAACACTTATAATAGAAAATATGAAGGCTGAGAAGTTTAAAATTCCAGTAATGAGATGTCATTCAAGTTATGCATTACTTCAAATGAGATATTGGGATATATCATTGTTCGCTTCACAATACAGTGTTTATTGGAATGAAAGCAAGAGAATAGAAGTCAGAATGATCACTAATCTATGAACTTCACTGTTTTGTGTTCGCCATAGTACACCTGTATAGTTTACTGGCGTAATTTTTAAATGCGATAGCTTCACGTAATGTAGAAATAAGTCAATTTCGCATATATTAGAAATTTCAATTCGATAAAGAACCACTGGAAAAGAAAACCCTCCCCAAGTGAATGTAAAACGCTGTTAAACTGAGTACTATGATCTTGAATGGAATAAAAGGATAAGCAGGATAAAATGAGAAATATATGCCTAAATAACTCACACGATATCCAGCAGCAGCTACAGCTCGTGGAGACTCATCGAACAAACTTGCCAAACTAGGGTCAATTGTATCAATCCATAACAATAGACTAATTTCTAAGAAACGACGAATAGCACATAGACTTGCACGAACAACATGCCATGAAGTTGTATCTTTCAAAGTGGTTGGATTATCTTCAGTCAGTCGTAATGGTAGGACACATATCTACAAATTTAAACAAAAAGATGCATGTGAATATGGTTTTAAAAAACCTAAAATAACGAGTACAGTTTACGGCTTGTAAACTTACGAAAAATAACGCCAATAATAAAATAACACTAATTATTATTCTTATTAGCATGATTCAGCTTCGTTGATATTTTTTAGGCATATGTGCGCTTGGTTGTTATATGTCTATTATGTATTATTAAACCATGCACTCCATTGTGCAAATCGAAGGCAAACTGCAGTTTGAATCTGTGAGGAGCTGTTTAGAAGCAGAACCATAAAGTAGATGAACTGCTCCGATTAACACGGTCTGGAAGCTGTGGCTCAGTGGTTTAGGGAGGTGACCACCACCATTGGGTCACGGGTTCGAGTCCCACTTCACCTACTGAGGTTCGGGTAACCAGATGGTATTACTAACCCTTATACAATAGATGTACCTCATTACCTACTTCACGGATATGCACAAAGTAGCTGAGCGCACTTCGGTGTTTTTTATTTATTTATAGAAAGACAGATTACCAACCATAAACCTTCATCATAAGCCCCATAATCAGTTTCAGTATATGACACAGCAAAAGAATATAAGATTTAGGTACAATAGCACACTACATTTCTAAATGATAAAGAATGAAGTGAAACAGGATGTTCAAAGTACGGCATAACAGAGTGAGAGTATTCGCACTTGTGCAGTGGATATTGAAAGCCAAGCCACATAAAGTCTGTAACTGCTTATTTCTACTATCCCAGCCTACTCTAACCATTATTTAACAAAATAGAAAAACTAGTCATCACTTCAAGATGAGCCATATCACAAGTCAATATCAGTTGAACAATCATATGAAGATGAGGGAGTAGAGAAGCATTTTGTTAAGCGATCTTAGTAATGCAAATATACATCTTTCATTATTCCATTGGGGACACAGTATCTAAAACGTGCTATTATATGGTTTACGATGAAGATTTCAGCCATTGAAATAGATTTGATTGTTGTAACGTCAGATAGGGAAACTCATACCGCCAGCATCGGAGGGCCAAACGGTAGGGAAGAGTATGCTGTTGCCTTGACGTTTTCTAACCCCTCTCCCACTGTATAGGGAAGGCACAATCAACATGGTACTGCCGGTCATCCAAGGGAAACATTTTACTACTGTCAAACCACTGTTTAATCAGCAGTGTGACTTCGCCCTCAGACCTCATTATAGTGTAGAAATTTACACTGCAATGACAAAGGCTTTTTTGTCTCATGACTATCCAACTGACCTTAATGGCATAGTAAACCTCGAACGGAAAAGTGTTCCAGCCAGTGCAACTCGTTAAGTCACTGTAACTACAGTCCTAACCATCATTTCAAGACAGCAGCTTGGGTCAGGCTCAAAGCGATCAGACCAACACGTGGCACCAGTCCGTGAAGTCTCTGATTCCTGGTCTCAACCGTGTACGGATATGTAGACTACTCGTGACTATAGGAATTAGTAGTTGAAGACTCTTTCTGACATAGCTGAAAATCTGTCACAATGGGGCAGATGTATTCACTCCTGGACATCTTCCAACGATTAAAAATTTCCATTAACCTTTATCTCCAAAGTGTTTACTCTCTCATACACCTTTATCTACTTCTCTATCCTTAAGTTTTTGCATGCCACTGTGAAATATAGCAACCTGAACCGATTCACTTCTGTGCAAAGTTCTACATTGATTTTGTCTGTCTGCCTGACTGGAATAGATTTTAATAGCCTAAATTACGACGGCCTGCTTAAACTCTAGGCTAGCGAAAAGCTTCCACCAAATATATTTCATCAAATTCTTCCTTTTCAATCTCTAATAATCTTTTAAATATGTTGTTTAGACGCATAGAGTACTCTTGCACACTTTTAAAATGGATTCAAGTTGTGTTTCTTCAAGCTAATAACAAATCAAAGAATAAATAATGCGACAGAGAGAGATGGGCTTATAAAGGCACAGAAATTATCATTATATTATTCGTCCCTTGGGTTCCAAATGGAACATAGGGCTTTACTAGCACGTCACCATTTCACTCTTTTCTCCCCAGTATTTTAAACCTGGCTCCACGACTGCCCACAAGCTTTCATTTCTTCCTCGCACCATCTCCTCTATGTCACCCTAAGCTGGGACGCCCAACTCGTTGTTTCCCATTTGGATTCCACTCGACGGCCTGGCCTCGAGCGTGATGTCCCCAAACGGTCTTCTCACTCTATGTCTAATCTAATCCAATCCAATTCATCTCCACTCTCTTCTTCTGCATATTTGTTGGATGATGGCTTCTTGCTTCGTTGGTTCGTTGCCAGCCAGTCAGCCAGCCACCAGAGTTCCTTGTTCCTTATTCTTATTATTCTGGCCATCAATCCATCTCACCTGGTCTTCTGTATCGAGTGAGCGTAGGTGGCAGTTATTGATGTATATCTGTGTTTGTTGGAAATGCTTTTTGTGACGCACCAAGTTTCTGAACCATCACATAGAAGCACTGACTTACTTGACTGAATTGGTGTTTAGAATCCGGATGTTGTTCACGCTTTATAGTTGTTGAGTGAAGTGCAGTAGCCCTGCACACTGATCATCTCAGATCAATGCAGGAAGGCCTGTGTTGCTGTCTTTCCGATCCTGGCTGGCTTTGACGTCTTCATCTGTGCCACCGCCGCCGCTGCCACCTGTGGTTGAAACGATGCTGCCTGGTTAGGTAGATAGGTGGAAGAGACTACTTCCTTTAGGTTTCTCCCGTTCATGGTGATTGGGGCTTGTTGCCGTTGTTGTTGGTGGTGTTGGTGTTGGTGGTTGAGTATCTTCATCACCTCTGTCTTCTCTACATCCACCTGAAGGAATTCCTGTCTTCTCTGCCCTGCCTCTTGTGTGAACTTGTTAGTTTTTGCGTGTAGATCTTCGAGTTTGTGTGACAAGACATTAGACATAAATCACCATCGGCAGCTAAATCCAAATCTTCTAGGGTCTTTTCATCGGTCAAACAGCATATGCCTATCTTCTCACAGCTCCTCACGGTTTGCTGCATGATCCAGTCGGTCACAATCAGGAAGATGATCGGTGATAGTAGGCAGCCTTGTCTTACCCCTATCCTCACTTCAGAGGCGTCGCTGAGCTTTCCATTGTGAATCACTCGGCATGTGGCGTCTTCACATAGCTTTCCAATGAGACACAGAAATACAGTACGCTAAGTGTGCTGAATTGAAGATTTCGATACTGGCTGAATAACCTACCACTACCAAAATTCCGCTCTATATTCGTTTCGTTTACCAGTCCAAATCAGACGCTAAAATAACACCAGGTGTCTGTTTCACATTGAGGCTTTTAGTACTGTTATTATAAACATTACTCAAATGTAATGATTATTCCGTTGAAAAATATTTTACTGGGAATGAATTCCTTTAGATGCTGAGAATTCCATACTGTACCATAAGTCTTGTTTGGAACAAAGCTATCACAATTAATTAATTCGAAACATAGTGCGAGGACTAAGTTTGATGTCAAGGAGGATTATTAATGTATGACGTCTAGAAATCTTAAAATAAAGTGAAACGAATGAATTTAAAATGCTTTTTTGTTTCCAAGTAAAGAGTTAGATGTACTTAGATACACCTATGATCACTTAGTTCAGGTAACGAATATCAGAGAGAAAGTGAACAATATTACTTTAGTTTCCAACGTACTTTTCTATGATACAAGATGCGCAAGATATCATTACAACAACTTTCTTGACTTGACTTGATCTCCTTAACTGCATAGTAACATTTCCAGACAATATATGATCATATTTATGCGTTTAACTGTTTAAAACACGGTTAACAACTTTCAATCAAGCTTACTCTTCATATACAGTTTAAAATGTATGACCCATGCTTCCATTTAAAATAGGGTAAGAGATTATCGTTGGAGACCTCAAAAATCAACAAGCTGAACAGATATGAACATTCTGGGTCAAGTAAAAGCCACTCCTGAGTCATGTTTCCTAGAGATGAAGTGTAGGCAACAAGTATTTCGATGTCCAATTTATCATAGAATTCAGACACTAAAAGACCCGATTATCAGGAAATAGTGAATGATGTTTGTTTTTTCGATAGTCATAGTCATAATATGGATGATGGCTATTTCGTCGGCTGAATACCATTGCACTCAAGTGAGTAACTGTGTTCATCGAAAAAAAAAACTATTCCATTAGATTTCTGGTTATATTTTTTTTCCCCTATATCATTGGCAATGGTTTCAGAGTAAGACAAAATTGATAAAACTGTACGAGTGACAAATAATGACGGTAAAGGAAATCAAAATAGAAAATGGGATAAAAATGAAAATGATTGTTGATCATGCGATGGGATTTAAGGATTATTTGATGCATTGATGCTTGCCACTTATCTGAACAAAACAAGCTGGTAATTCTTGATGTAAAGAATGCAAGAAGTCAATGTCGAATCGAAGAGATATCTGCTGGATATCTGTTACTAGTGTTAACTTCTAGAGAACAGCACATACACACACACACATACACACAAACACAGAGTGGAACCTGTTAGTCAACAAGAAAAGTCACCATGCGATGATCAGGTCAATCTGAATATACCGCTAGATATCAGCTATTTATACTAAAATTATGTTTCCTGTGAGTAATTATCAAGCTTACTCTTCACATACAGTCTAAAATGTATGACCCATGCTTCTATTTACAATAGGGCAAGAGATTGTCATTGGAGACTTTTTCGATGACTTTTGTCTAACGTCACACAAACTTGAAGATGTGCAGGCGAAAACTAACAAGTTGACAGAAGAGGCAGCGAAGACGGGACTTCCTTTAGGTGAACGTAGAGAAGACAGAGGTGATGAAGATACCTAACCAACACAACCAACAACAACAAGCTCCAATTACCATCAATGGGAGAAACTTAAAGGAAGTAGCCTCTTTCATTGACCACCGAGGCAGCATCGTTTCAACTATAGGCGGCACAGACGAGAATGTCAAAGTCAGGATCGGAAAGACAGCAAGACAGGCGTTCATTAACCTGAAACCCACATGGAGATCTTCTGCACTTAGCATAAAGCGTGAACAACATCCGGATTCTAAACACCAACGTCAAATCAGTGCTTCTGTATGACTCAGAGACTTGGCGCGTTACGAAAGGCATTTCCAACAAACTACAGACTTATATCAACAACTGTCTACGCTAGCTCGTTACCGAAGATCAGATAGCCAGGAAAACAAGAATAAGCAACAAGGAACTCTGGAAACGAACGAACCAAGAACCCATCACTCAACAAATATGCACTGGAAGGAAGTGGAGATGGGTTGGGCATACACTGAAAAGGTCGACTGGGGACATCACGCACCAGGCCAGCGCCTCGAGGGGAACCCCGATGAGAAGCGACGAGTTGGGCGTCCAAGCTGAGAGTGACATGGAGGAGATCGTGTGAGGAAGAAATAAGAGCTTCTGGGCTGTCGTGCAACCAGGCTCAAACGTTTGCAGAGAAGAGAGAGTAATGGAGACGTGCTACTGAAGCCCTATGTTCCATTAGGAACCCAAGGGACAAATAAATAATAATTATTATTATCATCAAGTGAATAAATTCCAACCGGTCTATATCAATTTACATTGAAACACACTTACGGCATTATACAGATATACTAAACCGTTCTGTTGTTCAAATCTTCGAAATGTTATACCATAGCATAGGACTAAGTGTAAGAAAAATAGAGAATAACACCGAGCCGAAGGATGGGAGCATTCTACCAGCCAGAGTGAATATTTGATCAAATCATCAAGTAGATTATTGGATAGCTGACAAACCTGTGAAAAAAAGATAAAAAGAAATAAACCATAATAAATATCATACAAAACATGACAACATATTGAATGTGTAAGTTAATGATGCTTTACTCCTAATGACTGATTTATTAACAATAGCCGACTGACTTGTGTTGGTCGACAAGTCCTGTTTTGCTGTTACTCTACAATACACCCTGAAGGTCACCCAGCGATTGTTGAGATCACCAATCAGATTTCACTATTTTGGCAGAGAAGGTAGTTTTTTACAAAATGGAGACGCCTGGTTCGCTATCTCAATAGTTGCCACGGTGACCTTCAGAGTCAGTCGTGTCTACAACTCTATCCGGTACAGATGTACGTACTGAGTTATGGAGCTATAACTATTGTGTGACTGCTTATAATATTAACCTGCTGCCCAGACAGAAGTAGGTGGGGCGGAAATTGAACCTTGAACCCATTACTTGAAAGTCAAATGCTTTAGCCAATGAACCATATCTCCGTTCATCTGACTGGGACACTTCGATATTCTGGACAATAGACTGCGATAAGAGCTGCAGGTATGTTACTAAGTGACTACGACGTTTAGAGCGACGGTCGCTGCGTTCGTCTCATCACAAAAACGAACGTTCAAAAGAATATAACATTCGTGAACTTAAGTTTTTCTGTCCATTATCTCATTGCTGTAATGATTTCTATGTATAGATTAATTACAAGATTCTAGACAGGTCAGAAGTATGCTGTGGCCATTTTTAATAATGTTGAATAAGGCTGTGATAATCATGAAGATATTCGACTCCTTTTTTGAAGCACCTTCAGTCAAAGATTAGAGGTTACACACTAAGAAAGTGGAGTCATTCTGCAATGAAGTAAAAATCATGAGTAGAGTGGATCCTTACCAACTCTGCAACAATGGTTAATTACAATGACACCACTTGATGTCTTCCGGTCTAGCCTGTTTCTGTGTGAAACTCTCTACATCAGTATGTTTTAGAAACTGAACTGACTGTTGTTACGATAACAATATATAAACTGATCTGACTTGATATTTATCACCGATTTGAACTGAAGACTAGAAAATATATAACCTTGACACACATAATCCCCACATTTTGGGCACCTCACTGTCCAAATATGACTGCGCTTCTCAACGCACTACCCACACCTATGAGTCAATCAACTGAACTAAGTCCAAGACAAGATATTTGTAACCCTTCTTCTTCGCCCACTGTGAGATGCGGAGGCAAAGACAAACGGTTCACTATCCTTATATATTCACAATCTGACTCATTCATGTTTACAATTGAATTACATGTCCACAAAGCACTGTAATTCATTAAAATAGAATAACTAATTTCATACATGGAATTAAGAAAAATACACGAAAACCGATTTCATTTAACATACAGTTATTCCTATGGGATAAACAGAGGAGTCAATAAATAGCTGTACAGTTGAACCATACAACGATGCCAGAAAATAAGTGTAAAGAGTCTATTAGAAGAAATGAGACAATTTGATTGATAACGCTTATCTGAGAGCCATATTTTCGTTTCCTTGGTCTGCTATAAAAGTTGTCTAGAAGTATGCACAGTTCAAAAAGATGAGACTGTATAGAAAACACTTGACTGATACAAACAGATAAGAAATGCCATGTTACCTCAGATAAATGAATTACTAACATTTCGAATACAGACAGAGAATGTTAGTGTTCACCTCATCACAACACTTTCGGTGTATATGGAATGTTCAGTGAAGACTACTTGAGATAAGATGTGTACTGCACTGACACCACCATGTATAGGCGTAAGCGAAGATTGTTGGGTATTCAGTAAGTAGGCGCTCTAGTCTCAGTACTCTAATGAACCACTGAACTAAAGTGATCAACTTAATGAAATGATAAATGAATAACAAACAAGATTGTGTGCATAGTATTCACCTATGTTAAACAACCATTGCTGAATTAAGAATAGGGTTGAGAAGATTTAGTGTCACAATACAAAGATGTGACTACCAACCTGTAAAAACATACAAACTTACAGTTCTTGTCATAATTCAATCAAAACCCTAGTAAAGGTTAGCAGTCCTAAATCCATTTGCAGGTCTGTGAAACGAGGATATCGATCATTAACACAGAGTGACATCAAGACACATGTGAGTTAGCGAAGGAGTATATGACACTGCACCAAACAAAGTAGTCACGAAGCAAAGCAACACTACATATTATTACTTACTCCCAAATGACAGATTAATCAAGTTATAGAGGTAATTTTAAAGCCTTCCATAGACAAGACTTTTAGAAATGTCGAGTAGAAATCCTTTAAACAATGAACAACAATCTTGTACAGCTGTGGTCCTGTCAACTTAGACAATCGGACTTTCAAACATCATCATTATCATCATTATCAATGTAGGACCAGGCATTACTGCATAACGGTCTGAGTTGCCACACCTCATATCAGCAAATCAAGTAAAAAGGTAGTGAGGTGAAGGATGAAGATAAGTGAATGCAGTCAAAAGAAATATAAAGTACGAGAAGAAAGGAAAGAGAAGTGACAAAATGGTGAGATTCGGTATAGCGTTGTTAGGATGAGGATAATGTGTGTATACATCTGCGCCACTGACTTCGGTTCTGAGCCATATCACCTAGAGTTAGCCTCCAACCACTGGTTCCTCCTGTCCCGTGGACCCCAACCACCTAGTCTGCATCGTCCTACATGGCTTAAACCAACAGTCAGAGACTTCATACACTGGTGCCATGTTTTAGTCTGGCCACCTCGGGCCTTTTTCCAGCCTGGACCCACCTCAGCCAACATTGACTTTCAAACACTGAACCAAGAAGTTTGAATTCAACTCCATTTATATAGATATAAGCAATAAAAATGATGTCAATAGCCCACCTATCATAGATATGGTTAATACGTTAATAAGAAACCTTTATGCGGCTTCAAAATTCAATTCAATTCAGATAGACTGATTGACCTTAAGAGTATAGTGCATGTGAATCAAACTTACTCGTTCCATAGCATCTTCAAAGTAGGCTGTATAGTAAAGAACTACACTAACAGCTGTAGCAGCTACTGATGGTCTTGGTACTTGAAGAACAGCCTGTAAACCATCTTGTTCAACAAATTCTAAATAAACACAACGATGACATAAAAGATTGGCCAATAAACGTAAAGCTTCAAATGTTAAGCGAATATCACGAGAGGCAACTTCTGGCATAAGATAAGTATAAATAAGATCTAAAATGCCTCCATTGTACATGAATGGCATAAGCTAGTAAAACAAACAAAAATTTAAACAGATAGTTTTTATTTTAAAAAAAAGTGATTAAGAAAATATTAGGAAATAATAATGTTACACTTGAATAGAATGACTAACATCAGTATAACCTAGCAGTAACTGTAATTCTAAGATGTCAACTAGAAATCACTTCTGTTCTCTTAGTAGGAATAAAATACTGATTTATATATTTTTTTTTCCTTGAGAAAAGAAAAGATGTAACCTATGGCATAATAATAGATTGAAACAATAATTTCTTGTAATATAACAACACAAGGATAAACACTAGACACTTAATATCAGTGAAAAACTTGGGCACTGTGGTAGAATGTAGTTCCATATGAGATTTGTTTATTTGATATAAAGCGCACAGTGATACAGTATTATTTACTTGATTACGTTTCGAGCATAAATTATCATTGCTCATAATCATATCAATGTGTAATCATACTTCTTTCGATATCTGATTTTATAGTCCTGTCACCTGATCTCTCTTTGTTTCTTGTTTTTTGATTGGTAGTAAAGTTTTCCATATCTCTGGTATAGGTGTTGCGTCATTCCTATTACATGTGTTGGGTGTGGATTCGATGAACAAAGACTCAGTAATTAATCTCTCTCATTTACAGTGTTGAAATCGGAACATATCGACAGTTTCTTGACACACATAAACTCAGTAGTTAACGCAATCCAATTCACTTACGAAGTAGAAAATGAACAAGAAGAATTACCTATGTTGGATTGCAGAATAAAACGAAGGATAGATGGTGGTTTAGATACTAATGTCTACAGAAAACCAACACATTCTAACACGTATCTAGACTTCAAGCTATCTCATCCAGTGTCAGTTAAAGCGGGTTTAGTCAAATGTCTAAATAACAGAGCTAAGAAACTCACTAGTCATTGTAAGGACTTAAATAAGGAATTGAAACACATAAAAGAAGCGTCAATAATTAATAATTATCCCCATCATTTTCACACGGACACATAAGAAGCAAAATAATAACACTAATACAAATACAAATAATAGTGACAACATAAGTAGAAAGGAAATCAGCACCTCTATTGTGATACCATACAAGGAAGGAACATCAGAAACCATACGTAGGATTCTCAACAAGGTTGGAGTTAGGGTGGCATTTAAACCAACAAACTCACTTAGAGGTAAGCTTTGTCGGCTAAAAGATCCGATAGAACCAATTAGGCAAAATAATATAATCTACCAAATTCCATGTAATGACTGTGAAGTCAAATACATAGGTCAAACTAGCCGGTCGACGTCAGTTAGATTAACAGAACATAGGAATTTAGCTAAACATAGAACGGCAGACACCAATAAGATCAATAATCTAGAAAAACACTCGGCCATTGCATTACATTCATTAACACACAACCACACAATAGGGTGGGACAAAACCACTGTACTTAAGTCTAATATAGCTAGGTGGAGAGAGAGATTAATTACTGAATCTTTGTTCATCGAATCCACACCCAACACATGTAATAGGAATGACGCAACACCTATACCAGAGATATGGAAAACTTTACTACCAATCAAAAAACAAGAAACAAAGAGAGATCAGGTGACAGGACTATAAAATCAGATATCGAAAGAAGTGTGATTACACATTGATATGATTATGAGCAATGATAATTTATGCTCCAAACGTAATCAAGTAAATAATACTGTATCACTGTGCGCTTTATATCAAATAAACAAATCTAATATGGAACTAGGCACTTAATACTTACAATCCGGTAACATTGACAAGTGTGATGCCTTGATATTCCATCAAATAAAATACAAGGTTTCTTTTCCAAATACAATTTCTTGAGTCATCAATATCAAACCATTTGATGCTTTATGACATGAGAGAGTTTCACCATAAAGTTAAATAACAGTCAATACTAATCTCATAGGATGAGGGCGGTCTATATATCTGTTATATTCCATACTTACATTTTTTATATATTTGAACTGTTTTACTTCGCGCTCTTTTTCCCACACAAGGTCAAAGTTCACAAAACCCGCTAGCATTCTGATTGGCTCTTACCTCTCTCAAGGTTACTATAAACTTTATAAATAAACATTTTCCATTCAATTGATTATCAGTCTTTTAATTTTGTTTTATGAATCACTCAGGTTGGATTGTATCAACTCTTGATTATCAATTGTTAATTATAATCGTTTGTTCTCACAACTCTGTATCATAACATATACCATTTGGATAAGTTGGTAAACATTATCAAGTTAAATCATTGTATAAACATTCATCAAGTATGATCTTTCTGAATATCTTTATAATTTATTCGAGAGAAATTCTATGTGGTTTTATTAGCACTCAGTTATGTTTATATATTTTCTTATTTGCCATCATTCACTATTGAGTTGTTTTTACAGTGTGAAAGACAACATCAACAGAGTTGAAATTTATGCTTTAAGCTTGTCTCCATTAATCCCGTCGAACAGCAAATGATGAGTGTATTCACTTCATTCATCTGTATAACTACAAAACCTAAGTACACAATGATATATCAATGCATATATAAAAGTTTTAGTGATTTTCAAAAATTCAATCAAATGATAAAAAAATGACAGATGAAAAATTGGAACATACTACTCATTGGACTGGTTCAATAAAACTCCAAGCTACAATTAAAAACTACTGTGCTTATATAATCCTAATTTCATAATAACATTTGATACATCAGTTATATACGAATATGTGGTGCTGTTTTACAATCAGTAGACTTGATTACCAGCGACCATAGGGGTTTCCGGTTCGATGCTGGTTCAAATCCGGACGCAGTTCACATTTTCATTTCACCTTCAATCATAACCCAGTAACAATACTAGTCTGCCAAACCATGACTGTTATCTCAGATAGTCAAAATGATAATCAGTAGACATCACTCATCAAATGAAACAGTAGGAAAGATATAAAGGCAACAAAGAAATTCGTTACTTTAGTGAACCTGTGACAACACTCTTCTACCACAAATTTCGATACCCACTACTCACTTACTTTCGTATCAGTAGTCTCCCAATAGAGAAAAATTAAATATATAACAAAAACAGACAATAATTTTTCAGAATCCACTGGATAAAGCTTCAGTACACCATGAACAATAAACGTGAATTTAAACCAGTACATTCAGAAACATCTTTATTAAATCATCTTGTAAACAGGGATAAAAACCATGCCACATTCGATACAGCAAATAATGCCGATATACAAACGAGAGACCAATGTTAGCTGAAGTGGAATCAGATTGAAGAGAAAGCTAAGGATAGTCAAAGTAGAATATGATACCAGTTGACTACTTCTTTGATTAGTAATCTGAACTGTGTAAAGAAGCATAGACCACTTAGTTAAGGTGTATGAGACAAGTGAAATGAGTAATCACAGATTCTAGGTGACACAGGTTAAGTGCAGTGGAACAAACGAATTAACCCTTAATCTTGATTAAAATCATAATGTCTTACAGTTTTATTGCATTCAATCTAATTCCACTACTATTAACTCCTAATAATGTACACAAGAGAACTAGTTCAGATACCAACTCAGAAAACCACGAGCCCAGTGCTTTGGTGGAATGTATACACTGAAATGGACTAAAGTTCAACATGAGAATGTGTACCTACATCAGAATTGTCACTGGCAGACTGGTAAATCTAAATCAAAGATTTTATCACTTATAAGTGGATAACAATTAAAGCATATTGATGTAACTATCTGATTTGTACAAAGAGTAAATAAGTTCAGCCGTGTTAAATGAAGATGGATATCAACCTTCCATATAAATCCCTCTACATCTAAAGTTAGTTTGATGTTGAAATATCAAAAGGAAAAGTATGACAAATTCTCAGGTTGCTGCAAACATTTGACTTCAATGACTCCTTGAAATAAATTGTTATTCTTTCCTATGGCTTACACATGACCTTCCTTAGTTACATGTGATCGACATCGAAGTCTAAGAAATGAAAAACATTTAGCGTTAAAATTCCTCTTGGAATGACATCGGTTAGGGGGACATTGGGAATCTGGAAGCACAACACAACTCTCTCGTCCTAGTATCCAACTCCTCACCAATGCGCACCCATAACCACCACACCCACCCACCCCACCCCACCCCCTACCTCATCCCACCACGGATACAACCAACAACCTTCACCTTACACAAACAACACCTTATCACTCAACCACTCAGTCACACACACACACACACACACAATCCAATGCTCCATATTTATAACTCATGTCACTTCACCATATAACGCAACACACATACAATGTAGTCGTCCTGCACTAACCATACTCATCTTACACTTGGCTCAATCAACTCCTCACCACTTCTCATAGGAACTTCAACAGTCACCTAACAATACAAGTTAGTCAACAATCAGCCCTACATCATTTCAATTCAATTTTGAGGTTTCGTACAGATTTATTTATTCATTTCATCGACTGACATCAGTCGGAGGAATATTGGAAATCTGGGAGCACCACCGTTGGTGTGATCGTATAACTCATTCCGTAAATTTAATCAATTGTGTTAGAAGAAGAAATTTTCTGAAATAACTCGTCACACCTTATTATGGACATGTTACTGTATCAAATCATACGCCACTCCTTATCCACCCTTAACACTCACACATTGATGACTCACTCTACACCTAATAGAACCAACCAGTAGGATAATGGTAATGATACATTAGCACAAACTGTAACAATCTACATTCTACAGTCATATAGTAGAATACACAGCATTATCACTTCAACCATAACTTTCTTCGTTGTATTGTGTTCTCTCAGTTGAGTTGTTTAATCATGGAGCTTTCATCGTCATTCTACACAACATCTTCAACACTAACTTCAGGATGAAGTGAACTGTCAATATTTCTCCGTGAGTAATTTAATAGCCTGCCTTGACCAAGTGCTTTGTGATTCCTTGTTGCCTCTGATTGTTGTATCATTGACCGCATAGATGTTCCTGTTAGCTGTTCCTCTGCTTCACCTCTGACCTCTCTGTCGTTTAGCATTTTTCTTAGTGGTTCGTAGATTCAGTCTATATCTACACATTTGTTGATTGCCGATTGGTCTGAATCCCAACCTTCTAGGAATTCTCTCGTATTCTTTATGTTTCTTTTGTCCAAGATTTTTACATTCTCAAAATTGAACTTATGTCCATAATTATTCACATGCATCGAAATGAGTGATGAAATGTCGTGATGTTTAATATCCAATTGATGTTCATGTAGACAGAGATGAAGAGGGCAACCACTTTGTCCAATGTAGTGTTGACTACAGTTATTTCAGTTGATTTTGTAAATGATATTCGGTTTGTCTTCTTTGATTGTTGCATCCTTTGGTCTGCATAATAGGGTTTGGAGGGAATTTGTTGGTTTATGAATGGCCACACAAATTCCAAGTGGTCTCAGTAATCTTGTGTGATCTCTCATATATTCTTTATGTATGGTAGGATGGTTCGTTGATTGATTTCTGTCGATGACTTTGTAGGTGATGATGTACGGGATAGGCATCTTCTGATAAAGTTTCGTGGGTAGCCGTTCTTTCTTAGGATAGACATCAAGTAATTTTCTTCATTTCTCCGTGAAGTTGTTGTACTGTGGTGTGTTCTCGCTCTTTTGAATAGAGTCTGCACGCAACTGATTTTGTGTATTGTTGGGTTGTTGCTATTGTAGTTGAGAATTTGATCAGTACATATTGGCTTTCTGTACACTTAGGCTTCTAGCTTTCCGGCATCCGTTCTACTGACTAAAACATCCAGGAATGGTAGTTGGTTGTTTGACTCCTCTACTGTGAATTTGAAGTCATTGAAAACGTTGTTTATCAAAATGTGTGTTTTCTACATCATCTTTTTGAATGATGACAAAAGGGTCATCAACAGATCACTTCACAATGAAGTTAGTGCTGATGTCGTCTAGAAAGACGATGAAAGCCTCACGGTTTAACAACCCAGCTCAGAGAACACAATATAACCAAAACCATTCACCTGAGCTAGAAATACTCCTCACTATTTCAAAACCACAACTGTAAATATCGTGAATTGACAGAAGTATGAAATATGAACCATTGAATTCCGACCCAGTGGCTAGCTGCTCAATGGTAACGTGCTGGCAAGAAAACCTTGAGGTACTAGGTTCGATTTTCTGACGAGGCGGGGTCATGGGTGCGCACTGCTGAGGAGTTACATACTAGGACGAAACAGCTGTGTAGTACTCTCAGGTTTCAATCTTCTTCCAATTTATAGTCAGTCTATGATGAATTCCAACCTATAATCAATTGATAAACCTTCATAAACCTATAGATAGAATGACAAACTTTTCCAAAACTAACAGTAGTATCCAAGAGAGCAGATATTTCATCAGTAATCTTAACACTGATTAAATCTAAGACTAACCTTATCAAACTATAGGAAGAGTAAAAATAAAATCCAGTGCATAAATAAAAAAAAACCTTCTTGTGAAAAAGAAACATACATCTTGATATTCAGCCAATGGAATCAAGTAAGCAATAGATAGTCTAATCTTCATCTCAGTCTTGAGAGGATTTAAAATAAAATTTCCTAACAGATTTGTCATACCAACTTCTTGATTCGTTTGGATAGCTAAAGAAGAAAAACACACACACATACACAAAAAGAAAAGTATGAAAAATATGACAAGGGTATGTGAAAGGGGATCACAGTAATCCAACTACTACTTACCTGAAACTAATTCAGTTTTTAACTGAGATGTATAATTGAGTAGACGATTCAATACAACTGGAATCTATATTAATAATAAAATGATGATAATCATATAAAATACAAACCAATTGTATATTCTTTTGTCGAGTAATATACAATAATTCTGTATTGTCGAGAACAGAACCAAGAAGAAATAAGGCATAACAATTCGTTGGCTCCACTTCACTTAATGCTAACTTGTACAATGTGTTAATTGTTAAGTCCTAAATAAATAAGTAATTGATTTTTTAAAAAAAAATTCACTTCAGCATACTTCTTCATCCAGTGTGAATGATAGAGTGACACCTAATCTCATTGTACAGAGTAATCGTGATGCAGCAATTACAAGTTCATTGGATGGATCATTTGAACCAACTAAATAAACATATGTTAAACGCTCTAGAAATGATTCATGTGTTGATAGAAGACGTAATATCTGGCCTAAATCACAACTAGAATCTGTTCTTAATGGATGACGATCATCGAATGGATCTGGATCAGTACTGAAGAATAAGTTGATTTGTTCTTCAAGTAGTTCTGAAAAACTGATTACAATAGAGTGATATCATAAACAATTCAAGTTATTTACTTATTTAAAAGGGGGACAGGATTAAATGTTGGTGAATTACGATCAGATTTCCATCGAGACATAAGTTCTTCACATCGTTGAATAGCAGTTCTTCCTTCATTCATTGTGAAAATTGTTTACTATAAATCTGAAAATACACATAACTGGATAGTTAATTGACATAATAGGCATAAATAAACAATAAACATGAAGGGGAAAAACGAAACAAATTAAACTATCGCAACATAGCTGAATATAATAAACAGAATTTATAAACAAACAAAAAAAACAATTTAAAGTTACATAGAAGGTAACCAGTTAGACGCGTACAATACTAAATAAGCTACTTCTATTGTCTGACACTTAACGATGCCATTTGATTATCTAAACCTCATTTATGTAGACATAGTTTGGAGATTCTAACCCAATGGCTGAAAGCCAAAAGCCTAATGGAAAAACACTACACTACGGAAATGAACGCCAAACGACAAGTTTACAGGCTTGTTACTAGCATATTTCCCAGTCACATACTTCCGATCATAAATTTACTGTAAACGGACTAGTCAATGTAATTTCAATCATAAAAAACATACTTGACCTTCAGTGATATTATAGTTAGTGTAATTTCTGTTTTCCCTTTAGTAGACCAGCATTGTGCTACTAGTGAAGTCTGAATGTTTCTGATGATTGTAGAGAAAACCGTATCATTTCAACTTTTAACGGAGATGGACATCTACCTTGAAATGATGGTTAACCCTAATAGGCCCAATGACAATAGCAAGTCGATTGATGACCTTGTGTACCTTCCTCGACTGAGGTGGTTTGGATATGTGTTGCACATGCCGAGTCACCACCTACCTCAACATACCATGCTAGGGGAAGCTGAATTAGGTTAGATGAGGTATCAGATTGTCCAGACCAAGACGTAGCACCAGTCCATAAAGTCTCTGACGCTTGCTCTGAGCTGGGACTGGGATCCCGAAGACGATAGGAATCATTGAGTGAGGACTCTTGGCGATATGGTTGAAAATCAGTCACAGTGACACAGACGTATTCACTCTCTGATATCTTCTAAAGCTCGAACATTCGCGCTAACCTCTATCTTCAAACTGCTGATTTTCTCACACAACTGCCTACTTCGATATCACTTTTTTATTCACCTGTTTTTGGTATACTACTGTGGTGTGGGGCAACATGAGCCGATGCACTTGTGTGCGAGGTTCTACGTTGATTTTATCTCTGTCTGTCTGTCCACTGCAATGGCTTGCTCCAACTATACCGCTTGAAATCATTGTTTCTTGAGGTTACACCCCATGTCAAACAGGTCAGTTGGAAAGTAGTAGAAGTAAAAGCAACAACTGTCAGTGCAGATAGTTGCACTATGATAGGCGTATGACAACAAAGTCATACTACTACTGGTGGTTGGCCAACAATATGACAACAGTAACGTGTTTCCTTCAAATGACGGGCAGTGCTAATGACCTCATTCTAAACAAGACAGATTAGACAGTCAATTAGAAATGAAACAGAGCTAAGCATAATTGTATATTACATTTCGCATGAGTACTGTTGTGAGTAACAGTATTGTAAGAATGTGAGTAGAGAAAAGAAAAAACAACAGAATGATCAGAGGAGAAGCAGAAGCTCAAAATCTTTTCCAAAAATTTTCATTACTCCACTTTTACTTTTCAAAAATAAAGCGGAACTACAACGCAACCCTAATGGTTTGGATTCTGAGCCACATATGACAGCGATTAAAACCGCTAAGTTCAACGATACTATGAAAAGTTGTAATGAGCTAACAGATACTAAACTAACATAACTACCACTAACCCGTGACCATAGAGTGGTCCAACTAAGATGTGGCACCAGTCCATGAAGTCTGACTCTGTGTCTCAGTCATGTGGGGAGATGTACACTACCTGTGGTTTGGGTCCTCGTGGTCGTAGGAATCAGTGATTAAGGACTCTTGTTGGCATACCTAAAACTTGGTCACAATGAAGCAGATGTATTCGCTCTTTGACGTCCTTCAAAGACTAAATATTTGCATTAACCTTTACCTCCAATTTGATTATTCTGTCATACACTTTTGCCTCGTTTGATATCATTCTTTTCCTACTCACTTGTTCTTTGCATGCTACTATGAAGTATGACAGCTTGAACCGATGCACTCCTTTGTGAGGTTCTACACTGACTTTGTCTACTTTTTTTCTATCTATCATGGCCATAGACTCTTCAATTCTCCACCTCTTTCAACCAAAACCCCAGGCAACAAACGAAGATACGTGTGGAAGTGGTGCACGATGGCTAAAACATGCTCAAGTTATCGTAGCTGACTCTTCAAAATGACCTCAATAATTGTGATCTCCGTTACTAACCAATGAAAACCAACTAACATCAAAATTTCTGACACCGTGTTGCAACTACACACGAACAATTTTAAGGGGAAAGCAGTTTTCAAAAGCAAAGTCGTTGAAGATTTGCAGTTCATTCATTTGTCTCAAAGGCGTAAAACAGTGTCTATGTCGCAGTGCTGGGACGACCTTATCTATTAGATTAACATTGCAACGGTGCTAGACATGACCCAGATTGGTAGCCATGTAAATACTAATCTTATCTGTCACACCACCATAAAAAAATGACTATCCAAGTATTGTGGGATTTTACCTTACAGCAAGCAGGTCCGAAACCCACTCCATTCACCAACATTTCGGTGGCCTATGAGTGTCGTCTTTTCAAACGATGGGTGTGACTTAGTATCTATTACACAAAACTGCAAGTAGCCACTGATTTGCACTGATTAGTGTTGAAATGCACTTAGCAACCATATGTATGTTCCTGAAGTAGGTAATGAACAGCACATATCTGTCTTGTAAGGGCTCTTGATACTATCTGGCAGTCCCGACCTCAGTAACTGGAGCGGCGTTTGAATGCCTAACTCATCAGCTGAAAGCCAAGTGCCTAGACCAGTGACCCACAGCTCCACAACTGATTAGTGTAAGGATAACCAGAAGAGTGGACACTTTTATCAGTCCTGCACCTAGACGGTACGAGACAATGCTTATGAACAGTTTTCATCCTTACGTTTTAATGTTGTTGCTTGGGTAGTACATATGCAACATGATCAATTTAATCATACTGAACTACTTAGGACAACAATTTTACTATTAAAAAGAAAGATGAGTTAAGCCCACACCTAAGTACGCTCAAAGTCCAGCCAAATTAATTCAGGAAAAGTAGGATTTCTATGTCTACACATCGGTGGTTTACCGTGTTATCTTTAGTTTGTCACTAAAACAAGATTAGGAAAAACCAGCCAGTCTCGACAGATGCATGAGAGCATATGCCAAGTTACAAGCGCAACACAACAACAGATAGGTATGTTAACGAAAAAAACCATTAAGAAGTGCATCAGTTTTGTTTGCCAAGATTTATGACAGCGCAAAAAGAGTGGAAAAAAAGACGATACTGAATAAAGAGAAAACATATGAAAGCAGAATGAATCGATTGTCAACAAAATGGTGGAATTTAGATGATAGAGAGTGAACATATCTATATCAGTTTTTGTTTTAAATTTATGCTACTGAAGGCTTCTTATCACCAACTTCTAAAATCTTGAAGGCCTTAGTAAGAAAGCGTGTGCTTTCCGATGCAGCTCGAGCAAACAGTTCTGGATTTAATGAATTAGTATTACGCCGAGTATTACCATTACCTCACCTAACATTGATTATCAAGTAAGACAGTGAGTTGGTATATGTAACACATCCCGAACAACTTCATCAATTGTATTCTTTTCTTCGCCTAGCTTCAGAACTGTTCACCTAGTCGCTCCAATACATATGAAAAAAGCTGTAAAGAAATCCACGGTCAAATACCTGTAACTTTCAAACGTTTTCATGTTCAACGTCCAAAGTGAACTCATAAGGGCTGTCTGCTCTGAAGAAAAATCTGGATATATTTAGCAAGGATTTCAACCTTGTCGAAGGCCCATGATGGAACACTAAGACAGACTTCCTAACTTAATAAGGCTGAAGCTCGCATGAACTCGTGTAGGTAAAGCACTAAGTTGTAAAGTGAGAAGCCCACAACTTGATTGGGTACTAGTCATTAGTCGACTATGCGCTGTCCAACCTAACATCTGTAAGAACTAGAAAAGACTACGACACTCATCAATGCATATTTTTAATCTCTGTTTATGCCCTGACAGGGGTCAGATTACGAAAGCGATGAGTTCTACTAAGAGATACCAAGTGTTTACTGGTTCTCAGGATTACTTAATTTTTCAAACCACTGGGGTTACAGCATCGCGAGAACTCGCATCTGGTGGCATTTATTTCACGTCTAAGTCTTGCTCGCATGACCCGCTGATACCTGCTAAGTATAACTAACCTTAGAATATAATTACGAATGATCGTGAACAAATGTGAGTGTGAAGTTGATCAAGTAACACTGAGTTACTTGCAAGCTGTTGAGTTAAACAGACAAGCTGCCCAACCGGTAGCCGCTACCTTGATGTGGTAGTCGGACTTACATATCGCAATGACCCAACAAGCTGCACTAGTCGGGACGCTTGTTCCCTCGAGGTACAACCATACCACATAGGTAAGTTGAATGGTGATAAGATAAAAAGCAGTTACCGTCAGTGTTAAACACTACGCTATGATGAGGGTTACAGAGCGAAGTTGTACTGCTGAATGGATATTCCCGCGGATAACCAGCAGTACCATGCTGATGCTGCCTTTCCCGTGGGAAGGGGGCTTACAAAAAGTCAGCGACAAAAGCACACTTCCTTCTACCCCATAGCATACAGATGCCGGCGATATAGATTTATGGTCGGATTCAAAACTAACAAACCTCAAACTTCTAAATATCGTCGTATTTGACCTGCCTCAAACAGATGTTCTACAGTCTCTGCGGTCACGTACTAACCCTTCTTTTTCAGGTACCTCAAGAAGAATTAGCCCTCCACAGAGTGGGCAGCCAAGAAGTGTTGACCACCCACACGCTTCCAAGTGCATCCAACCATAGTACACCATCTTTACCTTTGTCTCCTTCTTCGCCTCCTCTTCTTGATACCAATATTAAACCTTTTACAATTTCCCCAACCTTTAACTCTGCATCCACCACCAACGAGCCAAGCCACCGAAACACCTTTTCTAGTTTCCTAAGACCCCATTGTTAGTTTCCCAGTACAGCTTTCAACGTCCTAACTCTACGACAAATCGAAGAACGGACATTGGCTAGCCACAACATTGGAATCTCGAATCATGGGTATGTTGTTTCCGAGGCACGTATTAAAGGAACTGAATGTGGTTATTCACTTGACCTAACTTGGCCAATGCGCTGAATCTGTAAAACTCACCGTATGAGCGACCCAGGATTTAATGGCTATCTCTTGTGGACCCGGTGGTGTAGGGATGACAATAAGCTGCACAGCGAAAAGCACACTCGACTGAATACAGGTCAACAGACGTCTGCATCAATCATTCATTCAACTTAATATCAACATAGGACCAGACAATACTGTGCAATGGTCCGAATTGCTACACCTCATACCAGCACAACAAGCAAAAAAGTAGTAAGATGAAAGATGAAGAAAGAAAAATTGGTTGAAAGACAGTAGAAAGCAGTAAAGGAGGCAAGGGAGGAATAAGAAAATCCTGAAATCAGTAAGGTGGTTAAGTGTAGATACATCTGCACCACTGACGTCGATTCTGAATGGATTTGTAAAAAGGAGGAAGGATCGTGAGACTAGCTGGTGTCCATTCGTAATCTTCACATACGCACCCATCCACCCACCACAGTTCGGACGATGCAAAGTATGAATTCTATAAGCTGTCAATCTTGCGACGGAAAGCAAAACGTCCAGATAAAGTCATAATGGCAAGCGACTTCAAAGCTCAATTAGGGAAGCTGAGACAATCAGTAGGCATCTTGTGGGTATTTATGGAATCCATGCCAACAGACAGACAACGATGACTGTCCCAAGCAATTGTGTTACGACAATCACTTGTTTCTGCTCAGTACTAACTTTAAGCAAAAGAAGAGGCAATGTTTCAGATGGCATCGACCGACATCAAACCAACGATGGACACGGATAGATCATATTGCTACAACCCATCGTTGGAGAGGATCGGTGAAGGGCTGCAGCTCTTTATAGAGTATCAGCTTGGATTCTGTTGTTGCATCAATGCTGACATGCGTATGTCTGCTCCTAACGGGTTGCGGGGAAAAGGAACCGGTGAAGCTTGTTTGCGCTCGACTAGGGGATAAGAACCTGAGTTACGTGTCTAGAGAGATAAATAAGCATTTATTTAAACGTGACAGCAACCTTCACACAACCTACATCCAAAGGTCAATAAACATCAGTGGATTTTCACAACGTCATCTGAACTGATTGACGTGAGAAGACTAACACCAGCTGCCTCACTAACGTTAAAAGCAAGAGCACCTCAAAAGTAAGTTGAAGAGTCATCGCAATAATAGCCAACAGTGATGGATGACAAAAAAGAGAGAGATGGAGGCATCAGCAACAGGTAAAACACTGCCACCATTTAGGTGTATTAGTGACACTGGTAGGATGACAGTGAGTGACATTACCAACGTCAAGGATGGGAACCTCAAAACCCCTCAGGACAGACCACTAGAACGCTGGGTACAACACTGAAACTCAGTCTAACTGGTCCACAGCAACATTTCAGTCGCCCAGCATTCAGCCGAATACTTTGAAGGGCGTTTCAAAATTAAAACGATGCGAAGCAGCAAGACATGAAGGTTTCTCACTCGACGTTTTCAAGGAAGAAGGTAGAAAATTACTGAGTATAGTAATGGAAGTAATAAGTAGTGTATGGGAACCACAGGAAATCCCACCGGACTGGTCTGCTTCACTGAACATTCCAGTGTATGAGAAGGGAGAAAAGCCTTCCTGTGAAAACCATGGGGAATTAGGTGAACTAATATCGTATCCAAGATCCTGAGGTTTATAGTTATCCCAAGCCTAGTTACAGCTCAAGAACAACAAACTCTAGAAAACCAGGCAAGTTTCAGACCTAGACAAGGGTGTACCGGTTAATCACCTTTCGATAGTTCCCGGAGTGCAGGC
This sequence comes from Heterobilharzia americana, assembly GCA_944470555.2. Lineage (NCBI taxonomy): Eukaryota > Metazoa > Platyhelminthes > Trematoda > Strigeidida > Schistosomatidae > Heterobilharzia > Heterobilharzia americana. The sequence continues at coordinate 52,950,341 of OX104128.1, forward strand.
ATACGTACCAGTGGCCAACACGCCAGATTTCTTGACCTTAAGGTAGGATTTGACTCTGTTGACCGTGAGGTATTTTGAGTATCTGACTGTGAATGCAGTTCCGAGCACGTATATAAAGCGATTCAAAGCTCTTTACTCAAACTCACGCAGATGCGTAAGCCCTCATAGAGAGTTGTTATCTAAATTGTCGAAAGCCAGTGGTGTCGTTCAAAGATGCCCACTCTCACAGTTCCTATCTAATTTCGCCACTGACGTACTAATGGACATAATCTTAGGTACGTCTTACTGAACAGGGATTGACTTACTCCATGGAGGGTATCTGATTGACTTGGAGTATTCAGACGATATTGTCCTGCTAGGTGAAGACGTTGACAAAATCCATGGTCCTTCGAACGTGTTAAGTAAGAATCTGAGTATGTTTGGCATGCGCTTCGTACCTGACAGATGTAAGATGATACTCTAGGACTAGTCTGCAACTACTCCCAGTCTACAGATAGGCAGTGAAGTGGCGGAGTGCATCGACCATCTCACTTTCTTTGGGAGTTGCATCGGCCCGAACTGGCTTGTTGCTGACGAAATCATAACCCGGATATAGAAGGCCCGTTTGGGATTTGCCAACTTGAGTCATCTTTGGGGCCGACTGGCGAGATATCTGACTACCTGTTAAAGGATGAGTATACTCTACTGCAGTCCGTTCTTTACTGTTATACGACCTGTTACATGGCCGTAGAAAGTAGAAGATATAAAGAGACTACAGATGTTTGACCGTAGGTGTCTTCTGAGCATCGCTAGCATTTAGTGGAATCACCATGTTGGCAATATCATGGTCAGGTGAAGGGTACTAAGCAAGACAGGCAAGTCCATTGTAGGGGTTGTGAACCTTTACCAAGGTGGCTAGAATAAGTTGGATGAGGTTAGAAGAGAGCTGAGTGGCCAGACCAAGGCATGGTACCAGTCCATGAGGTCTCAATCTTGGTCTTACCCGTGTGAGGAGGTGTAGACTATCTGGCTGGAGTCCCCGAACCTATGAGAACCAGTGGTTAAGCTGAGTACCGGTCACAATGGCCCAAACTTACTAACTCTGACATCTTCTGAAGCTTGACCAATGTCATGGACTTTAATTTTCAAATTTTATCTTTCAATACACATTTGTCTACTTTGATATCAGTCTTTTTCTACTCACTTGTTCTTTGAATGATTTTGTCAAGCATGGCAGCTTGAACCAATGCACTTGTGAGTTCTACGTTGACTTTGGCTTTCTGACTGATAACACATGAATTCATTAATGCAAACTCCAAAGTATAACTCTGATTGAGGAACTGAGCTTTACCAAACTAATTTTTGGATATTGTGGTATTAAAAAGATCCGGAAAAGCTTGAAAGCATACACTACGCACAGTGACCAAGCATCAAGTTGGCTAAATTTGTTGTAGTTTGTCATCATAAAGTCTATGCATGCATCGACTAACTATCACTAAATAAATCACATGGTTAGTCCAGTGAATGAATAGTCACTTCGGAAGAAGTAATGTGCACATTGTGACTCCAGCAAACACAAACTAAAGATCATTGCATTAAATAAGCATATTTTCTCATGTATACAGTTTTTGAGTATGTCAGAATCCTGAGCGGTTTGTACCAGTAACCGTTTTTTATCAAGGCTACGAATTTTTATGAAATCCTAATTACAAGAACTAGGTTGGCACACGAAAAGGAACTCAATTAGGATTTTCAGTGCTTTCCTATGAAACTATACTCTTAAATTAGAACAAACCAAGAGTTGCATGAAGATTCAAAGCGCGTGGTTGATGAGGATGCTGCTAAGATTGAAGCTTTATTATAATAATAACTCAGTCAAGTATTCACTGAAGACTGAATTCAACATGCAGAAACTGGTTCCACTAGTGATATTCCACAAATGAAGCCAGTACTCATTGAGGAAGTTGCATTAAAACAAGTTTAAAACCCAGCCCCGGTAAATCCAGTGGTACAAATGAACTTCGCATACTATCGGCACTGGCGGATAGTCATCTAACAACTATCTTCGCTGAATAGTTAGTATGAGTCAATTTACACCACCTATATACTGGTAAGATAGCATTATCAGCCTAGTCTATAAAAGTGGTCATAGATATCTCACGGGTTACCATCATCTGGTTAGTCTGAATAATCTAGTTGTTAAGCTTCGAGGGGTGATAATCTAAAGTAACATCAAAATAAAGTGGAAGAAAGAGGTTTTCAGCTATAGAAACTAAGGATTAAAGTGTGAGAGTTCTAAAAGGCAGGATTCTTGACATCGGATACTGAGTAAAAACCTACAATGGGTACTGTACGCTCCAGTTCAAACTAGCTGAAAGTAAGCAATAAAGTGTCTAAGTTACTTGTGGCTTCATATACCAGCTGATTAAAGGGTGGCAGCAACCACCAGTTTCTGCATCTTTTTTCTTCAGAAAAACTCTCAGAAGTTTCATAAAGGTGCTTCGCGTCTTATATTCAGTGTATTTAAGACCTCTTTTGGAATACTAAACCTGGTTAGCATCCCCATGTTTCAAACATGAAACCAAAATAACAATGCGGGTCAAGAAGGTACAAACTTGGGTGGTAAAATGCATCTCCTGTCTACCGTACGCTGAAACAGTAGATCAACTGGGTTTTTTCTAACTACTTTATCATAAGATTAAAAGCAATCTCATATTAGCATAGCGAGTCTCGATTAATGGTTCATGAACGAAGTATTCATATTCATTTCGCCTTTTTAAAACTACCCATCAGAAAGAACAAACAGTTATTGATTCAAGGTCAAACCGTCTACATTTGGAAATTCTTTTCTTATCATTATGAACCAGTGGAACCTTTTCTCGAAGCACGAAGAAACTACGCCTTCAATAGAACTTAAATAAACAGGATTGCTGAAGAAACTTCGCATATTTGGTATTAACAATGAGGTTCATGTCTGGATCATGGAATACTCACATTAGTTAAAGTAAGGGTGAATGGAACAGTTTCTGATTGGCTACCTGTCACTAGTTGCTATCTCTGGACCACTGTTCTTCTTTACTTTAGTGAAATACTGAACATGCTCCAGTCATCACTGCTACCTGTTGATGACGTCAAGATTAGGAGAACAGTCCATAGTGATGACAGGTCTGCACTCCAAACTAACATTGATGAAATGACTGAACGATCTAAGCGTTGAAGCCCGAAAACCAACTCTAGCGAAAAAATGATCGTGTTCAGTGAGCATGACTTTTCTGGTTGCTACTCAATAAATGGTCAACTAATATCTCAGGTTTTGGAGCGAAAAGGCTTAAAGTAACGCAGTAAACCACTCAGTCACATTGTGCGCACTCGTGTGGTAGACGAGTCACACTTATTGTGTGAGGGCTAGTGGTACTACATGGCTGCTTAGACCTCAGTAGGTGCAGCGGGGCTCGAACCCACGACCCATCAGTTGACAGATATCTCCATGATCCATTGAGCCACAGGTCCAAAAACCTAAAGATTATAGTAATTCAAAACCTCAGGATAACTCCTAACTGTCATGGTTCTGTGGTGTGCTTTGGTCACTTCGTAGAGCATTTAAAGGCTTCGATGAAGAGAGATTTAGGGCCCTATACACCACCTGCGTAAGGCATAACTTAGAGTAATTTATCCAGGAAGTTAGTCCATGCTTCAAAAAGGTAGCCAATAAATTAGAACGGATTCAAAAGGATCACTTAAGACGACATAAAAAAGGATCCGAAATTCGCGGTGTAATCACACTTGAGCAGAATACCGGTCAATGAATGGAACTTGTGATCGGATCAAGTGACAGCAGCTCCTTCAGTGAAAACATTCAGTGAGAAACTGGGCGTTGATAAAGATGATTATTTTAAGGATTAACACTGGCTAATAGCCTAACGTCTCTTTTATTGATAACTGAGGTCAATGGCCAACAAAGACTACTCATCAAGAGGGAAAAACAAAGCAATAAACTCATAAAGATTTGGAAGAACACTGCAGCAAAAACCAGTGTACTAATGACCAAATAACTGGACAGCCGCTCTTCTGGTTACCAGCAAACCTTATCGTCTTTGCTGATATGGACTTCTGATATTCTACGCGATGAGAAATTTTAGTGCAAGTGAGCGACAAAGTGTTGGGAAATGGTCAAGTTCTTTTGAAAAAAGGCTACTTTCGGAAGTGATAAACTGAATTTCACAAATAGGAAGTCACGCTAAATAACCAACCCACCAATTATCAAACGCCTGTGCATGTGCAAAACCAAATTGTATATCCTGCGAAGAATTTTTTATTTCCACAAATTTAATTTCATACACTTTATTTCAAGTAAAAACCCACTACAAAATTATAAAAAAATACTTCATCACAAAATTGTTTAAGTCAATAAATCTCTTTCAAGGCTGAAACAATATACAACCTTTATATCATATCAGGCACTCGATTTTCCCTCTTTTTCCGCATCATGTTAAATAATTTCATCCGTTGTGATTTTTCGGTTGTGGTCCCGGAGCAACATATAATTCTGTGTTTGACGGGTGTGGATAGGCTCAGGTTTCCCAGTCAACTTAGTGGACACTGTTCTCATATTCATTTGCCTGCAGATAGTTACACCGTGCTGGGGGCACACCGAATGAAATTTCGTCTAATGGCTCTCCAGTCCCTCAAATCAATTGTGTAGACTTGAAAATCACCATGTAACATCGCATACAACCGTATCCCGTGGTTTGATCAAATACCCGAAACTTTCTGATGTTTTAGTGACAATGGCATCATACCCAAATATTTACAAAGAATATTTAGGCTTGAAGCATGCAAACTGAGAATGTAGGTGAATCGCTAATTGCAGAAATTGAGTATTATTCGTTAATTTCTGGTGACCAATCCGAAGGGAAGTTTCTGCCTAACATGTAGTTGAATGCAAAGTGCCTAAATGTCACCTGGAAACTTGTTCACCTATACACGTATTCCAAGATGATAAAGCACACCACTTGGAAAGTCTGTGAAACAAATAAAAGTCTATAAACATCTAGGAATTGATCTTATGCCAACTTCGGAGACGAAAAGGGCAATCACTCATTAATTGTACTCGCCATATATTCAGGAATAGTCCCGGTGGAAAGACGACAGACCCAGAGGCCATTCACTAATTATTTGAACTTGCTATACACCCACGAATACGAAACCAAAGAAGACCACAATAGCGTAGTCGGGCGGAATCGTGTATTTGGATGGTCTAGCCAAAACACCGATGCTTTCTAGCTGACTAGCTAGAGGGTCTATTACGAGCAATACAATGTAACACGACAGCGTGCCAGATGACTGGGATGCTTGACTGGGTGTCTTCAGCTTAACGAGCCCAGTTAAACCACCAGGGTCAGCATCAATGTTGAATTTCGCCAAACCCTAGGCTACTGATTTTGGGGAGGTGTGTGGCGCTATAGATCGCCCCCCTCCAGGTGGGTTCATGAGGACCCTGAGACGATACCAGCCGGAAGTGAAAACCAGGTGGTTTCTCCACAATGGCAAATCGAATTGTACGTCGATCGCTGTCCTCAGTGTCCTATGACGTTCCGTTCAGTGCTCATTGCACCTGAAATATGGATAGAAGTCTTTAATACCACGAAAACGTTTCGTAAAATGGGGGTTATTTATATATAAATGTATCGAAAATAAAGTTTACGCTTGTTTCCACTTTTTTTGAAAAAGTTTCATTACATGGTAGTAGAATGTGATATAAAAGGTAAAATGTGGGAGGATCTTCATATTATCGGCAAATAAGTGAAATGGTGTCCCGGAAAAAGCTTCGAATGAAAAAACTAGTTGGCACACTTTATTTCACACTACTAAGTTGAATACGACTTCAAATACTCCGGGAACCTGGCGGTTCAACCTGATCGTCATTTTTGTTTCGCCGGTGGTTGGTGTATCTGTATATTACCGGGCACATCGTCCAGAATTCCTATAATTGGGCTGTCCACCGGTCGGCTAAAGCGAGTTGAAACGTCTCTTATGATGGGGTAGCCTTCGAGGTGAGCTGGCGTCAGACTGTCAACACCAGCAGCATCCTCACATCTGCTCTGCCCGGTTATATACAGTTCCTCATGTCGATTGATCACTCTGAATGGCCCATAATAGGGGGGTTCAGGTGATCGACGAACGGCATCGTGGCGAATGAACACGTATGATGTCTTTTGTAAGGTGGGGTGAACAAGGACATCATTCGTTTGAGGTCCAACAGGAGGGGGCCTAACTGAACGCACTGCGTTTGTAAGCCTACTCACGTAAGATATCCTGCCAAAAACATGTTTGAAAGTTGAAAGGGAAACAAATTCACCTGGTAGGTGAAAAGCGGTCCCATAGACGACTTCTGCAGAGGTGCGTCCAGCATCAGCTTCCAAAGCATTACGAATACCTAGTAGGACTGGAGGCGGGGCGTCCGTCCACTGAGGTATGTTTGCAGCTGAAATGGAGACTTTCCGCCATGCCATTTGTTTGTGGATGGTAGGCTGTCGTTTGGAACCGAGTGCGACCTAAAAGTGCAGCCAAAGCAAGAAATAATCCACAGTCGAATATGCGCCCACCGCCGGTTTTCGCGTAAGATGGATATCCACAGTTCACGATTTATGTTTGTACGGAAACACGAGCTACGGTTTGAGCAGCAATATCCTTAGTAGATACCGCTTCTGGCCATCGTGCAAAACGATCCACGTGGGTGAAAAGGTAAACACATCAATTGGATTCTGGTAGGGGTCCTGAAATACCCATATGGGCATAGTAGAGACGCATGTCCGGGGCTAGAAAAGAACCTAAAGGGCTTTTCGTGCCTCTTGACTGCACTTCTAACAAAATGAGCACGACCGAGCCCACTCCTTAACGTCTCTGTTCATTCCCGGCCAGCCGAAACGCTGCGCAATAAACCTGATGGTGGCTCTTGCGCCCGGGTGGGACAGTTTGCGAAATGTATTGGGGAGGTCGCGTCGACATTTCGTCGGAATTACTGGGCTTGGTTGACTGGCAGAGACATCCCATAAAATTGTATTCTTGCCTCATCCTACTGGACACAGTTTCAGCTTGAGAGTTATAGACGACAACTCATGATGCAGTTCAAAGTCCTCTTTTTGACGCCAAGCTAGTTCAGCGATATCAACGCCCTGGATACGGTTTATCGAAGCTATTCGAGATAGTGAGTTGGCTACGGAGTTATTTGCTCCAGAAATGTGGCGGATATCCGATGTGAACTGGGAAGTGTAATCCAGTTGTCGCGACTCACGAGGGGAGTGTTTGTCGGATGCCGAGCTGAGAAAGGAGGTTAACAGTTTGCAGTCTGTGAAAACAATGAAGTCACGACTTTCCACCGAACGTCGAAAATATCGTACAGAACAATACATAGCTAGGAGTTCCCTGCCAAATGTACTGTATCTTGTTTCCGCCTCTTACGGCCGCCTCGAGAAAGAGGCCAAGAGCTGCCACTGGCTGTCAGTCAACTGTTGCAAAACTGCTCCAATTGCTGAGTCAGATGCACCAACAGCCATGCTCGAAGGAGCACTGGGGCTGTGGTGCATAAGCATGGTTGCGATTGAAGTGGCTTTCTTGACTCTAGAGAAAGCAAGTTTGACCAAACTGTCCAGAGTCACGCAACTCATACTCCCCGAAGTGGATCTGTTAGTGTTCCCATGACAGAGACACAGTTGGGAATAAGCCTTCGGTAATAACCTACCGGGCCACTGAAAGTGCGGAGCTGCTTCGCAGAGGCCGACTCTGGATAGTCCATGATAGCCGCCACTTTATCTCAATGGGCATATACCTTTGTTGTCAGTAGCATGCTTAAGGGAGCTGAGTGATTCAACTCCTCTTTCACACTTTTACAAGTTGACTGTGTTGTCATATTTTTTCAGTCTTTCGAATACGAGGTCCAAATGCTTAAAATGAGTTTCCTTGTGTGGACTCGCAATGAGACAGTCATCGATGTAGACATGGACAAAATTTAAACCACGGAAGACGTCAGCCATAAAGCAATGGGATGTTTGTGCTGCATTCCGAAGGGCAAATGGCATGAGCAGGAATTCAAACGAACCAAAAAGAGTAATAATGGCCGTTTTCGCGATGTCTTCCGCTGCCATGGTTATCTGGTTGTAGGCTTTGGCCAGATCGACTTTAGAGAAAACGCTCGTTCCGTATAACGTCACAGTCAGGTTGTGAACATGAGGTATCGGGTGGCGGTCCGGTGTTGTTTTGGCGTTAGGCCCCCAGTAATCACCGGCTAGACGCCAGTCATTTCTATCCTCCTTGGGAACTATACACAATGGCGGTGCCCAAGGACTGTCCAAGAGTTTGATAGTGCCTAGTTCGAGCATGCGGTTGAATTTACTTTTCACCGTTTTCAGCCTATCAGGGGCTAAACGGCGTGTCTTGGGCACCACAGGCGGGCCTGTGGTTGTCACGTGGTGCATAACATTGCTGCTAACGCACGGAAGAGTACGCTTTGGTCGTCGCAGCTCTGGATATTTCTCTAACACCACCCGATAGGACTCGTCGCTCTAGTGTTTATTTCTAACGATGGCTAAACTCAGACCTACGTAGGTGGTGCCGCCAAAAGATAACTTTGTGTTGTTGTCTACCAGTCGTCGACGACCAGCATCTACGAGTAAATCGTAATGGTTTAGCAAATCTATGCCAATGATGGGCATAGAAACGTCGGCTGGGAGGTTTACGTAAACCTAAGTTGTGGTAGGCATACCGTTTCCCAAACGTTACAATTGCCTTGCCGTTGGCTGCTTGGAGATTGAAGAATGGGTCGTGATGACGCTCCTTTTTCGGTGCGGGAAGAACGATAACTTCTGCTTCGGTGTCAACGAGGTAGTGAACCTTCGTCTTTATATCTGCAAACGGCTGTTTCCGCCGGCTGCGGTCGCCGTGACCACATGTTGGTGTGACAGTTTCCCGAGTTTGTGTCCACGTTGAAACTGCATGGCTTCCTGCATTTTCTGGTTTCTTCTCAGCAGATGCCATGAAATCAGCACCATTTGGGTTTTCCCACCGTACAAGGTTTAGTTTTTGGACAACCACGCGAGTTGCTGCCACGCGCCGAGATGCTTTCTGTGATGTGCTATGTAACCTGGGACCCCGAGTTCGTAACAACAGTTTAGCAGAGTTTTACGGCTTTGTCACCTCTGAATCCTGGCTTTCTGGTTTACTGCAGACGAAATATACATTGAGGACGCGTCTGCTAGAGATCTCCGGTATTTTTTCTGCTCAGACTGCCAGGTCATTGGGTGGAACTGACTGAGGCGTCACCAACACGGATTCCACCCGTTGTGGTAGTTTCGAGAGAAACAGTTCTGGGAAAAGGCCACTGTCGAACGTTTATGTGCCCATAACTTCTCTCATGCGTGCGAGCACTTCAGTAACTGAGTTGCTGCCTAGCTCGGAGTCATGAAGCAATTCGTCTAGGCACTGGTGATCTGTGGGATCACTTTTCTTCGGTAGTGCAGCTTTGAGAAGTGCATAAGGATCGCTTACTCCAGGGCTAAACATGCGCCGTAACATGGCTGTTTAATCCCCGCGGTGGTGAAAGTATGACGGCAAGAAATCTGCATCGCCTGGCCAGTATGGCACGAGTCGGGTAGTGTTCTTAGTCGGCTTAATACATACAAGCTTGAGAGTGTGGTCGGACGTGAGGAAGAGTTGTATATAGATATATAAAAGTTATCAGAGTGAAAACAATACACAAATATAAAATGGAACAGGCTCACAAATTTAAGATTTGTTATTGGTCGGGATATGTTTTCACGTCAGGCTCATTAATTTAGGATTGTCCCGGTGGAAAGACGACAGACCCAGAGGCCATTCACTAATTATTTGAACTTGCTATACACCCACGAATACGAAACCAAAGAAGACCACAATAGCGTAGTCGGGCGGAATCGTGTATTTGGATGGTCTAGCCAAAACACCGATGCTTTCTAGCTGACTAGCTAGAGGGTCTATTACGAGCAATACAATGTAACACGACAGCGTGCCAGATGACTGGGATGCTTGACTGGGTGTCTTCAGCTTAACGAGCCCAGTTAAACCACCAGGGTCAGCATCAATGTTGAATTTCGCCAAACCCTAGGCTACTGATTTTGGGGAAGTGTGTGACGCCACACGTACCCACCAGTCCACGGCCAAGAAGGGACATAATGAGGCATCCAGGTGTCATACAATATCTGATAGACCGTGAAGAATGGCAATGGCTTCCGACAAGCCGGCTGGAGCATTGGGTTCGAGCGGTGCAACGTAGCACGACAACGTCCCAAATGATGTAGGAACTCTTTCCTATGCCTTCAGCTTGCAAGTCCGTTAAAACTGAAGGTGCCTGCATGAAAGTCAAATCTCGTCGAAACAACAGACCGCTGATTTTAGTGGATTATTTGTAGCTATAGCCAGAAGCCGATAAAAGTCTCTTCCCCGTTGTCAAGCGCAAAATCCGTCTGCCAGAATTCAGTGTTTGCCTAAGGAGCCCTAGAAATATTCAAAATAACCTTTTATGTTTTCATTCCTTCTGATAAACTACGCCGATAATACATCATGAAAACGCATCTTGCACCATGAATCACACTAACTTGGCGTTCAAAACTTTTCAATCCATCCAGTCCACTCTTGCCTAGGAAAAATTGTGGAGACTGCATGAAATTATGCATAAAACACTTCGACTAAAAACACTATTTCCTTTCCACAGTTTTTTAAACATTCTGTACATTCTTCCCAATACTTGTAAGAACGAATGTTGTTTACATATACACCATATACACCTTTTGGTCTTGGCGGTAACTACAGTCTTTTGCTGTCGCTAATCATAGAAATATAGCAAGCTTCTAACCACTCCAGCTTCTGTCTCCCTGACCGTTGCCTGTCGTGCATACTAACTGATTGTCTTGGGACTTTACAGGACTTCTGATCCTACTTCCAAATGTTACGACAATCAAGCCAGGCAACGAAGACTGGGGGGAACCAACAAATATCGCCTTCTGATCTCTGGAGTATCCAAAATTGTGGTGGACAACGCCGAAGAGGTAACATCCAAGTGTCCAACGGTTATCTGTAATAATGACAATACTATTTGCGTCATGACGCATAACTTTCATACTTCCTCATCATAAAATCCATTTTTTGTAAATTATACGTAGTTCGTCATTTTGGCTTACTTGACCTTCCACTACAACGTTCATCTGTACTCTCACGGTACTTAGTTGGAATTTCAGATTCTTGTGCTCACTGTATGAATCGGGTATGTCGGGTATCTTAACTGATAAGAACAAGACATGTATCAGGGAAGAACCATTCGTCTTCGGTGATGTCTACCTCTGCTGGTAGCATATTCCTTTAGGCCTTTTCGCTTGCCAGGATTTCTTTAGGGTGTGTGTTCCTCTCCCTTTCTGTTTCAGGTGCAGCAAGCACTGGAACGAAGGCCAACGAGGCACAAAGATTTACTGTGCGCTTCTATCGCTTTAGTTGTGTTATCTTCTTCGAAAACACCCCAGAATTTGTTCAGACAGTCAAGCGCCAGTAAACGCGGCAAGCCCATTAAGAGAAATTGACTGGTATCCAAGTCATTAGGTTTGTAATTCTGGCTGCAGTTGTCCCATACTGGTCATCTATATACTGGAGAGGCAGTGAACCGAAGCTGCGAGGTATTCCACAAAATCAATTTCTTGGGTTCGACAATATTCTTCACTGACACTGACCGTTAAGCTGAACGTACGCGATGACGCACTGACGCCATATAACGCGTTATAGCCCCACATTGAGTCATTCGTTCGCGGTCTCCTGATAAAATTGTTCACGTATCAAATAACTTCGGTACAATTCATAAAACACACACGATTACCACCTGACTAGTCCACTTGATCTTTCCTGGTTGGACATCAATTAGGTAGCCACCAGATTACTCACTCCTAGCCCGTCCCACTACGCGTTCACAGGAGGTTAATCCCATGCTCCATCCTTTAGATTTTTCGACCAGTTCATGAGGATCAGCTTGAGAGGAAAACCTATCATCACCATGAATGATCGCCTATACCTTGATGCCGTGACCAGACAGCACTGACGATGACTGAACCATCTTTACCACATCAGTAGCCTACAGAAACAACAGCCGTGGGCAAAGGATGATGCTTTGAAGTGCTTAACTGGCGATGGGTTGTCACGCAGGCAGTATTCAGTTCACTCTCACTCTCAGCATTCTCTCGTTTGAATGTTCCACAAGCCACAAACCATATTGTCAGTGAAAAATCCGTGGGGCACCTTCATATGTCCCGTGTGTGACATTTTATCGAAGCCCTTAATCCCCATAAACTGCACGTGAGCATGCGGTTTATTGTCCCTAGCTTGAAGACGGTCGTCTCCCACTAAAAGTGGGTTCGGGGACCGTGCCGAAGATTCAGCGTATCAGGCTTTTCGAGGTGCTTCTGTTTCTCATCATGATGTTAGCGAGAATGACAGTTTTGAAACTGAAAACTGGTTGCCTTTTAACCATCTCAAGCACAGAAATGACCACAGCATTCTTCCGATCCTCAGGAATATATGAGGTAGGCATATTTTGGATGTTGTGATTAATATCGCATCAGAAATTTGGGTCAGATGAGGCAGAACCTTAGGGCGCAGCCTGTCCGGTTCCAGCGACCTTCTGTGCTTTAACTTTCCAGGCGTTCAGAGTAGTTTTTCCTTGGTAATTTCAGTCAATTAAACTCAAGGGACGTTGATAATGGTATCAGCATCGAGAATACTGTCAGAATTACCATCGAAATATGCCGCCGCAAAGTAACAAATGGTCCCCATCAAGTTATCGAAAAAACACCACCACTTCTTCATACCCAACTAGTAAATGTAAGTGCAGGACCAAAAATTAGGGTAGCCAGGTGGGAATTGTATGCTTGATGAACTGTACCGAAATTATTTGATGTATGAATAGTTTTACCAAGGGATTGTGAGCGAGTGACTCAGAGTGGGACGATAACATGTTAAATGGCATGAGTGCATCACCGTGTACACTCAGCCTAAGAATTCGAAGATCCGCATCGACGGGTTTCGGGCTGTCCTAGGTAACAGGTGTCGCGTAAGGCTGATATGACGGCGACACTGAACGCTATACGGCCCTTGATCCGAAGATGGTAAAAACTGCCCACTGAGGCGCGAAATACCAGGATGCAAATATTGGCTTCTTCCTTCAAGGGTGACCTAATTTCGATAAAAATACACTATATTCATAGTCTTCATACATATATATGAATGCCTTAGGTTGTGGATGAAATAACTTATCCTGAGTGACTCCCCTACGTATGAAACTGTCCGGTAAAATTTATTCTGACTTCGTCGCGGCACAGACGAAAAATGTGAACTCAAAATTATTTGTCGCAATGGTGAACGACTTGGAGTGTCCTTCCCATATCAGCTTTATCACACCACCACTGAATTTAGGGAATTCTTCGCCCTGCCCGTTTCTGCCCGCCCAGTAGGTTCGTGGTGCTCCTGGGACGATGACAGCTGGGAATGGAATCCCTTAGCCTAGCCACTGTTTAAGGTATCCTTTTGGGCTCACTTGGTTGATCGGGTTCTGTTTGTTTGTACTTTCCCCAGTATGCACTTTTAACTTCCGCTTCTTCACCAAAGTTAAGCCATCTTAACAGGCGAGAAGATGCATGCGACGTAATTAATCTATCCAAAATGTTGCTTCGTTTTTATCGTACCAACTGAAATGAATGCATTTGGTATGAGTGTGGGCTTATATGAGCGAATCATCTCCATCGAGGCCATTATACCCTGAAAAGTTTCAGTGCGTGGTGCTCATTTACCGTTACTTGTAATTCCCTGTTGCTGCACTGGGTTGAACTGGTCGACCTCTGTTGTCACATGGACTGCTGTATGTATGACTCAATATATCCTGAATATTCATTGTTTTATAACTGGCTTAGTGACGCCTAGTAGTGGACTTCGGGTTGCAAGTTTTGTCCACGGGGGACGAAGCAACGGTCGCGGACTCAGTACTTGATAAAGAATGTTTACCAAAAGTAAAGGAGTTTTGTGCTCGAAAATACAAAATTTAGTTTCAAAAAAGAATTGATGATGTGAAACAGTGAAAGATGCAACGGACGATAAGAACTGCAGATTTTACGGGAAATTGACACCTGACAAAATAAAAGGGCACAGGTAGCCATACAATCACAGTATAACAACGCTGGGGACTCATGAAGTTCTCTGTCGCTGTTAAGTGCATCGTTAAGCTGTAAGACAGCCGCTTCCAGGGTATTTTTTGTAATTACCTCAAAATCAAAAGGACTCAGGATGTTCAGGAGTGAAGTAGAGATCGTATGCTTGCTGAAAATTTACCAGCTGAAGAGGTGGTATTTAGAAGAGTTTCACTGAAAATGGTGGAAAAGTCTTTCAGGTGACCAAAGCGACAGCATTCTGATTTTATACCACTTATTAAGATGTACTCCCGACCAGCTACGTCAGATAAATACGGCGCATGGCCATTCAGTTGGCCGGAATCTTACGTGCGAACTAAAATTCTTATAGTTTTCCATAGCTGCATCATTACTTTCGGTTACTAGAAGAAATGATAAAATTTGAAGAAAGCATTTTATGTCCTCTTCCTCAATTCCGCAGAGTGTCATTTCCATTTTCCTTTTGCAGCCAGTCTCATGACACGACACTTGAAGAGTCCGTCTATATCATAGTCCCAGGAAAAGTCAGTCAATCGCTACAAATTTGATCAACCTCACCGCCCGCCGGGCTAACCAGTGCTACAACAGACCATTGGGTAGACTTACTCCTTTGGAATCTACCAAATACCTGGAGCCGTTCCGCAAGACCTAGAAGTTAGCGTGAAGAAACCAATTGGCTTAAACTAGCTCATGATAAGGTGTTGATATAGGATAGTGACCGCGCAAGTTGACAGGCACGTTACGCTAGTTCTTGTGTTTTGCTAGGTGCACGCTATTTAAACTTCCCAGTGTACGTTGTTTTATAATATATCCTTGTCACTTTTCGTTTTAAATATAAGTGGAAAGTTAGGTGTAGTTGCGGTTTTGGTCTGTCCTGAAGAATCTGTTAGTAAGTTATATTTCAAATTAGTTTGGAGCCAGTTTGCTCCATTATACCATACCATAGTCTACTAATTCTGTGCAGTAGTATGTCTTATTTGTTTATAATGTTGCATACACTCAGATTCTCACAAAAAATTAGAGGCTTTGCGGCAAAAAGTACAAAACTATGTAAGCTCTAACTGCATATCCTTCGTGTTATGCTTGGATGTACCCAAACTAAATAGAGAATAAGAGATTAGTGGGGGAACTCCGTAGATTCACCCTTTACGTGGTTCTGTTTTTTAATGCTAAATTCGAGTTGCGCATGTGGTATTAATGGCCATTAATATATTGATTGCTCTTTCCCCTTGTACCCAGGCTACGAATCTCTATTTTTCTCTATTCAAAGCACAGATGATAAGGGAATGCCTTTAATCTCAACAACCACAAGCAGTACAAAAAAAGTAATTGGACAGAAAAGCGTGTACTAGTTATAGTAACCTGAGGTAAAACCTTGACTGGGTAATACTGAATATGAAAGTGTTTTTATGGCCAAACTCTTTTACAGAGCTAACTCAAAGTCGCGATTCGATAAATGCTAGTAATATCTTTTGTACTAGCACCTAACAGGAAATCATGCAGGGTTAGTGAGGAGGGCGATTAGTTCCCCAATCCCTTCAAATAGTCGAGACACTAGCTAAATCTGAGAAGTTTTACCACTGCAATTTATATCCTTTATAACATTATCAAGACTAGAGATTAACCTCTTACAAACAAGTAGTGTATTTGCAGCAAATAGTACCGTCCACTAGCCGTAAACAAAGACTCACAAGATATGTCCATAAAACTTTCGTGCTAATTCTAAATTGATGGACAATTGATAAATCCTGTATTTCGAACCACAGAATGCACATTGGTTGCCCATAGTTTGTTATTGTCACGAGAACAAAAACCTATAGAACTTACTAAAGGTCATGTTTATGGGTGGTTTAGCAAAGTTATTTCTTTTGAAGCCTTTTAAAGAACAAATTTACTGGATTACAGTTTTTCTTTTGTACTTTACGGTTGGGATTTGCCAACTTGAGTCATCTTTGGGGCCGACTGGCGAGATATCTGACTACCTGTTAAAGGATGAGTATACTCTACTGCAGTCCGTTCTTTACTGTTATACGATCTGTTACATGGCCGTAGAAAGTAGAAGATATAAAGAGACTACAGATGTTTGACCGTAGGTGTCTTCTGAGCATCGCTAGCATTTAGTGGAATCACCATGTTGGCAATATCATGGTCAGGTGAAGGGTACTAAGCAAGACAGGCAAGTCCATTGTAGGGGTTGTGGACCTTTACCGTCTGAGATGGGTTGGACATGTGTTGTGATTCGAAAACCGCCATGACCGCTAATGAGGCACGGATATCGAGTGTCAGCCACAAACGTTCAACAAATTCCTAGTTGATTTCCGACCCGAATATATAATTTAGAAGACACGATGGACGTGTAGAAGCGTGTATTGGGGTGGAAAGACAAGAAAAAAGGAAAATGCGTCTGATATATAGATCACCGTTTTAAATAATGCTGTTGACTGGCTGATCCATCATCTGTCTTACTGTTGACATGATAACATAAAATGCATTCTGATTGGTCCCTCTCTAGACTGTTCTTCTCTCCCTATTTCCATATCAATGTGTCGAGCCACTACCTACTTCTACGTACCATGCTAGGGCGGGTTGCATTAGGTTGGAAGAGAGCTGAGTGTGGCCACATCAAGACGTAGCACCAGCCGATGAAACCTCTGACTCTTGGTCTAAGCATCGTGGGTATCATATAAACTACCTGGTTGACGTTTCAGAAACGATAAGAATAAGTGGTTGAGGACTCTTGATAACATGGCTGTAAATTGGTCACAACCGCGCAGACATATTCTCTCTTTGACATTTTCTGAAGGTTGAATATTTTCACCGACCTTCATTTTCAAGATCACTCTTCCATGCACCTGTGTCTGCTTTGATATCAGTTTTTTCCACTCACTTGTTCTTCGCATGCTACTGTGTGTGGCAAATTTAACCGATACCCTTGTGTGCGATATTCCACTTAGAATTTTTCTGTCTGTCTGACATTTAATTAATGTCAGCGTTGGTACGAAAGGTCCTTCTGGCATTAATCAAGTTGTTATCCCTGGTGCCGCAGAAACAAACTGATGTACAAATGAGCTTATCGTACCACATTCTCCTCCATTCCACCTTACTACTCTAAAACACAAGTGCTGAAGTCGTCAGGAATTTCAAGGTTTTTGATATGATGTTTTTACATTATTACCGACGTACGATGGAAATGTCAATTAGTCGGGGGATATTCGATATGAAAGGCTATTCTTTTGATTTAATTGTAAATGTGCACTGTGTACCTCAATACGTGATGCTGCCTCGAGTTGGACTAGCTGATTAGAAAGCTGCTGGTGATCAGATCGATGTGTTGCACTAATCTGTGCGATTTCCTGCTGTTCATAGAACATCATCATCAATATCAACGTTGGACTAAGCATTACTGCGTGACGGTCCAAGTTGCCACACCTCATATCAGCACATCAGGTAAAAAAGTAATCAGATCGAAGGTGAAGAAAAAAAGAAGAATCGGTCAAAAGCAGTTAAGAGAGGAAGGAGAAATGTAAAAATGCTGAATTCAGTATAGCGGTTATGAAGAGTAGCATCCCTGGTCTCTTAAAACCACACTCTAACTTAGATATCATTATCGCAACTTTCAATATGTGCATGCTCCGTCAATTAAGTGGCAATTTGAGAATCCCAGCCTAACAGGGATCACTTGCTGTAACTGTACTCAGAAAATCACGTATTTTTTGACCATCACAAACTTTATATATAAGGGGAGACACTATCTGATGTCTCCAACAACCCCCACTCCACGGTGAACATATATAGACCATACTTATATCAATTATCGCTGACGAGGGTTGGTAGAAGATTGCCGCTCCTTCTGGAACACGTGTCTGGACACTGACCACGCGTTGTTTAAAGCATGTGTGTGTCTGTGCCTAAAGGAACGCAGAAAAACTATAGCAACAAAACCATTTCAAGTGAAGCTTGACAATAAGAACTCTAAGGTTGCCTTCAGCGAGGAACTGGCCAGAGAAGCCTAGTGTCATCTGTAGTCTGCTATGAAAACAGCGTAAAAGACTGTAGTTGACCCTCAAAAGAAGGTAATAAGGAGTCAGTTGACCTCAATAGCTGAATTAATGGGTGCACGTGAACGCATTCCTAAAAACTGATAATAATAACGAGCCAAAAGCAGTTCGAACGTTGACCGCTGAAAAGTCTACCCAATGATCTCAACCAATGCTAGACTGCAAAGGTGGAAGAGATAAGAAAGGCGGCGGCGATAGGTAGCAGTAGACAGTTATGTAGACTGGTGATGTAAATGGGAGCAAAAGAAGTCAATCACTATTGAGACTATAACGGAGAAGGATAGGTTTGCTATTCACTTTCATGAGGACTGGAATGATCACAGAACACTCCGAGGAACAGCTCAATAAACCTTGGGTTAGTCTTCGATTGTCAGTTATCTAGTTGGATCCGGAATCAAACATTCAGATAGAGCCTCTAACTCTTTGAGAAGTTGAGAAGGCTGTAAGTAAGCTGAAGCACGGAAAGGGAGCAGGCGTAGATGGGTTAGTACCGGAGGTATTTAAGGATTATAGTCGAGGATATTAGGTTTGGATAAGTTAAGTGTTAACTAGCGTATGAGAACCAGATATGATCCCCCTAGACTAGTCTCAATCGTTTACTAGATTTCCAAAAAGGAAGGGAAATCAGTTTGACAAACAGCCTAAGATCCTAGGTTCTATAATCATTAGACGCTTAAAGTAAGCCCAGGACGGCAAACCAGACCGTTTTCATACCTAATCATGGGTGCATCGACCAGGTATTCACTTTCTGAAAGGTTCTGGCACACCAAGGCCCGACATTATCTGTACTTATTAACGTAAGGTGTTTGACCACATTTGCTTTCATAACAGTGGCTGCATTATGAAGAACGAGAACGTTAGTAACACAAGTGATGTGTAGTGTTTAAGGTAAAAGAGATAAGTCAGTTGATGGTGTTGTAAGCCTTCATGAACTCAGGTGGCTGGGACAGTTTACACATGCCTAGTTACTGTCTACCTCGTCGCGCAGTATTAGCTAAAGATCAGATTGAAAAAAGGTTGTGGAGTGTATAAATGAAATACGAGATATAGCTCAGAATCGATCACACTGGCTTAGATGCATCCACACATTACTTTAATCGTAATTGTCATACAAAGTTTCGGTAGTGTTTTATCACTTCCTTTGGTTTTTTAACGACTTTTTACTGCTTTTCACCACCTTTTTCCTTATTTCTTCTCGTTTTATCTCGACCCCATCTACCTTCATGTGCTTATATAGGGTGTGGCAAGCTAAATTATTGCTCAGGAATGCCAAATTCCATGTTTATCCCGACAGACTGAATCGTTTTAGAACTGAACCATGCAGTTAAGCGTAATTAGCATGGTTTCGGTCTCCAGTATGTAAGGAATGAATTTTTGAATACCTTTTGGTAATTTGGCTCAAAAGTAATCAATATGTTGTATATATATTCACTCAGTATTTAAACAATTTCGAAAGTCTTATTGGCTTATTATTTGTTTTGAAGTTGGTATTCATCATAGACTGACATCAGTTGGAGGAACCACTGAGGAACTAGGAGCCCTGGGTATGGGACTCCTCAGCGACATGCACCTATCACCTCTCCAGCTATTGAGTCCAAGACCCTGGGGTTCCATGACGAACATGTTTCCAGTGGACCAGTGAATTTGGACCCAATGGTCCATATCTTCCTAATTCTGCCAGTTCCCGATATAGCGCCATCTTCATCCAACACCATCATTGAGTATCTGTCCTCATGTCCAACTTGGTTCTTCCCACCTGTCACTACTTTCATTAGAATTTCGGGAGGTCGAAGCGCTGGACAGTAATTGGATTTGGAGGTTTTTGTGGGGATTTGATTGATTTCAGGTTGTTATTTATACCTAGTGCATCACATTCTTCATATCGTCGCTATTCTTCTTTATTCCCTTCCACTGATTTCTGCATGTGTGACAGTTTAACCTGTTTATGACTTATTTTAGGGGATTGAAATCCTTAATGTAGACAAAATAGTTGAAATAATCTTATCTGAATGTTTCTTATGATTGTTTTCATCACCGCCTTATGTTTAAATTTGTATAAATGCCTGCTGCGGTGTTTTCTCCTTATGATGTATGCTAACCATATAACAAAACAAACCTTTCATACACTCTTTCTTCCAGTTGAAGGTTTGACTCTTTTCAGTTATGAAATTATTGCCATCTGTACTGCTCATGACGTCTTTCTTCTTGTGGAACTGTGATCCATTCCTCTAGGCATTTGGATTTCTACCTACAGGCCATAGGTTCAAGCTCGGCCCTACCTACCAAGGTCAGCGTAACCAGTTAGTATCATTAGCTCCCACACTACTCACTGCCCAGTGTAAAACGTGCTCAAGACCTTCGATTTTCTTATTGTTTGACAACGATTGATGGATTCTCGTCAACTGCTGTACAACCTACATAATATAATATGTAATAAAGAGTCATGTTATGCAACGTACCTTGATAAGTTGACAAGAGTGTTTCTATTGTTATAGAAGGTGACCGTTTTAATCACCAGTATATGTTCCAAGTTGTATATATATCTATCTTGGTCTTTTCTCCTCTATAGTATGCTCATCAAAGTAAAAACGCTAACTGGTAAAGAAATCGAAATCGACATTGAACAGACTGACAAAGTTGATAGGATCAAAGAAAGAATTGAAGAAAAAGAAGGCATACCACCACAACAACAACGATTGATTTTCTCTGGTAAACAAATGAATGATGATAAACTTATTCAAGAGTATAAAATCCAAGGTGGTTCAGTCATTCATTTGGTACTTTCATTACGTGGAGGTGTATACTAACCCTTCAAACCTCCCTGCCTACCCTTTGTATCTCATTTCCATGGAAAAGTTGAAAAAATGTGTGTGTTTATGTTTATTTATATCATAGGGGAAAAGAGGGTGTTAAAATCCTCAAGTCAATCTCATCTCATTTTTATGATTATTATTATTTCTCTCATTTCCTACTGTCTGCGTCAATTTCTTCTTTTCTTTCCTGTATTCTCAGATGTTCCATTCTTCACCTGTGTATCTTTGTAAAGATTTCTTCAGGCATCTTACTTAGGTTCATTATCTTTTTAAAGTGTTTAAATGAACAACATCACTGTTTCTGCTTCCGTGTCCCCCTCCCCCACCCCTCCTGATGTATGATGATTCATAATTGAGAAAACAAGAAAAGATATGAGTTTATGCAGTTCTGTCTATAAATAGATATATTTCCAATCTGCTTGGGTGAATGTAATTTCATTTGATCATAATCTCCCTAATTGTTAGGGTGACTTTAAAGACTACCCTAACAACAACTGAAATAACCAACCAAACTATTCTATTTTATAAAAATCTACCTTTCCAACTGAGATAAAGAAATCTAATTGGTTATTTTGATCGTTGCTAGGGTGACCTTTAAAATTGCCCAATTGTTGGTGTAGCATAAATTGGTGATTACATCTACTAGTTTAAGTGCATTAGTTAAAATTTATATTATTATTATTATTATTATTATTATTATTATTATTATTATTATTATTATTATTAGTCCCTTGGGTTCCTAGTGGAACATAGGGCTTCAGTAGCACGTCTCCAGTGAATTCTGTTTTCTGAGATCTTTTGAACCTGGTTCCACGACAGCCCACAAGCTCTCATTTCCTCCTCGCACGACCTCCTCCATGTCACCCTCGGACGTCCAACTCGTCGCTTCCCATGGGGATTCCACTCGAGGGCCTGACGCTTGATGTCCTCAGTCGGCCTTCTCAGTGTATGCTCAATCCATCTCCACTTCTTCCTGCATATTTGTTGGGTGATAGGTTCTTGGTTGGTTCGTTCCCAGAGCTCCTTGTTGCTTATTTTTTCTGGCCATCTGATCTTCAGCAGCGAGCGTAAGCAGTTGTTGATGAATGTCTGTAGTTTATTGGAAATCCCTTTGGTGACGCGCCAAGTCTCTGAGCCATACTGAAGCACTGACTTGACGTTGGTGTTGAAAATCCGTATCTTGTTCCGCATGCTGAGTGCAGAAGATCTCCACACCGGTTTCAGGCTAATGAACGCCTGTCTTGCTTTTCCGATTCTGACTTTGACGTCCTCGTCTGTCCCGCCTGTAGTTGAAACAGTGCTTCCTAGATAGGTGAAGGAGGTTACTTCCTTTAAGTTTCTCCCGTTGACGGTGATTGGAGTTTGCTTTTGTTGTTGATGGTGGTGGTGCGGTATCTTCATCACCTCTGTCTTCTCTATATTCACCTGAAGTCCCGTCTTCGCTGCCTCTTCTATCAACTTGTTAGTTTTTAAATTTTGAGGGGTTGTGGAGATTTGGAATTATTTCAAGTTGTTATTCATCGAAGACTGACATCAGTGCTCCCAGGTTTCCTTTGTTCCTCCAACTGATGTCAGTCTTCGATGAATAACAACTTGTTAGTTTTTGCCTGCAGATCTTCAAGTTTATGTGACATCAGGCACAAGTCATCATTGGCGAAATCCAAGTCTTGTAGGTTCTTTTCCGCAGTTCAGTGTATCCCCCTCTTCTCACAGCTCCTCACTGTTTGTTGCATGATCCAGTCGACCACAATGAGGAATATCATGGGGGATAGTAGGCAACCTTGTTTCACTCCTGTCTTCACTTCAAAAGCATCACTGAGCTAGTTAAAATTTATAGCTGAATTCAATTGGTTTTTAAAGCTTTAGCCTACGTTCATAAGTGTTTCAATGCAATCATTGCAAATTCTCCTATTTTTTCACAAGGAGTGATGTAACCGAAATATGGGCTTTAATAGGAATTGAACTAGCAGCCTAGTGCCTATGTGACGCACCTGCTGACTGGGTTTCCATTTCACCTCAAGAAGGAAGATTTTTCCATTGCTGTCTTATGTGTGAGCGATAGGTAACCACCTGTTCATCATCATTACACTATCTGTTAAAATCTGGTTGAACTAGAAACGTGAAGTGGTTGATTAGCTGTTGGTGCGATTTTCTGAAATAGTAATAGTTTGATAGACTAGTGACTAAAGGCGGAACGGAAATGGAATTAGTAGCAAGATTGAAATCAGCGTTCTGTAGATTAAGCACAGTCTGCCAAACCACACCAACAATCCTAATTTTAATATAAGTGTAAAACTTGGGCACTGTGGTAGAATGTAATTCCATATTAGATTTGTTTATTTGATATATAGCGCACAATGATACAGTATTATTTACTTGATTTCGAAAGAAGTGTGGTTACATTGATATGATTATGAGCAATGATAATTTATGCTCGAAACGTAATCAAGTAAATAATACTGTATCACTGTGCGCTATATATCAAATAAACAAATCTAATATGGAATCCTAATTTTGTTCAAACATAGGAGATAAATAGAGAGGAGTAAAACAAGCAGTACTGTAATGCTTTAAATCCGAGAGGTATGTCAAATTTTTCTAGGCCCGGCGAATAGAAAGTAGTCGCTGTATGATTCGAGACACTATTTGAAAAACACCTTCAAAAGTTAAACAGTGAACTCACCAAGATATCGAACCGGTACGACTGAAAGCCCTTCTAAGCTACTGAACTACATGCTTGTAAATAAGATCAAAAGTGTTCACATTAAGTGAAGTCATACCCAACTACTTAAGTCAAGCAAGAAGCTCAACACAGTTGTGCAAACTTCACTTCAAAGTTTTTTTCAAGTGAAGAAACCCAATAGTTAATTATTCGGAGACACTTTAGGGGGGTTTGAACAACCGATGTCAACTAATCAAAATCCATATCTGTCCAAATTAATCAATCAATCTTGGGGTGAGTAGATAAGCCTTACTTTATTCTAAAGTAATTTTGAGGTTAGGATTCGAACGCAGATTGACTGTTAACTAATCTCAGAACATAAGTCCCCGCCCCCTTTGATATGACTATGGAAACTGTGCGGTAAAATCACTACAGATTCCACTGCTAACCACCAAGTAAACTACAATATAATGAATATACGGGCATAGGAGCCTATCTGCAAACAGAGGTCAGTCAATTCAACTCAGTAATGACAGATTAGAAGTATCAATAAACCGTAACCGTTACCCGTTGTAAACGAGGTGGCCCTCGTGCCCCGATGACCTGGTGTATAACTCTATGGCGTTTGCTGCGGTGTGCACTAGGTTCGAGTTCAAGTGGGAACATCTCTCACCGGGGAGTGAATACATACGGTTGACGAATCTCAAATGGGACGAAGCGCCCATCCTGGATTCTGCTGCTAGCTAAAATAAGGTCACTGCAAAGACTATGAGTGGATGGTTTTACTCTCCGGAGTGTCTGAATTCTTACGAAACTACGATGGATTTCACTCAGTCATTTATTATTATTATTTGTCCCTTGGGTCCGTGGTGGATCATAAGGCTTCAGTAGCACGTCTCCATTGCACTCTGTTCTCTGCAGTCTCTTGAACCTGGCTCCGCGACTGCCCATGAGCTTTAATTTCCTCCTCATATGATCTCCATGTCACCCTCGGACGCCCAACTCGTCATTTCCCCTTTGGCTTCGACCCGATGCCCAGGCCTGGCGCGTAATATCCCCGAATGGTCCTCTCAATGTATGCCCAATCCATCTCCACTTTCCTCTTCTGCATATTTGTTGGGCGATGGTTCTTTCATTCAGTCATTAAGTGTGACTCAGTCACTGGTTTCGAAACTGACAGGATGTTAATAAACCACTTTAGTTTTAAAAGTGCATCTTTGATGTCTTAATTACCCAGCAGTAGGAGTTACCTATTGTAGAACAGAAACAATATGGAATCAGTTCCCATATCAGATGCAAACAGTAGTATTTTTAAAACAGTTTGAAACTCCAATGACTTTTGAATGCAAAGTGGTCTTGCGAATTATGTCTGCCTAAGTAATCAATCCGCCGTGCAATCATGCTACTGTCCACCCCAAACAAAATATTGGACCGCATCATCCTGGAGAGACCAAAAGATGCACTGGATTCAAAATTACGACCGGAACAGGCTGGATTCAGGAAGTACAAATCATGTGCGGAATTGCAACGCTACTCATACAGAACAGAGCACAGAATGGCAGTCAAGTCTCTACCTCAACTTCATCGATTTTGAAAAGGCCTTTGACAGCGTCGACCGACAAATAATTTGGAAGGCGCTGCTTCAACACTACGGTTTTAGTGCCACGAACCTTTATCAACCTCATTCAACAACTATATGAAGACGCCACATGCCTAGTGATTCACAATGGAAAGCTCAGTGACGACTTTGGAGTGAAGATAGGAAGGAGCAAGACAAGGTTGCCGCCTACTATCACCGATCATCTTCCTCATTGTGGTCGACTGGATCATGCAGGAAACCATGAGGTTCTGTGAGAAGATAGGCATATGCTGTTTGACCGATGAAAAGACCCTAGAAGATTTGGATTTAGCTGCCGATGGTGATTTATGTTTAATGTCTTGTCGCACAAACTCGAAGATCTACAGGTGAAAACCAACAAGTTGACAGAAGAGGCAGGGTAGGGTGGGGCAGCGAAGACGAAACTTCATTCAGGTGGATGTAGAGAAGACAGGTGATGAAGATACCCAACCACCAACAACAACAAGCACCAATCACTTCTGTCAGTTCACAATATAGCACATGATGTCCCCAATCGGTCTTCTCACTCTATGTCTAATCTAATCCAATCCATCTCCATTCTCTTCTTCTGCATATTTGTTGGACGACGGCTTCTTGTTTCGTTGCCAGCCAGCCAGCCAGAGTTCCTTCTAACTTATTCTTGTTTTCCTGGCCATCCATCCATCTGATCTGATCCTCAGTATCCAGCCAGCCTACATACCAGCTATTGATGAATGTCTGTAGTTTGTTGGAAATGCTTTGCGTAACCTGCCAAGTTTCTGAACCATCACATAGAAGCACTGATTTACTTGACCGAATTAGTGTTTACAATCCGGATGTTGTTAACGCTTTATGCTGAGTGCAGTGCAGTGCGGTGCAGTAGATCTCCACACTGATCATCTCAGATTAGTGCAGGAAGGCCTGTGTTGCTGTCTTTCCGATCCTGGCTGGCTTTGACATCATCATCTGTGCCGCCACCACCTATATTTGAAACGATGCTGTCTGGTTAGGTAGGTAGGTGGAAGAGACTACTTCCTTTAGGTTTCTCCCGTTCATGGTGATTAGTGCTTGTTGCTGTTGGTGGTGGTGTTAGTTGGATATCATCGTCACCTCTGCCTTCTCTACGTCCCCTAGAAGGAAGTTTCGTCTTCGCTGCCCCACCCTACCCTGCCTCTTCTGTCAACTTGTTGGTTTTCACCTGTAGATCTTCGAGTTTGTGCGACAAGACATTAAACATAAATCACCATCGGCAGCTAAATCCAAATCTTCTAGGGTCTTTTCATCGGTCAAACAGCATATGCCTATCTTCTCACAGAACCTCATGGTTTCCTGCATGATCCAGTCGACCACAATGAGGAAGATGATCGGTGATAGTAGGCGGCAACCTTGTCTTGCTCCTTCCTATCTTCACTCCAAAGTCGTCACTGAGCTTTCCATTGTGAATCACTAGGCATGTGGCGTCTTCATATAGTTGTTGAATGAGGTTGATAAAGGTTCGTGGCACTAAAACCGTAGTGTTGAAGCAGCGCCTTCCAAATTACTTGTCAGTCCACGCTGTCGAAAGGGCACGAACTGAATGTCTGAAGGATATTAGTGCACCCAGTGTTTTGCTCATTGTTTCATATGCTTAGTGGATGATTGGCAAAGCATTTAGAACTTGTCTGTTCGAAAATTATTTTTTGCAGTTTAAAAGTTACCTTCAGATTCCACAAAGCAAAATGAGTGAAATAAAATGCGCCTCCACCTTTAAGTTAATATAAGTTTGATTTAGAATATACTCTATACAAGAAGTGTATGTATGTGGGTGGTTTGTGAGTAATTTGTTTCTGTGGAAGCAGTTTTCATTATTATTTTATGTCGTTTGGAAAATCACTTGAAAAATGAATACCGAACAACTGTTCGATTCTCTTTTGTGACTTTTATTCAGTGTACACTATACCGCCTATCCAACATGGAGCACAGAATCCACAGGTGTCATGGTGACCAGACTGCCATTCACTTCCGTGGTTAGCATCAAATTCTTCTCGGCTATGATATAGCATGGCCGTCATATAGTATCGCTGGTAGATACGCGTCCTCCTTATCAACATGACTGACCCTAGAAGTCATAATTTCTTATCAGAAGCTTAAGAAATCCATCTTTAATCGATACCTAGTAACCCTGAGCTACAGCCTATATACATCTGTGAACGATAACTTCTGAAATGTCTCAGAGTAGGATAAATGCGCTGTTTAGTGATTTTATATGGTTAATCTGAGATGAAAACAGTTACGGAATACTGTCCGTATATTTATTCTGGTGAGAAGATGAATACCTCTAGGTGTGAAGTTGTGGTTTAATGGTTTAGCGGGTTGGCTTTCAACCAATGGGTCACTAGTTCGAGCATCATTCCACCTTAAGGGGTTCAGGCAGCCGGGCTACTGTCATTAGCTCTCACCCATTAGGTGTGGCTTATTGCATGCTGTACGAATGTATATAAAGTTGCCGAGTGGATTTTGATTCCATTCAACTATATGAATATAATTCTGATCAAGTAAACAATCATCGGAGATTTTACAGTAAAATTCAGGTAACTCCACATGGAATTACTTAAAGATGCTACTCATTTCTACTCAACTTCCTTTAGCCAGAAACGACTAAGTTATTAGAATGATTGTCATTTTCTATTCATGGTGAACTTGTTCAGATGAACTGACTATTTTGTGTGGGGAAAAACTGAAACTCTAAGTTTCTCGGAATAACAACTCATCAAAAGCATATTCTTAAGTAATCACTGAGTGACGATTTCATTTATCCCTCCTAAGCATTAGAACAGAACAGATATCTGTTCACGATTCTTCACACATCTTCAGTTACTGACGTATGATCTGATCATCTTCCATTATTTTGGAATGAAGTCACATTTTAGATTTCCTATCTCTGTGTCTGTCTGCCTGTCTCTGTCTGTGAACAGACTAATGAGGCAACCAGTATGGCTATCAGTTTACAAAATTATTTTCTGACCAATGACAATTATTTTTATATTCAGATGGAAGAACTTGAATTTTGCTTGTGAATGTTGGAAATTATCAGTACTATTCTTATAGAAGTTAAGACATCCTGAAAACCTACTGAAGCAATTCATTCATAATTTCTCATTGTAAATCATTAAAACTGAATGCAAAATAAAGATAACCATTTTATTGAATGTCTTCATTTCTTATTATTTTGTTTTCGCTGATGACTAACATTGATATGTGAGGTACTAATCAGTGAATTATTGTCTGCAACTGTTGGGAGGTCCCAGGCTTGCATAAAATATCTTTAATTAATCTGAACACTTTTAAATTGTCATTTTCGCGTGTTTTTTACACCATCGCTAATAGTTTATTCCACTCCCTCCCCACCACCATTTTCAAGGTAACTTGCTGATTGGCTAACACCTCAAATTCTAAGCAAGGTCATATGTCATGCCTATATACACACGTGTTTTGAGTTATTTGACGAATCGCCTCGGAGGCAGTAAACTCTCCCATTTATACCAGTTTTCTTCTGTATTTTCTTCCAGGGTTTGGATTCGGTGGCATCTAGGGTACGAGTTAGCTGTTAGATAAGCGTGTGCACCATATTCATTTAATAGCATAACAGCAAATATATAGATTATTAGGCAAAAGAATAATCTACAGATGAGTAGTTTTCCACCAACCGAACTTTCACACTGGAAGTTTTATTTCCAGAATTAACCATAAATGTTGACCGACCTTACTAAAAAACCTCATATGCCCACATAATATAATAAGTTGACGGAATATACTACTAAGTGGTGTAAGTAAGTAGATGAATAGTAATCATATTAGATCTCTTCAGTTAGTGGAAACTATTTAAGCATTCTTTGAATTTGGATGATATCTGATGGGGTCAAAAAGTGGAGTCCAAAAAATTCACTTTGTTCTAACTGAAACTTGTAACAACCAACTGTTGCTAGGTTTTCATTTAGTCTATGGGTACCTGGTTGCAGGGGGGTGGCACACATGAGAGTATGTATCAGTGTGTCGATTTGCCTTCTTACTCAACAAACACAAGAATATGGAAGGGAAAAGAAAGAAAAACGAAAATTTTGAGCTAGCAATTCAGCAAGCACCAATAATGTACCTACATTCATTACTAAAAACAATCGAGAAGTGGTAATCAATCACAATGAGAAGATAATTTAGTTTGGTAATCGAAACTAGAAAGTGGATGAATACAGTTTAAAAGGCGTTACAGACTAAATAGGCAAATGCATATACATTGATAGTATCTTCAGAGAGACTTGAACCCAACGCCCACACGTTCAGATGCTATAATGTTGTGCAGTGTGTTACTAATTCACAAGAATGACCTCCTGTATAGCAGATATTCGTTATTCTTTAGACTTTAGAACTTCTATTGGATTGCACTGGACGAACTAACTTCTAATTGAGTCTTGTTCATTTATCTCGATTTCATTTACATCAGTTTTAAGTTGTAGTTAGATTGTAGCAATATAGATATGTATTCCTTTACTGACTGGTAGAAGTGCAATAAAGATTTAGATGGTAAATACTTCTACATTTCAGGCACTTAACTCCCTTGATAAAAAAATCCTCATGATCGAACTTGGTTTTTCAAGTTAGTATTCATCACCAACTGACATCAGTTAGAGGAACATTGGAAATCTGAGAGCACAAGACAACTGTTTCGTCCTAAGAAGTGCGAACCCATGACCTCATCCCACCAGGGTTCGAACCCAGGCCATTCAGGTCCCGCAACCAGCACGCTACCATTGACCCACTGGGTTGGAGTCCAGTGATCCATATTTCCAACTTCTGTCAACTCACGACATAGCACCACCATCACCCAATCTCATCGTTGAGTGTTTTTCCTTACGGCCACCAGGTTTGTCCCGGTGGTCACGACTTCTCAGTGAGACTTCAGGAATCACCTCTCAAAGTTGACCACCAATGAGCACTAGATCAATTGAATTTGGAGGCTTGTGAAGATTTACTGATTTTTCAAGTTGGTATTCATCATGGACTGACATCAGTTAGATGAACATTGGAAAGGTGGGAGCACTGGACAGCTGTTTCTTCGGGAAATAGTGGTTAGACTAACAGTTGTACTGATTAAAAGATGTACCTGTAAGTTCGAGAGATGCAAAGAAGTATGTAAATGTTAGGATAATTAAGGTATACTGTGGAAACGTATGTATCTCTCTTATTTCACTTCTTTACTGTGCTCTGGTTTCATTTGTATCAACCTAGATCTAGGCACTTATGTGCCAACGCCAACATTAGACGAAATGGTACACTAACCAATCATTAGTTAGTGATTGATATCATGGTATTATATTGATCTAGGCGACTAGCAGAGGAATCCAGGACGCACATTTCATTGGGTCGAGCAATTCGGACCTGTGCAGCAACGGGAAATTATAAGTATCATAACAACAACTGATACTCGTCGCACAAGAGGTAACAATCGTGCCCCAATGGCAGGGTGAATAACGGTCTGGTGTTTGGAAGGATAGGTACTGGGTTTGAGCCCCCGTGGGAACAATATCACTCCGCACTGGGGTGTAGGTACGTCTAGCTGACGAGTCTCAAGTAGGACGAAACCTGCATCCTGGGTTCCTCTGCTAATCACCAATATCAATACAACATGGTGAACATCCGGGAGTATCGAGGTATCCGTATAGGAGCCCATCTGCCAACAGGTCGAGCAATTCTGCCATGTATAGTAACGGGAAATTACAAGTACCATTACAGCGATAATATGGTAATTAGTCCTCACTCCTAATTAAACTTAATTGGTCAGGTGCATAGTGTACTTCGTAATCCTAAGCCACTTACCTCATATGCCAGTGTGTGTTTTGAGGCCATCAAAATAGCCACAGATCTAAGATTTCAACGCTTTGGTACACATTATCAGTTTTTTAACTGGAACTACCTAAGTTCTTATCTCGTCAAGAACTCAACCCAGCGTCCTTTGTATGTGCGGCTCGATACCCTATATAGTCAAAATATTCCACTGGTAATACCTTTTAGATCCAGCATAGAGTAGAACGTGACCATGAGTTCCCGTTGATTTATTTAAATCCCCTATTAGACTAATACCTGAAAAAATGAAACCTTGGTTCATAAATTAAACTTCCAAAGACCATGTGATGCACAAAATTGCTACGCAGAAGTCAGGCACATAGTTTTGGAGAGAAGAGGTAAGACAGTTGATGCGGTGTGAATCTTCATCGACTAAGATGGTTGAGACATGTGTTACATATGCCTAGCCACTGTCTGCCTCGTCATACAATGTTGGCCGAAGTAGGTTCAGGCTGAAAAAAGGCTCGAGGCTGCCAGACTAAAACATGGCATCAATGCATGAAGTCTACTGTTCGTCTTAGCCATGTAGGGGGGCGATGCAAACTAGCCGGTTGGGGTCTGTGGGACAAGAGGAACAAGTGACTAGAGACCCTAGGTGATATGGTTCATAACCGATGTTACTAGTGCAGATGCATACACATATTATCCTCAGCTTAACCGCTATAATTACTCTCATCATCTCATTCTTGCTTCCTTTCTTTGTCTACTTTCTGAGCATTTTGACTGACTTTTCTTTCCTTCTTCATCTTCCATTTTTTCCCCTTGTTACTTGATGTGCTGATATGAGGTGTGACAACCTGAACTATTGCGCAGTAATCCGTCGTCCTATGTTGATCTTGATGACAATGATGACTCTGAGGTAAGTTATGGCTTCCTCTGGTTATGAACGTTGACTGAAGTTCATTAATATCCTCTGCAATTGATTCAGTCTCGTGTACCAACTACTTGGTGGTAGTTAACTGTGGAATCTACAACGCGTAAATCATTCTGTTTATTACTTGTTATCTGTCTGCCTGCCTCCCAGGAAGTTATGTTGTTTCCACTAGGACTCAAACCAAAGACCGACAGGAAATTACAAGCAGTGATATTTGGCCTAAATGCGAATGCAATTCAGGTTGCTTTGGTAAAGGATGGAGCTCATAATTAAAGTAAGCATAAGATATTTTCCAGTATTACTCAAGAAAACTTGAAGTTGAATGATCAGTTAAAGTATGTACGGGTCCGTTACGATCACTAAAGCCCCTGTCTAGTACTGAACAAAGGAAACTCAGAAGTTGTTTGTGATATGAATTCTCTAATAGTGTAAACACCATCAATTATTAGGTAAAACACAATGGAGCACTTTCTACTGTATTGTCGTCAACCCGTAGCAAGTGGAGGAAATGTTCCATGAATGGAACAGTGTGTTAACTCGAGTACAGTCGTTTTAAAGCAGATGTCAGCTACTGCATTTAAAAATCTTTTCATTGCCTATAGGAACAAGATCAACATAACCAATATACTAGGGTCAGCATAAACTGGTGGTGAAAAAAACTGATGAAAAACACCACACAGTATTTTAACGCAGAAACACAATTGGCATATGAAATTAATCTCAACAAATACAGCTAAGTAGCTAACAAGTTGCCAGTTTGATGATATGCTTTGCTATCTGTGACTAGACCGTCTGTTATGATTTTTATTTATGATACTTTGTATGACTTATATTCCGTACATGTGACTAAAAGTATACGTTACTTCGTCAGTAGCCAGTTGGTTGACTAGACGCTTCTCTTTTATAGGCAACTGAATGATTGTTACTGTCTCATTACGATGGAATGATTAGTCCAACCCGTCTTTGACTAGTTATTTACTTGACTACTTCAGTCCCATTATTCACCAAACAGTAATTACTTTATTTATTCGCACGAACAATTTGAACTACAGCCCTACAATCTCTTAACCATAGACTTTTCAACCAATAATGAGATTCTTAATGAGAAAAAAGTTACCAATCTTTGTGAAGGGTTCATTCTAACTTTCTATCCATTAGATGGTTCCGACAGCTAGAGGATCTTTCAAACCCTAACACTAGTCGATTACTGAATTAATTCAGTTTGCTACAAGGTAGAGTGATACAGTTATCGAGTATTACTTAGCATTCAGTTTATCTTCTCAGGAAATTCAATTGATAAGGTGACCACTTTGAAATCGGCTAAATTCCATCAAATGTACTATAGACTAAAATAAGTAGTTAGAAAACCATCTGTGTCTGTCTATAGACTTCATCAGGAAGATGAAAGTCAGATGAGTTTGCCTGCATGCAGCATAGAAGATATCAGGTTGAATTTAACGAAAATGATGTCAGGTGCCTGGGATCCCTCTGGTATGGCTAGCAGAATTTTTACAGCAACGTCAGTGGACTTGAACCACGACTTACTGTAATCAGATTTAATATGAATCACCTCCAAACTTCTCATCCGCACAAGTGATCCATTAACGACCTCCTATATAGTAATTATTTGATCAGCATACTTATTATTATTATTATTATTATTATTATTATTATTATTATTATTATTTGTCCCTTGGGTTCCTAATGGAACATAGGGATTCAATAGCACATCTCCAATGCGCTCTCTTCTCTGAAATCTTTTGAACCTGCCTCCACGACAGCCCACATGCTCTCATTTCCTCCTCACACGATCTCCTCCATGTCACCCTCAGCTGGGACGCCCAACTCGTCACTTCCCATCGGAGTTCCACTCGAGGCGCTGGCCTGACGCGTGATGTCCCCAGTCGGCCTTCTCAGTGTATGCCCATTCCAACCCATCTCCACTTCCTTCCAGTGCATATTTGTTGAGTGATAGGTTCTTGCTTCGTTGGTTCGTCCGTTTCCAGAGTCCCTTGTTGCTTATTCTTGTTTTTCTGTCCATGTGATCTTCAGTAACGAGCCGGCGTAGGCGGCAGTTGTTGATGAATGTCTGTAGTTTGTTGGAAGTGGTTTTCGTGATGCACCAAGTTTCTGAACCACCACATAGAAGCACTGATTTGACGTTGGTGTTTAGAATCCGGATGTTGTTCACGCTTTGTGCTGAGTGCAGAAGATCTCCATATGGGTTTCGTGTTAATGAACGTCTGTCTTGCTGTCTTTCCTATGCTGGTTGTCTTTGACGTTCTCACGAGTGCCTATACCACCTGTAGTTGAAAACGTGCTTCCTAGATAGGTGAAGGAGGCTACTTCCTTTAGGTTTCTCCCATTGATGGTGATTGGAGTTTGTTGTTGTTGTTGGTGGTGGTGGTGTTGGTGTTGTTGGTTGGGTATCTTCATCACCTCTGTCTTCTCTATATTTGCTTGAAGTCCCGTTTTCTCTGCCCTGCCTTGCCCTTCCTCTTCTGTCAACTTGTTAGTTTTCGCCTGTGGATATTCGAGTTTGTACGACATTGGACACAAGTCATCACTGGCGAAATCCGAATCTTCTAGCTTCTTTTCCGCGGCCAGGTCGCTTGGTTAACTAGTTCACTGGTTACTAGCCGGTCCTAAGCCCGGGTAAAAAGGGATGGTTGGGCATACTGCTACCAACCCTACCCCGTAAAACAAATCTAACCGCTAAAAATGCTTCAAAGCACAAACAAAATATAAAAAATAAAAACAAGATTATTCCTCACTGGAATCGGAGGAGTGAAATGACGCCGATTGGTGAAAACCTTCGGGAAGTCAATCGGCCAATGTACCTTCTTTCCCTCGATGAAAGAGAAAGTAAACAAGGGGACACGGAATGTCCGCACTACGTTTAAACCTAGCAAGGCAGCCCAGATTGCAAACGAGTGAAGGAGGTATCAGCATACTTATAAGGATACAAAATTAATGTTCATTTTTAGTAAGCAAATATTATTGGAGGCTTAGAGGCGATGCAGAAATGAATGATTTTTAGTAAATAAAATTTTAGATTACAAATAAATATCCCTTTAATTCATTTAAAAATAAATGTATTTGCTTGCTCTAGTTAGTCAGTTGTCAGGAAGCTTTGATCGAACTGGATTTTGAGCTTGTCGACACTCATCAGTACAGTTAATGCACTACCATGAAGATAGTTAGCCTAAGAAGAATTCCCTGATGCAGCTGTTTAGCTCTTAGTGTTCAGCACTGATCGAAGGCTGTCGATCTAGTTCTACAATGTGTCTATTGAGCGAAATAACATGACATTGAATCTCACTCTGTTTGGGCTCTATTTGTTTGAATTTAATCGGTAGGAATCCATTCTTGACCTAGAAAGTTGGTAACCTACTGGTCAGTAATCCGTCCGCATTTGAGTATAACAGAGGACATGCATCAATGTTGTTTATTTCTGTTGGATGGATACTATAAGACTGAAGATTATCATCCGTAGAAAAATATAAGCTAAATAATTTTTCATTCAAAATCGGAACCACCTTTTTGACTGGAGGAAGATCAAGTATTTGCCTCTTGTCTGATAAAAACATTCCAGCTCAAATTTTCTTTTAAGATCCGGTTTTTCACATCTGCATTACTTCAGAGTTATAATGATGCCGCATGTCCGCCATTGTACCTGTTGAGAATATCCTCTATGTATCAAGTTCACAGAATCAGTGTTAAATGCCTTTCAGTTTTTGTATTTCATTTAAACCTTCGGTTGGTGTTTCAATGAAGCCATTTTCAAGTTAATCATTCAAAGAAATAAACCACGATTTCATTGGTATGACAGTCATTATCAAGCACTCTTTATAAATATATACCCTGTATATTACTTCATTCCAGGTGGAGTGTTGTCAAATTATTTTCTGAAAGAAACATTTGATGATTTCTCGTAAAAATGACAACTTATTGGAAGCTCCAGGAAACTTCAAATGTTTCATATTTTTACCAATATTTTAAACTACTCATAAGTAGCTAAACTGTTATTCAGATAATGTCAGTGTCAGGTATGCAGTTATGTCTGACGTCTGTCGAATAAGCGTGAACTCGCAGCCATTTAAAATATGCTTTAAAATGCTCTAACAGGTTGGTCAGGCTAGCGGAATCACATAATAACAGTGCTGAAATCAAATGACATCGACAGAGGCTTTTTGAGATAAACGAACTCAGAAACACACAAAGTAACTTCAGTTAAGAAGTTATGAATTGAGACAAACTGCATATATTGAACAATTAAATTCCACCGCGTTGACTAATTGCCAATGTCAATCTTTAGCCCCGTGACTCATGAAACTATGCCCACACACACTGCTAACTGATTTTCAAGTTGAGATGAAAGATCTATCCACTGCTTCTTGATTTTTCGGTTAATCTCTGCCTGTAATCGATTTCTAATGAAAACTGCTTCCAGATTTATAATTTTTTTTAGCTAAAACTACTGACAGGGGAAGACACCAGGCAAAAAGGTTTAAGTCAGTGGATATTAACATCATATATAAGTTACAAAAGCCGTACATACAGCTGAAAGAAGGCAGGGACAACGTTTTTCAACAAAGAAACATTAAGGGAAAGCTGAATGTGGTTGCAAAATAATCTGTGTTAAAGTAAAAAATTCAAACTGTTGATCTCCTTGTTACTGACCGCCTGTTTCATTGACTAGATTATCAATCCCATGACCGCAAGACTTCCATGTTATTCAACGTGAAGGTTTGTGCAGAATTCCATTGGTTTCAAGTTAGTATTCATCAGCTGGAGAGCCATTGGAAGCCTGGAGAGTACTCCACAGCTGCTTCTTCCTAGTATGGGATTCCTTAGCAGTATGCACCCACTACCCGTCTTGGAATTGAACCCGGGACCTTAAGGTTTCAAGACGAACGTGTTGACCATCCGCTTCCCTTTCGATTAGTTGACCGTAGGCCTCACGACCTCTCATCATAACTTCGGGATATCCATCTGGAAACATGACACTAATGAGCACTATACAGTAATATATTCTGAGGTTAATGAGGATTTTACCTGTATCAAGGTTGTATTGATTACGGACTGACATCAGTTAGAGAACCATTAAAAATCTGAGAGCACTGAACAGCAAATATTGACATTATTAAGCACAATAGTTAACTATTTTTAAATGCGATTGTGCAGCTGCAGAGGTTGATATCGCCGAAAACCTATTTGTTCTTTTATTGTCATATTCGCTTTCATATTCTTGTCAACAAGTGTTGCATTCAAGAAGTAGAGAAAAGAACCCAGTTACTGCTTTTCTATGATCAGAAAAGTACCCGACACTCTCTAGAAAAAAGCATTAAAAAGAACATATGAGTATACTCAGTGCAGTTCGATATTTGAACCCTTTTTGTCAATAAAAAAATATTAATTTATCTACTCAGTCAGTCGAATATTAAACTTCTAGTACTTTTGTTTTCTTTTATCTTTTCATAGTCTTCCCAATCTATTTAGCCAAGTATTTTGACGATTGATTTAAATAACCAAATACGCTTCGTATTGTGGAATGGAATTCCTGTGGATAAACTCAAGTTGCATATGATTTTTTCAGTTTTTTCTTAACATTATTTTTTTTTCGTTTCTTACACACTTTTAAAGTGACTGAACATACGGGCCGTCACTAACAATCAAACTAGTATTTGAGAAATATATATGATGCTCAACCATAGCTTCATTCACCCTTTCTGACCTTGAACACACAGAATAAATCAAGATTATTGGTGCTTTTTAAATTGTCTGTTTGTCTATCGATCGTCTCAAAATGCACAAGTTTCTGCTATCACCTACTGTTCTATCTTCTCATTGTATAAAGCAAAATTTGATTGTGCGGTTTACAGTGTAAAATATTCAAAATATTTCCACTACTCGAAGTATTAAGGTCAATTTCAATTTCAATATTGATGTTTATTGATTAATCAACTCAATAATAATAGTTTAAATTCTCAGGAGACTGTGCTATGCTTAAATCATACGATAAGTGGTGTAAATATCTATCTGTGATTATCAGTATTACTATTATCGTTTCATAACAATATTCTCCTTTAACGCAATGTGATGGATAATATGACTACCTGGACTGGTAAACATGCGGAGTATTATTTACGCTGTATGAAATTGAATCTGCTCATCACAACATATCCGATAATTCTCTGTGTCTATTTAATAACTCAGTTAATCATTTTGACTTCATCATCCAGTGAAACAACAAATTTGAAATGGTTGGTTTATTCAAATCAAATTGTTGATACATTTTCTGTGAAAGGTAAGATGTTGAAAAATACTAGGATATACGTTATATATATATATATATATATATATATATATATATATATATATATATATATATATATATCTTACGAAGTTTTATGTTGCGCGGGAATTGTATTCATTGTTCAACAGCTATTGAAACATTTAGTACGAAAATATAAGGGGTATCATTTAAGATTCGAAGTACAGACTGTGGTAGCTCCTGGCTCATTGGTCTAGAGAGTTGACTTTCATTCGATAGGTTGTGGGTTCGAACGCCGTTTCACCTACTGAACTCTGGGCAGACAGGTGGTACTAATATTAGATGTGAATGACTGCCAACTGCATAGACATGTGCAAGGCTGCTAACTCATACGAAAATAAAACATCTACTTAGATGATTAGTATTCTTTTTTCTGAAGGAAGCATACAACATAAAAGTTAATCTTCAACTCAATAAATCATATTCGAAATTGACTTGTCAGTGATAAAGCACAAATGACTTGCGAGGAGAGGTAAATTGATAACTGAATTTTTCAATTTAAGGGTTTGTGGGGATTTAGTGATTTTTCAAGTTGGTATTCATCATCGATTGACATCAGTTGGAGGGACATTGAAAAGGTGGGAGCACTGGACACCTGTTTCGTCTTAATCTGGGACTCCTAAGCAGTTTGCATCCATGACCCCATCCTGCCACGGCTCGAACCCAGCACCTTTAGGTTCCGTGGCCAAGACGTTACCGTTGAGCCACCGGGTCAAAATACCGTGCTCCATATTTCCTACTTCTGTCAGTTCACGACATAGCGCCACCATGACCCAATCTCATCGTTGAGTATTTGCCCTCACATCCAAAAACGTTTACCCCAGCGGTCATGACTTCTCATTTAAACTCCAATCGACATCAGTTCATGATGAATCGCAACTTGAAACTGAATCTTTGTCTATCGAACTAACACCAAATACATTTACCTGGTCCATATATCTGAAAAATTCTTCTGCCGATATCACAATCGAGTCGGAGAAAAGTGGAAAAACAAACACCTATCTAAGGGTTGTGAAGTTATCTTGATATGATCATGGAAAATGAATGGTGTCCAACACCTTATCCAGTAAATAATACCGTTTCATTGTATGATCTCTTTAACAGACAAATTATACTGAAATTACAATCTACTTCAGTGCTGAAATTGTACTTTTATACCTTGAACAAGTCCCTGGCTAAAAGGTACCGTTCCCAGCCAAAAAAGATACCATGCAGTAATTCGGTTAGCAAATGTTTACTGGTTAACTAGTTCACTAGTTACTAGCCAGTCCTAAACTCTGATAAAGAGGAAAGGTTTGGCATAGGCATATCAACCCTACCCCATAAAACAAGTCCAGTCGCTAAAGAAACTTCAAAGCACAAACAAAATATAAAAAATAAAATTAAACTTATTTCTTGCTGCAAATGATGAGGCAAATGACGCCGACTGGTCAAAGCCTTCGGGAAGCCAGTTGGCCAATGTACCTTCTTTCCCTCGATGAAAGCGAAAGTAAACATGGGGACACGGAATGTCCACACTACGTTTAAACCTAGCAAGGCAGTCCAGATTGCAGAAGAGATGAGAAGGTATTGTATAGAAGTGCTTGGAATCTGCGAAAACAAATCGAAAGGAGTGGAAGTGGACTCTCCAAACTGTCAGCTGGAGAGGAGCCAATAATCTACTCCGATATTGTCACTCACACGACAACCACGAGGATACTGAGTTTTCGAGTAGATATCGTGATGCTCCTAACAGTATCGAAGGCCCTCACACAGTGGGAACCAATCTCCTCAAAGATAAGGATCATGACAGCAAGGTTCAAATCAAAAGGAAGGAAAGTCACAATTATACAATGCTACGCTATGCATGCACCTACAAATAATGCAGATGAAGAGAAGAAGGAGAAATTCTACAGACAACTGCAATCAGTATAGGACAAGACCCCACCCCAGTTGGTGACATCAAAATTCTAATGGATGATGCGAATGCCAAACTGGGAGCGGACAACACAGGGAGAGAACTAACCATGTATCGAGAAGTACTAGGTAAAGTGAACGAGAATGGAGAACTGTTTGCAGATTTCTGCGCATTCAACGAGTTGGTGATTGGAGGCCGTGTGTATAAACACAAGGATATTCACAAAGCGACATGGATATGGTTTCACCAGATGCACACACTAAAAATCATATCGACTACATCTCAATCTGCAGAAATTGGAGTCGGAGACGCAGCCTACTGGACACAAGATCAGATAAAGAAGGGGAGCAGATGTAGGTTTAGACCTCTCACCATCTAGTGCAAGGAACCTTCCAAATCAAGTTAAAAGCATTGAAAGAAGTTGGTGATGGACCACAGTTCAATTTGAACACTCAGGACAGAAACTGGAGGACGAAACTACAAAGAAACTCTTCACGGCAGTCAGTCATCGAGACAAAATGGGGGATGTCGAGCAGCACCCCTGAAGGAATCTGTGTGGAAGAACACTGTAAGTCTTTGAAAGAGATGTGGAAATAAACCTGCACAACCGTATTAGGAAGGAAGAAGAAAGAAGATAAGGAATGCATCTCGATGGACACATGGAAGCTGATAGAGCAGGGAGAGGAGGATGGTGAAGCAGAAGATGAACCAGTGCAAGGAGGGATGAACAAGGAAAATAGGAACTGAGTACAACGTACAAAACATTACACTGGACGAAGAAGTGAAGAAGAGTGATTGGAGATGCAAAAGACACTTCTACGACACATTGGCAAGTGATGCAGAACAAGCTGCTGGTAGAAGAGACCTGACAACGTATCAAGTAACCAAGATACTGTCTGGGGAAAGATCAACGCAGACGAAATGAATGAAGGATGATGGAGGAAACCTGGTTATCAAAGAGGAGAAACAGGAAACAACGGGTTGATCACTTTAGAAAACTCTTGAATCGGCGGCCAGAAATACCACCTGCAGCCACAGAATTACCAGTGAACACAGGCCCTCTGACAAAAGCCAGAGTCCTGAATGCCATAAAGCTGCTGAAATCCGGTGAAGCAGCAACACCAGATGGAATTCCGCCAGAAGCATTGAAAACAGACGCAGAGAGAACAGCGGACATGCTCACACCACTACTGCAGAAGGTTTGGAATGAAGGGAGGAAACATACCTGTAGGTTGGAAGAAGGATTACCTTGTCAAACTTCCGAAGAAGGATGACTTAGGTCTCTGCAAGAAACGGCGCAGAATTATGCTGCTGTCCACCCCAAGCAAAATATTGGACCGCATCATCCTGGAGAGACTAAAGGATCCGCTGCATTCAAAACCACGACCGGAACATGCTGGATTCAAGAAGTACAAATCAAGTGCGGACCCGATTGCGACACTACTCATCACCATAGAACAGAGCGTGGAAAGGCATTCAGCTTTTTACCTCAATTTCATCTATTTTGAAAAGGCCTTTGACAGCGTCGACCGACAAATAATTTGGAAGGCGCTGCTTCAACACTACGGTTTTAGCGCCACGAATCTTTATCAACCTCATTCAACAACTATATGAAGACGCCACATGCCTAGTGATTCACAATGGAAAGCTCAGTGACGACTTTGAAGTGAAGATAGGAAGGAGCAAGACAAGGTTGCCACTTACTATCACCGATCATCTTCCTCATTGCGGTGGACTGGGTCATGCATTAAATCTTGAGGTTCTGTGAGAAGATAGGCACATGCTGTTTGACCGATGAAAAGACCCTAGAAGATTTGGATTTAGCTGCCGATGGTGATTTATGTCTAATGTCTTGTCGCACAAACTCGAAGATCTACAGGTAAAAAACAACAGGTTGACAGAAGAGGCAGGGTAGGGCGGGGCAGAGAAGATGAAACTTCCTTCAGGTGGACGTAGAGAAGACAGAGGTGGTGATGATACCCAACTAACACCACCATCAACAGCAACAAACACTAGTCACCATGATCGGGAGAAACCTAAAGGAAGTAGTCTCTTCCACCTACCTACCTAACCAGACAGCATCGTTTCAAATATAGGTGGTGGCGGTACAGATGATGATGTCAAAGCCAGCCAGGATCGGAAAGACAGCAACACAGGCCTTCCTGCACTAATCTGAGATGATCAGTGTGGAGATCTACTGCACCGCACTGCACTGCACTCAGCATAAAGCGTTAACAACATCCGGATTGTAAACACTAATTCGGTCAAGTAAATCAGTGCTTCTATGTGATGGTTCAGAAACTTGGCAGGTTACGCAAAGCATTTCCAACAAACTACAGACATTCATCAATAGCTGGTATGTAGGCTGGCTGGATACCGAGGATCAGATCAGATGGATGGATGGCCAGGAAAACAAGAATAAGTAAGAAGGAACTCTAGCTAGCTAGCTAGCTGGCTGGCTGGCTGGCTGGCTGGCTGGCTGGCTGGCTGGCTGGCTGGCTGGCTGGCTGGCTGGCTGGCTGGCTGGCTGGCTGGCTGGCTGGCTGGCTGGCTGGCTGGCTGGCTGGCTGGCTGGCTGGCTGGCTGGCTGGCTGGCTGGCTGGCTGGCTGGCTGGCTGGCTGGCTGGCTGGCAACGAAGCAAGAAGCCATCGTCCAACAAATATGCAGAAGAAAAGAGTGGAGATGGATTGGATTAGATTAGACATAGAGTGAGAAGACCGTTTGGGGACATCACGCTCCAGGCCAGGCCGTCGAGTGGAATTCAAATGGGAAACGACGAGTTGGGCGTCCCAGCTGAGATTGACATGAAGGAGATCGTATGAGGAATAAATGAAAGCTTGTGGGCAGTTTCTGAGCCAGGCTGAAAAGACTGGGGAGAAAAGAGTGAAATAATGACGTGCTACTGAAGCGTTATGTTCCACTTGGTACCCAAGGGACGAATAATTATAATAAATTTCTAAGCCATGATTAGATCGTTTTTATCCTGACTGATGAGTTCGGGTTTCACCTCGGTTGGTTTGTAGATGTGCCTAGGTGACATGTACAAGAAAAGAAACGACTACAGCATCTTGTTGGTTTTCTGTACTAACTGAACAAACAAAGGGAAGTGACTGACCATTCTGAGTAACATAAATTCGCCTATTAGTGAGCTTTTCTTTGCTTTTTCCTTTCTTTTTTCGGTTTACATGCCTGATTAGTATATGGGTACCTGCTGTCTGTCATTATGGGAATGATAAAATTTAGCATTTAAAGCTATTGGTCACATATTTTTTTCTCGACGAGAAATTCAACACCCAGTTTGATGTAAATGCATCCAATTGACGAGCCTGTAGCACGAAACGACACATTAATTCCATTGCCGGACAGTGTATCAAATATTTAATTCAAATTTGTTATAAGAAGCATTGTAGACGGATTAGTGCTGTAAATCAACAACGAAAGGAATGAGGTATTTCCAGCAAAACTGATGACATTCAGATGCCTAGTAGATTAATTTACTTGATTAAGAAATCAATCGTTGACACATCAGCAGACATATAGACATATGAAATTGATTGGTTGATACACTACATACATACACTACAAGTCTATTGCTTTTTTTACTATGACATTGATTTATGTCAATAATATTGCATAATGTACTACTGACATGTCATATACAAACACGTCATGGACGATAAGCACACACATATTAGAAGATAGAAGATTAAATGCAATATGTAGACAATATTAACTGACACACTGTTTCAGAAAATTATTATATAATGATAAAAATGTTTTTATACCGGTTTTTATGTAGTTGTGAAACGGTGTAGAGAAATAAAATCAAAGTAATTCCAAATTCAAATTTTTATGATATATTGATGAAGGAGATAGTGTGTAGTAATGCTGTTTTTGGCAGTCTGATAATATTTTTAAGAATAAACAGTCTGCAGTAAATCGATACATATTTACTGTTCGCATATGGAAGCTGATATGAAGAAAGCAATTTCAGTGTGTTGTCATTTACGGAGTGGGAACTTTAATTTTGAGGCAGTATATATCATGGGTTGATATTAGTGGAGAAACCATTGAAAACCTGGAGGCAATGGATAGATGTTTCGTTCTAGTATGGTTAACGCGTTCACCACGAAACCTGAAAGTCCTAAGTTACACCCCTAATCAGGTTTTGGATCCTTACTGCACAGCAGTTCCATACTACAACCAAACAGTTATCCACTGTCTCAATATTTCTTCAATGGTTCTCCAACTGATGTCAGTCCATGATGAATACCACCTCTATATAAAATTACTCACCCATTTCATTCACTCATTATATTCATTTTTTAAACGATCCCCACCCCTGGAGGTAATGACCCAGTTTTCTTCCCATTTTCGACTAGTCAACCAGAGGATCCTGCATATTTCATGAGTCTTCTGGAGTTCAAATGATATCCAACTATTCAAGTTATCTACTAGACTACTGAGTTATCATAGCCATATGAAACCACTTCACATTTTCCGGTTATTGGTTTTCA
This sequence comes from Heterobilharzia americana, assembly GCA_944470555.2. Lineage (NCBI taxonomy): Eukaryota > Metazoa > Platyhelminthes > Trematoda > Strigeidida > Schistosomatidae > Heterobilharzia > Heterobilharzia americana. The sequence goes on from OX104128.1 coordinate 52,995,181, forward strand.
GAAATCAAGTGACTAGTATTTGACAGTATATTGCCAGTTTTAACACACACCTCATAATTAATTTACTTTGATTACTTATCGAATAACAGTAGGGGGGGGAGGGGAGGATGTGCAGTCAACCAATTGCTATCCAATAGAATGAAATGTGTTATCTGGATACTGTTGTGAATTACTCCATCACCATTACACCATCACCCACTAGTCAATATCGACTCATCTAGAGGATCAAGTGATGTGTCAATTCGAGTTGAATCTAGGGACTGAATAACAAGAAACTTTACTTTTTCTCAACAGTTTTGATGCGGAGGAGAGATAGACAGTGGAAAATGCTATGCACAAAGAAAGGAATATCGAAGTGATTTGTGGTGATGATAGTGATTTCAAGGTGGCATTCATTTCGAATTGAGATCATTTGGAGAATCAGTCAACTGAATTACTGTCCAATGCTCATTACTAGTCGACTTGATTTGTGATGAGATTTCACGAAGTTCTAATGAGAAGCAGTGACGGATGAGACAGACCAAGTTGGAGGTGAGGACAGTCACCCAACGATGGTATCAGGTGAAGTTCGCATCATATATATCGCGAACTGAGAGAAGTAGGAGAATGTGAAGTATTGGATTTTGAATGTGTAGTTCAGTGATGACTTGCTGGCCACTGAACTTGTCGGTTGTGAGTTTGATTCGTGTAGAGTGGGGTAATTGGTGTTGTATCATACGTTGACTTTTCTTTTCCGTCCTCATATTGATCACTGTATTCTCCCCCTTGTCACTTGTTGTACCTTTCATTGAGTAGACATTCACCATCTGATTTAGCATTCCAAAAATGTACAACACTACTAGTCAAATAAGTAGTTGGTCTAGACACAAGATATTGGTTATTGAACATCAGTATGTAAAGGTGATGTGAGCTCAGACTGCTCAACATAGTTGTGCATGTTCTGATGAAATTTTGGAGGGGATGAGAAGCATGTTGATGTTGAAGAGAGTTGTAGACTTCATTTGAAGGAGTTGATCTTTAGTCAGTCAGCTGGTCAGTCAGTAAGTCAGTGATCAGTCAGTCAGTCAACACCAAGTTGCCTTACTTTACATAGGTACATCAGAGTAGAAGGCATCAAGATTAAAGATAAGGAAATATAGAAGAAAACAGTTAGAAGCGACAGAAAGTCGTCAGTAGAGACTAAGAATTAAGAAGAGAATACTGAAATTCATTATGACTAATAAGATGAAGAGAATGTGTGGATCCTTCTGAGATACCGATATCATTTCTGAGCCATATCTTAGAGAGACTACAGTAGTTGAGTTCGGTTTTCACGCTGACTTCAGCCTAAATGCCCGAGACTAACAGTCAAAAGCTTGATGAATTGATGTCACATTTTGGTTTGGCGGCCTTTAACCGTGTGTAGACTAAACTAACTTCAGCTGATATTACACGATAAGACTAGGCATTATTATTATTATTATTATTATTATTTGTCCCTTGGGTTCCTAATGGAACATAGGGATTCAATAGCACATCTCCAATGCGCTCTCTTCTCTGAAATCTTTTGAACCTGCCTCCACGACAGCCCACATGCTCTCATTTCCTCCTCACACGATCTCCTCCATGTCACCCTCAGCTGGGACGCCCAACTCGTCACTTCCCATCGGAGTTCCACTCGAGGCGCTGGCCTGACGCGTGATGTCCCCAGTCGGTCTTCTCAGTGTATGCCCATTCCAATCCATCTCCACTTCCTTCCAGTGCATATTTGTTGAGTGATAGGTTCTTGCTTCGTTGGTTCGTCCGTTTCCAGAGTCCCTTGTTGCTTATTCTTGTTTTTCTGTCCATGTGATCTTCAGTAACGAGCCAGCGTAGGCGGCAGTTGTTGATGAATGTCTGTAGTTTGTTGGAAGTGGTTTTCGTGATGCACCAAGTTTCTGAACCACCACATAGAAGCACTGATTTGACGTTGGTGTTTAGAATCCGGATGTTGTTCACGCTTTGTGCTGAGTGCAGAAGATCTCCATATGGGTTTCGTGTTAATGAACGTCTGTCTTGCTGTCTTTCCTATGCTGGTTGTCTTTGACGTTCTCACGAGTGCCTATACCACCTGTAGTTGAAAACGTGCTTCCTAGATAGGTGAAGGAGGCTACTTCCTTTAGGTTTCTCCCATTGATGGTGATTGGAGTTTGTTGTTGTTGTTGTTGGTGGTGGTGTTGGTGTTGTTGGTTGGGTATCTTCATCACCTCTGTCTTCTCTATATTTGCTTGAAGTCCCGTTTTCTCTGCCCTGCCTTGCCCTTCCTCTTCTGTCAACTTGTTAGTTTTCGCCTGTGGATATTCGAGTTTGTACGACATTGGACACAAGTCATCACTGGCGAAATCCGAATCTTCTAGCTTCTTTTCCGCGGTCCAGCAAGAGTATCGCCCTCTTCTCGCTCCCCACTGTTTGCTGCATGGTCCAGTCCACTACAGTCAGGAATATCATGGGTGATAGTAGGCAACCTTGTTCCATTCCTGTCTTCACTTCAAAAGCATCAGTGAGGTCCCCGTTGTGAATTACTTCGCATGTGGCATCTTCATATAGTTGTTGAATAAGGTTGATAATAGTTTGCGGAATTCCATAGTGTTAAAGCAACTGCGAAATTACTTTTCGGTCGACGCTGTCAAAGGCCTTTTCAGAGTCGATGAAGTTGAGGTGAGGTGTAGAGTTGACTGCCATTCTATACTCTATTTTATGATGATGCGAAATGTTGCAATTCGGTTTACACATGACTTGTACTTCCTGAATCCAGCCAGCCTGTTCGGGTCGTAGTTTTGAATCTAGTGCATCCTTTAGTCTCTCCAGGATGATGTGGCTTAATATTTGCTTCGGGTGGACAGGAGGGTGATTCCTCGCCCCTCTTCGGAGGTTTGACAAAGTAACAAAGTAATCTGCAGGTACCTTCGCTTCCTTCCAAACCTTCTGCGATAGTGGTGTCAACATGTCCGCTGTTGTCTCTGTGTCTGTTCTCAGTGTTTTTGGCAGAATTCCATTTCGTCCTGCTGCTTTCCCGCATTCCAGTAGCTTTATGACGCTCAGGACTTCCACTTTGTCGGAGGATTTGTATTAACTTGTAGTTCTGTGACTGCAGGCGGTGGTCGATTCGAGACCTTTTTGAAGCGGTCAGTCCATTGTTTCTTTTGTTTCTCCTCTCTCATAACTAGGTGTCCTTCACTGTCTTTCACTAGTTTCATCCGTGTTGACAGTAACCTGGTTATTTGACACATTGTGGTTAGGTCTCTCCTACCAGCAGCTTGTTCTGCATCACTTGCCAATGTGTCGTAGAAGTGTCTTTTGCATCTCCAATCACTCTTCTTCACTTCTTCGTCCAGTGTAATGTTTTGTACGTTGTACTCAGTTCCTATTTTCCTTGTTCATCCCTCCTTGCACTGGTTCATCTTCTGCTTCACCATCCTCCTCTCCCTGCTCTATCAGCTTCCATGTGTCCATCGAGATGCATTCCTTATCTTCTTTCTTCTTCCTTCCTAATACGGTTGTGCAGGTTTATTTCCACATCTCTTTCAAAGACTTACAGTGTTCTTCCACACAGATTCCTTCAGGGGTGCTGCTCGACATCCCCCATTTTGTCTCGATGACTGACTGCCGTGAAGAGTTTCTTTGTAGTTTCGTCCTCCAGTTTCTGTCCTGAGTGTTCAAATTGAACTGTGGTCCATCACCAACTTCTTTCAATGCTTTTAACTTGATTTGGAAGGTTCCTTGCACTAGATGGTGAGAGGTCTAAACCTACATCTGCTCCCCTTCTTTATCTGATCTTGTGTCCAGTAGGCTGCGTCTCCGACTCCAATTTCTGCAGATTGAGATGTAGTCGATATGATTTTTAGTGTGTGCATCTGGTGAAACCATATCCATGTCGCTTTGTGAATATCCTTGTGTTTATACACACGGCCTCCAATCACCAACTCGTTGAATGCGCAGAAATCTGCAAACAGTTCTCCATTCTCGTTCACTTTACCTAGTACTTCTCGATACATGGTTAGTTCTCTCCCTGTGTTGTCCGCTCCCAGTTTGGCATTCGCATCATCCATTAGAATTTTGATGTCACCAACTGGGGTGGGGTCTTGTCCTATACTGATTGCAGTTGTCTGTAGAATTTCTCCTTCTTCTCTTCATCTGCATTATTTGTAGGTGCATGCATAGCGTAGCATTGTATAATTGTGACTTTCCTTCCTTTTGATTTGAACCTTGCTGTCATGATCCTTATCTTTGAGGAGATTGGTTCCCACTGTGTGAGGGCCTTCGATACTGTTAGGAGCATCACGATATCTACTCGAAAACTCAGTATCCTCGTGGTTGTCGTGTGAGTGACAATATCGGAGTAGATTATTGGCTCCTCTCCAGCTGACAGTTTGGAGAGTCCACTTCCACTCCTTTCGATTTGTTTTCGCAGATTCCAAGCACTTCTATACAATACCTTCTCATCTCTTCTGCAATCTGGACTGCCTTGCTAGGTTTAAACGTAGTGTGGACATTCCGTGTCCCCATGTTTACTTTCGCTTTCATCGAGGGAAAGAAGGTACATTGGCCAACTGGCTTCCCGAAGGCTTTGACCAGTCGGCGTCATTTGCCTCATCATTTGCAGCAAGAAATAAGTTTAATTTTATTTTTTATATTTTGTTTGTGCTTTGAAGTTTCTTTAGCGACTGGACTTGTTTTATGGGGTAGGGTTGACATGCCTATGCCAAACCTTTCCTCTTCATCAGAGTTTAGGACTGGCTAGTAACTTTTGAACTAGTTACCTAGTTGAAGTTAAGGCTTATAGATGATTTTATCAACCATTTAAAGACTAATAATATGATTTCCAAAGTTGATTTATTCACAATAATAGCTTCATTTCATTCCTATGTTTACCTTTGGATAAGTAGGTATGTCATTTTCTTTTTTTGGGCTTTAAAACCTTGTATTTTAGAATTAGGTTTGTGTGCACGTAGTCTGTTGCTATTCAGCTAACAACATAAGTGGTGATGAGTAGTTAAGCTAGCTTGAAAAAAATACGTTACCGAGGAACGATTTGGTTACCATTTTGTCCATGATTTCTTACGGTACGTCATTTTGTTAATTTCTTTTGGTGTGAATGTGACTGGTATATCACCAAGAAAATGGCGAATCTGGCATTGAATATACTTCGGCTGTCTGCTTTGCTTGTGTTAAACTTTACTTCGTGTCAATTCACCAATTCAACCATTTTTCGTCGTCTGTTCACTCGCTTTAGCTTTATATCCCAAGTGGCACCACCGAGATATTAGACTGTCTATCAAAGGACGACTATACTACACCACACTTCGTCCTGTCCTTTCGCACGCCTATGAGACATGGCGGTTAAAAAAAGAAAACAAAAAGAGACTACTCGGTTTCGATCACAGATCTCTTAGTAGCATTGCTCGCCTTTGGGAAAATCACTGTATAGGCACCTGATGAGGTCTGGCAAGTCGATTGATGAGATTGTGAACCTTAGTCGACTCAGATGGCTTGGAAATGTACTGAGTACGCCAAGTCACCACCTACCTCGACGCGCGATGCCAGGAGAAGTTCGGTTAGGTTGGAAGAGGGTTGGAAGTGGACAGACCAAGATGTGGCTGGCACCAATTGATGAAGTCCCTAGATGTTGGTGTGAGTTGAGTGGGGAGATGTAGACTGTCTGGTTGGGGTCTCGGAGACGATAGGAATGATTGGTTGAGGACTGTTGGTAACATCGTTGAAAATCAGTCATAATGATGCAGATGTATTCACTCCTTGACGTCTTCTAAAGCTTGGATATTTGCAGCATCCTTCATCTTCAGATTGTTTATTTTCTCATAAAACTTTGTTTACTATGATATCACTTTTATTCTATCCACCTTTTCTTTGTGTACTTCTGTGAAGTGTGACACCTTGACTCACCGCACTCTTGTATGAGGTCCTACGATGATGTTCCCAGTGCATCTGTCCTCACTTGTATTTACCATCAAAATTTTATTTATATCATGCTGATGAACACATGCTGCTGAAATTTTTTACAAGGAGGAGAGGGAAGTGACTTATCCTCTCATAAAATTAAACAAGGCTATGTAAAAAGAATGCAGTAAACGAAAATAATATTGTTACAGAGGAGTGATTGGTTTGTCCTGATTATAAGTTTTTTACTTAGTTTCTAAAGAGGTCTACGAAATAAGCCAAAAACTGTGTCGATCAGCTTATTTCTTATTAAATACAGCAAAGAAATTGACAAAAAACTGTGAAGTAAAGTTTTGTACCAAACAGAACTCATCACTTTCAACGCTGAAGAAGTTTATTCAAATTCTTATCCCTATCGATAAGTTACAATCAATCCAAGTATACGACTTATTACATAAAGTTAATCAGTTGACTGTTGAATCGCTGACGTTTGGTCAACATACAGGTAGATAAAAGGTCTAGATTAATGTTTTATTACTTATTAGCGCCCATTCACAAGTCACATATTCAATCTTGTAAAAGTTTGCGCATTTCAGACCCTGTTGTAATGAGCATCCTGTTTCTGCTATAGGTATGCTATATACCCCTAATTTTGCATAGCTTTTGCTTGCTGTCTTACCCATCACCTTAAAATGTCCTACATGGATGTTTTCACACTGTTACTAGGTTTTCTTCCTTCTCCTCTCAAGGCTGAACTCTCATTGGTTGTTAACTATATGTGCATTTAGTATTATCAGAGTCATTTAGAAATGTAGATATATGTATTCAGCATCTCTGTCAACTGTTTTGACTGTTGTGAAACAGTAAAAGCTTTTTGTCAACAGTCTGTGTTCTTTTCTTGTATTCGCGCATAAATGGTATTGTTGTGGTGGTGGTTGACGTTCTGATTAGTGTTAAAGTCGATTCGCGGCACATTAGGTTAGTAGTTTGCTGGGCTTGTATCGCTTGTAGAGTGTTAGGTCGCGCTACCGGTCATAACAAGGTCAGAGAAGGGCTAACCATCAAGCGTACTTCTTCTTTTCATTATTATAATCCTAGATTAAATCGATCTTTTTTAAGTTATCAAGTGATAAAATCGTTTTTATCACCCAAGACCAGTCGTCATTCACCTTCGCAACACTTAAAACTCAGTATAGAACGGGTAATAAAGTGAAAGCGTATATTATGGATTCTTACTAGACATTGTAAATTTATTGATTTAGGGTTGCTATTGATCATGGACCGAGATCTTCTGCAGGAACGCTGGAAACCTGGGAACACTGGACAGCCGTTTCGTCCTAGTATAGGACTCCTAAGCTGTAAACACCCATGACCCTGCCAGTTTTCCAACTTTTCAACAACTGATGTCAGTCCATGAGGAATAACAATCTAAAATCAATAAATAAATCCTCACAAATCTCCAACTTGAGTCGTAAATTTATGTGTATAGTTAATCACCTTTTATTTAGACCTTAATTAATTTAAGCTAAACTGGTTACTATCTAATTGTTTCCTACATCAAAAAAATAGACTGTCAGCAGTATAAAACTTGGATTTGTAATGCTAATCAAGACAGTGATTTAATTAAAGTTACGCCTAGGAAGCTGTTCTGAGTATAGATTTTCGATCAAACTCTAAACGATCAGCATATTCGTTGGCATTACCAGACGTTATGGTTTTCATTCACAGTTTAATGAGATAACTGTCTTGATAAAAATGTACTTAGGAAAAATTTCATTGCTTCCTTCCAGAGTATAAGGATAATCGTTTGAATAGGAAGTAAAGAAATTTACCTCATTTAAACACGGTGTGCTATGATGCAGCACAGTTTGACCAGATGTGGATATTTATGCATATTTTGATATTGGATGTCTGTAACACATTTTACGGCATGATTTGATATTTTAAATGATAGACATTCATCTGTCATGTCACTGGTAATTCAAGGTCATAGGGTAGTTGAAACTACCGCTTCCTATGTGTTATAATTTCACCGGGTTTCGATTTCCCTACGCACGTGATTCTGCTGTTTCAGTCCTAATGATGACCTTGCATGTGATTGGTCTCGTACATTTAGTCCACTAGCACAATGAGTCACGCAATTCAGCCCTCCCAACCTCTTACAACTAAACAAAGTGTCTAGTGCCCATTGTTCGTATATTTTAGACGATCTGATTCATCCAGCAAATTTCTTGACCACAACGCACGATAATTTATAAAAATGAAACAAGTATTTTCAAGCACAAAAATGACGTGATTCACAATAGTAGATTTCATTCAGTATGCAATTATCTCTGAAACATAGGTTATACATAAATGAAAAAGGGGTCAGTCCAAAGCCATTGAATTGAGCAAGCTACACAATAAAGTCATAAGTAGAATGACTTTTACAGTAAATAATGAAAATCTGTCTGATATAAGACTATTTAGTGTGTTTTAATACTGCTTCTTTCATATAGTTTCACCAAAACAAGGTTGAACATTGCTGCTTTAATCTACATGAGTAACTTCAATAGTAACTAGGTGCAGATTCGTTACTAAGTAGCCCGGAATTCTAGAGGCTACTAGAGATTACCAAAATGTTTGTATATCATCATCATTATCACATCAGTTACCCAGAAAGGTATTTCCATTCTACCAGAGATTGAGGCGAGTTAGGTTGGAAAAATGATTTTTGAATTAAAATATTTAACATAGTATTGCTTGATAAACTAGTTTTAGCAAATAGAGATAATAACTGAACTTGAATGAATGGCTAGGTTACAGCGTGGTTCTCAGTCACCGGCCTGATGGATTACGAAACGGTCTATGGAACTCTACTTATCAACTAGGTCTTAGTGTAAAAGGTTCGATTTTAGCTCCCACAATCATTACCGGAGCGTAAGGTCAGTTTGTCAAATATGATTATTTCAAGTTGTAATTCATCGTAGACTGACATCAGTTGGAGGAACAAAGGAAACCTGGGAGCACTGGACAGCTGTTTCGTCCTAGTGTTGGACTCCCCAGCAGTGCTCATCCACGACCCTGCCGGGAAACGAACCTGCGACCTTCAGGTTCCGTGGCCAGCACGTGACCATTGGGCCACTGGATCGGGATCCAATGGTCCATATTTCCAACTTCTGTCAGCTCACGGGTTAAGTCTCAGGCTCGATCCTTGGTGGGGTGGTGGGTGCGCACTGCCGGGGAGTCCCATACTAGGACGAAGCAGCTGTCCAGTGCTCACAGGTTTCCTTTGTTCATCCAACTGATATCAGTCTACGATGAATACCAACTTGAAATATTTCCAAATCCCCACAACTCCCTCAAAATAAGATTATATCAAACAGTTCACTTTATGAAGAAAAATTGTTGAAAGAAACAGTAATGAGGATTAATGGAAGAGCATTATGGCTTTTGTGATTTTATTTTCCCTAAACCAAATGGTTCCATTATAGAGTATTATTTATCGTTTACACAAAACTGTCAGTGCAGACCGCAAGAAAGAAGTGAGGTATGTTGATGATGATGACTAGCAGAGGGACCCAGGATGAACGTTTCGTCCCACTTAAGACTCGTCAGCTAGATGTACTCGCACCTCAGTGCGGAGTGATGTTGTTCCCACATGGGATTGAACTCACTACCTATCGCTTCAGACGCCAGACCGTTATCCACTAAGCCATTGGGGCACGATAAACACCCCTTATGCAACGGGTACCAGTTATTATTATCATACTTATAATTTCCTGTTGCTATACTGGGCTGCATTGCTTGACCTCTGTTGACGGATGGGCTCCTATACGAGGCATACGACGCATTCATGTAGGAACTGATTTCCCTACAGAGGTTGGGCAATTCGGCTCTGTATAGCAACAGGAAATTACAAGCATCATGACATCAAAAGAAGTGAGCTGTCTACTAGTTCCTCTAGTAGCTTATCATGACAAATTCAAAATATAGTTGGTTACTGCTTTTATTTGTGCTGTGAATGATTGGACATACACGTTTTGATTGACTGTTTCATTCACTCAATATCTGAAATAGTATTTGTTTATGAGATTCTCTATAGATTGATAAATTGAGTTGCTGTTCATACATCTATTGACTGGGCCTGCCATAAGAATCAAATTTCTAGAAATTCTTCAGGATTGTTGAGTTTTATCTTGTCTAGCATTTTCACGTACATAATTGACTCCACGTATTAGTACCAGGAAGGTTATGTTGTAGTGGTCAAGAGTATAATGATTTTCACCATGAAGTAAGCGCATAGGGACATTATTCTGTTGAATGCACTCTTTATTACGATCATTGTATTTTATTTTCCCAACGGCATATAGTCTATCCTCGATAGGTATTGAATTTTCCGGTTATTAAGCTGTACGTAGTAAGAAAGGCCTCATTTGTTCTGTTCATAGTAGATATTTTAACTGTCAATACATGCGAAAATCATCTTTTGATAAAAATTCATTGCAAACCGTTTTTCCTTTCTTCATGAAGTATTTTTTGCCTTTCTGAGTAAAGTTTTGCAGAAAACTAGTTTTGTATGGTTTTGAGTTACTGTCACAGTAGCTTAGAAATCGATCACTCGAGTCACACATACTTGAGTTTCCAGTACCCCTATGCTGGGTCCACTCATTAGCATTTCTAGGAATGAAACCTCTTTATCCAGTCTCTTCTCTGTCATGAATATGCCGAGATAGAAAAAAATTGATTAGATTGTAGTTGTTTTCTGTCTTGTCCTGTGAGTAATTACAATCTTCATTCGATAACTGTGACTAGCAGAAGAACCACTTCGGATATGAATGGTTGTTCTTTAGTTACTGCTTCAGTTAGACTATTCGTAGTATCCAGTTATTGACAAGTTTCTACCTGGCTCTTAGGTAAATTGTTCTTTGGATAATGTTGAGAAGAGCATAGTCAGACTTCACTGTGACAATCCACTTTGTGAGCACTCAAAGGAGGAGGAGAAAACAGAAGACAGAAATCACTGACGGTTTGTTTAATCACTTCAGTGATTGAAGGCAGATACTATTGAAACCTGTCAGAGGCATGCCTTTTCATACTCTTTAAAAGCATACATTTCAAACCGTTTGTAGACTGATGTATTTCATGACAGTGGTATCTATGGCCATTTGTACCACTTAGAAATTCGACCAATCAGATTTCAAAGCTAAGTGATAAAACTTGTCTTGGTATTAAGAAAATGACAAAGTAAGGTAATAGTGAAAGTAATGAACAATACTTTGTATTACTGAAAATATGATTGTAAAAAGTAGTCAAAAAAAAAAAAAATCAAAACTCAAATCAGAATTGGTTAACCAGAGTAGAATAGGTAGATGTGAGACCAACAGTGGAAACCTGTTTAGGACTCGTCAGCTGGATTTACTTGTCTCCTGGTAGGTGATGTTATTCCTATTGAGATTGGAAAGTAAAACCAATCGCCTCAAATCCCAGAGCATTATTCAATAGGCCAATGAGTCACGATAGCCACTGTTTATACGATGCATATGTTATGACTTATACATCTCCATTGCTGATTGGACTGAATTAATTAACCACTACTGACATATGAGGTCATGGGTGAATGCTTCAATATTGTCGATACTTTACCTCAGACTATACCATCTTTTCATTCTTATTTTGAATTCTTAAGTATGAAAAAATTCATTAAGTTTTCATTTCTCTATATTTTTTTTTTAAAACTCGCAATTCCTTGAAAATTCATAATATATTTATACTTTAAGTATCATTCACAATTTGGCAAAGAATTTACTTGATTTTTCACTTACATTTTTATCATTGTTAAAATGGAATGTTTATATTTGTGAATATTCTTGTCAAAATGATGATATATACATATTCTAATTATGCTTTAAATTTCATTCTATTTTCAATTCATTCATCGAATTTAAACAAATGTATTCAATGTTCAAGCTGTTGTACATTTTTTTGCATTTGTTTGTTTTCTGGAGAAAAAAAGATAAGTGTAATTACTTTTAGTATTTGAGAAATTCTTTGCTTAAACAAGTATCATTTGTCATAAATTATATTGACTAAAATGACAATAGGAAGCTGAGAAGTTCTTCAAAGTGATCAATTTACGTACAATGAGAAAATGAAGATTAAGTGGGTTTCATTATAGAAACAATATGAAGACAACTATTTTGAGTTAGAAAATCTATGTTGCTTAACCATTGAAGAAAGATATCTGGAGAAGTTAGATAATTTTGTTGCTTGTATTATCTTGTTGTTGAAATAGACTGGTCTGTGTTGGGATATGGGACCTGGATGGATGCCTCACTAGTGTCTTTCATTCAAATTTCCACCGTAATTAAGGATAATGGCAAGGAGTGGAATCCAAAACGAGCGTTTTATACTTTTTGGGACACAACAACTAGATGTACCTAATTGGGAGGTGAGTACATGTGTCTAACGGGTCCTGGATTCGACTACTACTTACTATCCATCATTACCAGGAGTTATTTAGCGCAAAATCACATTTTAACAACTGACAGTAAATGTCACACTTGATCAATACCTTATCCTAAACATTCAAGTCAGCTATGTAACGATAATTTTTTTCTGATAGCTGGTTTGGTGCTGTCTAAGCTTTGATATTGTTTCATGGTTGTTTCATCACAAGGCTTCGTGATATTCTTAGCCCAAAATTAACGTAAGGTGTAAGTGACTTTATAGGCTAACCTAGCAAAAAATGAAGTAATCAATCAGATCTCGTTATTTTGTTCAAGAAATTACCCTCTTACAAAATAGAGAAATTTAATTGGTTACGTAGGCAGTTGTTACGGCGGCCTTGAAAGTCACTTGTTCATATGGCATTCTTTGCAAGGCCACCTTAACAACTTCTTAGGAAACTAATTAAGTTCTTCTATTTTATGAAAGACAACTTTTTCGGCCAAAATGCTAAGACCTGATTGGTTATTTCATCAGCTTCATAGGATGTTTTTAGTTGCCCACTCGATACTTATCCAGTGCATGAATCTCAGTGGCGTTTATATGTCTTAGTGGATTCTCACTAATTGTTCGACTAAATCCAATTGATTGGTTCTATTTAGACCTCAATAACTGAATTTATTTACTGTATTCTGATAAGTCACTATGCTTTAATGAGATGAATGGGGATTTTAATTTTGAGGTAGTATACATACCATACATCCCATACTTTGATTTTTATGGCGTTTTCTCCTATTCCGTGTTGACTTTCGTAAGCATATAGAACGGAAGCTATGATCAACATCTACTTCACAGTGATGCTGAAATTCCCTGATCTGAAAGCGATTGTACTAAGTATTACTTTGAAAGATTTTTAAAAAAGTAGTTTAGACAACTGTTTCGTACTAGTATGGGACTCCTCAACAGGGCGTACTCATGAACCTAGGACCTGAAGGTCCTGAGTTCAATCCCTGGCTGCTGCAAGTATCATCAATGTGGTTACATGGTCTTTAATCTACTGCATGAATAAACGTAGAGTAATGAAATCACATGATCACCTAGACAGGTAAGTTTTTTTTTATTCTATTCATATTAGTATGAAATTAGCTGCTATACCATGCAGTTGATCTCTATTTCACCACAGAATAGAATTTCAATAAAATGATGACGACTATCAATTCAAGTTAAAGTATACCAATCATCTTAAATTTTAATCCAATAAAATAGTTAGTCAGAAGCACATTCCCTACTACAAAAAAAGAAAATACAATGATGGTATAATAATAATAATAATAAGTAATGTTATTGATACGATTTTATTTATCTTCAGATCTGATTTCAATGGGTCAAGGGACAATATTCTATCATCTTCATTCTGGAAATTATACAAATCTCTTAGAACATCCTGAATTGAACAGTATTTTTGTCATTGGAAACAGGTGAGACTGTTTATAGACTAAAGTCATCATGTGTAGTGTATTATTAATTTTTTTTCGTTTGTGTATGTTATGATTTCGAAAACTGCTGTATGCTATGACCGCTAACGATGCACGAATATCTAGTGTCAACCATCAACCTTCAACTATTTCCTAGTTGATTCCCGACCTGACTAACTAGTTGAGAAGACACGATAGACGCGTAGAAACGTGTATTGAAGTCGAAAGACCGAAGACCCAAAAGCAAAGGGAAATAGATTTCATATATAGATGATTCGCCGTTTAGGATGGTCCTGTTGATTGTCTGATCCACAGTTTACCTGTCTAACTATAGACGTGTTCACACAAAGTAGATTGTGATCGGTCACTCTCCAGACTGGGCTTTTTCTCTATCCCCATATCACCTCCCTCTTCGAAAAAATATTATTTGGGATCAGACTGGGCCACATTGTCTTTTCCTTGCATCTGTTTAACTGGCGCAGAGGGATTTTCTGTTTGTTAACTGGGGGATCAGTAGTCTTTCCGATATTTCTTCGGCGGGTAGCAGCATGAGCATGAAAATCAGCGATCGAGAATGGGATCTGCGGCGGCACGTAGAGGGTGATCTTTGCACACATCGTTGTGTGTGTTGGCGGCAAAAACCGTTCTTGTGTTTAGGTGGGCAAGATTTGACGGAATGTCAGGCACTACAGTGCCACCAAGGCGACGAGGGTGTCTTCTTTGAGGGTCGATTGGTATCTCAAGAGTTACTGGCCCGATGAACAGGTGAGATAAGACCAGGCGTTGTGTGACCAGAGGGCGATGCAGAGGAATGAGATGTTTGGCAAACTGTATGCACTTCAGAACCGCCCTGGCGTCTGGATTGTGCTAAACTTGTATCACTCTGCAGGTTACTCAGTGGTTGATATTCTGGACTGTGGCGTCGAAAGTGCGATCACGTGGGTTTTGCGGTTTTCAGTACTGGCCGAGCTAAGGTGGAGTAGGTCGAAGTAGGAGACGTACCCGTCAGGAATCATCTTGATCATCCAAATCCAGTTTGAAGTAGTTTTCGTGACTACTGAACCAAGCACCGAAAGTTTCATTGGCATCAGGATCGTGGTGAAATTCAGTGATGCTATTGGCAATGTCGTCAACTGAAGGAGATATTAAAAGCAATGATTTGGTACCAGAAAATTTGAATTGTGTTATGACCTCGACAATCCTCATTTGTCGTTCTAGGAATTTTTCCAACTTCGAAGAGTCCATTTCCCAATATCCCATTTCCGTCGCCACTACTATGCGCTATGATAGTTAACGATTCACGGGTATCACCTTTCATCCACCAACGTTCGACAATTTCCTAGTTGATTACCGACGTGACTAATTAGTGGAGAAGACATGATGGACGTGTAGCGACGAGCATTGGGGTCGAAAGTCCGAAGACCAAAAACAAAGGAAAATAAAGCTAATATACAGATAGTTGGCTGTTTAAAATAATCCTGTTGATTGGCTGATCCACCGTCTGTCTGTCTGTCTATCTAACTGTGTAGACGTGATAACATAAATTACATTCTGATTGGTCCCTCTCCAGACTAGGCTTTTCTCTCTCTATCACCATCTGAGTGTAATGTGTGGTGTAGTATATATAATGAGTTATTCAGAAATTTATGTGTGATAATAACACTTTGTTGCTCAGTATATTACTTATGAGCACAAACTTTTGTGCGTGAACAATAAATTTTTAGGGAAATCACCGGATACATTAAAGTCCTCAGCCCTATTAAATGACATCGTTAATATATGAATGAAAAAACTATGTATGTCATCATCAGTGTATTCTGTTAAAAAAGATCACATCACTGACAGCTACCATTTGAGCATTTTTATTATTTATAGGGGTTTCATTTATTCGACGGTACTATTTATCACGAATTGACATCATTTGGAGAGAACTATACAAAAACTGGAAGCACTGTTTCGTCCTAGTACAGGATTCTTCAATTGTACGTGCCCATGACTTCACCAGGAGTTGAACTCAGAACTTTCAGGTATCGTGGTGAAAGCTTCAATCATTCAGCCACTGGGTCAGAGTTCAGTAGTCCACAGCTCCCTACTTCTGTCAATTAGTAATATAATGCAACGATCTGTCAAGTTGTTGAGTTGGTATCTATTTCATTTCTAACTGGATGACTCCACAGGTCACGACCTCTAATTAGAATTTCAGGATATCCATCTGGAAGCGTTTCACTAAGCAACACTGTACAATAACTTATTTTAAGGTTTATATACAAATGCATAAGTTTAATGTACATAAGAAAACGAACTAGTAAGAAACACTCAGTAAATTAATCCACTGAAACGCCAATCTGCCCATAACGTTGTTCTGGTTATAGAGCAGTGAAAACCAATATCTGAAGCCCAGAAACTTCTGTCGAAGTAGTTGGTGGCTTAAAATGTTGCTTTCCATTTCTGCCAATGTTGGAGGGCCCCAGTTTTGCATGGAACATTGTTATTGATATGAACATTTTTTTAACTTGTTGTTTTCCCAGCATTTTTTACGATACGGATGGTATTTCATTTTCTACAGATGACTTTAGAGTGTCTTTAAAGACCATGCTAGCAACTGATGAAACAACCAACCACGTTTCTGTATTCCATCAAAAATTAGCTTTCGAGACAAAATAACCAATCAAGTAGTGGTGTTTTGTCTGGAAAGACAGTTTTTACAGAAACAGAGAGGTGACTGGTTGTTTCATCGGTTGCTAAGGTGGCCCGTAAGTCAATCTTTCCTACCCCATTTGCAATGTAATCCGCTGATTGTTTAATGTTTAATTTTGCTGTGTTAATATCTCAATATGCAGACAGGGTCATATCTCATGTGCATGCACATACTAGGTCGACTTTAAAGGTTGCCCTAGCAAATGATGATACAGCCAATTATATTCCTTTATTTTAAGGGATTATCCTTTTTTAGGAGAAATATAGAAGCGTGATTGGTCATTTTAGCAGTTGCTAGGATGGCCATTAAGGTCACTCCACATACTCACATGTGATTTAGGTTGAGTGATTATTATTCTCGGTGGAATAAACCCTCTAATCCAGGTTCGGTTTTCTTCCTCTATTCGTCCGGAGTTGCAGTCAATGGCTCTTGTGTACGAAGTTAGCTGTCAGTTAAGCGTGTGTATTATATCCATTCGGAATGTGTAACAGCCACTTTCTATGAATACAGCTTGTATTATGCATTTTTACCGTATATTTCTTACAGTTTGATCACAGATATTTACTTATTAGGGCATTTTATGTGAGTATCGGAAATAGAAGGAGGTTGAATGACACAAATATGCTAGTGAAGGAGCATTCTTAAGTCTGCTGAAGCGTAAGCTATGTGCAAATTTAAATCCTTCGTTTGTCTATTAAGAAACTACTTTTCTTTGCACTAAACTTACCCTGATGATATTTATCGTTACTTATTAATATCAAAATTAGTTTGAAAACTTATAATTCACTCTGTAGTACCTTTATTATTCACAAATCGCTGATCAGTATATACATTTCAGATGAATTTCTTGTTATTCTAATAAACAGAGTACATCGGCAAGTGAATATATATTTGATTAGATTGTTCGAAATGTTTGTTGTTCATTCATCACATTAATGATGGATCGTGGCCAGCAGTGGAATCCAGGGTACGCATTTCGTCCTATTTGGGACTCGTCAGCTGGATGTTCCTGCTCCCCAGTGAGTGATGTTGTTCCCACCGGGATTCGGACTCGGGAGCGATCGCTTCAAACGCCAGGGCGTTTTCCACTACACCACCTAGCCACGATAGCCACTTCTTGTGCGACGGGTATAATTTTAGTATAATTGTTTTTACATGATACCGTCGTTGATTAGACCGAATTGATTGGTCTCTATTGGCATATGGGCTCCTGTGCGGACGCCTCGATATTGTCTGCGTTCTAACTGTGTTAATGATGGATCTTGGCTAGCAGTGGAATCCATCACATCGTTATGATCAACTTTGTCTTTTAATTACACTGTCGAAGTTCATAAAATGATTGATTTCTTCAAGTTATATTGTTCTTGATAGTTATATCCTATCATATTACTGAATATCATGGGTTACATTCTTAAGAGAAAGTTAAATGTCCTTGAAATTATAGGATGACTATACGCATCACATCTTATGAACACAAAAGCATTCTAATTTTGGGGAATTATATTTCTCAGTATTGACCCACTATCTTTTGTACCACAGCCATAGAGTGAGTATTTATCAGTGGGTCTTACTAGATTTATGTCTAGCGTTACAACATACTAGGCTGATGGTTGAGTTAATTACTTTACATAAGAACTTTGTGACTGAAAATGAATGTCACCTTAACAACTATTGAATGAATTTTGAGGGGGTTGTGGGGATTTGGAAATATTTCAAGTTGGTATTCATCGTAGACTGACATCAGTTGGAGGAACAAAGGAAACCTGGGAGGACTGGACAGCTGTTTCGTCCCAGTATGGGACTCCCCAGCAGTGCGCACCCATGACCCCGCCAGGAATCGGACCTGAGACCTTCAGACTCCGTGACCAGCACGTTACCATTGAGCCAGTGGGTCGGGAACCAATGGTCCATATTTCCAACTTCTGTTAGCTCACGGGTCAGGCCACAGGTTCGATCCTTGGTGGGGTGGTGGGTGCGCACTGCTGGGGAGTCTCGTACTGGGACGAAATACCTGTCCAGTGCTCCCAGGTTTCCTTGTTCCTCCAACTGATGTCAGTCTACGATGAATAACAACTTGACTTAATGAATGGTCAATTATATATCTATTTTATCTGAAAGGGCAGTTTTTCATAAAATAAAAAACATCAATCTCCCATTTCAGTAGTCATTAAAGTAGTCTTTGGAACCACTGTTGAATTAACCATTTAGAGTTATGCATTTTTATGGAAAAACTACTTTTCCAGTGAAAATAACAGAACTTAGTTGGCGATTTCAGTCGTTGTTAAGATAGCCTTTGAAGTCACTTAGTTTTCCCATCAGATATATCGATCACTTTGATCCAGTAAGATTGACAGCAAACTGTAAGTATTGCCTAAGTGGCCCGATGGATAATGCTCTGATGTTTGAAGCGATGACTATGAGTTTCGAGTTTCAGTGAGATCAACATCACTATCTTGGGTGCAGGTACATTCAGCTGATGAGTCCTAAACAGGACGAAACACAAGTCTTGGATTTGGTTGCTAGTCACCACCAATTAAATCAAAATTAATTTTTGATATTTCTAACCTTCAATCATTTCACAATGAAGCATGATCGTCACTCAGTGTATTTGGTCAGTGTTCATCTTCACTCTTAATAAACTGTTTAACTTCAGGTTGGTATTGATCATGAAGTGGCATCAGTTGGAGAAACATTGGACGTCTGGGAGCATTGGGATGTTATTTTGTCCCAGTATGGGACTCCACGACCCTGCAAGGGATGGAACCCAATGTTTCTCCAACTGATTCCATTCCGTGATGAATACCAACCTAAAATCAATAAATAACCCCTCAGAAACCTCCAAATTAAATTAATTTGATGCTCATTGGTTATTCGCTTCCGGAAATGATTCCTAAAGTCCCAATGAGAAGTCGTGAGTGGTGGGGTCAACCAAGTTGAAAATGAAGACAGTTAGTCAACGACGCCATAGGATAATGGTCACTCTATGCTGTGAACTGATAAACCTCAAAACTGAAATTGTTTATTGTCGATGTTTTGAAATATGCATTTTGAAGTAAGTCAGTGAATAATATCTTATTATTTAGTGATGTAGTCTGTCAGTTATTCATTATAATGAAGATAGTTTGTACCATATATCAATAGCAGCTAAATAACTGACCAGTCATTTACTAGTTCCTAACTTCAGTCTTCTATATGACAGAATCTAAAAGTAATCTGCTGAAAATTAAGGCCAAAAAATGGTGAATAAATAGTCAATGAAAGCAATAAATTATCAAAAGTTTACCAATGTAAAAACAAAACAAAGCAAAATTGTTCTACAGTGTTTTCCAGTCCTACATGAGGAAAGTTGGGACCCAAATAGCTCGATAGTGATATCATTAACTAAAATTCTGGGTGACGCGCATTCGAATCTCGTAGGGACATCACTTTCCTGGAAGTCATAGATATACCTTACTGATGTATGGGAAAAAGCATGAAACGCTGATGAAGCAAGGTTTCTTCCTGATTGCCACTAAACAAACAAGAATTTAGATATTATTCTCACATTATTAGTTCCTATATTAGTGCACTTCATCAAATTCATGACAAATCTGTATTGTATCCATATGAAAATCGGCTGTTACTAATTCGCTAAAACACTTTGTCACCTTCACTTTGGTAACTTCTATTGAGGATGGGTAACATCAGAAGGGGGAAAATGCTCAGGAATAGATGGATGTTATTAAGTTCAAATTCTGTTTCATATACCCTAATCACTCCTCATCATAGCAATATTTATCTTAGGTTTTCTACTAACTAAACTTCTTTATAAAAGTCATGATTATCAGATAGATTATAGATTTAGAACAAAGACTTATCCAACAGTTTAATCAGAATAGTGGATTCTATTTATACTACTGTTGAACAACTTGAGTAGTTAGAAACCACTCAAGATGTTCTGAAGATTTCACCAGCCCAGATCAGATTGATCTAAACACCTCACTCTTTCATCTGGCTAGCGAGATCGATAGATCAGATGGAATGGTTTTGTAACTATCCAAGTTATTCAGTAGTAGTATAACTCATTAGTTCATGATACAACCCTGTCAGAGATCACACCTTCTGATCTTGGCTGGCGATGGAGATTTTCGATGGGAATCCTGTTGACTAGCACTACAGTTGAAAAACTACTTAGCTGTGAGAAATGGCAAGGTGGACAGTGAAATTTGTAAACCATTTGCAAACTGATTATCCTAGTGAATTCTCATCATCATTCAGTTTCATACAGACAATGAAAATAGTCTCATAAACTGACTGAACTGACGAACGGGGGATAGAGTAAAAGTGATATCATAGTAAACAAAGTTTTATGAGAAAATAAACAATCTGAAGATGAAGGATGCTGCAAATATCCAAGCTTTAGAAGACGTCAAGGAGTGAATACATACGCATCATTATGACTGATTTTCAACGATGTTACCAACAGTCCTCAACCAATCATTCCTATCGTCTCCGAGACCCCAACCAGACAGTCTACATCTCCCCACTCAACTCACACCAACATCTACGGACTTCATCAATTGGTGCCAGCCACATCTTGGTCTGTCCACTTCCAACCCTCTTCCAACCTAACCGAACTTCTCCTGGCATCGCACACCGAAGTAGGTGGTGACTTGGCATACTCAGTACATTTCGAAGCCATCTCAGTCGACTAAGGTTCACAATCTCATCAATCGACTTGCCAGACCTCATCAGGTGCCTATACAGTGATTTTCCCAAAGGCGAGCAATGCTACTAAGAGATCTGTGATCGAAACCGAGTAATCTCTTTTTGTTTTCTTTTTTAACGGCGATGTCTAATAGGCATGCAAGAGGACAGGACGAACTGTGGTGTAGTATAGTCGTCCTTTGATAGATAGTCGGATGTCTCACCAGTCGACGTCAGAGATGACCCAACTTGTCAACTGGCGAATGAACCTTCTCTATGCAACTCCGAGATACCAATAACTTGTTATTGGTCAAATCATTGACTATATGTTTAAACTGGTTGTTGTCTATTTACCAAACTCGAAGTTTAATTTTTATATTGCTTGCAGTAGATACAAAGTTAAAGGAAGGTTGAAAGTGAGAAGGGATTTCCAACAAACTACAGACATTCATCAACAACTGCCGCCTACGCTGGCTCGTTGCTGAAGGTCACATGGACAGAATGATAAGAATAAGCAACAAGGAACTCTAGGAACGAACCAATGAAGCAAGAACCTATGGCCCAACAAATATGCACTGGAAGGAAGTGGAGATGGATTGGAATGGGCATACAATGAGAAGGCCGACTGGGGACATAACGCGTCAGGCCAGCGCCTCGAGTGGAACTCCTATGGGAAGTGACGAGTTGGGTGTCCGAGGTGAGGGTGACATGGAGGAGATCGTGTGAGGAGGAAATGAGAGCATGTGGGCTGTCGTGGAGGCAGGTTCAAAAGATTTCAGAGAAGAGAGGGTATTACAGATGTGCTACTGAATCCCTATGTTCCATTAGGAACCCAAGGGACAAATAAAATAAATAAATGAAAATGAGAAATTCAGCTCAACCCTTTGAATTTCTAATTTAGCTTGTAACCAATATACCACCGATATAACTTTTCATGAAAATCTATATCATTCTATACAACAGTTTTCAATTATCATTCTAGGAATGCAATGTTTCGTTTGAATCCAGATAATCTTCAACTATTGGCCAGTTTCGAATTGCCTTCGAAACCAGAAACTTCATTCTGTATGACGAATACCAAAGTGAGTGTGTGTGTGTGTGTTTGTATATATGCATATTACATGATTTTTAATTAATTTCTTCTAATTATTACTTCTACTATTGCTACAATGGAGTAGTTATGATAAAATTTTAAAGGAAATCATTATAATATTTAAAACTGAACAGGTAATTTCAAGATTACTCGCTTTTTGTATTGAACATTTTATCTACGGCTAATAATTTTTTGTAGGCATTACTTTATTTCTTTGATGAGGGACAAAACAATCCGATGTGTTATAACCGAAAATGAATCATTTTTAGGGAATTTTTGTCCTACCGTGTTTCCGTTTTTAGCGTCTTTGAAGGACGCCCTAAAGGAGTATGAGAAGTAGATGTACGCACAATACGTTGTGCGAGATTCACATTTTCAAGGTGACCGAGAAACTTATGTTAACTTTCGTTGTTTTATGGCTATTGAACACCGGTAAATGGGAAGAGTAGTGGCAAGAAGGTCAGTTCTGTTTATTTTGATTGTATGTTTCATAGAATATCCCTGAAATGCTCTTTGCCGGCATTCGTGCTTGACAGGTTTACGGACAGTAACTCAGTGGCTGTTAACTCACAATCATCTCTGCAATTCTCTACTTTACAGCAATAGTTCTTGGGCGAGGAAGTTGATGGCAATTGAATTGGATAGCATAAGGCCAATGCTAATATCCGGCATGGCCCCATTTAATGTTGTTGATTTCGTTTATGCACACTATGGTAAACGACTGAATAATCAAGATGTGTTCAATATGCGTTATCATCTCTTCCCTCTGTGTAATTTTACCGGTAACTGAATTTTCCCATGAAGCGAATTTGTTTTATGCAGCTATGAAAAGTTGCTGGAGCACACAATCAGTCAAAGTGGATCAGCTTCTTTTTCTGTCACACAGGGGGTTTATCTGAAATACGTTTTATTCCGCTACAGCCGACCAACTGAAATTTGCTGAAAAATGTCTTGATCTTCTGGGTCTCGATGGCAATTATAAGACTAATAATGAGAACCTTTTTCTTTACAAGTACGTAACCATTTCAGAAAAAGGCAAACTGTACCGGAAGTGAATTTCTACTTCATGACGAGAAGTGAACGGGCAAACGCCTTTCTCAGAACCATCATAAATGTGTCTTCTTTCATTCTTTGAAATAAATCAGAAGTGATGACCCATGTTTTACTACTTCACTTTAGAATCGAATGAATGTAGCACAAAATAGTACATCTTTAACAAGTGTATAAGACGCTTGTAGATACACTCTGTACAGTATTCCTGAAGTGACTTTCAGAATAAAGCCATCATTATCATTATCATTATTATTAGTGGTTATGTTACTCTAAAGCTACTTATATTCTCTATTTAAGTAGTATTCCATACATTTTGCTAATTTTCATCCTTTTTCCTTTTTTTCATCTAATATCATTATATAAACATCATGACTGCCAATGATAAATACACAAAAATAAATTTATAAACAGGCTCCATGCACTGAGACACCAGCGTTTAACTTATTATTACCAACTCAGGATAAACAAAATATTTGGTATTGTTATCTTTATCAAACAGTTTATATGAGCCATAATATTATACCAAATATACAATCGGCAAGATGTGAAATACCTTCAGTAAGTTGTTACTTTAATTTTACTTTAATATGAAAGTATACTTTAAAACTGTCGACATTACTGATGGTGTTGTAGAACGTGAAATTGCTTGAGGGTAGAGGGGGTGGAAATAACCGAACTATCAGTATGACAATATCACTTATAAAATGTAACCATTGTGTTCTTTCAAGAATTTGGGATACTTTTATTCAGTTATCCAATAGTTCACTCCTCTGATTGGTCAATTTTATTTGTTTAAATTTACAGTTGTAGTATAAATAATCATAATTTATTTGTGTTATAATCTTCTAGTTTTTATTCGCAACTATTGATAAATTCAGATGGATGTGTTATTTGTTTGATAGTGGTTAGCAGTGGAGGTCAAGATACACTTTTCACCTTGTTTAGGACTTATCAGCCGGATTTACCTGCATTCCAATGAGTAATGGAGTTCCTACTGAGATTTGAATCGGTCGTTTTGAACGCCAGAGTGCTACGCACTAGGCTACTAAGGCATGAAAGCCACCTTTTTTACAACCGGTATCAGTTATTATTGATTGAGTCATCAGAAACCAGTGAGGTGTAATGCTAGAGCTCATAAACCAAGCCATACAACAGCGTTATCAAATAGGCTTTATAAAGAACACAGTTTAAAAACGATAAGAAAATACGATCACTGATGTCTATCTGAGATTTACATTTTCGACTTTTTGGCTGATATGACAAAAAGGCAGAAGTTTAACGCAGTAAACTATTTAGTGCTATTTATATTTGCATGAAATTGTTAAACTGTTTTTTTAATTCCCTTAAGCAGAAACCTACAGCAACTGATAGATAGTGGGATGCAGAGAATTACTTCCAGCTAAATTATACACTATAGGGTAAAATAAAGCTTAGTAATATTGTAGAATCAGTGTAAAAGCAAGAGGGGATAATTCACTGGCAGTAATGAGTTGTTATTCCCAGAAGAAAAAGTAGATCTCCATAGAGACATCCTTTCGTTTTTATCAGTGACAAAATGTACTGATCGCATTTGGTGCTAACTGTCGACAGAAAAACCCATCATACATTAGTCATATGCTTATAACATTGAGTTACAGCACACAATGGTATGTTGAAACTACTATAACATATCCCATAGGATTAATGGATACACTAGATAAATCGTCCAGCTTCCCCCATATTGGATTATTTGACTTGATAGACTGCATACAGTGATACAGTATTATCTACTGGGTAATCTTTCTACCAGAGCTAATCGCTTATAATCATGTGAAAGTAATAACAACTTTGATAATTAGAGTGATTTTAAAAGCCATCTAGGTAACTACTGAAATTAACCAATCAGGTTTCAGTCTTCCGGCCAGAAAGGTGATTTTTCATAATTTAAAGAAATGTAATTTCAGGCTGGTATTCATTATGGAGAAACATTGCAAACCTGAGGACATAAGACAGTTGTTTCGTCTTAGCATGCGACTCCTCAACAGTACACATCCTTGGTCCCACCAGGAATCCAAATAAGGACCCCCAGTTTCCGGGCTCATCAAGATACCACTGAGCCACAATATAATGCTACCCCTATCCAATGCTATCGTTGAGTAACTGTTCTCATGTTTCATGGTGAATGGCCAATAGAAATCACCGAATAGATCCCCAGAAACTTCCGAATTGAATTAATATGGTGCTCATTTCTCACTCGCTTCGGGAGATGATTCCCGAAGTTCTAATAAAAGTCTTGACTGGTGGGGCGAATCATGTCGGATATGAGGACAGTTACTCAATGACAACATTGGATGGGGGTCGCGCTATATCGTGAACTGACAGAAGTAAGAAATATGGACTAGTGGATTCTGACCTAGTGGCTCAGTGGTAATGTAATAGCTATGAAACCTGAAGTTTCTAGATTGGATCCGTGGTGAGATGAGGTCATGGGTGCGCACTGTTGATGAATCCCATACTGGGACGAAGCAGCTGCCTTGTTTCCCAAAGTTTTCAACTTTTCTTTAACTGATGTCAGTTCATGATGAATATCAGCCTAAAACAAATCACTAAATCCTCACAAATCTCCAAGTGGAAAAGTAATTAGTTATCTCAGCAGTTACTAAGGTGGCCATTAAAGTCAATGAACAATTCTTCGTACTTTAATTTCAATGGTACTAAAGCTTTGCAAATATCTACAATGTATAATGAATTATTACTGCTACGTGTGTTGGGCGTTGACTTGATGGAAAAGTATTCACTAAATAACCTTGTCCACTACTTAGTTATATTGAATTATTCTAGAACTGTTAGCCTAACTATCTCTGTAGTGTAATTATTGCTTAGTGTATACAGAACAATAACTGAGTATTTTTAACAGTCACTTACCTGAGTAAGGTCTATCATTCTGTATTTTGCCAGGTATTTTATGCATACTACACTAACTTGACCTTATAATCATTGTATTGTATTGATCAGATCAGATTATTTCAATGAATTTGACCAACTGAACCTTTTGACCTAGACATTTCTCTTAAAGTGAATTTTTTGGCCTAAATGTCAGCCCATTCCAATCATTTTTAAGAAGCTTTCATAGAATTTCTTTCATCATTTCTTCAAATGACAACACTACAAATGATTTGAATTCGATTACTGAAGTGTTTTACCAAGTCTTCTTTGAAAGATATAGGATGAGACGATATGAAATCTAAGTTTTTATTCTAATGTGTTGGTTTGCTATAAACTCTGGTACCTGGATTGTCATCTTCTGAGTGACCTTGACGGTTACCTTAACAACTGCTGAGATAACTAATTACATTTCTTTACTTTATCCAAAATTACCTGATTGATTATTTCAGTAGTTTCTGGGGTAGCTCTTAGAGTTACTTCATATTCTCTTCTCTTTATTTCTTAATGTAACATAGGTGGTTCTCCTTCTTCATTTTATAAATCATAAACCAATTAATTTCCATCTTCCATCGAGTTAATGTGTGTAAAAACTCTGAATATGTTTTTATTTCGACATCATCCCGTAAATCGTACTTTATTGCTGTGTGTTATGTTGAATAAATAATCTAATATGGAATAACGGTTTTTGCACTGCTCGAAGCTTACTCTCTCTCTCTCTCTCTCTCTCTCTCTCTCTCTCTTACATTAATAAACCATGTGGCATTTCACCTCTATGCTGAAGTGAAATTAAGTGAAATGAATTCACTAAGTATTGGTAAGGGAATAATGTTTCAATAAACAAATGATAATTCAGAGTGACTTGTTCTCTGAAATGAGGTTTCGGTTAGCAAACATTTCGGTATCATGCCAGACACCGTCAATAGTGAATCAGAGCTTCACGAGGTTGTGAAGTTATTGGTTGTGCATGAATATTTATAACATGCTACAATCATATAATTGTACACTCCTGTGCGGAAACTGGAGATAGGAAGCCAACCAATCAGGTCCAGCATACGTCGATACACTCACCGAGTGACCAATCATATTTCCCCTCAGTCAAAATAGCATGTTATAAATAACTATGCAAAACCAATTATTTCACTTCCTTGTGAAACTCTGATGACAGTGTCTAGGATGACATTGTAACATTTGCCGACCAAGACCCTAGTTCAGAGAACAACTCACTGGAAACATTCCCACTCTGACATAAATATATTCGCCACAAATGATAATCCGCAAACGTTTTGGAATTTTCAAATTTTAATGGGATGCATTGTTAATTTCTTGATTTAGCCTCTAAATTTAGAACCTGAATCACGTTTAGTTCAATGGGAGAATTCTGTTTACTCTTCATTAGATTTAAATCGTCCAGGTGTAAGTTTAATGGCTAGTGATGGTTTCCTGTATAGTTCTGGTTGGTTTCATGGAGCAATGAGAATACATCGTTCACGTTTACCGAATTTTGATGGACAAGCTAACTGGAACCAGTTTCTTGCAACTCCTTCCGATGAAGTCTTTTTAAAAGGTAAATTGTCTTACCATGCCTTGAAGTCTATGATTTAAAGATTTTCGTAATATATATTTTAAGCTGACTATTGTAACTTGGAAAATCAATAAAAAACCAATTACGCATATTTTAAGTATTTAGTCTTAGTTCACAACATCTCATGGATGATTGTCCCTCAATGTAATTCATCAACGATCAAGATGTTTTTACAGTATATTGGTGCGTTTTGGTAGTTATGAAAGTTAACGCTGTTGTCAACTAATCAATATTTATACTGGGTGATGATTAGAAATAAAATAAAAATTTGGACCGTGGCTGGATTTCAACCAGTGACCACCACATTCCCGACCTCTTAGCTCAGTTGGTAGAGCACCAGGCAGGATACCTGGTGGTCACTGGCTCGAATCCAACTGTGGTCCGAATTTTCATTTCATCTTCAATCATTATCCAGTATCAATACTTGTCTGTCAAACCAAGGCTATCTCAGCTAGTCAGAATGAAAACCAATATTTACCTGTTTCGGTTCGTATTCATGAATTGTGCGGTTAAAAAAGATACTGAGCAAAGGTGGATATCGATTAGAAAGTCTTTTGGCGAATATCGAGTAGTAAAAAGATACTTTATGTCATACTACGACAACGATAGAGAATATCTGTAGTTCAGGGGGATAGTTTTGATGGGGTTGTGTTCTCTGAACTGAATTGCTTAATCGTGAAGCTTTCATTGTTATTCTAGAGAACACTATCAGAAAATTCAGAAAGAAGTGAGCGATAAAGTTCTCCCCGCAATTTATTTAGTACCTTTTCCTGATGGCCTTGTGTGTGATTGGTTACTTTGTCAAGGTCTTTTTACTGTCTCCTCTCTATCTTCATTCTGATTGGTTGTCTTGACCATCTTGTTGTTTCTTACTGGTTGATAGATTGAGTCAATGTCAATATATCTGTTGATTTCTGACTGACTTGAATATCAAGCTACCAAAAGTTCTATGGGATTCCTTGTATTCCCTCTATCCAGGATTTTCCTATTTTCTCAGTCAAATTTATATCCATAGTTGTCTGTACGTATTGATATGAGCGAAGGTATGTGACGATGCTTCACTGCTAGTTGATGTTCACGCAGATGGACGCGAAGAGGGCGACTACTAAGTTTGATATAGTGTTTTTCTCAGTTTGTGTAGTTTAATTTGTAGATAATGTTTCGTTTGTCTTCCTTTAGTATTGTATCTTTTGGTCAGGATAATGGAGACTGAAGAGATTTTTTGTGCTTGTAAGGTAAAGCGATTCCAAGAGGCTTCGATCTCGGAGATATTCCTCATGTAGGGTAGGACAATGTGTTTGTTAGTTATCGTGGTTGAATATTTGCTTGGTGACGAATTATGTAGACACCTTTTGATGTAGTTGCGTAAATAGCTGTGAATAGCCGGAAATCCATAGCTATTCATGCAGTTCGACCCTGTATAGCAACAGGAAATTACAAGTATCATAACAACGATACCAAACATACTTGAAATGTATCCACTGCATATTGTAAACTGTAAATTTACTGCCTTTAGTCACAATCGGCACACCAGTTTGTTCCTTTACCTAACGCTATGATAAATGAAATTTATTTTAAGTTGGTATTCACCGTGGGCTGACATTAGTTGGAGGAACATTGGGAACCTGGAGCACTGGGCAGCTGTTTCGTCATAGTATGAAACTCCTCAGCAGGGCGCACACATGACCCTCCCACCACGGATAGAACTCAGGACCTTCAGGTTCTGTGGCGAATACGTTACCAATGAGCCCCTGGTCCACATTTTCTACTTCTGTCAGTTCATGATATAGCACGACCTTGATCCAATGTCGTCGTTGAGTAACTGTCCTTCTGTTCGACTTGGTTGGCCCCACTGGTCACGACTTCTCACTGGAACTTTGAAAATCACCTCTTGAAGCTACTACATATTATGTGAAGACTTCTGTGGAAAATACCCGAAACAATTGCATTATTGCCAAGACACTACACATGGACATTAACGCTACCGCTTAGTACTGATCTCAGAATGATCTAAACTTCGTGTGGTTGTTCGCTCATTCTACTGTCGACCTTAATAGTGGTTTATCCTGATAAATTTATATTGGATAATAAGATTTTGTCAACCATCTAATTTTGGTCAGCTGCCTTGGACGGACCAATTGGCCGTTAAACAGACATGCACACTTTCCAAATTATTCACATATAAGCCTCTGACTACTGTTTACTTTATAGTAGTATATCTACCAACACTCAATTTTTGTACTTAATGCAGCGTATCGTTTTAACTTATATAGATCTTAGTGTAAATACTTTACAGTTCATTCTTTTTATAACCTTTTTGATTTCATTCAATACTTTAGAATCAACCAATTTCATTTGTGCATTTGAAACACTGGATTCAGTTTATTTTCTGATTCGTGAGTTAAAAACTCCAACATGTGAAGCTAGAATACATAATCGTTATGTGCAAACACTTACTTCATCGACATCATCAACCATGAAGTCGACAACAATGCTTAGTGAAACATCAGTAACACGTTTAATACGTATATGTAAAGGTGATCCAGGTGGATATCCACATGTGAATGAAGGAGAATTCGCTACATTTGGTAAAGTGACATTAGAATGTAAATTTAGTCAGAGTCATGCATTGAATTATTATCATAAAGCATTGAATAAAAAGAATATGCAAATCTCTGAACAACTACTGACTGAATTTTCTTATGGTTATGCAATTGCCGGTAAATGGGATTCTGTTGATAATAAGTTGTATGTAAGCTATCAGACTGGGATGTAAGTTATTGTTTGATTTCAATAATTAATGCATATTTTTGGTTAATGTGGACATATCATGAAATCACCACTTTTGTAGAGCCATTGATTACTAATATTTCTTACCGTGAACACTGAAGGTATTGATGCCGTTCTGGTTATATTACTATATGAACATGAGATTCGCAGGCGACTGATTTCGACACTAGTCTTGGAATCTTCTTGAATGTATCTTCGTAAATATACATCATAATAATCTCAATATTCAATAATTGGTGACCTGTGGAATGACAGCTTGACAACACATGTAGCTGATTGATGTGAGTAGTCAGAGAACACTAGTCTGCTAAAGATGACATAAAGAGTGGTTTATTTCCTTCATCTTCTCATGCGTAGAATGTACCGAATGATCGTAAATAGATAAATTTCTGAAGATTTAGAGGAAAGGAAATTGTTGCTTTAATAGTTTGGGATTTTCAAATGGCGCTCATTCAAGATAAGGATATAACCGGAACGGTTATTAATGTAAGATGAATAATTCACGCTTCAACCTATATAAGAATAATAAGTGAAAAGATAACTCACAAAAGAGGTAGGTCAAGGATTTTACTTTCACCCGACTGATCATAATACCTAGGACATGAGAAAAATAAGTAAATCTATGACTGATAAACAAACATTCACCATTTGCTTTAGTTAGTTGGAAGCAGTGGGCAGGAAGCCCTGCTTCTTTTAGGTTTTGAGGCTGTTGGCATTCTTCAGTAAGGTGTTTCTGAAGCCCTGATGGAAGTGATGTCCACTCTGAGATCCGAGCCGCGTCACTCAGTTCTGCAGTCAGTGATAATAGAATTTGATCAGCACTTAGAACTAGACAATATGAAATTAGTTGCTTTCTAGTGACCAATTGATGTATGTAATCCAGTCCTAATGAATGGGTTATTAGTAACGCCATTGACTGCAGTACTGAGCGAAACGAGTTTGAATCTCACAAGGGACATCACTTCCTTGGAGATGTCAGATCCTTTTTGCTGATGAGTGCCAAAAGGCAGAAAGTCTAAGTTCAAGGCCTCTTACCAACTACCTCCAACTAACTAGTACTAATCAAAGTGTACCGTGATGATGAACCTGCTAGATTGTTGGCCAGATTTCGAAATAATCAGTACAATTTGGTTGGCACTCGGGATTAGACAACGTAGAATTCGTTACTTGACAGTGACCAATGAATCTATTCTCCATTTATGCAGAACAACTTTCAAATTTCATTCAGGTATTTCCCTTTATAAATTTGAAAAGAGCAAGAACAACAATGAAGGCAAGATAAAATGGGTCCATTTCAACTTCTCACAACCTGAAAATTGAACGAACTTTCATTATAAAGAAACAGAATATCAGTCAGTGGCTTAAAACAGACGGAAATAGTCATAGAAGGAAGATAAGTTTTAGTGACAAATTTTAGGAAAGTTAGTAAGTGTTAACAAGAGATTGTCAGGATTATCTACATACTTTATTTAATAGAAATTTCGTAAACAAAAATAACGATAGTATAGGAAACAACATGACGAAGACGAAGGAAGGAATTTTTTTTATTGACATCTTGTACAGAAGTCATCAGATATTGTGCATCTTCCACTGAGATAGTCAGTCATTTCTTTTTAATGTGCTTCTTTTCCTCTTCTGCTTGTAACTTGATTTTCTCTTAATATGACCACATTGTCTCTTGTATTTCTCTGGGTAGAATCTTTACCGATTGTTGATAATTGCCTATGATTTCTCCCACTCTCTCAACATATACTACTGTTGTGCTATATCGTGAGCTAACAGAAGTTGGAAATATGGACGTTTGGATTTTGACCCAGTGGCTAATTGGCAACGTGTTGGCCACGGAACCTGGAGGTCACGGGTTCGATTCCTGGTGGGGTCGTGGGTGCGAACTGCTGAGGAGTCCCGTACCAGGACGAGACAGTTGTCCAGTTCTCCCAGGTTTCATTTGTTCCTCCAACTGGTGTCAGTCTACGATGAACAGTAACTTGGAATATTTCCAAATCCTCACAACTTCCTCAAAATATACTGCTTATATCCATTCTGATCAGCAAGGCCCACTACAATAGGAGTACCAGTCAGATTGGATGAACTTACCATTATAAGATTATGTAAATAGGTCATATGATAAATAGGTGAAATATTGTGAGTTAAGCTCAGGTAATTAAAAGTATCCAACATGAACAGAATATGTTACAACTAAGTAAGGGATAAAAATCTAAAGTCGATAAAGTATGATGTAATCCAATAACAGTTGAAGCAAAGTACTCACCTTCATTTTGAGTACATAAATCAAGTTTAAGACCTTTGATGGCTATAGCTTCACCTAATTTCAGAAGAACCGAGATTGCTTGAAGAAATTTAGCACGTCTATCTGATGTCTAGTATTAATCAAATGCCAAGTGATCATATGTTCAGAGTGTAACATCGCCTCAGTCGTAAACTTTTTGATTATGTATGATGTGCCTTGCTTTTACTGATAACACACTGATAATATGAAGCACTTAGATATTATAGCATAAACATCATCATAGCCATTAACAAACATTTTTTTTTCTTTATTTCTATTTCCTCTCCTATAATGCCTTTTCAATTTACACAACAAATAAAAATTAGGAAATATCCTACTGGTGATGCGCTTTGTGTTTATTCCCTAAATGATATAGAAGATGCTTTCGATAGTGAATTAGCTGCAAATGAAAATTTGGATCAGAATCAAATACTACCAAATACTTTTAAAATATTGTAAGTTATTATCGTGTGTGTGTGTATATGATTATGAAAAAGTTTTCACAATATCATTAAAATATTCCAACAGCTATGCTTTACAATAGTTAACAGTTTCTTAAGAGTTAAGAGCACAGATTTATGAGACTGGTAAATAAGTGACTCCGAAGTCATCCTAGAGACAA
Source organism: Heterobilharzia americana (assembly GCA_944470555.2). Lineage (NCBI taxonomy): Eukaryota > Metazoa > Platyhelminthes > Trematoda > Strigeidida > Schistosomatidae > Heterobilharzia > Heterobilharzia americana. The sequence goes on from OX104128.1 coordinate 53,028,734, forward strand.
TTGAAATAACCTCACTGGCCTAGTGGATAAGGTTTCGCTGTTAGAAGCGATAGTTACGAAATTCGAACCTCAGTAGGGTCACTCACTAGGATACAGGTATATCTAGCTGATGAATCCCGAATAGGACGAAATGCGAGTCCCAGATTCCAGTACTAGCCACAACTAAGGTTCAGACAGACATTTAGTTTCACTAACTCTTTCTCATACAATATAAGTGGCTTATTCCCTACTGCATGAATGTGTACAACGTAGCTGTTTGCAATTCTACTCGAGTTCGAAAGAAACGTACAATTGTCTAGTTTTATTAGTGGACTTCTGTCTAACCTATTGTCTATTTTCATATAGCTTCTTATCTTGACCTTAGTACACCTTAAATGTTAGACATTTTCGAAATATAATTGAATATTTACTATCAAGTACAACCATATCTAACAGCACCTAAGGATTACTCTGAGATTTAATGCAGCAAATGAATATTCAGTCATTCAGAATAGTCTATTCATCGCAATTTTCTCGCTTCGAGAGACTATCAGGTGAGAAATACTGTATAAATTTAATCTTAGTGCTTGATTATAAGCGAAATAAAAGTAATTGATAAAGCATAGTAGATCATTATGCAGTGATAAATAGACGCAACTCTTTTATATCTTTGAAGAACTAGCCAAAGGTGTACACTTTTTACTGTTCCTTAGTGAGGAGAGAAGACAGGAGTGATAAAGATACCCAACCAACAATAGCACCAACAACAACAAGCTACAATCACCACTAACATTAGGAAACTTAAAGGAAGTAGTCTCCTTCACTTACTCAACCAGTCAGCATCGTTTCAACTACAGGCGACACAGGCACACATGAGGATGTCAAAGCAGTCAGTATCGGAAAGACAGCTAGAAATGTGTTCATTAGCCTGAAACCAGTGTGGAGATCTTCTTCACTCCACTCAGCATAAAGCGTGAACAACATCCGGATTTTCAACACAATGTCAGTCAAGTAAGTCAGTGTTCCCATGTGATGGTTGAGAGACTTGGTGCGTTACGAAAGGCATTTCCAAAAAGCTGGAGACACTCATGAACAACTTCCGCCTACACTGTCTCGCTGCTGAAGATCATATGGCTAGAATAGTAAGAATCAGTAAGAAGGGAACTCACTGTGGCTGGCTGGCTGGCTGGCAACGAACCAACAAATCAAGAACCTATGGCTCAACAAATATGCACTGGAAGGAAGTGGATATGGATTGGGCATGCATTGAGAAGACGGATTGGGGACATCATGCGCCAGGCCAGGCCAGGCCATGCCAGACCAGACCAGGCTAGTCCCTCGAGTGGAACCCAGATGAGGAACGATGAGTTGGGTGTCTGAGGTGAGGGTGACATGGAGTAGATGGTATGAGGAAGAAAAGAGAGGTTGTGGGTAGTCATGGAGCCAGGTTCAAAGTTTGCAGAGAATCTAGTTGAGTGGAGGCGTTCTACTGAATCCCTATGTTCCACTAGGAACCCAAGGGACAAATAATATAATATGCTTAAACGTCACCATGTTTTAGTCTCCTTCATGGCTAGCAGTGGAACTCGTTAGCTGCAGGCAGCTGCATCGCAGTTAGTGATTTTGCCCACACTGAGACTTGAACTCAGTACCCATCGCTTCAGGAGCCAAAGTATTACCCCCTAGGCCACTGGGACACGTCAGTCACCACCTGTGTAACGAATGGCAGTTGTTGTTCATTGATACTTGTGATTTCCTCTTGCTATCCTGGAAAAAATCTCTCGACATCTGCTGGTACATGAGCTTGTATGTAGATGTCTCGACAGTGCCCAAGAAGTGGCTTTCATGCCCCAGTGGTCTAGGGGATAATGCTTTGGTACTTGTAAAGAGATAATTACTAAGTTCGAGTTTCAGTGGGAATACTATCACTCAATTGGGTACAGGTACAAACATTTGATGAGTCCCAAGTAGGACAAAATGCGCATCAGGGGTTCCACTGCTAGCCGCCAAATAGACTGTGAGGTAATGAAAATCCGGACACTACTAATTTATGCAAAAAGTTGCCCATCTGTCAAGACAAGTCGAGCAGTTCGACCCACTATGACAACGGGAATTACAAGTATTGCAGAATCTGGACAATTTTCAGTGTTAAATAGCCCAATCATTTTATATCTTATGACAGTTAAAATAGCCACTTATTATATTGAGGTTTTCGGAGGATGACATCTGTTTATTACTGCAGAATTCCAGGAGAGAAGGAATAAAGCAGCCTGTATATCTAAAATTTTCTGGTTTCTATTAATTAGTCCAAGAAAATGTCGTGCATAAATTTCCTCTCATCTTATCAACTTGACCTTTTACTGGAATTTTCATTAGCTATTAAGCTAAAGACAACTGACCAAAGATTAAATATGTAAAAATGTGCTAATACTCAACAATAACACTGGTAATTCCTCTGGTAATGTGTAAACAGTACTAGGAAAGAACTACCGGGTACAGGAAAAAAAACATGTGTAACAATAATAATAATAGTAATGATAAGACTTTGAAGTAGGAATGATAATCCCCTTTATAAAGAAGTAATTTTAAAGTCCCATGCGGAAGTCCTAATAATGCTGGGATTAAACTGGCATTTAGGCTTATAGTCTCAATTAGAGATAAACTCGGCTAAACTCGGCTAAAATACCCCATTGGATATATTAGACGAAACAATTTAGCCTATCAAATTTCCATACAATGACTGCGATGTTAATTACATGGGTCAAACTATCCAATCAAAACCAGTTACATTAGTAGAACATAAAAATCTCGCTGAATAAACAGTAGTGGACTATAGCAAGATATGAAATATTAGAAGGGTTACACTATAGCTATTTATGCTATCACACACACACACACAGTCATGCCGTAGGATGGTACTAGAGTAACAGTCTAGATTGGTAACTGAAGCTTCAACTATCGAATAGATATGTAACACACATGTGATAGTAATAACTCAGGAAGTTGTGTTTACCTTCATGTGAATTTGAGTAGTGAATACTACTCGAGACATCATCCAGTTAATAATACTCTTGGTTGTATTATATTCTCTAAGCTGAGTTGTTTAGTTGTAAGGCTTTAATCATCTTTCTACACAACATCATCAGCACTAACACTTCAGTATGAAGTGAGCTGTCAATATTTCTCCGCGAGTAATTTAGGAGCTTGCCCTGACGAACTGGTTTGTGATTGGTTGTTGTCTTTGATTGTTGTGTTATTGACTGTAAAGATTTTCCTGTTGGCTGTCCCTCTGCTTCACCTCTTACTTATCGAATCCCGGTGGGCACAACATCACTCACTAGGAGGCAGGTACATCCAGCTGACGAGTCCTAAAAAGGACGAAATGCGTATCCTGGGCTCCACTGCTAACCATTATCCATCATTACTATACACTAACCTAGTTAATTTAATGAATGAATAGTACTTTGATTTATTTATTCATATAAATTTGTTGTAATACAATATACTCTCATTGTTCAATTTATTTGTTTAGTGTAAACGATTTAGTTCTGGTATTCTAACCGAGTTAGAAGTAGACAAAGGACGTCAAATGCCTAGAACGCATTTATTACGTGTAAAGCATGTTAATCCAATCGGTGATCGTCCATTGATTATTCGACCTGTACCAGGATATCCATTTACACAGACTAGTCAATTAGGCTGGTATCATATTGAAATTGATCATAATGATAGAAATGCAATACTATATTTATCTGGTGAACAACGTATTGAACGATATGGACTGTTTAATTTATCTACAGAGGATACAATGGAAATATGTCCATGGGATCAGTTAACTATTGATGATTTTGGTGTAAATAATGAAATTATTACAGGTGTTTACATGAAGCATATAAAGCCTGTAAGTGGTAAATTATCTGTGTGAATTTTTTTTATTTGATGCTTATTGTTCAAAATGGATGTATGTTCTGATTGTTTGGGTTGTCGAAAACCCAATTGACTTGCTGAAAAAATACGCTTTATATATTCTTGATTAAGCAACAGACTTGAAGCAAAAAGAAAAAGTTACATTTCAAGTTGATGTTTATCGTGGGCTAACATCGGCTGTAGGAATATTGAATAACTGAGACCACTAGACGGCTATTTTGTCTTGGTTGGTACTCTACAGTAGTTCACACTCATAACTCTTTCCCCCTCCCAGACATTAGACCCAGGACCTTGAGGTTTAATGGTTCATATTTTCCTACTTCCGTCAATTCGTGATGTAGAGTCATTTACATCCAACGGCGTTGTTGAATACCTGTCCTCATATTCAACTAGGTTTACCTGACAGGTTTCAGCTTCTCATTAGAACTTTGGGAAATCTACAACCGATGTCAGTAGGTAATGAATACCAACTTGGATCCATATAATCTCTATATACCTGTAAATTGGAAAGTTTTATTTCCCAAATGCAACTAATTACATAGTTTGATTGGTCTTCACTGTGTAAATGTGAATCAGTTGGGGTAGCTGAAGATAATGTTTCACTTATCAACTTGATAAAGTCATGCGATGATTGAGTAGAACTCACAGCTATCAGTAATTAATCCTAAATCCTCATGATAAACATGCACGTAAGTAATAAGTGAAGCATCTTGACTTTTCAACATTTTAGTGGATTGAAAAGACTACAGAACAAAAATGATAGAGTCATTCTTAAACCTGATAACGGATCTAGCGTGGTTGTTATGAATATGCAGTATTATAAGGACAAAACGCTATCCATTCTTAATGACAACAGGAAAAAATTAAAAAAAATTCGAAAGAGAAACAACTGCGGCTTTAGTAAAACTTCTTAACATGAAATAGGAATTTCATTTCGTATAATCCGTAGGATGTGAACACCCAAATTTATATGGTTTACACAAGATACACAAATCAAATATCCCATTATGTCCAATAATATGGATGTATCGCTACCCAACGCATAAATCGGCATAATGGTTAGCCCGAATTCTAAGTACAGTAAAAACCAAATAAATAAGTTTACATTAAAAGATACTTTTGAACTTATTCACTGTATAATGACATTGATTATTATATTATTATTTGTCCCTTGGGTTCCCAGTGGAACATAGGGATTCAGTAGAACGCCTCCACTCAACTAGATTCTCTGCAAACTTTTGAACCTGGCTCCATGACTACCCACAACCTCTCTTTTCTTCCTCATACCATCTACTCCATGTCACCCTCACCTCAGACACCCAACTCGTCGTTCCTCATCTGGGTTCCACTCGAGGGACTAGCCTGGTCTGGTCTGGCATGGCCTGGCCTGGCGCATGGTGTCCCCATTCAGTCTTCTCAATGCATGCCCAATCCATATCCACTTCCTTCCAGTGCATATTTATTGAGCCATAGGTTCTTGATTTGTTGGTTCGTTGCCAGCCAGCCAGCCAGCCACAGTCGGTTCCCTTCTTACTTATTCTTACTATTCTGGCCATATGATCTTCAGTAACGAGACAGTGTAGGCGGCAGTTGTTCATGAGTGTCTTCAGTTTCTTGGAAATGCCTTTCGTAACGCGCCAAGTCTCTCAACCATCACATGGGAACACTGACTTACTTGACTGACATTAGTGTTGAAAATCTGGATGTTGTTCACGCTTTATGCTGAGTGGAGTGAAGAAGATCTCCACACTGGTTTCAGGCTAATGAACACATTTCTAGCTGTCTTTCCGATACTGACTGCTTTGACATCCTCATGTGTGCCTGTGTCGCCTGTAGTTGAAACGATGCTGACTGGTTGAGTAGGTGAAGGAGACTACTTCCTTTAAGTTTCCTAATGTTAGTGGTGATTGGAGTTTGTTGTTGTTGGTGCTATTGTTGGTTGGGTATCTTCATCATCTCCGTCTTCTCTACATCCACTTGAATTCTCGTCTTCGCTGCCCTGCCTCTTCTGTCAACTTGTTAGTTTTCACCTGTAGATCCTCGAGTTTGTGCAACATCAGACACAAGTCATCGACAAAATTCAAATCTTCTAGGGACTTCTCATCGGTCTAGCGTATGCCCATCTTCTCGCTCCTCACGGTTTGTTGCATGATCCAGTCCACCACGTTCAGGAAGATTATGGGTGATAGTAGGTGTCAGCCTTGTCTTACTCCTGTCTTTTCTTCAGAGGTATCACTGAGCTTCCCATTGTGAATTGCTTGGCATATGGCATCTTCATATAGTTGTTGAATGAGATTGTTAAATGTTTTTGTTATTCCTTAGTGTCGAAGCAACTGCCAAATTACTTCTCAGTCAATGCCGTCAAAGGCCTTTTCAAAGTCGATGAAGTTGAGGTAGAGTTGAGTTGCCTGCCATTCTATACTCTGTTCTATGATGATATAAAGCGTTGCAATTTGATCCGCTCATGATTTATTCTTCCTGAAGGCAGCCAACCAGGCTGTTCCGGTCGTAATTTTGAATCCAGAGAATTTTTAGTCTCTTCAGGATGATACGGCTTAATATTTTGTTTGGGAGTGGACAGGAGCGTGATTCCGTGCCAGTTCTTGCAAAGACTTCGGTCTTCCTTCTTCGGGAGTTTGATAAGGTAACTCTTCTTCTAATCTGCAGGTACCTTCCCTTCCTTCCAAACCTTCTGCAATAGTGGTGTGAGCATGTCCGCTGTTGTCTGTGCGTCTGCTCTCAGTGCTTCTGGCGGTATTCCATCTGGTCCTGCTGCTTTCCCGCATTCCACTAGCTTTATGGCGCTCAGCACTTTTACTTTTGTTGGAGGATTTGTGTGACACTGATGTAAGCTCTTTATCCCTTCATTTCTCATCCCTGGGAAATATTTGAAGGAGCTGTTAATACTACTATTCCCTGATAAGCTTCACTTCACTTTCGAAAGTGAACACTTTGAACAAGTTGGTAGTGTTGCAATAGTCAGTCCCCTAATACCATTGTCAGCTGATATCTGTAATGTCATGTAATGCCTCTAACAAGGATTGTTTTTACGCTGTACAATTGCGTTATGTAAATGTAGAAACTGAAGAGAATTTATTGAAAAGAATGTTCTTTGTTACTAATGTTTTCTGGTAAAGAACAGCGTTTCACACAATCAAAATTTCATAATGATTCTCAATAACCGATATGAAGGCTTTGCTAAACTTCTAGTAAATAAGCAGTTGTTCTACCCGGAGGAATATACACATTATATAACAGAATATACTACTGCATTCTGAATTAATGCAGAATATTTGTGGCTCATTCTACAACTATATGAAGATGCCATATGCCAAGCAATTCACAATGGGAAGCTCAGTGATACCTCTGAAGAAAAGACAGGAGTAAGACAAGGCTGACACCTACTATCACCCATAATCTTCCTGAACGTGGTGGACTGGATCATGCAACAAACCGTGAGGAGCGAGAAGATGGGCATACGCTAGACCGATGAGAAGTCCCTAGAAGATTTGAATTTTGTCGATGACTTGTGTCTGATGTTGCACAAACTCGAGGATCTACAGGTGAAAACTAACAAGTTGACAGAAGAGGCAGGGCAGCGAAGACGAGAATTCAAGTGGATGTAGAGAAGACGGAGATGATGAAGATACCCAACCAACAATAGCACCAACAACAACAAACTCCAATCACCACTAACATTAGGAAACTTAAAGGAAGTAGTCTCCTTCACCTACTCAACCAGTCAGCATCGTTTCAACTACAGGCGACACAGGCACACATGAGGATGTCAAAGCAGTCAGTATCGGAAAGACAGCTAGAAATGTGTTCATTAGCCTGAAACCAGTGTGGAGATCTTCTTCACTCCACTCAGCATAAAGCGTGAACAACATCCAGATTTTCAACACTAATGTCAGTCAAGTAAGTCAGTGTTCCCATGTGATGGTTGAGAGACTTGGCGCGTTACGAAAGGCATTTCCAAGAAACTGAAGACACTCATGAACAACTGCCGCCTACACTGTCTCGTTACTGAAGATCATATGGCCAGAATAGTAAGAATAAGTAAGAAGGGAACCGACTGTGGCTGGCTGGCTGGCTGCAAGGAACCAACAAATCAAGAACCTATGGCTCAATAAATATGCACTGGAAGGAAGTGGATATGGATTGGGCATGCATTGAGAAGACTGAATGGGGACACCATGCGCCAGGCCAGGCCATGCCAGACCAGACCAGGCTAGTCCCTCGAGTGGAACCCAGATGGGGAACGATGAGTTGGGTGTCCGAGGTGAGGGTGGCATGGAGTAGATGATGTGAGGAAGAAAAGAGAGGTTGTGGGTAGTCATGGAGCCAGGTTCAAAAGTTTGCAGAGAATCTAGTTGAGTGGAGGCGTTCTACTGAGTCCTTATGTTCCACTAGGAACGTAACGGACAAATGATAAATAATTTGTGGCTGAGGTAGATAATGTTGCTTATGCTGCGTTCTCTGAACCGGATGGTTTAATCGTGAAGCTTACACTGTAAGTCTCGTAAACATCATCAGCACTAACTTTTAAATGAAACCATCTTGAAGTTAGTAGTGATGACATTGTCTAGAACAATAATCAATGCATCATGATTAAATCACCCAGCTTAGAAAGCATAACACAACCCAGATATAACTGAATTTTCTAATTCCAAGAGAATAGTCCATTTTCTTGAAGTAACCAATATGATCTTTTTGAAAGCGCTAATACATACGACCTATATCAATATCTTTGGAATACTTTCAACTGTCCAACATAGAATATAGTGAACTTCCTTATCTTGTTACTAAGCTAGACAGTTGTTATGTTCATGATATTTTTCGTGTATAACATTTACAATTAAATAGGTTATTTATTATTCATACCTTTTCGAGTTTATTTTTTTCTTTCTTTCTTTCCATTTATTTCACGTTGATTATTGCATTCTGAATATTTCATATTTATTTCAAATGTATTAGGCTAAAGAATTTTATATACTAACAAGTAAACATGTTATTCAACTATCAAAATTTATTCAGTTATGTGAAGCATTTAAAATATCAAGTGATTGTATCAATTCAAAGTTATCTACATGTAAATGGAATATTGAAACAAATACATGTGAAATTAAAACAAAATCTTCAATATTAGATTATGATATAATATCTAATACATTAAATAATATGCATACTGTACATCATAATACTATTGAAAAGAAATTTTATCATAATCATGATTTTCTATCAAAATTTTCTACTACAAATCTAAATTTTTGTTTATTTGATAAATTAAATTAGAAAAAAGTATTAATAATAAGAAAATTATTTATTGGTGGAAAAATCTTCAAGGTCATATGAAACAAAACCAACAACAACATAATGAATTTATTCAAGATATTAATTCACCAATTCTATGTATAATGTCTACTACATCGAATATTATGAATAGATATCAAAATCTTACTTGTCATTGTAAGCCATGTATTAATTGTGGAAATGATCAGTTATATCGAATGATGATAACTGATTGCCAAAGTAAGTTGATAGTCTATTTCATATTCAAGTAGAAAATTGTACTGATCCCTATATATATATATTTGATTCATGATTACTAAACACCTTAACCTATTGAGTGGGAAATTTATCTATTTATAACTTGAATGTTAGTGAATTAAGATCAACTGATTACTTGGTGAGTGTCTGGAAGTAGACGCAAAATTAGCCAATCAGCTTAATAACCTATACTACTACTGAACAACTTGAGCAGTTGAAAACCACTCCAGCTGATCTGTGAGTTTTGCAAGTCAGATTAGAGGGATATAAAAACTAGATGGCTGTTTTTACTCATTTGGTATCGACTTCATTACGGCTGCAGCCCTACATATCACCTGATTCTGTTTGGATAGCTGATTTGGATGCTTTTACCAGTATAACCAAGATAGATTTTTAAAAAAATGCAAAGTCTACCTTGATATTTCTCGTAACTGAGTAGCTTTCCCAATAACCAACTGTGGTGCTAATCAAAAGAATTTCTATCCTAAATCAACTATCAGCTAAGGTCATAAAGTGTGATCTTGAACACAAATATTTTATAAACTAGCAAAGTATACTACTACTGAAAAAAATTGAGTAGTCCAAAAGCAATCAGGCTGAAAGTATTTTAGCAAAATGAAAGCATTCAAACAAACAGTTCATTGAATCATATGACATCTTGCTTTATGATTTTTTAAAACATTATGCAATACCTTGATCAACACTATGAAACCATGATATAAATTACACTGCTTAACCATACAGAAATATAAAAGTGAAAATTTGAGTTTTCCTCTTATGAACTTGGATTATTTCATGATTTACTTTTTGAATGTCATAGATTTATCTTTCAATGAACTTTTAATCTCAAGTTTGAAGAATTCTTCCATCATTTTCTATGAATATCAGAATTTTTATTGGGATATTAAGAAAATTTTTGACAACATGGTATTGTCACTTGAAAGAAGGTTGTGATATACTTGTGCTATTCTTGTGAAGTATAACCACATTGTACTATAAAAGTATATATATATATATATATATATATATATATATATATCAAACTTCCCTTGAATACCCACCTTTTCTCTTCGTTTCTTGGTTTAAGGTTAAGTATCTGATATTAGTTGTTCTTAAACTAGGTGTGATAAAAGCAGGATTTAATGAATTCATAAATTTCAGTAGTACTCGTCAGCTGGATACTCTACATACTTGATTATATATACCGTTAAGCACTGGAAAAGAGAATACATACATACATATATAACGTAGACTGAGACAACGTAGAAGTGAATAGTTTTTACAAGTCAAATGGATATTCAGGATTGTTGACATAAGGACATATGTATGCTCTTTTCCATTGCTTAACTGTATATATAATCAAGTATGTAGAGTATCCAGCTGACGAGTACTACTGAAAGTTATGAATTCATTAAAACCTGCTTTTTTCACACTTGTTGCTTGTTTTAAATTTGTATCGGGAAATAAATGTTTTCAACTTAAACTAGGTCTTTAGATTATCACTGACGATATATATTTTGGAACATAAAGCTTGAAATCAAGAGATAAAATACCATATCGGTTTCTGTTCAATTTCATATAAAGTAAATGAAGGTATGTTACTCCAAACTTCCAAGAAGTTCTTCATGTAACCTTTTGTGTTACTGACAATTTGATTAAGGTTCTCTGAATGCTTTGGTTACGTTTATTTGAACATTTAACAGAAGCAGTGTTCATATCAATTAAATCTACTAAATAGGATTGCATTGGTCTACAAATCGAAGATTGCTTCGTTAGATGACTCAGCAAAGACTTTGTAATTTAAAGATATATAGAGGGAGAGGAAATTCAATATGAAAAAAACACCTCAAGAAATTGTTATTGGCGTCATTCACTTTTTCCACATTCTCTACAGGATTCAGCCATGGCAGTTTTTCGCTTAGTATTGGTAACTATAACGCCATTAACCTGGTACATACAAAAATAGTTTGACTACAAAGGTGCTGTTTAAAGAAGTTCACATTTCTAGCTCCCTTCACTGATTATAGCAGAACAATAACAACAGTTATTGGCTTTATACTCCATAATTTAGAAAACATGCTTATTCACACACAACAACCCATCACTATTGAAAAGTTTTTGCCGCAGGCATGCGTAGATTCCGTATCGAATGAGAATGAAACTGAAGTCTGACTATCTCAATTTAGTCCTTTTTCAGTATACTGTTTATCATCAGACGGACGAAATATTTTTAAAAACAATAAAACATTAATTACTAATTATTAATACGCTTATAATTCTCTGCGGTTTTACTAGATCGAACTGTTTGACCTCTGAAGTAATGAGTACGAGGTTCAAGTCTCAGTGGGACTAACATGACTCACAGAGGTGCAGGTACCTCTAGCTGATGAGTCCCAAGTAGAACGAAACGTATGTCCTCTGCTGGCCACAACCAAGTAAATTACTATACTAACAAATTTAGGTAGTATAAGTAGTATCAGCATCATGTTAGTGCAACACAACAAATGGGAGTTAGAGAATAACACAATAAGGAGTGCAAAATTTCAGTTGTCAAAACCTTGATAATAATGAGTTTTGTTCTCAGTGACTTTTGAAACCGAGTCAAAAATAGAATCTGTTAAAGTGACGGGGATTCTTCTATTCTGCTGTCAACTGTCGTCCCTTTTAGTGTACACAATTATACAATTCATATGACTCTAAACATCATCCATCCATCCAGATCAACCTAGGACCAGGCATTACTGCTTAACGGTCCGCGTTGTTACACCTCATATCAGTACATCAAGTAAAAAGGCAGTCAGGTGCAAGATGAAGATAAGAGAATGCAGTCAAAAGAAATATAAAGTACGAGAAGAGAGAAACGAAGAATGAGGAAGTAGTGAGGTTCTGTATAGCGTCGCTAAGATGAGAATAATATATGTATAATCTGCGTCACTGACATCGGTTCTGAGCCATGCGATCACCTAGAGTCTCCAACCACTGACTCTAAACATGACAACCGACTACGGACACATGGCATTATTTTCAACTTTCTTCCGATGAATATCACTGCAAGAAGAGGATGGAAAGGTGTATGAACGTCAGAACAATAAATTATTTGGCTGGAAAGTGATTTCAGAATATTGGAAAGACGAATTTCTTAAAGGTTCCTCTGAAAATGAGTATGCCCATTTGGTGTTGTAGAAAGTCCTCGAATTTTCAAGATACAGAAACCCTTTGGCTTCAAAATTATGCGTAAATAATCCTCCATTCCTACTGACTTTAAATAAACCTTCATATATGATTTTACTGTTTTCTGGATACTAAAGTTGACACGACTTCATGCACCTGAAGTCTCCCAGTGTACTGAGAAAATGACATATTTTTTATCTGAAGGTTTGTGGAGATTCATTAATTGATTTCTAGGTTGGGATTCACCATGAACTCCTCTCAGTTGGAGGAACATTCGAAACCAAGGAGTACTGGATGGGTGTTTTGCCCTAGTATGAGACTCCTCAGCAGTGGACACCATGACCCTGCTCCACCAAGGATCGAAACCAAGACCTTCAGCTTCGTATCCAGCACGTTAACATTGACCTCATGTGTCGAAATCCACTGATCCATATTTCCTACTTCAGTTAGTTCAAGATACAGCTCCACCTATATCCAGTATTGTCGTTGAGTAACTGTCCTCATATTCGACTTGGTTCACTCCACTGGTCACGAATTCTTTACAAACCTTCAGACAGAATTAATCTGTCGCCTATTGCAGACTAACTTCGAGAGGTGATTCCCGAAGATCCAACCACGATACTGGATGTAGGTCGCGCTATGTCGTGAACTGACTGAATTAGGAAATATGGACTAGTGGATTCCGACCCAGTGGCTTGCTCAATGGTAATGTGCTTGCCACGTAACGTGAAGGCTCTGGGTTGGACCCCTGGTGGGGTAGGCGGGGTCATAGTTGCTCATTTTTGAGGAATCCCATACTAAGATGAAAGATATCTTTTAACCGGTGAAAAACTGTTTTCAGATAAAATTTAAGCTGCAGTCAAATGAGTAATAGTTGTGTTCATATTAATTGATGAATATAAAGTTCCCATAAACCCTAGAACTGCATCACTGCACAGTGAGCATTAGTGACATGATTTGAGATAGATATCCTGTAGTTCTATTGAGAACCCGTGACCTGTGGGGACAATCAGTCGGTAGGGATGCGGATTCCAACTGAATACATTGGGTGATAGTCATACTATGTCGTGAATTGATAGAAGTAGGAAACTGAGAACTATTGAAATCCGTATCAATGGCTAAATGGTTACCTCATTCACCACAGAACACGGAGGTTCTGAGTTCTATCCATGGCAGTGTCGTTCGTCCGTACTGCAGAGGAGTCATATACTAGGATGAAGCAGCTGTACAGTGCTCCTAGGTTTCGAATAGTTCTGCAACTGATGTCAGTCCGTGATGAATACGACCATAAAAACCTCAAACGATATAGAAAATCATAATTATATATCTAACAATGAACAAAGAGTGGTTGGGAAGTCTTCAACTTTGACATTCATAGTTTTGGAAGAAAAATAATGCATTCTACATAATCTAACTGGTTTCAGTCTGATGAATCGTACGAAAAACAGATATAAAAGAAGAGATATTACAAAGTTTTCTTTGTATAATGTTGATTATTCTGTTCAAGTATACCTTTACAAAGTAAAGTTTAAGACCAGAAAGATTTGAAATCTCATTTGAGGTCAGTTTTGGTGGAGTTACCTAGCCTGATGAAGAAACGTTTACGAACAAACCTCAAAGATCGGCAAATACCAAACAGTTATTATCCTCATCACCACCTACAAATCTTTCCTGCTATCTTAAAAACTGAGGAATTTAATAAGTCAGTTGCTTGTCTACCTGATTAGTTTTTGCTATAGTTTACCGAACTGAACTATTGAAATATTGGTTTACTCTAGATTTTCCTTTCTTAATAGGATATAAAAATGAATATTGTACAGAAGAAACACTTCATCCTAGCTCTATCAGTAATCTCAAGCTGGCATTCTTCATGGACTGATATGAGTTAGAGAACCATCGGAAACCCGGAAGCGCATAGGAGATCTATTCTGTCCTAGTATGGGGCCCCCTGGCTCTGGTCACCCATGACTGCGTACTCCCAGGAGTCGAATCTGGATACTTCACAATCAGCGACTAGCATATTACCAATGAGCCACTTGGTTTGATGTTCATTAGCGAAGTTTTAGGCAGAATTTATAACCAGTCGGATAAACTAAGTCAGACGAGAAGACAGGTATTCAACGATGCCAGTGGATGGAGGTTGGACTACATCGCGAATTAGCAGAAGTAGGGAAATGTGAGTCGTTGGATTCAATGGTAACATGCTGGTTGAGGAACCTCAAGCTCTTGTGTTTGACTCCTGGCAAGTTAGGGTTGTGGGTGCGCACTGTTGAAAGTCCCATTCTGGAATAAAGGAGCTATCTAGTGCTCCCAAATGATATTGGCCTATGGTAAATGTCAACCTAAAATCAATAAATAAATCCCCATAATCCTCCAAATTAAATTACTTCCAATAATCCCTAAACTTTTATCACTATAAGTGTACCTAGTGATAATGTAAATAATACATTCTAATCTATTTATTTTATTTTCAGTTCATCCATCATGGTCACCTTGGTCACCTTGGTCGTCTTGTTCATCAAATTGTGGTTCTGGACTACTTACTCGTCTACGCCAATGTGATAGTCCACAGCCGATAAAACAAATGCGTATCAACAATCAAAACACTAGAAAACTTATCACATGTAAACACAGTTATGATATTCCAGTGGATCAAAATGTATATCCAAGAGAAGTTGAAGTACAAGTGGAATATTGTAGACAACAAAATCAACGTTGTACTGGTGGTGAGTAATACAAAGATTTAATTCTTTTTAATTTGGGGGGTTAATGGGGCATTTAGTGATGTTTGAAGTTACTTCTTATCATGGACTGACATCCGTTGAAGGAAGATTGGAAAGGTGGGAGGACTAAACGGCTGTTTCGTCCTAGTATGGAACTCCTCGGAAGTGCGCACCCATGGCCCCACTCCGCCAGGGATTGAATCCGAAACCTTTAGGTTTCATGAACAGCATGTTACGATTGAACCACCTCGTCGAAACCCAATGTTCCATATTTCCAACTTCCGTCAGTTCACGATATAGCGCTACCATCACTTAATCTGATCGCTGAATATTAGTCCTCATGACCACCAAATTTTTCCCCGCCGGTCACGACTTCTGAGTGGGACTTCGGGAATCATCTCTTGAAGCTAGTCATCAATGATCTCTAGATCAATTGAATTTAGGGTTATTGTGGAGATTTAGTAATGTACCAGGTTGGTACTCATCATGGACTGGCATCTACTACTCTAAGTTGATCAATGAATATTTTGTACATATCTTAGGATGTTTTACTTTTACAAGCTGATAACTGTTAAACAATTTATGAGAAATAGAGAGCATCGGTTAGTCGTTTCATGAAGACATCAAAATGACACCGAACGACGAAACCTCGGTACCAATGAATGAATGAATGACACTCTGTGCTTTAATTCAAAGACATTGAGTAATATTTTCTCTTTACTTTGTAGAGAGTTCTCTGTGCAAAAAGTATACATTAGATTCTTAGACAACAGTAGTTTGGAAATATTTCTAAGTCTATGAACTAGGAGTCTTTAGTTGATTAGAAGTTGACTTTGATTACAATTGAATAATCAGTAGAAGAACTAATGATGGAAGGTATTTTCTGAATAACTGTTTTTACATACACTGTATGAGTATAACCATAACATGTCCTGAAAAAGAATTCTGGATATTACTTTTCTGGAGTGTTGGAAAGAAACCGGAAGCCAAATATGGATCGTTATTAGTTATTTCTCACTTGATCTTGAAATATACTACTGCAGAACAAGTTGAGTAGTCAGAAAGCGCTCAGACTGATGTATAGATTTTGCAAGGTAGCTTGATGAGAGTGACATAAACAGGTGAACGGCTTGGGATCAAGCTCATCAGTGGTGTAGCCGGATAAAGTCAGCTCACAGAGTTGAATTGTTCAGATTAACTGAATTTGGTTAGCTGACTTACATGAAACAGTAAACTTAAAAAAAGGAGGATCAATTTTTTTCAAACGATTTACAAACTGCTCAGTCTACTTAAACTTTTCTCACAGCTGAGTAACTTTTCAACTAGGAACCCAGTCAACAGGATTTCCTTTGAAAACCAAGATCACAAGGTGTGATCTCCGGTCAGCGTTTAGCTCATTTCTATCTGATTGTCAAATCCTACAGATCAGCCTGATTGGTTTCTGACAACTCAAATTGTTCAGCAGTACTATACTTTGTTAATTCATGACACTTTTGGCTGGTGGAGATGGTTTCCAAAGAAAACTCCGTTGACTGGTAGCACGTTTGGTTAGTGGGAAAGCTATTCGGCTGTGAGAAATGTCAAGTTGGACTGTACAACTTATAAGTCATTTGCAAATTGATCATCCTACGAATGGTACCTGTTTTGCTAGTGGAAAGGGAGTATCGTCGTAAAATCAGTTAATTACATATATTGTAGTCATGTAAAGATGACTGAAGGGGAAGTAAAAACCTTGATTGCCATCGGACTCGAATCAGTAGCCTCTACATTTTCGGCTTGCACTCTACCAACTGAGTTATGAGTTCCATCTCATACCAGATTACAATTTTCTTCTTAGTCACAGAATGTTTTTTCGACTATGTGAACTGTCACACTTAACTGCCGCTTAACCGTAATCACACCGGCTACTTGACCTAGTCTTCTCATTCCAGTTGAAATCAAGCTGAATTAGAGAGGGCAGTGTCGAAATGAATATTATTATTTTCGATTTATTTACTCATATCCACGTCTGAGATGCTTATTTTAAGAAATTATCATCATTCTGCTGGGATTACATCGAAGTTATCGTTTAGGCTTTGATATCATTACAATATCAAGAAAGTAATTAGTTGAGATAAATAGCTGACCGGTTTTATAAAACTATAAAAGTGAATATTATTAAATTAGCTTCCTTAAGGCAACTTACCATTTTATTAACAAGCCCTCGAAAACAAGAATTCTTTGTCAACACTGAATTCAATACAGTTTTTTTTAAAATTCTATTACTATTATTATTATTTATATTTCCTCTGGGTTCCTAGTGGAACATAGGGCTTCAGCAGCATGCTTTCATTGCACTGTGTCCTAAGCAGTCTTTTAGACCTGGCACCACGACTGCCTACAACCTCTCATTTCTTCTTCAAACCATCTCCTCCATGTCATCCTCGCCTCCGACGTTCAACTCATCGTTTCTCATCTGGCTTCCACTCAGCCGATTGGCCTGGCGCGTGATGTCCCCAATTGGCCTTCTCAGTGTATGCCAGATCCATCTCCTCTTTCCTCTTCATATTTGTTGAGTGATAGGTTCTTGGTTGGTTCGTTGCTAGCTAGACAGAGTTCCTTGTTGCTCATTCTTATTATTCTGGCCATCTGATCCTCAGCACCAAGTGAGCGTAGGCGGCAGCTGTTGATGTATGTCTGTAGCTTGTTCGAAGTGCTTTTCGTGATGTGCCAAGTTTCTGAACCATCACATAGCAGCACTCACTTGACTTGTTAGTGTTGAAAATCCGGATCTTGTTCTTTGTGCTGAGTGGAGTGCAGATCTCCACACTGATTTCAGATTATTGAAAGCCTATCTTGCTGTCTTTCCAATCCTAGTTTTGATATCCATGTCTGTGTCTCCTGTGGCTGAAACGATGCTACCTAGTTAGGTGTAGGTGAAAGAGACTACTTCCTTTAGGTTTCTCTAGTTAGTGGTGGTTGGTGCTTCTTGTTGATGTAGATGGTTTCATAGATGTGGGAGATGTCAACTTTCAAATAGGGAATTTAAATCAATGTGAAAGGAATCAAAACCCTATCTTTAGGATTCTATGCCAATGAATTAGCGACGATGATGGTTTGTTACGTTTCTGTTCTGAGAACTACTTATTTCTAGCTGGCACTGATTTCATGCACAAGTAGACAAACTGTCTCACCTGGCATCTGCCGATATCAAACCTATGGTGGATATGCAGCGATGATGTTACTATAAACCATTGTTACTGACGATTGGTAGGGAGTTATCACTCTTTTTGGGACACCTATTACACTTCAGCCGTGAGTTAGTACAAACACATTTTTGTTTCTGCCTTGCCAGTCGTAGAAAAAAACAGCATCAAAACCCCCGAATCCTTGAATGTATATTCGGGTAGGCAATTGTAAAGCATTTATCTGAATATGACAGTAATTCCAATCTTCATGAAGCCTGGCGTATTATTTAGTCTGCTGTAGGAACAGTGGTCAAGAAAGTTGATAATCTAAACCCAATCGTAAACAATAGCCAGTGGATTTCCAGAACCTTATAAATACTACTCGATGCAACAAGGCCGAATGCAGATGGCTGTAACCACAATAAGGAATGAGAGCAGCTCAACTCTAAACTGACAGAGATTCTTCATAATGACCGAAAAAGCGAAAGAAATATAGATGATATCACCACCAGATAATACTCGGCAGTTACTTATGCTTTTCAAAATATATCGGTAAGAAGATTAAATTTGGTTTAATTATACCTAAAAAGAATGGTTCTCTGATACCGTCTTCAGATGGGCGTCTGGAACACTGGGCGGAACACCTTGAAGAACAGTCTAACTGGTTCACAACAAGACTTCATTCGCTCTGTACCTTAAGCAAACCTGAATGAGAAGCAGATGACAGTCTTCCACGTCTCTTTTAGTTGAGAAAGGTGCTTCATACCTGACAATGTACAAAGTAGAAGCACCTGACGGTTTGTTACCTGAAACTTTTAGAAATGGGAGTAGGCAATGACTACGAAGAGTTCAAGATCACTAACAAACTCAAGAAAACCAGGTAGGTTTCAGACTTGAACAATGGTGCATTGATCAGATCTTTACTTCAACAGATTTTGAAACAGAAATATCAATGGCTAACATCTGCCGAATTTTTGACCTGAATATAGCATTAGAGTTAGTCAGCCGGTACCTTTTGTAGCGGTGCATAGCTGTAGAGGAGTACCAGGCAAACATGTAATACTAATGAAAGTTCTCTAACCAAATTTGCATGACCATGTGAGAATCTTTCGAGAGTTGTCATCTGAAATAATGACAACTAGTGATGTTACTGTGTCACTCAACGTCAACGTTCCTGTGTAAATTTGTCATAAACGTAATTATTAACATGATTCTAGGTACCTCTGACGTTACAGAGGATGAACTACTCGCTTGATGGTATGTGGTTGGTTTAAAGTACTTGGACGATAATTTCCTGCTAGAAGATGCTGATAAAATGTAGGGTTCTTTGAACACCTTGAGGAAATCTGTGTGTTTTTAGCTTGTTTCTCACTTGCCAAATGTAATACGATGCTTCAACAATGGTCTACAGCTTTTCCCAGTTTAAGCATAGCCAATGAAGTGGTATAATGTCTTAGGGGGTTGCACTAGCCAGAATGGGCTCTATTACAAAGTGCCCCTTTGATATTTGCAAGCTTACATGAAATTAGCAATATATTTGACTGGTTATTGAACGACGAGTATACTGCGCTACAGTTCATTCTTTGTTATCATGTCATTATGAGATGTAACCCCTGAAAAGACTATCAGGAGACTGCAGGTTTATGACCACAGATATCTTCTCAAAATTTCTCATGTATGTTGCAATAGCCATGTAGCCGGTGGTTAGGTTAGGCTACGGTACTGGGCAAGGAAGGCAAATCAGTCGAGGAGACTGTGAACCTTCGTTGACTTGAACATAAGTTGCGTATGCTCAACCACCGCCTACCTTGACGTAAGTAGTTAGCCAAAGTCGGATTATTTAGGAAGAGGGTTGAGGGTGAACCGATCAAAACGTGGCACCAGTCGATGAAGTCTCTTACTGCCGGTCTGAATCATGTGAGGTGGATGTGGAATGCTTAACTGGGGGTCCCCGAGACGAAAGGAATCAATGGTTAAGGATTCTTGGTGACATGGCTGAAAATCGGTTACTATGATTCAGATGTATTCATACTTTTACATCTTCAAATTTCCGACCATTTCCATTGGACTTCATTTCTCAAATTTGCTCCTTTCTTATACACTTCTTTCTACTTTGATATCACTCTTTTCAACCCACTTGCTTTTTACTTACAGCTATGAAATATGATAACTTGAAATGATAGACTTGTGTAAAAGGATCTGTGATTTGTCCCTTTGACTCTTTGTAAAGACAATTTAGAGATGGCTGAAGCTTCTCTTTACAGAATACTGCAATACAATATATGTTATGTATTGCTCAGGTGGTTCTAGGATTTTTATTTCATTAATTTATGGAGATTAAACATTTCAGTACACATAGAAGTCATGTAAGGCAGCTAATTTTTTATTCGTTAAGGTCATAAAACAGACTGTATATCTAATCAGTCTAAAGAAAATGTAAAGGAAATATAGACCACTGGATTCTGACCCAGTGGTTAGCTCAATGGTAACGTGCTGGCCACAAAACCCGAAGGTGCTGGGTTCGATCCCTGGTGGGGTGGGGTCATGGATGCGCACTTCTGAGAAGTCCCATACTAGGAAGAAACGTCCGTCCAGTGCTTTCAGGTTTCCAATGTTCCTCCAACTGATGTCAGTCTATGATGAATTTCAACCTATAACCAGTTTGAAGTCTAGTCTTCTTATTCATTGATTTGCCTAACTGCGTATATTTGCGGTCTCCGTTTAACTAATCTGCTTGTGTGGATTATGTTACAAGTTAGAGAGACGTTCATGAAATAAACTCAATAGGATTGTATAAGAATCGAATGGTCAAACAGTGTGTAGTATCACGTGGCTTAAATTTTAACTAGGTGTACCACTCCGAGGAGTTTCAACAAGCATAAAATCGAAGTCAAATAGGGTATTCGGTCAATTGACTCCCAACTTCCTAAACCAGAATATCAATGATACTAGTCAATTGATCATAAGAGTTGATTTTGTTCAGTTTGCATTCATATAACATTTAATTCATTCTTTTTATTCAATAACCTGAAATAATTTGGTCAGTAATGGTCAGCATTGGAATCCAAGGTATGTGTTTTGTCTCATTTAGGACTCATCAGCCTCACATATTTCCCCCCTTTGATATTGCCCAATTAATCATTATACTAAAACATGCTTGGAGCAATGGGTACTGGATTTAAGTATCAGTTGAAATAACATCACTCACTGAGATACCGGTACATCCAGCTAATGAGTTCTAAATAGGACTATCTGACAGTAACAGCTTACTAGTTAAGCTTTTTAAGGCAGTAGGAAATAATGATAGGACGACTGAGGTGATATATATGCACATCAATCTGAGTAGCTTCGATTTCGTAAAATAGAAACCATATATTTGTTTGTCTTTAAAATTACTCTGTTTCAAAGTGTTATATAATGCTGTTATTGCATGACTGCCGTAGATTCTTGATAATTACAACTAGCTACAATGTGCTAACAGTAGCTCTTATAAAATTGAAGGACAGTTTTCCAGTTACAGTGTTTACGTGAAGTCAGAAGAAACTGAAGCCAATCATATTGAGCAGATGGTTTTTATTTCAGCGTGAAAAGTTTGATCTCATTAACACTGAAGTGATGGATCTTTAATTACAAGTAGCGATAAATGATAACAACTCATACCTGTTGCAATAGAAGAGGTTGACATGCCTGAGTAGCCTAATGGATGACGATCTAGCTTTCGAAGTGATGGGTGCCAGGTGAGAGTCCCAAGGACATCTCACCGACGAATTCCAAATAGGACAAAACATTCCTCCAGGATCCCACTACTAAACTTCAGTGACGATCAACCACGTTCAAGTATTCACTGACTAATTAGAATCAATTATATGAAGGACAACGTAATTATAAAAGAAAATGGTACTTTACTTACAATTGATAAATTTGTTTTACATGAGCAATAAAAATATACAGATTTCAAACGATTTATCATTTTTAAAACTATGCTGTTTTCCTCACTGCCACTCATCCGTATGGGACCACATCATATCCATTGAAGATGTCCTCTTCTCGTATTTCGATCATATACATCAAGTATATGTGATTTTTCAAAACATCTATGTAATTCACCCAGTCCTGTTTAAGTCGTTTTCCTACGTTGTATTTACGCTTCCTAAGCTACACTGCATTACATTACAATTTTTTGTAAGCAGTCGAACTTTCTGCAAATAACCAACATTGTAATCTTTGTTGTAATTCATAAACAGCTTATCCAGTGTCAACAAAATGGTTAACAGACCTAAGGGAATGACACTGATACGTATCATCTGCAACTTGATTGGTCGTCCTTAAGGTTTCCTATCACTAAAGCTTGGTTCTACCCCTATTAATATGGTATGTCTTTTACCGATAGATGCGTAGAATCCTGCCATCCTTGAGAGACTACCGAGTAGCCTAGACCGGACCAGTGGGAAAACGATTGTTTCCTACTAGCTTACAATATAGGAATGCAAAAGAAAATCACAGTGGATTTAATTTTTTGAGAATTTTTAGGAACTTATCTATGTTTTTACCTACTTTCTTCTGAATAAAGTTTAAATACATGTGATGAAGATAGTTAGCCATATTACTCGAAAAAGATTAGATCACCTGAACTGTGCTACGGATGTAAATTAACCTTCATGTGGTCCTCTATCACCTCTAAATTATTCATATAAACTCCTTTCTATAGAATTATTTAAGAAGTAGGGTTTAAAATCTTCAAAAAGACATTAGGTTCAAAATATTGATAAAAAGTGAAATTCTATGAATTTCACAGTAAAATACTTGAAAATTGTGTCACAAAACAGCACACAAACTGAAAATATTTTCTATTCGTTTTCTTCTGCTTTATGGCTAATGGAAACTATGTATTTAATCGGAGTTAAATGGTACAGTGTACAAAGTTAAAATGAGGATTGTAATTAAATTTTATGGTGCGCAATATTATCCTGGGGCATATCCCATTGAGAAATTCCTGTGTGCAATTCTGTCATTTATATAAAAAGATAGTCAAATGAAAAACCTCTCAGATATGAAGAATAGTATAAGACGATAATATGAAAAATGATTCCCTTAGATTCCATCAAAATAGCAATCAGTATTGTGCACAGGTTGATCTATAATCATTGAAATCCTTTAATTCAAGGCTCCTAGGACGACCTCACAGTCACCTTGAACTTGATTGGCCAATTCAAAGTATATTGGCTGTCGTCCAAGGACGGCAGGGTTCTATAGTTCTACCCTTTTAATTTATTAGCAGGTAGCTGTCCAACAGTCATTGATTTGTACTGATGACTTACAATAAATACATCAAGTTTTGTCTTGTTTAAATGAAACTAATGACAAATAATTGCATATTTTTTGTGTATATCTAATATTATTTGCATTTTCACCATAGAAATCACTTCATCTATGCTATCTGAAAGACAATCATATAATTTTGGTGAAGTTTTCTTAAAATGGAGTAATTGGAGCGATTGTTCTACAAAATGTGGATATGGTATTCAAACACGTCATTTAATCTGTACAACAATATATGAGAAATTGGATCAAAGTAATATGTCACATTGTTCTGTAGTGGATTCTGCATTGATAGATACCAAGATATGTCATAATGTCAGTTGTCAAGGTGAGTATACACGTTTGAGTCATAGATTGTAACTTTTGTTGTACCTTTTTATCTTGGAGTAATAGATCACTAGAGAACGACAACCAGTGACTTAGTGGATATCGCTTTGTCGTTTGGAGAGAAGAGTACTAGGTCTGAGGTCCAGTAGAGATATCATCACTCACTGGAGTGCACGTACATTCATTTGATGCGTCTCAAATAGGACGAGACGCACATTCTCGATTCCTCTGCTAGTCACCATGATCAAAATAATACCATGAGTATCTGGAAGTATTGACGGATTCGAATAGGAGCCCTGTATAACAACAAGAAATTACAAGTATCATTACAACGAACGTGAAGACATTTACTCACTGAGGTTGTAATGTGTCATGAATTGAAAGAATTGGTTAAATATGGAGGATTGGATCCTGGTCGAGTGACTCAACGACAACGTATTGGCTGCGGAACCTGAAAGTGTGGAGTTTGATCCCTGACAAGGTGAGGTCATGGTTGGCCACTGACAAAGAATCTCATATTAAGAAAAAAGTAGGTGTTCAATGTTACCAGACCTCTAATGTTTCTTCAACTACTGTTAGTCAGTGATGAATAAATAACAACTTGAATTTCAATACAACTTAATGGTATCCTGGTTTAATCAACCTTTAGATATGAATATTCAGATTCAGACCAGAATCATATGTGAAGTAGTAACATGTGTCAATCATGTGACAATCTGAGCACTTTAAAGACAGATGAACTCTACAGTTAGTCGTAATTAGTTTCCATTTATTTATGAATAGTGCTGTTTCACTCATATATACATCTCTTGTCTATAGATCATATTTGAAGAGATAACTATTCATTTTGAACGAATACTTTTTTCTTCTATATATATATATATATATTCTTTTGTAGATGAAATTGTTCATTCAGAATGGACACCATGGTTAAAAGTACTGCCTAATAATCCATATATATTAAAGTATAATGTATTCCCTGGTAAATCAAGTTTGAATATGTATTATGAACAACGTTTTCGATATTCTTGCAGTGTACCATTTGAAACAGGTGAAAATTTACAAATTGTAAGCACACAAATTATTGAAAGAAAATGTTTTAATACTGATCAAGAATGTTCTAGTGTTTCAAGTAAGTGGTGTCTATTTTTTTATTAAATATTTAGTGATTGTCTGTGTCATAGAGTTAAAGTAAGAATCTAATGGATAGATTCGGTTAGGTAACGCGATTTGACTAGAAATTGAATTAGTGGTTGAATGGTTAGCGCAGTCGTGGATGCATTCTGTTTGACAGTCTCATAAAAAGACGAAACAACGATCCAAAACTCTTAGTTTCCTATTGTTTCTACAACTTATGTCAGTTTACGACCAGTTAGCTTAGTAGTCTAACTACCTCATCATCAAACTATCTAAATTCATCCTATTTTTATCTCCAATTTGGTGATGCACATATGATTACCTTAGTGACTAGCCAGGCATATTGTAAATTTTCTTATATATTGCCCAATTTGAATAGGTGTCAGCCGATATAATTAGAAGGCAAATAACATTATAGCCCAAAAAAAATTTTTTTAGAAGGTATTTAAAGTTTCTGCTTAAATTTATAGTTACGAAAGACATTACTCCTGAGAATCCCGGGATCTAGTACAGGTAGAATGAGGATCACTGTAGAATTCTCACAGCAATATACTAGGTTTCCCTTGAAATAATTGGGCACCAATATAACAACTAGTCATTCTGAGGATCAACTGAAGCTAAAATGTGTGCTTACAGGTGATAGCTGACAATAGGATCCAGGAAACATCGTTTGTTTCGCTTAGATAAGACTTGATCAACAACATATATCTTAATTTTCTCATTGAAGCTCAATGTCAATGTAAAGACCAAAGTGTTATACAGTACACTACTGTGAAACAGAAGGTTCCTTCGATACACTGAGTGGTTATTGTTCGTATAGTTTATAATTTTCTATTATCAAATCACTAAGTCGAGATAAAACTATCTTCGTTACGCAAACACGATTTCCGATCTTTATGTTCACTTTCTAACTTGTTATTGAACAATCATTGTACAAATTACTCTATATCAGTATGAAATAGAGTAGTTGAACGCAGTTCGACTCTTTGATAAATGTTAGTTAGTTGGAGGCAATGAGCAGGAAGATGTGTCTCACCTGCGTTTCGTTCTTTTTGGCACTTGTCAGTAAGGCGTATCTGCAACCTCCACAGAACTGATATCCCACCTGAGATTCAAGACCAAGTCACTCAATCCTACATTCAGTGATGTTACTACTGAGCTATTCGAATCGCGATTCACCTCCTCTACGACTAGCTTACATATATTGATTGGTCACAGGAGAGCAACAAATTTCATGTTGTTTAGTCTTCAGTGAACACCAGATTATATCGATCATTCTGCAATGTGATCACCGAGCTCAACAGTGATGTCGGTGACTACAACACTGGGTGATGCAGGTTTGAATCTCAGGCGGGACCTGATACTGATTGGTCACTGCAGGGGAACCAACATCATTTAGTGGATCATGGCTCAAATAGCTAATTGGCAACCTCTCCAACTGCAGCACTAGATGATGCAGCATAGAATCTCAGGCGGGATATCAGTTCCATTGTGGTTGTAGACACGAAATGCTGACGAATGCCAACAAGCACATAATGTAGGAAAAGCAGAGTTTCCCGCTCATTACCTCCATCCAGCTAGGATACTCCCACTTTATTTATCAATCACTTAAATTAGAAACAAAGTACTGAAAGAGCTGTCTGGTTCATAAAGGATATCATCTTTTACTGAAACTGACAGTGTTGATGCTATTAATGGTCTCAAGCAGACTAGATATCATGTTCTGCATATTTTGTTTTATGAATGAGGTCATGAGGTAATTTTCAGCCGGTCCAGAACGGATCTTCCACTCTTCTATAATACGATGAGTTCCTCTGATTCTGTACTGACTCCACCAAGAAAGACAGTAACGAAGTGTTCCAACGGACATTTTCATTGATGAAGAATGTCAAAATGATAAAATTCATTTTTAAATGCCTGTCTGTGTTGTGATAATTTGCTTATAAAGCGTCACATGGTGATGCCTTCAGTGGTGGATGACTGTTTAGTGGTATGTATACACAACGGAATTCTAAGAATACAGGATCTTATGAGTCCTGTTGAATATTCCATGTTGAAAACTACCTTGAAACCAACCAATCTATGACCTGTGGAGTCAGCTTAGTTAGGTGTGCAAAACAAATACCTGTTGATGGCACTGTGCAATCGTAGCAGTATATCATGAACTGATCAAGGTAAGAAAATTAGCATCATCGGCCGTGAACCCAACGATTGACATACTCACCTTAAGACTTGACTGTTCTCAGTCTTCAATCCCTCATGGAGATGTGGGTTTGTACTGATAAAGAATCCAGAAGTAGGACAAAAACAGTTGTTCATTGCTTTGAGGTTTTCAGTGGTCCTTTGGCTGATTTCATTTTTTGATGAAAACCTATTGAAAGGAATTAATTCTTCACAAACCTTTGAGAATTGGATCACAAGAAGAAGAAGAAGTTCAATATAGCACTAAAGTGTTTTTCAACCGATAGGTTTCGTTAAAATTTCTTGACAACTTAGATTTTGGTACGTTTCACGATATACTTCCAACATACATTATAAATTCATCTGATGTTATATGTTCGTTCATCTTTTGTCAGGCAATGTTGTTTACTAACTATGTCTAAAGGGAATGTACTTTAAGAAGTTAACTTGTATAAACAAAGATTTCATTCTACTTGATTGTGATTATACTTACAGGCAAAATGATAAACATCATGAAGTACAGTATCATCGTGTATAAACTGCAGGCATTAGAACAGTACAGGGGATTTGTCTGCCCCCTTATAATGACCCTCTGAATAGATTACTTAAGAACTAGGTCCTAATAGTCACTCATGTTTCATTAGAGTCTGACAAACATATTTGTGTTTGAGATGAAACCTTCAAGCCAGAATGTTTCTTCATTCTGAAGAAGCAGTGGCATATACACGGAAACATTTAGATACATCTCGTTACCATTTTCTAAACACTATGGAATTATTTTAACACTTACTGAGATAATGATTAAATCAGACTTGGCGATGAATTTCTTCCAGGACATTCATATCAAATATGAACTAATTGGATGTTTATTATCTAGAGTAAATACCTGTCGAATCTGGCTAAATATTACATCTCTATGACGACCATTTCTACAGATCAGATTAAAAGTTATAAATTTTATATTGTTAAAAACAGACCATTTTTATTACATTGAATATTCTCATTTAGACATTTAGAAAAAGACTGATTGAATAGGTGAAGAAATATATTCCTTTTCCAATTAGGTCTTCATCTTAGGCTCTACACTAATATGCATAGTTTTACAATTTAATCAAATTATCAATCACATGGTAATGTTTCGGAAAGAATGATGTAAATAATCAATAGAGTTACTAAAATAGGAAATACGAATATTGATAGAAACAAGAAGTAAACCTGGAATTTACATCATGTTGACTACCATGGTAATGAAAGTGGTTGGACAAACTTCTTTTGGATACAAAGGCAAGGTTTGTAAAGGTGGATTGCAATCGCCTCTGCTATGTGAAGTAACCGAGTGCGTAATCCATATGGTAAATTAATTAGAATCTGATGGATGATTTTGAAGGCTTTTCCAGTAACCACTTGATGTCCTGTGTCAACTAAGTGTGCAAGTACGGAGCTCTTTATAGTTCTAATTTATCCCTTGTTCAACCATAATTGGTAGTGCTCAGAAATTCGACGATGGTAGTGCCTCACTGTGCGCCCAATGTAACTAACTCCACAGGAGTAGTTTAATTGATAAATGCACATAGAAGTGACAGAATCAGACAGTTTGTCTTTATTTCTTCCACCTAGAATCGGGTGGTTGTAGAAGACGGGACATAATTAATCGGCTGGGAATACTTTATGCAAGACTCTTTTTATGCGTTGTGTGATGGTTTCACTGGGAATATCACTCTTAAGTTCCAGCTTCAAGAAGTTTTGCTTCTTAGGAACTGTTGGCATTGATGTCTATCTTAACCCTCGTAATATTCATACGCTTAGTTACAAACTTGTCTGGATAATCATTCCTACTAAGCAGATCATGAATGGTTAAAGTAAAAATTATTTTTAATTTAAACAAAAAGTATAATAAAGTTTTAACATATTCAAAACAAATTTCAGATATAATCAATAGTCAAATTGATGAAGAGAAACGAATCCTTTCTGAATCAATTGATAGATTCATTGATTCTATTTGGTCAACATGGAGTGAATGGTCTGAATGTAATCAAAATTGTATACCATTAGAAAGTATCTCTTCAATAGATGAATTAAGTATACAACAAATAAAATATTTAAATACACCCCTTTACACTTCAAATCAATATCAATTTCGAACACGTAAATGTTTATCAAGTATATGTTTACAGAATAATAATTTACAGACAACTATGGATTTACGTAGATGTCCATCGAAACCAGCATGTAAAAGTGGTTGGTCATGTTGGTCTGATTGGTCAAATTGTTCACCTATAAAATATGATTATAGAATTAAAAATTCTAAATGTTATTGGAATAAAATTAATGGTAGATCAACACGTACAAGAATGTGTATACTTACACCATATGATCAAAATTTAGATAAACAGAAAATTATCTGTAATGGTTATACACAAATGAAAAAAGAATGTGTTTGGTTTAATGGTGATCAAGAAGAATGTTTTATCTGTAAGTAAGATAGCTGTTTCTCTTCACAATTACTGTTATTTGAATATATATTTATAAGAAGGAGAAGTTTCAGTATCTTAATGATGTCAGTGGTTTCGGTTGGAAACATTACTGTTTGTTGATATGTTTGCTATTCACCATTGTTTAACTGGATTGAAGTGTTAGACCTATATTGGCATACATACTGCTATGCGAATGCCTTGATATTGTCTGAATATTTATTATGATAATTTACCTGATTGTGGCTATCACAGGAATCCAGGATGCACGTTTCGTCCCATCTTGGACTCGCAGTCGTCAACACCAAAGCATTATCCATTGGGCCACTGAAGTACGCTAGTCAGAACCAAGGAAATAATCCACCGATCCAGTGAAACAACGGAGAATCACAAGTATGACAACAAATAGTAACAGCTAGTACCTATTGTACAAGAAGGGACTACCGTGTCTCCGTTGGTGTTTGAAACAATGGGTAGGTACTTCGAGTCTCCATGGGAACAACATCACTCACTGCAATGCTCGTATATTCAGTTGACGAGTTCCAAATAGGAAAAAAAGCATGTCCTGGATTCCTCTACCAGCCATAATCAAATGAGAAGATCGTGGGAACAGTTAGTCCCTTTTATAAACTTAGATAAAGTAATTAGAAGATACAGATTATCGGAAAAATGCGATGGATTTGCGCTATACATTTCGAACAATCTGATCGATATATTTACATGTTAAGGCTTTTTACATGAAAAGTGGAAGTGGGGGAAAGACTAATATGGCATAAAGGAATTTTTTTCGAAAACAGAGTTTGAAGTAAATACGCATTTTCGGTAAATTCTCATTAGGCTTTATAATTTTATTTATAAATTATTCAGTATAGTCTTCATTTGAAACCATTATGGTTAGTTGGATTCAGGTATACGAATTAGAGGATGATAATAAAGATAACAAATCTTGGACCGCGGGTGGATTGGAACCAGCAATCAACGGGTTTCCGACCCACCACCCTACTAACTGACCTACAAGGTCCACCAGCCGCACGGACGTGGCCCACTTTTGGACCTCATGACTCAACTGGTAGAGTGATGGGCCGGAAACCTGGTGGTTGTCGGTTCTAATCCAGTCGTGGTTCAAGTTTTCATTTCACCTTTACTCATCACCTAGTATTAATACTAGTCTGCTAAACCACGGTTATCTCAGACAGCCAGAATGATAATAAAATAATAACAAAAACAAAATTTCGGAAAGTTTATATATTTTCAGTGATCAATCCTTGTAGGTGGGTGAGTGAAGGAATTTAATAATGAAAAAGATAATGAAGGGAGAATAATAAGATTTGAAGACAACTTTTTTAGTACGATAAGATAAGCATTATCAGGTTTGGCTTAGCTTAAGGACAAACTGTTTTCAAACGCACAAATGAGACTTAGATTTGTGTTTGGCTAGCACTTCAACAAAACTAAGTATACGCCCCTGACATTTTCTATAACCTTCATCAATAATAGGTTTTTGCAGCGGGAGATGATGATTGTCTGCCACCTATGCTAATCGATGTTTGTGGATCCAGCTGATTTTATAGACATTTTGGTACAGGTTCCTCTACTCTCAAGTGTATATCTCGATTTGTTCTTATGTATGTATCTACACATGCAAGTAAATTGATAAATGAAATGGGATGTAACACAATCGTTTATACAATGTTAAAGTCTGTATTGCAAAATTTGTTTGGTTTCCTCATGTAAGATAATCTTAGCTGGATAGTATGGTTTGATAATGATAGACTTTAGCCTTCGTTTTACAATTATGCTATATTGTAACGCGACATAAAAGCATTTCTTCGAAACGCAATACAGATTAGGTATCAACATAGGTAGATTTTTGCAATGATTTATGAACTGTAAAGGATGTCTATTCTCCATTAATGTTTCAGTTAGTATGTTGATGTCATCATTCATTAAGTCTTCCGTTTAAATACTCTGGATTCCTTTGAATAGACATATTATGAAACTTCGCTTGTGTTCAATTGGAACATTTTATTGAACTGTCTTTCCTAGGACTTAGGAGCATATCGAAAAACTGAAAGACAAATATGATATAAAGTAATTTTTAGGTCGATAAAGATTTCAATTTTAAGATAGTATTGCTCATAGAATGTCTTCATTTGGAGAAAGACTGAAAGCCTGAAATCACTAGTCCTCAAAATGCATTACTGTATAATGCTCCCTTATAACATGCTTCCAGATAGATATCCAGAAATTCGGATGAGAAGCCGTGAGGGGCGCATGAGAACCGAAGACCATGGGTAATACTTGCGGTATGCCGTGAGTTGACAGAAGTTGGAAACTGTGAACTACTTAACCTCGACCCATTAGTTGAATTACAAATGCGTTCTTCGTGAAACCTGAAGGTCCTGAGTTCTATTCGTAGCCGAGTCATGGGTGTGTACTTCTGAGAGACCCCATACTGAGACAAAACAGCTGTTCAAAGCTCCTATATTATCAATGATTCCCTAACTGATGTCAGTCCGTTTAACACTAGACCAGATCACCTAGCCTTAATCAACACACTGTACTGTAACCTGTGTTCTGGTGATCAACTAATATTAGTAAGTGGATTATTTTGAAGTGTGAGGGAAACTTTTCATGTCTTTCTGGAATGTATCCATAATGCACTGCTTAGGAAACTATGTCCCTGATGCTCAATGAAGATACAAACGTTTCAGAACGCACAAAAAGTAAATACCAAAGTCTGATGGGACTCGTGGATCTTTGCTTGACAACATACTTCCAATTCAATGGCAAGATATACAAACAGATGAAAGGAACTCCAATGGGGTCACCGGTATTCAGATTAATTGCAGAAGCAGTGATGCAAAGACCAGAAGCCATCATTATACCTGTGATTAAACGAAAATTTTGGATTCACTATCTAGACGATACTTTTGTCATCATTCAAAAAGATGTAGAAAATGCTCAAATTTTGATCAATAACGTGTTAAGTGACATCAAATTTACAATAGGGAAGGAGTCAAACAACCAACTACCATTCCTGGATGTTTTAATCAGTTGAATGGATGTCGGAAAGCTGGAAACCCAAGTATACTACAGTAGGCCAAAATACACTGGTCAAATTCTCAACTACAGTAACAACACCCCAACAACGTACAAAATTAGTTGCGTACAGACTTCACTCAAAAGAGCTAGAACACACTGCAGTACGACAACTTCATGGAGAAACAAAGAAAATTACTTGATGTCTATCCTAAAGAAGAACGGTTACCCACGAAACTTTATCAGAAGATGCCTATCCCGTACATCACCAACTACAAAGTCATCGACAGAAATCAATCAACGAACCATCCTACCATACATAAAGAATATATGAGAGATCACACAAGATTACTGAGACCACTTGGAATTTGTGTGGCCATTCATAAACCAACAAATTCCCTCCGAACCCTATTATGCAGACCAAAGCATGCAACAATCAAAGAAGACAAACCGAGTATCATATACAAAATCAACTGAAATAACTGTAGTCAACACTACATTGGACAAAGTGGTTGCCCTCTTCATCTTCGTCTACATGAACATCATCACTCATTTCGATGCATGTGGATAATTATGAACATATGTTCAATTTTGAGAATGTAAAAATCTTGGACAAAAGAAACATAAAGAATATCAGAGAATTCCTAGAAGCTTGGAATTCAGACCAATCAGCAATCAACAAATGTGTAGATATAGACTGAATCTACCAACCACTAAGAAAAATGCTAAACGACAGAAAGGTCAGAGGTGAAGCAGAGGAACAGCCAAAAGGAAAATCTATACAATCAATGACACAACAATCAAAGGCTTCAACCAGTCACAAAGCAGTTCTTCAGGGCAAGCTACTAAATCACTCACGGAGAAATATTGATAGAACATTTCATACTGAAGTTAGTGCTGATGATGTTGTGTAGAAAGACGATGAAAGCTTCACGACTAAACAACTCAGCTCACAGAACACAATATAACAAAGAGGATTTCTATGAAAAAATGCTGCATCAGTATAATTTCGTTTGACTGTGCAAAATAACTTGTAATTTAAAAACCCAACAACTTGGTTGCTTAGTTTATTATTCTGAAGATTCTATGGTATCACGTCAGTTCATATAAACTCACTTGATGATAGATTATTTATCTGAAAACTGCTGTTCATAAAATGTCTACTTACCTAAAGAACTTACCAGTTGCATAAACTATGATTCGTTTATTATTGTTGAATATTAAGAAGAGCGATTCGCTATCAGTCTATTTTTAACTTTGTTTACCGAAGTATTTTTGGCTTGCCTATATTTGACTTCTCAATTTTACAGGACAAAATATGCGAGATAACCAGATACAAAGATATTATATTTTAACACAATGACTTGCTTTTCTTTTTTACCTTGTTTTGTTTAAAAAGTTTCATTCATCAACCCGTCGGTACATTTCTATGTCATAACATTTCGGATTTTTGTTGTCCTCTTCAATAAATAATACTCAAATCAGTTGTGAGTATAAACAGTGAGGGACGAGAAGAGGGGCATGCGCTGGACAGCAGAAAAGAACCTAGAAGATTTGGATTTCGCCGATGACTTATGTCTAATGTCACACAAACTTGAAGATCTACAGGCGAAAATTAACAAGTTGATAGAAGAGGCAGGGCAGCGAAGAGAGGACTTCAAGTGAACGTAGGGAAGACAGAGGTGATGAAGATACCCAATCAACAACAACAACAACAACAAGCTCCATTCTCCATCAAAGCGAGAAACTTAAAGGAAGTAGCCTCTTTCACATACACCTAACTAGGCAGCATCGTTTCAACTACAAGCGGCACAGACGAGGACGTCAAAACCACGATCGGAAAGACAGCAAGACAAGCATTCATTAACCTGAAATCAGTGTGGAGATCTTCTACACTCCAATCAGCATAAAGCACGAACAACATCAAGATTTTCAACACTAATGTCAGTCAAGTAAGTCAGTGCTTCTATGTGATGGTTGACAGACTTGGTACCTTACGCATGGCATTTCCAACAAACTACAGATATTCATCAACAACTGCCACCTACGCCCACTCGATGCTGAAGATCAGATGGCCACAATAATAAGAATAAACAACAAGGAACTCTGTCTAGCTAGCAATGAACCAAGAAATCAAGAACCTATCACTCAACAAATATGCAGAGGAAGGAAGTGGATATGGATTGGTCATGCACTGAGAAGACCATTCGGAGACATCACGCAACAGGTACTCGATTGGAACTCAAATGGGAAACGACGAGTTGGGTGTCTGAGGTGAGGGTGACATGGAGGAGATGGTGTGAAGATGAAATGATAGGTTGTGGGCAGTTGTGGCTGCAGGTTCAAAAGACTGTAGAGAAGAGAGTGGAATGGAGATGTGCTATTGAATCCCTATGATCCATTAGGAATCCAAGGGATAAATAATAAAAGTCAGCTGTGATTGTATGTTGTTGACTTAATCACATTAATCCTAACCAGTGAGTTATGATACTGATTGTGATTCTTACCACCATCACATGATAGAGTGTTTGTACGAATCAATATACGACTGTTGGTTATCACCGTCATCATTAGTATTGTATTGAAGATATTGGTGATTATCATGTTATGAATAAGTTATATTATACATTTAATCTTTATTTTCAGTTAATCTAACAAATATTTATGAAGATATTCCAATTGATGTGAATACAAATTACTACAAAACTTCAATATGGAGTAGCTGGTCTTCATGGTCATCATGTGATTACTCACAAATGCTACAAAATAATCAAGATAAACTTGAATTAACCAAAACTTCATTAGATCCAAGCAATCCAAATCTATTGGCTACACGAACAAGACAATGTAAATTAGTCAATAATGCTGAAAATGATGAACTTTGTACAACACAGAATTATAGAACAGTTTGTTCTGGTTCATGGAATCAATTGAAAACTTGTCCAAGTTTAGCTTTAAATATTGCAGGAGGTAAGATGAAATAATTTTAATCTTTCCAGTCTACATGGTACTACTTGTATCTGAGTGATTGTAAACTTCAGTATATGAAATATGCCCATTAGAATATGCTTGAAGAACAAATACTTCACCAATGAATCTCTTTTCGATAGTTGCATTTTCAAAACTGTACAATCGCTAACTTATACATATTCTTAGTGTAAGAATTTGTTAGTTAAAAATGGTTTGCTAAGTATGTCAACACAAATAAAATATCAATAAATGAGCTGTCGTTAAAATCAAAATACTAAAAACTGATGAGTAGTGAATATTAATCAAAATAAGTTTCGTGACATGAGATGATATAATTGGAAACTGAATTATCATCATGCAGAGCATAGCAACAAGAATGAGTAGCAAATTACTTAACAAGTGAATAGTGTGAAAATAGAAAGATGAAAAGAAAAGGTTAGGGGTGGGAGAGAGAAGAGATTTTAAAGATTGAAAATTAAGACCATGAAAGGAGAAAGATTAGAACAATCTTCTTTTGTGTACACACTTCAGGTTTCTCTATTTGGATGGTAATAGCTTCGGTGATGCAAAGAATACGAAGAAATACACCTTGTAGATAACTTTGAATGAGGAAGTTCTTGAGATGGGATAATTCGTGTTCACGATGTGTTCGATTATGTCACTCCTTATCGCCCCACTGTTACCTCTTTGTAACTACGAGGGAACCTTTTTGGATAACAGTCGCACCGGCTCCACAAGAGCAGGTGAATTGATCTATGCACATAGAAGTGGTCAGATGTGAAAGTTTCTCCTTTGAGCTGTTAGAAATCGTTGAGCTACAAGAGGATACCAGTCTCAGCGCTGATCCGAAGAATAATATCCCTAGAGCATTTGATATCCTCCTTTTTACAGTGTCAGCGGCAGAATTACCTTTGAAGTTGAGATTCATTTTTGGTGCGGTGATATAATCCTCTTTACACGAGGTTAAGGCTTGATGTTTTTGTCCATGAAGTGTGATTGGAAACCGTTTTTAATCAGGATGTACTTTAGAACAGAAATTTCCTCTTCTAACACATCAAGACTGCAGATTCGTCTAATGCGAGTCACAGGAAATATGATCAGATTTCGCTGATAACTCATAGGGATTGAGCTATTAAAGTTCGTCAGTTGACCATTTTCGACCTGAAGAGTGAATCTAGTTGTTGAATAACAGTTACTGAGTATTATAGAACATGTATGAAGTCATATTGATAATCACAGATAATAAAAGTATCGTCTATGTACCTGTCGTACAGTTAAAAACTTTCAGTAGTTGATTTCAAGGGTCCGTTCTCCAAACTAGCCATAAGGCAGTCTGCTAGTAGTAGACCTAGTGGGGATCCCATGCCGATCCCGTCTTTCTGTCTATAAATCATATAAGTCATATGAAATGAACTTTGAATGTACATCTAAGTAATAATTCCTTAAGGCGGCTGTTCGGTGTACAAATATTGGTGTTGTTATCTTTTGTGTATCTGCATAAGAATGAGACAATTTCAGTAAGTGGAACATTAGTGAAAAGTGACTTGACATCAAGTGATATCATACATTTATTAGATACGTTTTCGTCTCTTATGCAATCAACAAATTCAAAGTATCACGTACAGAATGGAAGGCGATTCATTTTATTACAGGCTCTAAGATTTCTGCTAACCATTCAGCAATTGGATGGTAAGGAGATTCAGACATATCTAGAATCCGACAAAGGGATAGACTGGTCTTGTGAATTTTTGATAATCCATAAAATCGTGGAATTGTAAAGCCTGTCGGTTTGATGCGTTCGTAGAGATCATCGGTTATTAGCTGATCCTTTTTTAACCTATTCAAATCATTATTAAGTTGTTGTTCAATCGGTTCTGTCTTATTTTTTCGTTAGCAGGTTTATAGAGTTTGTTTTCATTCGAGAGTAGATCCACCATTTTGTCAACGTAGATACTACTGTCTAGTATGACCACACACACGCACCCTTGTTCGAAAGTCTTATTATCAAATCTTTGCTGCATCTCACTTGTTTCACTTGTTCTCTGTGCTCTTTTGTGCTGAATTAACTGATAATGCGTAAAACACTGTGCTTGAATGTGGGATTGGTGGATGATTCAACCATCATAAGCAAGACACAGAGGTGAATGATAATATTTTGTCGAAAACTTGATTAGTAAACGGTATACATCTAAGTATACAATTGGTCAACAATGCTTAGAAGTTCATAAACAAAAATTCACAAGTGTTTATATATTCCAACTGAATACAGGATGCTGAGTATGATTTAAGATATATCATTGTAAAATTTCTGAGGATATAACTAAACTGTTTAGATTTGCATGTAAACTTTTGTCATGGTGATGAATAGAAGATGGTATGGAACGTAAACGTGAAGCTGTTGTCTGTCAACATTCGGAATAACTCTATTGATTCATGAAAAATTAACAAAATCAACTTAATTTTTCAACACTTATTTCTTTGGATCACTTAAAAGACCTACTACTACTTTTATGTACAAGTAATATTAAATTTACATTCAAGGACGTTACCGTGGGAAGTCTTTTGAACCTTGTTTTGGCTGATATATTTATGTAACACGTAGAAAACTTAACCAAGAACTTAATTGATCAAGCATATCTATATCGAAGATATGTCAACGATATTCTAATTATTTGTAATCACTCAAGTGAGTCGATTTCAATTCTAAACCAATTAAATGAAGTTCAGAGTAGCGTATTGTTGACATGTATAGAAGACGACGATGACTCCTTTGCCTTTCTTGGACATAATAATTCGTCAGAGACAGGATGGATCCATAAAACGATCTATCTACAGAAAACCTACGTGGACACAGCAATATTTGAACTATCACAGATTTTGTCCAGAGTGCTAAAACCAGTTCTTCACCTTGTCCCAAAGAAAGATATATTTATCAGTCTTCCGTACAGAGGTGACTTTGATAGCGCAATCCTTAAACACAGACTTAACACCACTGTTAGAAGAGTTCGATTAAAAGAGACCACCAAGCCTGTATATTCTCTCGGACGCTGACAGCATGTGAACGACAGTGTCACATCCCATTGCATCTACCAGTCCAAATGTACGACATGTGGTGACATCTACACAGGGAGAACTCATAGATTCATCCAAATAAGGGCTTTGGAACATATTCCAAAGTGGCTTTAGAAGTAGACTGAATCACCTAAACACAAACGTTGGTAGCAGACACCCTAGTTCTTCAATCGTGAAACATATCGCTGAGATAGGTCACAGGATTGACGTTGTTACTTTCTTTAGACCTATATGTAAAACATGGTGAGGATGGATCCTGAAACTTATTGAGGCATTAGCTATTAGGAAGTTATCACATTAAATCTCCCATAATGAATTCAACCATGAAAATCAAGTTCTATGTTACATATTTTAATAATTATTATTATTATTCGTCCCTTGGGTTCCTAATGGATCATAGGGATTCAATAGCACATCTCCATTCCACTCTCTTCTCTACAGTCTTTTGAACCTGCAGCCACAACTGCCCACAACCTATCATTTCATCTTCACACCATCTCCTCCATGTCACCCTCACCTCAGACACCCAACTCGTCGTTTCCCATTTGAGTTCCAATCGAGTACCTGTTGCGTGATGTCTCCGAATGGTCTTCTCAGTGCATGACCAATCCATATCCACTTCCTTCCTCTGCATATTTGTTGAGTGATAGGTTCTTGATTTCTTGGTTCATTGCTAGCTAGACAGAGTTCCTTGTTGTTTATTCTTATTATTGTGGCCATCTGATCTTCAGTATCGAGTGGGCGTAGGTGGCAGTTGTTGATGAATATCTGTAGTTTGTTGGAAATGCCATGCGTAAGGTACCAAGTCTGTCAACCATCACATAGAAGCACTGACTTACTTGACTGACATTAGTGTTGAAAATCTTGATG
Source organism: Heterobilharzia americana (assembly GCA_944470555.2). Lineage (NCBI taxonomy): Eukaryota > Metazoa > Platyhelminthes > Trematoda > Strigeidida > Schistosomatidae > Heterobilharzia > Heterobilharzia americana. The sequence continues at coordinate 53,068,640 of OX104128.1, forward strand.
TTGTTCGCGCTTTATGCTGATTGGAGTGTAGAAGATCTCCACACTGATTTCAGGTTAATGAATGCTTGTCTTGCTGTCTTTCCGATTGTGGTTTTGACGTCCTCGTCCATGTACTATTATCTTCGATTGATTGATTTCCTTTTCTACTTAACCTTTGATTCAGCCTTCTTACTTAACCTCTTCTTATTTTCTCATCCCTAATCGGCATGAATTTCCATGTAAATACCTATGATAATTACATATGTGATCAGATAGTTTGAAGTCTGTTGAGCAAATTCATAACAAGATTCAAACATTTGACATCTTATTGTTTTGTTAATGTTTATAATGGTAAGTAATTCTCATCAACTTGACTGTTTTAGACAGCCATTGTTTAACAAAATTATATTATTCATACTGGGTGATGATTGAAGATGTTTTGAAAATCTTAATCATTGTAGGGATCGAAAAAGTGGTCTTTATAGACCTACACCTTTAATCATCACCCAGCATTAAAAGACAATTGTTGGAAGAAAGTTTTCTCTTCGGAAAATCATTTTCAGATGTTTTACATTAGCGGTTATAGTTACAAGAAAAATGTATCCTTATCAATGGCTATCAAGAGCTGTTTATAGGCCATTACGTAATAATCTATGAAGTAATAGAACAGGTTGAAAATTTGTGACAATCCTATTGAAACCAACAGTTATAGGGTAAGAATAGAGGAAGAGAATAATAGTGTCGATAAATAATCTTGATAAAATGTCTTACAGTGATTACGAACAAGTTAAAATAAGAGACTGGATGTATATCTCTCTTGAACGAAGAGAACAAATTTGGAACTTCTGTATAGCCAATTCTTCCGTTATGTTCAGGTGGGGAATTTTTCACTTTCTTCGAAATGCTTCAGTTGAATTTATAAGTGGTTTTGGAAGAAGATTCAAGTGAGACAGAGTGATTAGAGTTGACCAGAAGTATTCAAGAAACGAGCTTTTAATGACTTCGCACTATCTTTTAGACAGCCATACAGTATAGTGTTAGAAGATACGTTAAGTTGGAATACGCTTTGTGACGCTTATGTAACCAGCTCCACAAAACAAATGAATTCGTAAGCAAGGACATATGAAGGTGGCCGAAAGCGATAGTTTATCTTTTATACACCCTTGGATCAGCTTTTCTGAAAATGAGTTTAGGCAGCCTAGACCTCCAAGGCACTGGTGGTCATTGTGCCACAATGTACAAATCTTCAAATGATCTGTAGCTATGATGGAAGATGCCATCAACATAATCACTATGACGGGAGTATTTAGTGTATATTTTCTTCATTCATCCACTCACCAGCTCACTGACATTGTTTTATCTCTATATGAGGTTAGCCAATCAGTCAGAATCAACATAGGATGTGACAGTAGTGCATAATGGTTCAGACTGTCACATTTCATTTCAACACATCAAAATACAGAGGAAGTAAGATGAAGGACGAAGAAATAGGAAATGAAGTGTATTCAAAGCACATCAGAAGTCATTAGAAGAGAAGAAAGGTGGATAGAATGAGTAACAGACAGACAACGTCAGCTTAGAACATCGCACAAAAGTGCATCGTTTTAAGTTGCCACATTTCATAGTAGCATATAAACAACAAATGGATTGAAAAAGACTGATCTCAAAGTAGACGAAGTTATGTCAGACAGTAAACAACTTGAAGATGAAGGCTAGCACGAACATTCAGGCATTAGCGGGTGTCAAAGATTGAACACATGTGCCCTACTGTGACAGGTTCTCAGCCATTTTACCAACAGTCTATATGACCCAAGCCAGGTAGGCTGCATCTCCATACACGGCTGGGACAGTCAGGGACTTCATGGTGCCACCTCTTAGTCTGGGCACTCTGAGCCTTCTTGAAGTCCTAAAAGGGATCACTCATGATACAAACATGTTATTGCTAACGTCTCATTGCAGCATTGTGTGAATAAGATTCGGATCGCTGAAAGAATATATTTTCTCGAGGTGACAGAAACCCAGTAAGTTAGGGGGTTCCATTCGAGTGATGCTAAACACAATAGAACACTTCTACAGAGTTATAGCATATCAAATATTTCATCAGCTTTCTAATTAATCAACCTACTATGTAACTTTTGAAGGTTTCCTCATATCAGTGTTTGTTTTCTCACCGTCTAAAATGATCATAGAAAGTTTTGTGTTCAAAAAATTTAGTGATAAAGTTGATGCTACTAACTAATATACAGTAACATAATGTGAACATGTAAATTTTTCGTTCACTTAATTTGAGAATTTAACTCTACTAAATATTTATTTTTATTTGTTTTATTTTTCTTGATATCTAATTTAGTATATGGTCATTTAAATAGGAAGAAGATAAAGAACAAGTTCACAACACTTCATATAATTTTAATTGGTCTATTGAGTTTCGTTGCTGGAATTCTGATAGCCGGTGTTGGAATAATAATTTATTACTGGGGATATTATAAACAACTTACTAGTAGTAATATTCATGCAGCTGATGATAGTATAGATGGTAGTAGTAAGCTGAAGTGTATAATTAATCCACAAAATGGTGTGAATAATCTAAATTCTAGCTGTCTAAATTTATCCCCACCACCTCAACCGATTTTAGCTTTACCGATACCAGATATGGGAACTTCATTAATAATAACTAGTGATAATCAGTTAGACAATGAACATAAAAAAGCTCATAGTGTTATCTATGATTCTGTAGCATCACAAGATGGTATTTCTTGTTTAGAATCAAATCAGAAAAAAATATTAGACTTATGTCCAGAAGAATCATTTCATAGTCATCAACAATATCCTATTGATCAATTGGATGAATATACTAAATTAAATTACTTTTCTGATTCACATTCACGTAATCTACAATATTTTGATGGAATAATACAAGGAAGACAAATAGAATTATCACCAACAAGAATAGATCTATTTAAAAATAATGAATTTTGGAGTTATCCACGTAATGGTAAAGAGATGGTTGAATTAAATCCACATCAAGTTTATACGGAGAATATATCCAGTCTACCGATGCAATATCATGATGATACGCATCATTTTCCACCTAATTACCATCATCATCATCATTATAATCGATCAGCACAATTTGGTAGTACAAATACAGATTATTTACTAAGCTCAAAACATACAAGTAATAATCGAGTAAAATCTTCCAACAATGTTTTATCATCATCATCATTTTCAGGATATAGACCAATTGGCATTTTTAATCAACGTAATCCTAACAACAGTAAACAACACTATACACAGTCACCTTTATTATTATTATCACAACAACAACATTTGAATTCTCGAACTATCAATGTAATATCTACACAATCTGAACCATGGTATGCATCAACTACTATAGGTGTACCAAGTAACATCAGTGATAGTCATCAACCATTATTGGATTATGGTACATCACCAATCAATATATCAGATATACACTATCCTGAACATATTACTATGAGTGGTGATGATGGTGGATATAGTGAAGATAACAGTAATAATGAAAATATTCAATTCCCACCTAGAATGCCTATTTTATCAGAAAGGCATAAATTATATGATATCAACTCACAGACTAGATTAATACCATCACTATCTATATACTCCCGTCCTTCCTACACTCCTAATATGATAGATGGTGATAATCGATCATCTATATGGAGTGGAGAGGAATCAATTCCTTTTGAAAGACCATCTAATCCACATTTAAGGGAACCGAATACATTTTATGAACATTCATCTCCTCATTCTTCACCGATGAGCTTTATACCACCACCAACAAAACCATGAATACTAATTACTAGTAATATATCTACCTGTCAACAGTTTAAATGAAGCTATTTGATATTGAATTGAATAAATTAATTATTAGGATCGTTCATATTTTATATATGAATTTCTCTTTTGTTTATTCTCTCTATCTTTCCTGTCTGTACACATATGAAATTATACAAAATTGAATGTAAAATTGTAAACTATTAAAATGAAAAGTTATTTGTTTGTATGTGTATGGCTTTATTGGACAGTACTAACTATTCATCATTACTAGGAAAAGGGGCAATATAGGCAATATCAAGGCATCTACATAGGAACTTGTATGCCAGTAGAGACAAATCGATTTGGTCCAGTCAACGATAGGAAATCACTAACAGTAACCAACAAACTATAACTCCATCGTACAAAGCGTGTTTTTCGTAACTTAGCAGCCAAGAGGATAGTGCTATGGCTTTTAAAGTGATAGGTTTCGGATTCGAGTCTGACTCGGAATAACACTACTCAATGGGAGGCAGGTACACACAACTGATAAGTCCATAATAAGATGAAACTGATGTCCTAAATTCCCCTGATAGCCATTATTCATCGTTACTAGAATTAAAAAGTGTTCAAATACACCGTAATTAAAACTAATTATAGTTTAGAAAACTAATCATACTATTCTTTATTTGGTCAGCGATCGTTATTATCATTATTACTTTTCAAAGAACCATGTACAAGATAAACTCGTGTGTAGGCTTGGGAATTTCAGCTCAAGTGGATACACATAAAGATGGCCATGGTGCCCCGATGGCTTAATGGCTAACCCTCTGGTGTTTGAAACGAAGGGTACTGAGTTCAAGCCTCAGGGAGGACCACGTCACTCACTGGGGTGCAGCTGATGAGTCTCAAAAAGGACGAAACGCGGATCCTGGATTCTTCTGCTAGTCACTAAGATCAATGGATATACATAAGTTGGGTATATGTAGTAGAAGTTATCATCCAGTATATTAAAGACCAAAATAAGCTCATGAGATATGATGATAGGATGGTGAAGAAAAAATCAAACTGAAGATTAAAGAACACCCGTGTAGTTACAATACAAGTTCATTTATATGTAGCTGTAGAGTACTGCATTACTATATGAAACAGATTGCTCTTGAACGACCAACCAGTGTATCATCCAGTCCAACACAAGGTCAGTGGTATCATCGTTAACTACAACACCGAGTGACACGTGTCTGACATCAGTACCATCGAGATTGTAAATACACCATGGTAACAAGTGCCAACATCCATGAAACTGGCCAAGCAGAGCCTCCTGCCGACTGCCTCTAACTTACTAACATCAACCAATATTCACCGAAATGCTCAGCCTACTGTCTTGGTGGCCACATTGCAAATGTAATCAATGGAATTCAACCAGCACTCAGAACTAGATAACATGAAACTGTCTGCTATCCAGTGACCAATCAGAGGAAAACAGTTCCTGAAGAAGTTTGGACTAGACTTTTGTGTATAACATTGGAAGTGTTTTATTTCAAACACACTGCGACTTACACAAATATAAACTGTAACTAATAATAGGAGTATTCAGTAAATTAGTAAAAGATATTACTTACATTAGTTAAATGGCTTTCTCAGTGTATGCCCATTCCAATCCATCTCCACTTCCTTCCTCTGCATATTTGTCGGGCGATGGGATCTTGGTTGGTTCATTGCTAGCTAGACAGAGTTCCTTGTTGCTTATTCTTATTATTCTGGTCATCTGATCTTCAGTATCGAGTGGGCGTAGGTGGCAGTTGTTGATCAATATCTGTAGGTTGTTAGAAATGCTATGCGTAACGTATCAAGTCTCTCAACCATCACATAGATTCACTGGCTTGACTTGTTTAGTGTTGAAAACCCGGATCTTATTCACACTTCATACTGAGTGCAGTGCAGTAGATCTCCACACTGATTATCTCAGATTGATACGGAAAGGCCTGTCTTACTGTCTTTCCGATCCTGGCTGCTTCCACATCCTCATCTGTGCCACCGCCACCAACTGTAGTTGAAATGATGCTGTCCAGGTAGGTAGGTAGGTGAAAGAGAAACTTTCCTTTAGATTTCTCCTGTTGATGGTGATTGGTGCTTGTTGTTGTTGTTGTCGTTGAGTATCTTAACAACCTCTGTCTTCTCTACGCTCACCTGAAGACAGTGTCTTCTCCCTTCGCTCACTTGCCACTTCTGCCAACGTGTTGGTTTTCGCCTGCACATCTCCGAGTCTGCGCGACATTAGACATAAGTTATCATCAGGGAAATCCAAATCCTCCAGGGTCTTTTCATCGTCCACTAAGTGTATGTTCGTCTTCTCACACCTCCCCCCCCCCCCCAGTATCTTGCACGATCCAGTCCAGTCGAGTCCAGTCGACCACAATCAGGAAGATGATCGGTGATAGTAGGCGGCAACCTTGTTCTCACGTAATCATATGATCCGAGTGAATATCTATTCAAGTATTACCGTTCACAACAATATAGATTTACACCATCAGAATTATATATTGTGGTGCAAAGGAATAGACATCTGAAGAGCTGCAGACCAATGTCAGTGGGTTTCCCATACTACTCACGTCAATGTATTCAGCATTATCATTGAGGGAGAAAGATCAGGAAGATGATCGGTGTTAGTATACGTCAACCTTGTCTTACTCCTTCCTGTCTCCACTTCAGAAGCATCACCGAGCTTTCCATTGTGAATCACTTGGCATGTCGCACCATCACATAGCATGTAGCTGGTGTTGAATGAGGTTGATGGAGGTTTGTGGCACTAAAATCGTAGTGTTGAAGCAGCTGCCTGTCAAGTTACTTCTCGGTCCATATTATTGAAGGCCTTTTCAAAGTTGATGAAGTTGAGGTGAAGATCCTGTTGACTTCCATTCTATGCTATGTTCTATGATGATCCGTATAGTTGCAATTTGATCCACACATAATTATTTCTTCCTAAAGCCAACCATTCCGGTTGTAATTTTGAGTTCAGAGCGTTTCTCAGTCTCTCCAGGATGATGTGGCCCAATATTTTCCCTGGTGTCGACAGGCGCATGACTCCGCGCCAGTTCTTGCAAACTACTTAGGTCACTCACCATCCTTCGAAAGTTTGACAAGGTACCCCTTCTTCCAATCACTGGGCAGGTACCTTTCCTTCCTTCCGTCCTTCCAAATCTTCTGTAATAGTGGTGTGAGCATGTCCGCGGTGTCTCTGCGTCCGTTTTCAGTGCATCTGGAAGAATCCCCTCTGGTCCTGCTGTTTTCCTGGGCTTCAACAAACTTATGGCGTTCAGAACTTCACTTCGGCTTTTGTCGAAGGGCTTGTGTTCACTGATAGTTCTGTGGCTGGGCTGCTGGTGTTATTTCTGAACGAGTTGCAGGTGGTGGCGGTGGTGGTGATCGATTCAAGGGCTTTTTGAAGTAGTCAGCCCATCGTTTCCTTTGTTTCTCCTCATTAGCGGTAACTTAGTTTCCTCCACAAACTTTCATTGGCTTCATTTGTGTCGATCTCTTTCCTCCCAAATAGTAACCTGGTTATTTGATAGAGTGTTGTCACGTCTCTCCTATCTGCAGCCTCTTCTGCTCCACTTGCAAGTGTGTCGTAGAAGTGTCTTTTGTCTTCTCACGCACTCTTCTTCACTTCCTTCTGCAGTGTAATGCGTTATAGATTGTATTTAGCTCCCTTTTCATCGTTCATACCTGCGATGCACTGGTTCATCTTCTGCTTCACCGTCTTCTTCTTCCTCCTCTATCAGCTTCCATGTATCCGTCGAGATCCATTCCTTGTCTTGTCTTCTTTCTTCTTCCTTCCTAATACGGTTGTGCAGGTTTCCTTCCACATAGCTTTCAAACAGTTCCAGTATTCTTCCACGCAGGTTTCTTCACGGATGTTGCTCAATGTCTTCCATTTTTTCTCGATGACTAACTGACGTGAAGATATCCCATGAAGTTTCGTCCTTCAGTTTCTGTTCTGGATGTTTAACTTGAACTGTGGTCAATCACAAACCTCTGTGAAGGCTTTCAACTTGATTTTGAAGGTAGGTTGCTTGCACTAGATGGTAACTGGTGTGAACTTACCCATATATACTCCTCTTCTTCATCTGATTCTGTGTCTAGTAGGCTGGCTGCGTCTCCACTTCCTCTACATTGAGATGAGGTCGATGTGATTTTTAGTGTAGTATGTCCATCTGATGAAATCAAATCTATGTCGCTCGCTTTCTGAATATCCTTGTGTTTGTACACACTGCCTATTATCACCAAATCATGAAATGTGCAGAAGTCTGCAAACAGTTCTCCATTCACATTCATTCCATCAAGTGCCTCTTGACCTATGATGAGTTCCCTTCCAGTGTTATCTGCTCCCAGTTTGGCATCAGAGCACGTCACCTATTAGAATTTTGATGTCGCCACCTGGTGTGGGGTCTTGACCACCACTGACTGCAGTTGCCTGCAGAATTCCCCTTCTTCTCTTGATCCGCATTGTTTTAATTGCATAGGGTAGCATTCTATGATTGTAAGTTTCTTTCCTTTTAAGTTGAATCTTTCTGTCATGATCCTGATCGTTGAGGAGACTGGTCCCCACTGTGTATGATAGCCTTCGATGCTCTTTGGGACATTATGGCAGCTACTCGAAAACTCAGTGTGCTCCTGGTTGTCGTCTGGGTGACAATATCGGAGTAGATTATTGACCCGCCAGTTAAGAGTTTGGAGAGTCCACTTCCATTCCATCTGCTTTAGCAGACTCCTAGCACTTCTATACAAAACCCTTCTCATCTCTTTTACAATCTGGGCAGCCTTACCAGTCAGCTTCAAACATAGTGCGGACATTCCATGTCCCATGTTTACTTTCGCTTTCATCGACAGAGTGAAGACACATCGGCCAATGGGCTTCCTAAAGGCTTTCACCAACACGCGTCATTTCGTCTCCCTAATTCCAGCGAAGAATAAGTTTCTTTTTATTTTGTATATTTTCTTTGTGCTTTGAAGTTTCTTTAGCGGTTGGACTGGTTTTAAGGGGTAGGATTTTTAGCTGTATGCCCAACCTTCCCTCTTTATCTGGGCTTAGGATCAGCTAGTAACTAGTTAACTAGTTAACTAGGCGAGGTTACAAAATAAAATATAATAACGTCATGAAAGAATTATTTATAGTGATCGATCTAATATGAAGTCTATAGTAAAGAAATAGGTTAGATATACTCCAAAATATATAACGATGCTTGAACTTTCGAATTGCTAGTACTTCAGCTATCCTCAGTTACCTTAACTATGCTTTTTTCTAGTGGCTTGGTCCTACTTAATATTCGGTTAGAAAACAGTAGATGCATTTCCATTCTCCTCTTGTTAGCAATGATGATCTGTGTTTGCAAACGTATCTCAGAAGCTGACGCATGGTATGGTTGATGAACTCAGTTCCTCAGGAGCAAGTGAACTGACAGACATACAGGGATATTGTAGAATGTCCCAATTTGTTTTTCGCGTACTGAAGAATGAATTTCTGACAGCAGAATATAATTCGAAGATTAGCAACTTATGTCTGTTTAAGCATGCTGACAACAGAACTATGTATTCTGTGATAGGAATGAAGCATGGATATGTAATATGACGACCTGAGGAAACACAAAGTTGTTCAGTCAACGCATGTTCTCAATGCTACTAGCTTCAATATCATTATCATCATCTCTGAATTCACTACTATAGTCTCAAGTTTTTATAGTAATCTTTTATCGACAATCTAAGAATGAGTATAAGGTGTATGAACAATTTTGTTATTATTATTGTTATTTATCCTTTAGGTTCCTAGTGGATCATAGGGCTTCAATAGCACGTCTCCATTCCACTCTCTTCTCCACAGTCTTTTGAACCTGCAGCCACAACTGCCCACAACCTATCATTTCTTCCTCACACCATCTCCTCCATGTCACCCTCACCTCAGACGCCCAACTCATCGTTTCCCATTTGAGTTCCAATCGAGTACCTGTTGCGTGATGTCTCCAAATGGCTTTCTCAGTGCATGACCAATCCAATCCATCTCCACTTCCTTCCTCTGCATATCTGTTGAGCGATAGGTTCCTGGTTGGTTCATTGCTAGCTAGACAGAGTTTCTTGTTGTTTATTCTTATTATTGTGGACATCTGATCTTCAGTATCGAGTGGGCGTAGGTGGCAGTTGTTGGTCAATATTTGTAGGTTATTAGAAATGCCATGCGTAACGTGCCAAGTCTGTCAACCATCACATAGAAGCACTGACCTACTTGACTGACATTAGTGTTGAAAATCTTGATGTTGTTCGCGCTTTATGCTGATTGGAGTGTAGGAGATCTCCACACTGATTTCATGTTAATGAATGCTTGTCTTGCTGTCTTTCCGATCTTGGTTTTGACGTCCTCGTCTGTGCCGCTTGTAGTTGAAACGAAGCTGCCTAGTTAGGTGCAGGTGAAAGAGACTACTTCTTTTAAGTTTCTCCCATTGATAATGACTGGAGCTTTTTGTTGTTGTTGGTGGTGGCGTTGGTTGGTTATCATCATCACCTCTGTCATCTCTACGTTCACTTGAAGTCCTGTCTTCGTTGCCTCTTCTGTCAACTTGTTAGTTTTTCTCCGAGTTTGTGTGACATTAGACATAAATCATCGGCGAAATCCAAATCTTTTAGGCTCTTTTCTGCCGTCCAGCGTATCCCCTTCTTCTCACTCCTCACGGTTTGCTGTATGATCCAGTCCACCACAATCAGGAAGATCATCGGTGACAGTAGGCATTATGAACAATAATTAAATTAAATATGCCTGGTTCTTTATCGTATTTAAATATTTCGATACTAATCAATTGTGAATATTCAATGTTTCACTGTATCCAATTTGTTCAACGTTATGTGAATTAATAAACCATTGGTTCAAGATGACATCGTGCTTCATCATATTTTGTTCAAGATATTATTATTTGGATAACTATGAGGAGTACGACTTAAAACAAGTTTGGTAGTAATATTAAAGAAAGTTGAATATTTAATGTGAAAAGTCAGGTTACAGCTAAGATCCTCAGCAAAATTCTCAGTATTGATGCACACGCCTCGACATCATGTGAAATGGTGATTAGCAGACAAACATTCTGAAACAAGAATATTCTTTTCAACAAACTCTCATTAGGTTCTACAATAACATAATGCCATTGCACATCGTACAAACAAGCCATATTAGAAGAGAATACACTTTCAAAATGGAATGAAATTTATATACTGTAAGGTAATCGACTTTTTTTTGTCAGTATTGTGATGGCATCTATACAGATAAAGAATGTGATGATAAAAGAGATAATAACACTTAAGGAAGATGCGGATGGCTTTTATTTTATTGAAGATCAAAGGGGAAATAACACCTGAGCGTATTCCTTCTGATAGGAAAATTCAGGTTTGATTATGACAGCCCCAGTTATATCGAATAGGAGTTGGTGTACAACTGTTGGTATTGTTTTGGTATATGATGTTTTATATCAAAATCTTAATTAGCGTCTATGTGATGGACAGAATCTTTCACCACTCTCACTTGACCTTTTTCAAACCAAGCCAGTAAATTTACTTGTATCTGGAGATGCACCTACTTAATTGTTCACCTCCAATGTAACTTGTTCTACAGAAACAGTTAAATTGTTATAACAAAGATGAAGAGTAGACTATCCTTTAGTCTGCGATTGGCTACCACTTTCAACCAAATTACTGCTCATGGTTACATAATCAGTTGGAATATGGAGATCATTTTGTGAAAATATTCATTTTAAACTCATTTAAAACAAGTTGTTATTCATCGAAGACTGACATCAGTTGGAGGAACAAAGGAAACCTGGGAGCACTGGACAGCCGTTTCGCCCTAGTATGGGACTCCTCAGCAGTGCGCACCCACGACCCCTACACCAGCAGGGATCGAACCCGCGACCTTCAGGTCCCGCTACCAGCGCGTTACCATATAGCGCAAACCGCCACCCAATGTCATCGTTGAGTATTTGTCCTCACGGCCATCAGGCTTTGACTCCACCGGTCACGACTTGTCATTGGAACTTCGGGAATACTTCTCGAAGCTAGTCACCAACGAGCACTAGTTCAATTAAATTTTGAGGGGTTGTGGAGATTTGGAATTATTTTCAAGTTGTTATTCATCGTTGGTGACTAGCTTCGAGAAGTATTCCCGAAGTTCCAATGACAAGTCGTGACCGGTGGAGTCAAAGCCTGATGGCCGTGAAGACGAATACTCAACGATGACATTGGGTGGCGGTCTGCGCTATATCGTGAGCTAACAGAAGTTGGAAATATGGAGCATTGGATTCTCACCCAGTGGCTCAATGATAACGCGCTGGCCGCGGGACCTGAAGGTCGCGGGTTCGATCCCTGTTAGTGGGGTCGTGGGTGCGCACTGCTGAGGAGTCCCATACTAGTGTGACGAAACAGCTGTCCAGTGCTCCCAGGTTTCCTTTGTTCCTCCAACTGATGTCAGTCTTCGATGAATAACAACTTGAAAATAATTCCAAATCTCCACAACCCCTCAAAATTCATTTAAAACAAGTTGATTCACTCCACTATGCATATTACTCATTACTTATTATTATTATTATTATTATTACTTATTACGTAGCCAAACATAATCATTTTCATTCATTATATATTAAGACGAGAGTACAACAGAAACCATTTGGTTTTGAGCTTATCACACGTATAAGTGATATATGAGTGTTAAATTCAACTGGCTTAAGTAAATGAATATTGTTTTTGTCTTAAGGTTTCAAGTTCATCAATGATTCACACTCAAATTGAAGAAATGAATTGTTTGGTTCAATGAATTCTAATCAGTACTAGTCTCAATTGTTTGGTCTCGTCTCATTAAATTTCCCTGTGTTGTATTTTCAATAATAAATGTTTAAAGCAACTGGTCCCTTTGATAAATTTAAACAGCGTAATGAGAAGACGAAGATTATCTGAAACATGTGATGTATTAGCGCTATACATTTCGAACAATCTGATCACACATTGACTTGTCGAACTATTTATATGAAAATTTACGAAAAGGATCAATAAAGTAAACAGGAAACATAGGAATAGGAAGGGATAGAAAAGGAAAAGAAAAACCTTATTCTTGGTATGAAAATTAAAATCAATACTACCAAGGTAGGTTCAACGTGAGTACAAATTGTTTTTGTATACATAAAGGGGGTTTAAATTTACGGATGGCAAGAGCTTCAATAAATTTAAGCACTCAGCTCTGACCACTTTTATGTAGTACTTTAAAGGCTGTTTTCATGTCTATCCTATGGTTAGTTTCTAGTATATGTTTCAGCGATAGACGAAGATTGATGTTTGTCACCTGCACTTATCGGATCTGTTGAATTCATTTGTTTTTGTAGCCACTTAGATACATGTTCAGCCTTCCTTAACTGCATATCACGATTACTCCTCCCTATATATGTGTGTCCACACATACATGTAAATTGATAAACACAGTGGGATGTGATGTAATCGTTTATATGTTGTTTCGGTTTGTGCTGTAACATGGACTTGGTCTTCTCTACAATGATGACCTTAGCTGCATAATACGTTTTACAGATGGCCGATCTAAGTCTTTTCTTCACAACAAAGCTATGTGAATCACCTCTAAATGGTAATGAGATGTAGACATTTTTCTTAGCAACGGAACACTGTATACTTTTCAATGGTACATAACTTTTGCACCTGTCGATAAATCTCAACGGGTATCCATTCTGTATCAGAGTTGTCGTCAGTAAGTTGGCTTCTTCCTCCCTGGTGTCATCGGTGCAGATACAGTTTATCCTGTTGAATAAACATCTGACTAAACCACGTTTGTATTGGACTGGACAACAGCTATGGAAATTAAGATATTGCCCTGTCCATGTAGGTTTCCTATAGATCGACCTCATTGACCTTTTCGTAAATTTTCATATAAATAGTTCGACAAGTCAATGTGTGATCAGATTGTTCGAAATGTATACCGCTAATACATCACATGTTTCAGATAATCTTCGTCTTCTCATTACGCTGTTTAAAATAATAAATGTGTCATACGTTTAGCTTCGATCAGTAATACATGCAGTTGGTTACATGGTTGTTTAAAAAAGTTGATGAATCACCAATAATCCCTCAAACATGATGAAGTGTAGAAGTTTATTATCATCTTTAGCAAATGAAATAGTACTAAATGGAAAGCTTATTCATGAACTAGTCAAACGAATTGAAGTAATAAATGCACTCAAGTTAACAGGTAAACGGAATCTCTATTACACTGAATGCTAGTTATGTTAGTTGGTTGGAGAAAACTGGCAGAAAGCCTTGCTTGAACTGAGTTTCATGTTCGTTGGCACTTGTCACAAATGCGTATCTGTAACCTTGACGTAACTAATGTCCGTTCTGATATACGAATCTGCGTCACTTGGCGTTGTAACAAGACACCCAGCCACTAAGCCTATCTGGGCTGCGACTGACCTTTCGTAGTGTAGTGGGCGTTGCTGATCAGGATGGATATAAGTAGTATATGTCGAGAAGGCAGCAGAAATCATAGGCAATTACCAACAATGGGTAAAGATTCTGATCAGAGAAACGTGAGAGACGATGTGGGCGTATTAAGAGGAAATCAAGATAGAAGAGGAAGAGAAAATGAAGCATACTGTACAAATGACTGTCTTAGTGGAAAGTGTACAATATTTGATGACTACTGTAGGTGTCAATACTAAACGTTCCTTGCTTCATCTCCTTCTTGTCGTTTTCTATAACAGGACTTCGCAGCAACCAATTTCATTTTATCTAGTCCTGAATGCTAACCGAATTCTGTAGATCATTCTCCAATGTGGTCACCAAGTGAAGCAGGAACGTTGCTGACTACAATACTAGATGACACCAGTTTGAATTTCACAGGAGAAATCAGTTCCCTCATAGTTACAGACCTGCCTTGTTGATGAGTGCCAACAAGGAAGAAATGTAGATCAAGTAGGGCTTCTTGTCGATTGCCTTCAAACAACAAGTAACATCTTTCAAAAGTGCACTGAAATGGTGGCCTTATTTTGAAGTGATCAACTAAATTCGGTCAGTATTCAGAACTAGATAACATGACATTGATTGCTCCCTACAAGAAATAAAGTGAACAAAAAGGAGTTTCTTCACATGAAGCTGTCCATAGACAGAGTGTGAATGAGGATTATTGCCTTTTAAATAAAATATACCTTGAAAAGTACATTACTGTTTATTAGGTGAGTAAATGAGGGGTAAGGGGTTAAAAATTATGCATATCTCTCCAATAAGCTTTCGATATACACCTTTCTTTACATAAAGGTTACCGTCAAAGAACCTTCACTACAAACTTAATTCTTAACTTACAACAACATTCATTTGATCACTGAAATTAGCTTTGTAATCATCGGTTTTCTATATTTGGTAACTATCGATTACTAAAGAAGTTGCTTACCTAATCTCCCAGAATTCTGGCTCTTTCCATAAGTGTCTATATACATTAGATAGTACTCAATTTCAGAAATATGCCACTCAGTATTTCAGAATTCAGTCTTAACAGTTATACATGAAATGACCAACCCTGTATAGCATCACTTGATAGTAATCACTGTCATTATCATTTTGACTATCTGAGATAGCCAGAATTTGACAGACTAGAATTGATACCATGTGATGATTGAAGGTGAAATGAAGATTCGGACCAGAATGGAACCAGAGAACACGGTAGTCGTTGGTTCGAATCCGGTCACCGTCCAAATCTTCATTTCACCTTCAATCATCACCCACTATGGTTATGGTCACCAGTTTCGATAGAAATCTGTTTATAAAGAAGTAAAGTCTGAACAATATGTCACGTAAAATGTAACAATCTGAAAGAAACTAGATTCAGAAAGCCTTAGGCTGAACTTCAGAAATTTGTTGAGTATCTCCAAGGTAATAGGATGCTCAGAAGATTGTAGGCTCATTCAATCTGGCTTCATTCAGACTGTTATTCAGTTACAGTTCTAATCTATCGGTTTGATGTGAGTAGTTTCATTTCTATAGGTATAAGAATAATGTTTTATTTAGTACAGGAAACTGGAAAAGATGAAATTCATGAAATTTTACAACAGAGCTTCCTCTCTATTTTAAACAACTGAAAAGTTGTTAAACTGTTAAACAAATACACAGATTAGTAACTTATTGACAATAGATTAATGCTAATTTGACGTCGCCTCGTTAACTAGTTTACTAGTTACTAGCTGATCCTAAGCCCAGATAAAGAGGGAAGGTTGGGCATACGGCTAAGAATCCTACCCTTAAAACCAGTCCAACCGCTAAAGAAACTTCAAAGCACAAAGAAAATATACAAAATAAAAAGAAACTTATTCTTCACTGGAATTAGGGAGATGAAATGACGCGTGTTGGTGAAAGTTTTCAGGAAGCCAATTGGCATACACTGAGAACAAGATCCGGATTTTCAACACTAAACAAGTCAAGCCAGTGCTTCTATGTGGTGGTTGACAGACTTGGTACCTTACGCATAGCATTTCCAACAAACTACAGATATTGATCAACAACTGCCACCTACGCCCACTCGATACTGAAGATCAGATGGCCACAATAATAAGAATAAACAACAAGGAACTCTGTCTAGCTAGCAACGAACCAACCAGGAACCGATCGCCCGACAAATATTCAGAGGAAGGAAGTGGAGATGGATTGGAATGGGCATACACTGAGAAAGCCATTTGGAGACATCACGTGTCAGGCCAGACCAGGCTGTCGAATGGAAGCCAAATGGGAAACGATGAGTTGGGAGTCTGAGGTGAGGGTGACATGGAGGAGATGGTGTGAGGAAGAAATGATAGGTTGTGGGCAGTTGTGGCTGCAGGTTCAAAAGACTGTGGAGAAGAGAGTGGAATGGAGACGTGCTATTGAATCCCTATGATCCACTGGGAACCCAAAGGATAAATAATAATGATAATAATAATGCTTATTTAATCACCTTATGAATGCTCAGAGCCCTGATTTCCTACATCTGCGAGTGAACAACCATTAACTGCTTCAAACTTAAGAAACAAACGTAAACTTCGAAATATTCATCGTAGATTAATGTTGATTAGAGAACAGTTGGAAGCTAGTGAATACAGGACAGTTGATTCACTGCCTATATTCACCATGTTGTCATATTAGCCTAATATGGAACTCTAGATTAAAAATCTTACAATAAATGAAGGGATTAATTAGAATGATGATCAAAATTACTCATTTCATACAATATTTAAACGAAATAATAACCACTAATGTTAGCCATATCACATTAAGCTTACACGACAACATGTCGGATACAGGCAATGATGAACCACTAATTTGATAGGTTTTTGAGTAATTACTCAAGCATAACTTAGTCTTGAATTCAATTCACTGTAATCACTGGTTACAAACTAAATAGTTAGGTTAAGTAGAAGACGAAATCGTAGAAAACATATTCGAAATTTTTTCAAAAATCATCAGCATTTGGTGTCTTAGAGAAACTTTAATAAATTTTCTTTTAAAAAGGAGTCCAGCTTACTAATTTTTATTGTAAAATTTCACTTGAAAAACAAGTTGGAAACTTTAAAAGAAAATCTATTTAAACTCTAGTAAAATAGATAAAAATCTATCAGGTTGCAGTTCTAACTATTGTGTGGTTAAATATGATCAGACGTTAGTTCTCTGAGCTGAATCGTTTCGTTGGGAAGCTTCCAATGATAAGCTAAATAGCACCGTATTGGCGAATAATTCTCAAAAAACCAACCACGTAGAATTGGATGACATTCAACATTAATGCTAACTTTCATAGTATCAACTGACTTGCTAAGCTGAAAGCACATGGTCAAGCACCCAACCCATTCGACCCGTCATCGTGTTACATCGCAACAGTCCTGTACATCATCCTCTAGCCAGCTAGTAGGAATGCGTCGATAACTTGTCAAAGTCGATCAAATATACTATTCCACGTGATTACTCTGTTGTGTTCTTCCTTGGTCTCTCACTTGTGGGCATATAACAAGTATGGATAAGTGGAGATTAGTCGTTGTGCCATTCAAGTTTGTGTAAGATCTATTTCCTAAATAAATTCACGATGATCTTTCAAATGCAAATGGACTTGCACCTTTGACATAAAATTCTGTGCTGGGGTACTAATAAAATAGTGAATAGCTTGACTAGATAATCGGCTGTCCATTTTTAGTATTTTTGATACCCGAGTCCTGGAGTTACTTTACTTTCTTCACCTAAATTATTGATGCACTTAGTTACGCTTATGTGTATAATGGTATTTATTTGACGTCAATGTCATAACTACTTAGCATACCTAGAGCTTCGAAGAAGTCAGGAGTTTGATGACATTTTTAGTAACTAAATTCAAACCTATGTAAATTGTTGCGCCTGGCTCTAAAGACTCTTTAGTAGCGACCGCTGAAATTACCACTGAAGTCCCAGTATTTTGGCTAGGAAGGAAATTTTTCATAGAGTTGAGAAACATAAATAGTTATCTCAGCAGCTGCATAAGTTACCTTTAAAGGTTACCCAAGATCACTTTTGACAAGTGACTTTAACCACCATTCTGGCATCCACTAAAATAACCAACTAAGTCTTGTTATTTTGACTGAAAAGGCAGTTTTTTCACGAAATACAGAACTCTAAGTGTCTATTTTAATAGTCTTTAGGATGGTTTTTAAAGTTACTATAAACTTAGCTACCTCACATAAATGAGTCCATTGATAACTTTGGGAATATTCTTGGTGTGAACAAATTTCGCTTTTAGATTTACATGTTAGTCTTAACTAGTTGGTCGTGACAGGTAGATAACTAGAAGAAGAATTTGGCACTGATGTGTGTCAGTTCCAATTGCAACACATAAGAACAGCAGAAGAAAAGGAATCAAATAGAAGAAGGATAAAATTTAATCAGAAAAGAGCAAATGAGAAGAGAAGAACAAATAAAGCAAATAAAGGTTGATTAAAATGTTCAGAATCTCGAGGGTATGTGTATGCACACTTAACTGTAATCCATATGAAGCCATTCTATCAATGGCTTACAGCTATTAATAATAATGAGTCCACTGGGTGCTTTCTACTAAAACGATTTGTAGATAATTATTCATTATATTTAAATTTCAATAATTATAATCAAAGTGTCCAACAAAATCCATATTCTCATTGATGACTGGATATACTTTGCAGCAGTGGTCTTTTCCCCATATATTCTTTCTGTGAAAATTGGTCAGTCAATTCGAAAGATTTACCTTGAATAATGGAACTTAATTACCTCATCAGTTGTAATATCCATCAGATCTGGTGTGATTACTACGAGTAATAGAAAGGTTTAGCACACAATGCTCTGTTAGATCAAAATACATGGAAAGCATATGAATTTTCTCCAATTTTATTGAAATAGATTTGCTTCAGGTATTTTTAGGTATAATCTACTACTTTTTACTTTATTATCCAGAGAAAAACTTGGTTTAGCATAGTCAAACATAGTGTCAACGGAGTTTTTACTGGTAGTTTAGGCTATGTGAAAAGGTGTAACACCTATGGATGAAACTCATGTAATGATCAGGCTCTGAAGAGTTCAAACCCTATGATGAAGAATCAGTTGTATTAACACTGATTCATTGATAAGTGGACTTCAATAAATTTCGATATTTTCATCATAAATTATATGAAACGTTACGATAGAAAGATTTTTCAAAATGTGTAAGTATATTCTACTTTCAGTCTGATAAAAATATCTAGTTAAAGATATTTCTACCTGTTAATAACACCACATTTTCATCAGTGTTAACAGACATGACTTCAGGATTGTAGCGGTAATATCTGTGATCAAAAATATTGGAAAGGCAATCCATGAAGTAGGTGCGATCTCTTCTGCATATTTAAGCTCGTCTTTTTAAAGGAAACCAGTTAACAGGAAACACTATCTCGATAGGTGTTTCCGTTTACCTTCGATAATCTAAAGCAAAATACGGTTAATTATGAGACTCACTCATTCATTCCATCAGCCATGTTGAATTCGCTGACAGAAAGACCTTAATAAGTACTGAGGAATAACTTTCTGTACATCCGGTGACCAGTTATTTACTATGAGATGCAGTGAGGACTTTCAGAGGAGTATTTTATAAAGCTAGTTAGAAAGCTAAGAGAAATCACCAAATAACAAGTACCTTGCATTCATTTCAATTTTCATCCCCTTTCAACCCTTTAGATGACAAATTTAGTAGGATAGCTGGTACAGCAGAATATGAATAAGATAGCCACTTCCCTGCGCTAGTCTTGACAATCCGGGCAATATACCGATAGAAACTTAGTCAAAAATGCATAGACCATTCTATTTCCAACAAGGAAATCTTAAAAACGACAAATCTTGGCAGAAATAAGCTTCTCTAATGAGCAGATCACGAACCATTTACATCTATACATGTAGTGATATCAATTGGTTTCATCTGTAGCTTGTAAATATTTCGAAAGCATTTTTCTCTTAAAATGACCAGGTCTTAAAACTGGAAACAAAAATTGAAATCGTTACACGGTAGCTCAAATCCAGAAAGGATTTCAGTGTACTAATAATGCACTGACTTGGAGGAAAGTTCTGAAAACGATCAAAAGGAAACAAGGAGGCAATCAAATCTAATTTGCAAGACTACTTCACACAGTATATCATTATAGCTGTGGTCAGAAATAAAAGTTTCCAATTAATAGTTGTGCTACCCATGAAACTGTTTATCACCAGAGAGAGAAACTCTAAATTTTGACGAACTGTAAAGGGGGAAATAATGTGTCCTGGAACATTTCAGAGCTCACTGGTATCGTAGTAATGGAAGTAAGTGCCACAATTAAACTTGCATCAACTACCAAGCCTAGTGTTTGACGTAAAGCTAGCTCATCAAGTGGACTGTATGAAGATTTTCAGTAAGGTACAAAAACCCTCCATGGTAGATTTACTGAAAATCACTTTTTTCACCTAAAAAAAGAACTACCTGAATGTTTGCTCAAATTCATATTGGTTTATTATTGAACTTTGATTTCAAATAGTCAGCGTATTTTATAGAGTTACAGTACGTCAACTAATCATATAGAAGTGAAATTATGACTTAGTATAATTCGTCAGACCACAAGTCCCTTTACATACTCTTCATTCAACAAAATCCCGTCCTAAAAACCATGAAAGAAGTTCACAGACCTGTCTTATTATTCTTAAAATCCCTGATTTTCTGGGCTAAGCTCTTTGTCTGAAGTTGATAGTTGGCAGTAATGAGTTTTGTCTCATTCAAAGACTGTCTTTTATGTAGTACCGAATCATAAGAATCTTCATAGTTAAGTAGTAGAGTATTCTTTCCCAGCAAGCCACATGATCTCCGAAGCCGAGCATTTTCTGCTCTCAGAAGCTCTCTCGTTTGCTTCATTTTCGTTAACTTATCTCTGTTTAGCGTAAGTTCAACATCAGCTTCATCAAGCTTTTTTCTTTGGTTGATATTATCGTTTTGGACAGCTTGAAGCTTTTCTCTAATATGAGTCGTTATTTGAACCATGTTCGAAATTTTTCGCCTGAGTTTACTCAACTCTTCATTCCTTTCTTCAATTTTCTCATTATAAGTCTGATTTTCTATTTTCAGCTGTTCAAAGTCGATCAAATGCAAGCCCCCTGCGAGTTCTTCTTTTGATCTCAAAAGAGTCTCCACCTTTGAAACTTCATTCTTCAGCTTAATGTTTTCTAGCCGCACTTCTCTCAACATAGCCTCTTTATTCTTCTCGGCTTCAAATATAGCGGTAAGTTCCTTAGGGTTGATTGGCTTTCCAGTTTGACTATGAACCGCCTCCTTTCCTATGCTATATTTGAAGTTCATAAACTCTTTATATGCTTTATCGACTTCCTGTTGTCTTTTTTCGCTCAAAATCTTAAGCTCTTCAATTTGCTTGCTGTATGAAGTTTTCATTTCATCATACTGGTGATGAAGATCTGCTAGGCTCGATACATACCTAGCGAATCGCTGCTCATAGTCTATACTAACATCACTTGCACTACCACCAGTACTTGAGGTTGAATTCAGAGGATCCGAAGTATCAACTTTTTTGCGCCTAAAATACTCAGCCAATTTAGTTTGAAGCTGTAGATTCAGTTCTCTCGCAGCTTTTTGCTCGCCTATAGATAACTTATACTGTTCCATCAGCTCCTCGTGCCTTTTTTTCTCTTCTTCCTTAGTCAATTCATCCTCGTCACCTTTGAATTCACCGGCATCTTTAGGTGACAAACAGGATTCAGTAACCAATTCCTTTTGTAGAGTAGGTACTTGAGGCTCACTGGTTTCAGATTTTTGCCCTAAAGTGTCCTCTGCAAAAGCTTCGGTTCCTTCAGTTTTTCCATAATAGTCTTCTTTCAAATTCGGATTTGATGAAGTCAAGTTTGTGTCGAGGTTAAACAATTCACTAACAGCATTAATTTCATCTTCATGTGCTGCATCACTTCCCGGGGCTGACTTCCCTGCTTCTTTAAGGACAACAATATTCTCAACGTCATCAGAGAGATGTCCCTCAAAACTTTCCGAACCATGCACTTCCATCAGATCTACTTGATCATTTTGGTTTTCATTCTCATAATCTCTTTTAGGTTTTTCAGTACAAGTTGTGTTAAGCACTTCTTCTCCGACATTTTCAGATTCAAGTACTAGAACTTCGTCTTCCTTTATTATTATAAACTCTAAATAACCTACTTTCAGTCATAAAATGTTCTATACCTTGTTTTTCTCCTCATTTCTTGAGTCCATTTTGAATTTAACAACATGTGTTGTCACAACAACGTAAGATTATAACAAAATATAATTCTCACAACCTTAAACAATATCTGCCTTCTGAGCTGACTCCATCATGCCCATTTTTTGGTATCAATCCAGGATTTCAGACCTCTGGTGGCTTTTGATACAGTGGACCTACCTGTACCTCCAGTATCCAATATCTTTTCAAGAGATAGTGTAGGCCACTTGATTTCTCCGGGCTAGCTTCCAGGTGTTGCGGAACAGCTCCAGGTCTCTGATGGATTCTGATGCAGTAGATCTGCTCACTTACCTGCTGTAGGCCTGGTTAGCACGACGGGCGGTTGTGTCTTGATTAAATTTGTAGGGATTTTCATTATCCTAAGGACTGTGGTCCCGTGCCACTAGACAGTTGGTTGGACTGGTTGCAAAAAGAAGACAGAAAAGATTCCTAGCGAAACCAAGGGGAAGAAGTACGAAGAGGAAGAAGAGAAAAAGGCAAGGTGGAAGAAACGAAGTCAAAGTGAGGGAGAAGCCGAGGTAGATTTGTGGGAGATAAGTGAACAAATAATGCTGGATCACAGAATTGGAGGGGAGAGAAGAGGTTAGTAAGATTATCGAACGGGTTTGGAAAATAGAGATAGTAATACTATTGGTAGGTGAGAGTAACTGCAGAGAACCTCCCCTACTTTACTAGTTCACTAGTTACTACACGGTCCTAAGCATAGATAAAGAGGGTAGGCTGAGCATAGATCTGACAACCCTACCCTGTAAAAACAAACCCAGTCTCTGGAAAAAAGAGCAGAAAAAGTGCAAAAAATGAAGAGAAACTTATTCCTCGCTGGAATTGAGGAGACGGAATGACGCCAGTTGGTGAAAGCCTTCAGGAAGCCAGTTGGTCGATGTATCTTCCCTTCTCTCAGTGACGGCAAAAGTAAGTATGAAGACATAGAATGTCCGCTCAATGTTTGAAGCTGACTGGTAGGGCTACTCAGACTGCCAAGGTGATGAAAAGCTATGGCATAGAAAAGCTAGGATCAAACTGCAACTATACGGATCATCATAGAACATAGCATAGAATGGAAGTCAACAGGATCTTGACCTCAACTTCATCGACTTTGAAAAGGCCTTCAATAATGTGGACCGAGAAGTAATTTGACAGGCAGCTGCTTCAACACTACGATTTTAGTGCCACAAATCTCCATCAACCTCATTCAACACCAGCTACATGTTATGTGATGATGCTACATGTCAAGTGATTCACAATGGAAAGCTCGGTGATGCTTCTGAAGTGGAGACAGGAAGGAGTAAGACAAGGTTGACGTATACTAACACCGATCATCTTCCTGATCTTTCTCCCTCAATGATAATGCTGAATACATTGACGTGAGTAGTATGGGAAACCCACTGACATTGGTCTGCAGCTCTTCAGATGTCTATTCCTTTGCACCACAATATATAATTCTGATGGTGTAAATCTATATTGTTGTGAACGGTAATACTTGAATAGATATTCACTCGGATCATATGATTACGTGAGAACAAGGTTGCCGCCTACTATCACCGATCATCTTCCTGATTGTGGTCGACTGGACTCGACTGGACTGGATCGTGCAAGATACTGGGGGGGGGGGGGGAGGTGTGAGAAGACGAACATACACTTAGTGGACGATGAAAAGACCCTGGAGGATTTGGATTTCCCTGATGATAACTTATGTCTAATGTCGCGCAGACTCGGAGATGTGCAGGCGAAAACCAACACGTTGGCAGAAGTGGCAAGTGAGCGAAGGGAGAAGACACTGTCTTCAGGTGAGCGTAGAGAAGACAGAGGTTGTTAAGATACTCAACAACAACAAGCAGCAATCACCATCAATAGGAGAAATCCAAAGGAAGTTGTCTCTTTCACCTACCTACCTACCTACCTGGACGGCATCGTTTGAAATGCAGTTGGTGGCGGTGGCACAGATGAGGATGTGGAAGCAGCCAGGATCGGAAGGACAGTAAGACAGGCCTTCCTGCACTAATCTGAGATGATCAGTGTGGAGATATACGGCACTGCACTCAGTATGAAGTGTGAACAAGATCCGGATTTTCAACACTAATGTCAGTCAAGTAAGTCAGTGCTTCTGTGTGGTGGTTGAGAGACTTGGTACGTTGCGCATAGCATTTCCAACAACCTACAGATATTCATCAACAACTGCCACCTACACCCACTCGATAGTGAAGATCAGATGGCCAGAATAATAGGAATAAACAACAAGGGACCCTGTCTAGTTAGTAATGAACCAACCAGAAACCCATCGCCCAACCAATATGCAGAGGAAGGAGAAGGTGGATTAGGGAAGACCATTTGGGTACATAACGCACCAGATCAGGCTGTAGAATGGAAGCCAAATGGAACACGACTAGTTGGGTGTCGGAATTGATAGTGACGTGGAGGAGATCATGTGAGGAAGAAATGAAAGCTTATGGGGAGTGGTGGAGGTAATTAAATGACTGTAGAGGAGAGAGTAAAATGGCGACGTGCTGTTGAGGCGTAATGTTACACTAGGAACCCAAGGTATGAATAATAATAATCGATGAGGTGACCGCAGGAAGACCCGCCTGTACAGAAGTATATGGCTTAGCCGAGTTCGCGATGATATTGGCGTTGTCAAAGATTCTGCATAGAATTGGATCTACTGAGCTGTGCGGAGTTAGTGGGTTGTATCAACCTAGTCCGCATCCCAGCTGGACAAGCGCAAAGCGTGCATCTTTGCGCAGCTGTCCAACCTCCTCAATAATAATGTTGATAAATTTTGGGCGATGAATCATGCAAACGCAAGCCATTTTGCATGCAATATTCTAATGTTATTTTTCCCAGTGACCTGAGAAGGTCTAGAACGAAACCATAGGGCCATACAAAATTTTTCGGGGCAACCAAATGTTTGCATATTGCCAGTCACATATATTGAGTAAAAACCGTTTCGTTAAACAGCAGCTGGGAAAATGGATACGGGCACAATCACTCAGCATAAGAAGTACCCTGTCAGTAGTGATACGTATAATCGGTAAGAGTGCATTGCATATGGAACGTTGAGAGCAAATTAATATGGAAATATGTGAGCATCCGATAGACTTGTGCTGTCCGTAGATAGCATGCTAAAGTAGATTTGAATGCTGGAATGAACGGAGAGGGAAATTCGAGTTTAGTATTGTATAATGCAGAGCGTAGAGACTGTTTAGGTTCATGATAATATATACAGAGTCATTTGAATGAATTAAGCCGAAGACGTAATTCTATTCAGCTACTGTTGTCGTACTACGAGGAAGAATAAATGAAGCATCATAGTCAAACCATTCGATAAGAGTTCAAGGTCGGCACTTCACATGAGATCACTTTCAGTTAGCTTTGTTTCCAGATGAGGGGTTGTCAGGAGTCAACGAGGCTGCATGTTTGGATGCAAACAGCATTTATCACAAACATTTCTAAACGTCGTTTCAGTTACAGCCGTGAATTTCGGGGAGGTTGTAATCTGAGGTGAATTGCCTTCTGGTTTTTGCATCTCTCGGAGGTAAAAAACAATAGTTCGCACATGTTGAATAGAAGTCGGAAATATACTCCAAATTTGAGTGTGTGTTGTCGACGGACGAAGCAATAGCAGTAGCAATGCGGTCCAGTAGCCTTGAAGTAGCGGAGAGAAAAAAGTTGTACACACATGAATTTTCGCCCATTCAGTGGGTGGTTCTCTTTCGGTTACCACGAGGATCACCACAGCCGCAATCCTGCAGGATCCCACTTTCTGGATTACTTAGCGTTCGCTAAGCCGTAATCACGCCACCACGTAAAGTGCAGTAGCCAAAGGTGTAAAACCCTTGGCCTTTCGGCCTATCCTCACAAGGGTTTTGCCTCATTATCACAGTATCATTTATCGCCCCCCCTCTGGACCTTCTGCAGGAAGTTCATATCCCATTTCAGGTATGGTGGTGCAATGACGTTGTGGATCTCTAGGTGGGGTTGTATGTAGGTCCTGTACAGCCCCATGACGAGTTCTAGAGTGAGGACACCTGGCTGACTGGTCCTTTTCATTAGTCGCGTGGGAAAGTCGCTTTCCGCGGAGAAAGTGGGATACCTTATGAGGGACGGGGGTGCGAAGGAATATGGTTCAGCATGTATCCAGGTTAAATACAAGCCTTTTCTTATTCCCGTCCTCTACATACAACCTGAGACCACCCCACAGTCCACTTGACTCCGCTTCCGATGTCACATCTCTTCATAACCTAACATCGCCAGCATAAGGTAAAATTGAGGGGCTGAGACTCGACCGGGGCTCATCCACGAAGAAAGGAATGACAACTCAGTTGAACCTGAGGGTAGCCAGATGCTGGTTCAGCTTTAGAGAGGTTGATACTTAGCTTCGGGATACCATGATACCGCGATCTTCAAATGTTGTGCTGCCAGACAGTTTTTCAGTCGAATAGAAAGAAAGAAGTGTTTTGTGGACTTAAGAATGACAGATGTTCGTCGGATTGTCTTGATCCATTGTAACTGAAAGATCAAGCTGCTTTCGCCAACCCCATGACCAAGATGTTAGTGGCGCAAGTAAACATTTCCAGAGATTTTGAATGCGAGAGTTAAGTAAAAATTCCCAGGATAACTGTTTCTGGTGTATCACATGTGAAGTCAAAAGAAGTGTTGCTAATTGAGGAATGTTAAGTTTAATGATTAATCAACCTTTCAAAAGTAGATGGTGCACCAACGAAAACAGTGAGGGACACAAAGCAGACGTTGAAGCAAGCTGAACAATAGACCTCTGCAGAAAATTGATTTGCGAAGAGTCATGCCAATAGCAGTATCACTAAGAGAGTGTGGTATAAAAGGGAACGTACCAAGGAAAAGAGAGAAATAAGAAGCCCCATTTAGTTGTTACTTCATTTCTGCACTGTATCGTTGCCACCTACACATCAGTGCCTAACAGTCCAGTCGCTCTTTAGGCTTCCTGGTACATGTAGTACTGGCCACATGGATTGGAAGTGCGGCCATTATGTACCTTCACATAAGGTTTTTTGACGTGATTAGCAGATGTGTTTAGATACCTATGGGAACGAGCGTAATGGTTCCCGGTCAGAATCGCCAGTTTAGGAGGTATTGGCTGCCAAAAATCTTGTAGGTCGTGATTGGATCACCTCTCAGCCCTCATGAAGGCGCAGATTCCACAGCTTATCCTGATGAAGTTTGGTTTGAAAACTCATAACGCCCTTTGTCACTTGTCAGTGAAACTACTTTACCGTGTTGATTCATTTTTTAAGTTCGGTGACAAGACCATTTCAGTGAGTTCCAAACCCGGTCCCAAGTGTATCTTGCAAAACTTGGCAAGAGTCCTGAGATAATGTCGTCCAACTGCCCATACATTAAGTCTTGCGCCAAGTAGGCCTTTTGCAGAGCGTTCTGTGCGATTTGGGATATCCACCTTTCCCAGCTGCGAGTAAATCCAGGTTATCATCGGTGCTACATGGGGAGTGCCACGAGAAGTTGAAGGACCTTCTATCAAATATGTGTGTCGGAAAGTACTGTTGGAAATTCTGTCAGGTTAATTGCATGTCCATTACTCTAAGCCTCGATAATTAGAGGCTTATCCTAGAGCGAAAATTATTCATGCTCAGAGACGACGCGCCTAAGCATCTGGACAACAATGACAAATAGAAGGGATTCCCGGCCGAGAATTTGCAGGGCATGGACATGTAGCAGGAACCACAGTGGGTTCGGGGTGGCTTTTTATCGGGCTTCTATGAATGATAGTGCCGAAGATGAGCACTTTTTGTTGACTGCTGTGCAGAATTATCTGACCCGTAGGCGGTCCCTAAATAGGAAGAGTGGTGGATTATAAACATCCATTTAAATGACTTTCAAGTGAACGAAATCAAGAAGAATGGCGTTACTTAGTCTGATGATGTCTGGAAAAAGTCTGTGAAAATTTTTCTCCAGGTTCAAATGGTGTGTTTATTCTCTATAAGCTAATAGGAGTTGGAATGCATGTAATCTTCAGACAACGTTATCCAACCTCGTGCAGATGGCTGTTTGTTTACGTATCTTCCTGATGTGATTGTCCACCTGGCACTCTATCATTCTGGGTTCCATAGGGGACAAACCTACGGATGGGCAGCTGGGAGCCATTCTTTAATCTGTCTTCTTGTGGTTCAAACTTTCAATGATCATGCTCTATCAGTTGAGTGTTGCTGACTATACATTCAGGACCAAAAGATTTTGAAAAGCCCAGTTGTTCAGAGCAAAAACTTTAGCACCTTTTGGCAGACACTGATCACGCGAATGCTCCCCTACTTCTAGTCCGTCATCATGCAGACTGCCTGTTCAAAGGCTTACTATGTTTTGCGGCAAAACGCAAAGCCTAAATTAGGTCGCAACCTTCACAATACAGTTTGGTGGGCTATGGATTAGACTTTCACCTTTTAGTCCTTTTATTCCATTTCGATTCCAACGTTTCTGGTCTCCTGATATCTGTTAATTTCTTATGTACCCATTTCTGATCCACAAACACAATATATAAGGCAGATGTAGGTACGCAGCCAAAATTATGACACCGCGTTCACTGCCAACTCTGCCAGATAACATAAATGCTGTTATCAACCACTATCACTATTAGTTACCCCATATGATGGCCAACTTTTTGCCCACCTCATCTTCCGATTCACCGACAGTTACGGGAGATAAACCTGAAATCCCATGTTTTTTGTGACTACCAGCTGCTGATGAGCTTCCCTCTAGCCTGTAGGTAGGTATGCTGCTGCAGGGGGGCGTGCAGCAGCGTGAGTATGGTGGTTATTATGAGAATCTGAAAAAGAAAAGGGGGAGGGAAAAAAGTGAGCCGGTGACTCAGCAAGTACACTGGATGTACTAACATCAAGTAGCATAAATGAATGACGAACCCAAGGGCCTGAGAAAGAGGAGATTAAGCACCCTAGAAATTGAAACCGGAAGGTGAATAAGATTCCGAATGCGTGACAGTTCTTCATAGGTCATTTTTGTCGCGTGCAGTCTACATGTAGCCCCTTTCCAGGGGTGGGGATATTTTATCTCTTACTCTCTGATTTGCCCTTTTCCTGAGGCACCCATAGAACTGCGCTATTTGTGGCCGTATGTAAATATAACTGTCACCTTAATTTAATGGGCAAAGTGATGGGATGCTTTGGGTGGCCGAATTTGCCAAGATAGACGAAACTGGATGGTATTCGAATGTGAATAACACCAAAATGACTGCATGGAATTTACACTATAAGGCATATAATGATCAAAACCTAAGTACCTACGTCCAAACAAAGGAAACAATTCAACAGAATCAAGCCAGAGCGATTCAGGTAGGTTACCGCGTTCTACCGTATGGATTCCCAAACTTCCTTGGGTCACTCACAGCCAAATAGTATTTTTCAAGAACATGAAAATACGGTTTGATGTGATAAACCTGTGGTAGATTTGTGGCAAATCTGTAGTACTATTAAACAAAAACGAGTTGTACCAGAATTACGAAAGTACCTCAACAATACTGCTGGGCGACCACGCAGCCCAAAAGTTCCTCTGGCAAACAATACGCACCATACGGGAAGAAACCGACTGACCAAATCGTTAAATACCTGAGAATCATTAAGAATACTCCTAAAGAAATGGGGTGAAAATTCTGCTCACAAGAATCAAGTCCGCCAATAAACTATTGCGGAAGACAGTCGCAAGACAAACAGTTGATTCACGGCGCAGCCTTTAGTTGAGTCAAAACAAAGTTTTGGGAACAGTAAGACAATTTCATGTTGTCAAGAGTCTGGCACCACGCAATAGCAAAGCGACGCATTCACTTAAGTCTCAGTCAATACAGAGACAAATAATGAGTATTAGGTCAAAGAAGGGGGTAAATAACAAAATAACATTACATCAGTCAGTGTTGGACGATAATATCCATAATGAGAGCGAGAATATTCAATTAAATATCAGTACCGTTAAATAGAATTCACGGGAGGGGTTATCACATCATTTATCCCTTGCATGCACTCAACCATACCCCTCATTTCTTCATGTGTTTACCCGTTTACAGTGTCGCCGGTGCCAGCTATAAACTGAGGCTTGAATTTTCCCTCAATCTGACACTTACATTTACAACGTTACGGCATTATTTCATCCCTACTGTAATAAATGCACCGAAAGATAGTCGGCATTTTAGTAAGGTGACCAATATGTCTAGGCTGAACTAACGGCTTGTATGATTATTTGTGGTTTTCAAACCATACAATAATCCCTTTGTCACCCTTTTTCGCGCTAACCTTACAGTCTCTAATTTTTTTGCGTATAATTCACAGTCCATGACACGGCACAGGCGGCTCACCTTTCATGCATACATACTAGAGGAAGATGGTGTCCAAAGTCTCACTTTCACTGTGGAATTCACGGTTCTATGGATTAATCACAACATATTTTCCCCTACCTGAAACTTTTTGTAGGTGCAGATGTCATGAAAATTCTAGTCGTCAAAGTGCTACCCATGTAAAAGTTATTACCGTTGTTATCTATGCAGATATTTCCAATGAACTTTATCTGATTTATAAACCAACTTGTATTTTAATCGACATATAATGGAAGACAACATATATCATAAAACTGCAAAAGCACTTTGGGCATGCACGGCTGTTGAAGAATAAAGGAAAGAGAATTCGGGCGTCAATGGAAGCCTGTAGGTCCCCTTGTTATACGTGAAATGACCATGAATGTTCATTCTTCCACGTAGTGGCTGACAGTGAACCATGATCCATTCAAAATGAGTCCCAAAACAGCGTAGCGGTCACGAGATTAGGAAAAAGCATCCGTTGATTTTCTTGAATCACTTTTGCGTTTTAATGCCTAATTTTGACGGAGTTTTTGATCCCATATCTTCATTTTCTTTTCTTCTACAAGCCAGCTGGATAACAGGTAGACGGATTCCACCCTAGACAATATTTGTAGACGTACGGAGGGATATAGAAGATAGGTACGCTGACGATTAACCCTTTGATCACCTAGTATAATAGAATTCAATTAGCTGGAACCTTGAGCAAAAGTCTCTCAGGCTTTGTGCACAGTAAAGTAATGGATCAGCAGTATTCAAAGCACCAAAAAGAGACAAATCTGTGTGAGGGTTTTTCCACTGTCCGTCGTTCTGCAATTTTCAGTAAACCTCCAGCCCGCGCACGGTATAATGGTTCGATAGATCGGTTTAGAAGATACGCCAATAATTACCAAAGCTGTGGGAGTTTGCGTGGTCTTCTGAGCGCATAAACAGGCTTGATCCTAACCGTGCATAAACTTATGGACCGTAACTTCACAGTTCATTTTTCAAGGGTAGACTGCTTATACTTTTGGTCCATGCAGTTACCTTACAACTCCACGGCCACGTTATGATTGTCCAGTTCGTTTGATTAAATATAGCTACCGCCTGAAAACCTGTTTTGTGGTGCCAAAATTCAACAACTTGATTTTCCGTCACTTAGGTACCCCATGATGACGAAATATCATTCTGGATTCCAACTCAAAAACTTTGAGATGGGCATGGTGATACAGATGATTGTTTGAATAAACGAAGTAGATTAGAGCTTGATGAAAAAACTGAAGTTTTCGTGACAGTGAAGTAAAAGGACAAGGTACGTTGCGGATGTCTTGATTTTATTTTCCAAATGTACTCAAAAACACTGGCCATTCGTCTGTTTTGATTTGATTCAGTTCGCTTGTATAACCATGCTGAAGCTCTTGTTTCAGTTGGTGCGACCACCGTAGTTTATTTTGACCAGAAACTGCAGTAACCCCTGAAATCGAAGGTTTGTAACTAAACTTTGCCCATATGTTTTGCTGTAAAGGTCGATTTTCATAGGGCTCACTTACTAATTGAATATACATCCACTGTTTGACAACCAATTGTTTCGGATTTGATCGGGTTTCGCTCTTGGTTTAAGAACTTTGGAGATTCGTATCTTCGTTGCGCGCTACTGAGTGGATTTGCGTAACGGTGTAAAGGAATAATTGGATTGTGAATAAATTAGGGATGCGAAAGGAGTGACAAAATCTTCAGACAGAGTCATCCGCAAAATCTTCCCTGACCAAAGCAGGGACAGTACGCCATTGCCAAACAGCTTTTCAAAAGACCCCACTTTTAAAACCTTGCATCACTGATATTTTTTCCCATCCCTACGTTTTGTATCTTTCCGTGAGAATTCACTATATACCAACAAGCCATTAATGTACTGACGATTTTTCCTTCTTGTAGTTATTTTTCTGTGCTGTATCTACCATTGCGCGCCTGCATTACTTCTTGTTCACTTCCTTAGAAAGTTTTCAACTTTCAGATGTCATAATTTGCACCTTTACATCTATATTAATAATAATAATATCTACTCCTGAGCATACAGGCACACACCATTTTTGCAGGTATGGATAAGTTGATATACAAATTACATTCATCTTCATGGAAAATAATCTCAATCCCCACCTATTGTCACCAGAAGGTATAAGTGCTGCATGTTCATATAATGGAACATCCCAGCAGAATAAGTGTGCAGAAAATTTACAAGTTGGACAGGTGGAAGTATTGTCTTCGCACTAACAAAAAGACCAAATTTGTATCTAGACACTACAGATATTACCTGGAGAAAAATAAGGCTTGAAGCTAATACTTCCATTGTAACAGTTTGCACTTTCTGCTTGAGATAATGGTGAAAAATTTATGATCGAATGTATTCATAAATTGTTTACATATTGTACTTCATTGATGATTCCAGAAGTGTATAATTCATGCATGTTAATGCCATTCAACAACAAAGATTCATAATCTTGATGAATATTATGACTGAGAGCCAAATATCATCACTTTTCCAACTCCAGCATCCAGAAGCAATAGACTTGTTTGAATGCTCCAAATGGGCTTCCAGAACATCTTGTCCTTCGTTTTCACGGGTCACGATAGCCTTGCAGCTGGTAAGTGTTGGACTTTGCTGGTCACTTTCATAATGTGTAAATCCCAGATTTTGAGGAGTATGAAGTTGTAGTCCAGTGAACATTTTTTATTTCCGCTTTTTGTAGTAAGGCATTCTGAACTTGGTAAAGCTGGTTACCCTCCATGAAGGGTAGTTTCAGCCATGGTCTGTTCCTTAAGTAATTAATTCTCGATGGCAACCAAGCCAACGTTTAGAACTGAATTATTTTCCTACAACGAGAAAAAACAGACAAAGCAGCAGGCGGAGAAAGCAAGAATTTCAACAAAAGGAGTGTTTTCTTTGTTCTTGTTTCTCCCCACTTAGCTTCCCCTTCTATGGCTTTCACTGTATATCCTTATCCTATAGAGTATTCAGAAATATAAATTTTATGCTGTCATGTGGTGTGGGATTTCTGTTTTTGATTACCGTGTTGGGTGGGGCAGAATGTGCCGTTAGTTTGAGGTGGTAACCTATGGGAGTCTCCTCGGCGCTTCGTATGAAAGGTCAGTGTAGGTGTGGTGGCTGTCTCATTACACATTAAGGAGGCCTAGTATACGAAGTGTCGTGAAGGAGACTTTTGGTGTATTCGATAAGCTGTGGAAGCCACCAGGTGATAAGAAGTCAGCCAGTAACCCACCAAATTCAGAGGTTGATTTGGAGGCCTTCACTTCAGCTGGAAGCCCGTTCTACAACTGAGAGAATTTGATGGCAAAGGAGTTTGCACGCAAGCAGGACTTGAACGACTTCATTTTGACGCCGTGGGCGTGGTTGCTCAGATCATAACAACTGTTGTGTTCGAACTGAAACTCACCACTGGCTGTAAACAGGTGTTTATGTAACACATTCAAGAAGTGTCAGGTTAATTTTGGGTCATCTCATCCAAAGTGTTTCTAGACTTAGTATCCTACATCTGGTGCTGTAGTCCCGTTTGCAACCGTGTCCTAACAATCTGGCTGTGAAATACCTTTGGACACCCTCTATTTTATGTTTGCCTATTGTGCGGATACCACTCAGTATAAATGGACAGTATTCTAATGGTGGACGTAAGCAAGTTTTGTAGAGTAGTAACTTGACTTCTTTGAAATGGAACTATGCAACCCATCAGGATCCTAGATTTGCGAGTCTGTGATGCTACCTGTTCAGAAAATGTGAGGTCCCTTGAATATCGTAGTCCAAGGTCACATACACCTTTAAGAACAGGAAGTTTCGTAGACTGAAGATGTAGTTGGACATCCACCGATGGAGCACCAAAGCATATCCAGCCACATTTGCCTATAATGAACTGAAGTCTCAGGACAGTAGACCATGCGGATATTATCCCGGGCTCCCTTTGTATTAGTGCCTGGGAGTGGGATAAATTATCACGGGTGAATGTTTATGCAACTTTCAGGTCATCAGCAAACAAGAATGGTTTACAGTATGTAAAGCAGCTGCAGATGTCATTGACGTATAAAGTAGAGAAGGGGGCCTAATACACTGCCTTGAACAACACCAGAGGTGATTGGCCTAGGTTTTGAAGTGTGTGAATCTACCTTCACCACTTGAGTGCGATTACTGAGGAAAGACTTAATCCATCCCAATAGTGGATAGTCAATTCCCACAGTCATCAACTTACTTGTTAACAGCAAGTGATCGACTCTGTCGAATGCCTTTGAAATGTCTAGACAGAGTACAAGGACTAATTGGTGTCGGTCGCGCATAGTGGTAATGAAGTTAAAGAAGTCAAGATGGCAAGTTATACAGGACCTCGATTTTAGGAACCCATGTTGACTCGATGTGATGATGTTGCCACTAAGCATGTGCTGAAGAATGCTCTCCTTAATAACTTTCTCCATAATTCTAGAAACTACAGGCGTAATATTTATTGGTCTGTAGTTACTGGCTAGTGTTTTTGAACCAGATTTATATCCAGGGAGAATAAATGATATTTTCTATATATCAGGGTATGTGAAAGATTCCAAAGAGAGAGAAAATATTTTAAGTAATAATAATGGAATATCAGGGCCACCAAATTTAAAGAAATGTGATGATATTCCGTCTGTGCCAGCGCTGCTGGAGCATTTTAGCTTCCTAATGGCTTGGTGAATATTAGAGTGTGTGAATTCAACCGTATCTATTGTCGTTAGTTGAGGAGAAGAATAGCTTTTAAAAGTGCAGATCGCACCAGTGTCGCAAGAAAAATTTATAGGTTCCAGATAACTGACTGCAAATAAGTCGCTGAATATTTCACGCATATCCACTGGATCATTATAAGCTTTGGTATCATGGATAAGAAGAGGAATTTTATGTCTTGTGCAATTCGTGCTGAGAGAGCATATACTCTAGATGAGCTAGCTAGTGCACGACTCTCTTCATTCCTCAAACGCAAATCATGGTTATGCGAGATAGAGTTAAGAGTACCAAGAATCAGCCGAAGTGCATCGACGTCGTGATGTCTGTAGTATCTTGTTGAGAGTTTGCGTAACTTTCTACGAGGTATATATGGCTCATTGTTGAGTGGCATTTTTTGAAACCTTTCAGTGGAACGATGGTATCGAGACAGGTTTTAGAGTTGTAGTAAAACATATCAATGGTTAATTTGAGGTCTGCAGTGGTGAAGAATGATCCCCAGTAAATGCACCTAATCATTGAACACATCTGATGCCAATCCATTCTATCGCGGTCCCTACATACTGTTTGGTGTGTAGTGGAAGTACCAGTTGAAGTGCTAGTTACAGGAAGTGGCAGTGGGCATAATACCGTACTGTGATCACTTCCTGGGAACTTGGAGCCTACATTTGTCAAAATAGGATTTATGTTACAGCAAAATATTAAGTCCAATACATTGTCACCTCTTGTAGGAGTTGCAACAATTTGCTTCCATCCAAAAATAGACGGTGCATGGAAAAAGTTGCCACACCTAGCCGGACCAGTAAGTGAATCCCACTTAATTTCAGGTAGGTTAAAGTTACCGCACATGATCTTATGATCATATGGGAGAGTGGATGCATGTTCCACAGCCGTAACTAGTGGAATCTCATGATTGTTAAAGGTACCAGGTGCTCTGTAAACAAATCACACCAGTGCTGTAGCATTCCTGTAGTGTACTGTGACCCATGGAGAGTCACTTACTTTATCAAGAACCATATTTTCCAACCTGAGTACGGTGAGAGTGTTCAGGAAGTACATCAGACAACCTCCTCCTTTCTTGTTACTCTGGTCACATCGGAATTGTGTATACATGTCAATACTTATCTCTTCATCTGGTATATTTGCGTGACACCAAGACTCAGTGATAATTATTACCGGCGGCTTATATATGAGCGCGATTCCTCTTAATACCGACAGTTTGCTAAGGACGGACCTTGCGTTTATGAGAACGATGCACAAGTAGGAGGAGTAATAGTGTGTAAAGCTTCCCAGTTTGCTTAACAAGCCAAAAGGTATCAGTGTCGCTTGACTGAGTACAGTCTAACGTCGTTGCGTTACGGAACATCTCTACACTTTGTTCACTTGTAGCTTTAGAGTTACTGTGATATCCTAGTGGTAAACCGGCCGCACAGTAATTTGAAATAGTATCACCTTTATCAGGGGAGAACAGAGCAATGTTTTTATTTGTGTTCAGTGTGCACATTGTATCCAAATAAACAGTTTGACCCCATGCAAGCGTCGTCTCTAGTATCTGTTACATTTAGGGTACGTAGTTTTACTATTATACGTGTTGGGTGTGTAGGGCTGGTGATACCACTTGGAGGATTCACCAGACCTGTTTTGCTTTCGCATCTGTTGACACCACTTGGGTAGTCGGTGTCTAGGATTTGTGTGTATGTTTGACTGTGTCTTTTCTATTACTCCGAGGGCGCTAAGATCAGAGGTTCAGAGTAAGGGGTTTCAACATCACCATCAGTTGTTTAGCCAAAGCTGCGGCTGATAGGGATGCATTGGATAAAAAATCATCGTGTTTTTGTGGTCCATGTAAACTTCTGCCTTGTGTTGTATTCCTTACCAGTGACTGACTTCTGTTACAATTCACAACGGACGTAACTGGCGTTATGTTGTATCGGGGGCTGTCTCCTAGTAAACTAGTGCCATGCAGCCGACCAAATTTTTCGCTCACAAAGTACCCCACTGACACTCCACTATGGGTAGTTTGATGTTGGCTTTTCTCATTTGCAAACGGTAGGATTGGGTTGTTGTGACGTCTATTTTTGTTCTCGTTACTAGTGAGACTTAGCTCAGTGCATAGAACCTTCTTGGTGGAGCTACCGTTCGTACCTCTGTCAATTCCGAAGGGGATTACGGGATCACTCCGGATCATTATTTGCTTTCTGCCTCCATCTCTACGTGTTGGGTTCCATGGGAGCATTCGTTTATCTGTTGCATATCGATTGGCCGATATCCAGGACCTAGGCTGGTGTGGTTAGTAGAATTTAGGCCTCCAGCAGACCTCCGCGAGAGTTCTGTCACGTTTAGTGCTGTGTCAGGTTTCACTTTGGGGCTTTCTATGGATGCGTCTAGATCTACAGTTTCAGGTGGTTGAGTCAAATCATGTATTTCACAGTCTTCCATCTCCACATTGGTCGGTGTGTTTTTCCGTATATTTGACTTGAAAGAGTTTATGGAAGGAGGAGTCCTAGGCTTGGGTATATTGGGGGAGGTACCTACTGCTTTAGTATGTTGCAGCTTTGAAGCCTTTTGACTGTCAGGTCTATGAGCACAGTTGTACACCTGCCTCTCCACCACTGTCTCATCAAGAACTATCTTTATTCCTGTGAAGACAGTGTTTTTTGCTAAGATAGATTCTGCTTTGATGAATGGTTCCGCTTCTATCTGTGATTTAAATTGAAAGCGTATCGGACAGCAGTGGTCCTGCTGGCCTTTTTTGATAGGAAACATTTTGCTTGGACATCATGCATTTTTGCTGTTCTAAGCAAAGTTTCTCTCACCGCCTTCAACTTTGTCGTGTCAGGGACGTTATAAACTATTGTATTCAATTTAAGTGCAAGTCTCTTACTTACTTCAGTGGTGATAAAGTTTACCAGGTGATCTACCTTGGATAGTGTTTTTATGTCAAATTCATTGATGCTGTCACTACACGTCAAGATGCTCAGTGGCAAGAGGTTGCTAATCTGAGCTCTAATTTCATCCAGCTGGGGTGACACCTCAAACGCCGTTAACATACTTTGTGGTGCATTATCCTGTTTGTCATCTTTTGGTCTGCATACTTCTGCCTTTAGTTCCTCTATGGAGGACCTCAGGCTTTCGATTTCTGGAAGAGGTGGCAATGGCACACTTGGTGGCTGAACTCTAGTTAGTCTAACAAAAGATTTGGAGCTTCCATTAAGCTTTACGTCTTCTGCAACATTTGGCGCTGCAATCTTATTACATGTTGGGCATGCAGAGGTACTTCTATTATTATTAACGGTAGCTGTCTTATCGAACGCAGTTCTTCTTCTCTTGAGCATAACTGGGGTATAAGCTGACTCACTTATGCTGTTGCAAGAGGAATCTGCTTTTGATGTCACCAACATTTGGGCGTTGTTGATGCACTGTTCCACAGACAGTTGTGTCCGTGCCTTTTTACATGCATTAGCCATATTTAGTTGCATGTCTGATATGTGATTGGTCATTTGAGAATTCAATAGCTTTACGATGACGTTAATAACAAAGTTATGATACAGTTACGGGATCAAGTCAAAACGTAACACAATTTCAAACTAACCGCATTCTACCGACTGCTTTAATCAACTCTAAAGTTTAGTAACTCTTCACGTTGATTTTCTAGCACTTGTAGAGCTGGTCCTGCACAATTCTTGGAATTTACTTTTCTTCATTCAGTGCACTTCAGTAAAAAACGGTATACCTCTTGGCAGTTGCGTACTTCTTTTTCGCAGGTTTACTCATTCTTGGTATAGCTTTGTTTTGCTATTTTCCACAATATTTTGTCACCCGAACGGCTGAGATATATGTCTTCGTTCTTATTCAGTAGTGAGCCTCCTGTCACATCATTGCATTCGTCCATGTAATTCCGGTCGTGCGAGGAAATCAATAACCCAACTGTATCCTAGCTCAGTGCTGCCAGGCGAGTCTTTTCAATGCCGATAACTTGCTTGACTGCTTGTCTTCAAAACAGAAATTTTAGCGGTGCACATGGAGAAATTGCATCAAGACTAAACATAATTTACTGACGCGCCCTTTTAATCCGTGTGGAATTATCCTTGAGACAGCATCTTCTGGCTAAAATGGAGCAAGTCGCACACGTTGCGTTGTAGGCACAGTACGAACAGGCTTTGCGCCTCGTCACTGCACAATCTTGTCTTTAATCGATGGGATAGAAAATGCAGCAGTTGTAACGACCAGAGACGTTCAAGACAAAAATGAACATCCACTGTATGAAACGAAAATATCGGTTTCATCTCCATTTTAGTCCATTGTGTCTGAGAACTCCGGAAGCGCCATGAAGGTCTCGGACATGGTAATATGGAAACCAGGGAGACTAAGACCAAGGAAGCTGTGGAAGTGAATCCACTGAGGACCACGTTAGACTTTCATAAGTCCGTCAGGAAAGTAAGTGAGTTCCTTAAACTTTGGACGGAAACAAATGAAAATACGTGGGGTCAAGCAAGACGCATCTAAGCGTGGCCAACCGGAATACAGTATGATGCCATGAGACCACTCTAGGATCATCATGAACCTGGAGAATAGTCACGGTCTCCCGTACAACCTTCGTGGTAAGAACTACGAGGCTTTATACGAAAACACACGCATAAGACTCAAGACAGCCGCAATTAATTCTATTGAGTGTAACAAGGTCTTCACGTTATCCCGGTCTAACGGGCAAGCAAAGACCCCGGCTCCTAAGGTAAGCGTTCTCTCAATCATATCATGTTTTTGATATGCTGCTGGCATCTCATATGCTAGCAGCAACAGAGGCAACCAGAAAACTGCCAGATATCGCACACTTATGGGGGCGATTATGCGAAACTTATCGGTGGCGTCGACGAGAAGAGAATACCACAAAAAAGAGATGCCCAAGAACACCGAATATGACTGCGACGAATTTTACGAGACTAGTAACGCAGAACGCCTCGAGGATGACCAAAAAATTATGGCGCTAGACCAAGCCTGATCAAAGTGGTCTTTCTTTTCTTTCAGATGGCAGCGTCCTCAGTCAAGGCAGTCAGGGCGAGCGGAGGCAGATTCTCACCCGGAGTCTCAGTGCCTCTAGACAGGTCGCAGAACGAAAGGCTGCCATGGAAAAAGAAGATGCCAGAGCTTGATGCGGCTTCGGCATTCTGAATGGGTGTACAAAACGGGGTGGGAAGTGCTTTGTCGCGCCACGTGTTTCTTGTCGTCGCATCGTTAACCTCTTCTGCGCATTGTTCGATAATCACGCTCTTTAACAAGCCGATTCTTACAAAACCTAGCCGTTTGTCCTCATTTTTTAATTGGGATTATTTTTGACTCATCTCACTAGCGTATAACCCAGTGACTCACCCTCGGCCTTTCCTGTCGCGTCGTATCTAAGTCCAGTTGCATATATATATATATAAACTTCTGCACAGCTACAGTAGTTTAAGGAACGTTTTAGTTGAAGCAACTCTATTGGACCTGGAGGATAAGAAGACTGGTAGAAAAATTTTTAAAATCTTCATTGTATCTATTGGGTTTGTTGGTTTCTGTGCATCTTATCCCCACTCACTGGCGGATATTAGCAGTAGAACTAAGTCTTCGTTACTGTTGTTACTCCGAAACTTTTTGTCATGATGGCCAAATCTAGTAAAGGTGTATGTTAAGTTAGAGGTCTTATGCCTAACTCTCATAAGCCAGCCAAAAGATACAAGTCGCTGATCGATTCTAAAACACTTTCAAAAGGTATTCCTGAGGTGGTTGTGTCAAGTTTAACGCCGGATTTACTTAGCGACTCGACTGGTATAAAAGATGACATGCTGTCATTGCAGAGTACTGCGAACGATATTCATAATAATCTATCTAAATATGCCCTACTTGCGTGCATTTGGGATAAAAATACTAATACGAATGATAGATCTGAGAACTTACGTAAATGTGAACGTTTAATCCAGTTCATAGCAGAAGAAGTCACTAGAAGAATCATGTCGTCTTAAAATTTCTCGGTGTAAAACCTTCTTGACCACATCTCGGTACATCACTTGGAAGACTCATGTTCACAAGCGCGCGGTATTTCACTGGTAAAACGCCATGTTTCCAGGTAAGGAAAGGTGTCAAATGACAACACTTGCCCACTCCTTTTCAAGCTTAATTGTGTCAGGCATGCAAAGCTCTTCCTGAAATCTGACAAATCTATTACAGATCATACTTCCTATAGAAGCGCTAAGGTTGCTAGAGATTTAACACCGTGCCAATGTCGTAGTCTCAAATTTCAGCTAGAACTCCAACTTGATGACACGAAAAATAAGCATACTACTGATCCCACCAGTGAACGAATGGACTAAAAAGTAGGCACAAGTGCAGTTGATGCATCCACGACCCCCCCTATCAAATGCCTGCCCTGAATCCTCTCACAGCGGGTAAAAGTAGCCACTACACTCAATCCACCACCGAATGAAACCACCGTTTCTAACAAAGATCTTCAAGTTCAGGCTGAAATCATCTAAATCCAAAACGATTAAATGTATTATTAGTAACGGTCAGCTGCGTAATGACCCTAAGCAAACTGTGGAGATCTTCAGTAACCACTTTGCTGCCTCGGTAATAAGTGAGGGTAGTACATTCAGCTTACAGTGGTTAATAGTACCTTCTGCTGGGATCAAAAATGTGAGGTTAGCAGCACAAAATATTTCTGCAGCGATTGACACTAAAACTTCGTTTTACTGATGGTCCAGATGGGATATTTGGCGTTGTCCTTGAAAACGGAGGTGAAGACATACCTCTGTTGCCTCTAAAGTTGTTTTCCATGTCACCCACTAGTTCATGCTTACCCTGCACCTGGAAAACTACCTATGTCATTCCCACTAGTAAATCCGGACTAACTGCACACTTAGGCAACTATCGTGTGATTAATCTCACACCGGTGGTTTCCAGAGTGAAGGAGAAAATTATAAAGAATAGTGTTTTGGATCACCTATTCGATAACAACCTGTTATCAACTTCGCAGCACGGGTTCCTAAAAACAAGATCCTGTGACACCTGTATGCCAGATTATCTTGAATACATCACACAAAGGAGTGGTCAAGACCCTTTTGCTGCTGTGCGGCTTTTTGACTCCAATAAAGCAACTGATAGAGTGCCCCACCATGGAATGCTCACGAAGCTCAGGTTATTTGGTGTGGAAAACCCCTTACATAGCCGATTAGTTAAACGATTGCTTTTCACACCCTCGACTAACAACGTGTGGTACAATGAGGCGTTTTTGGTTCACTTCTCTTTTCCATGTATATTAACGACATATGTAAAGTGGTTAGACATGGAAGACCATATCTGTATGCTGACGACCTTAAGAGTGTTTACAGCCTCAAGTATGGTGCAGTTACTGAAGATCTGTTGGCAGCTCCGGCAGGTTCAAGTAACCTACCAGAGTGGAGTCAGAAGTGGCCGCTTGGATTCAAACACGGAAAATGTGGAATTCTATACCTCGAAAAGTATTATCCTAACAGCGCGCTATCCTTAGGAGATCGTGAAATTCAAATACTGAATAAGGTTTGCGGTCTGGGCGTCCAACATTCTGGTAATCTTAACTTCAGCCAGCATGTCACGGTTGTCATCTCTAAAGCTAGGGGATTGTCATTTTTTCTTCTGGAGAGCTTCTATACAAAAGAGGCCAAACTCGCTCTTTTCAGGGTTTGTGTTATACCGATATTCCACTGTGGCTCATCCGTTTTTTCTAGCATGAACAAAAGGGACAACTCACGATATGAATATGTCCAAAGGAGTCTTAGCAGACGGTTATTGAGTTTCCCCGGTAGACCACATAGATAGGTGCGCTATACTGTCTATTGAACCGCTATGGAAACGGCGTCTAAGAAACAACTTAGTCCTCTCGTGCTGAACGCTGCATGGCATGCCAAACAGTTCCTCCCTCTCACTTGGAGACGTGCACTGCCGTATGGCCCTTGAGATCATACACCGATGTTAGCGACAGAAAGATGCAATAAACAAGTCAGATAGAATTCTCTACTACATATCATAGCTTGGTCTAGAACAGGCTCCCCGTAACCTTGTGCAGCAGCACCTCTGCGTCGCAGTTTAAGCGCCTCACCAACTTGCTTTTAGGTTCAGATGACACATACAGTACGTTTGTTAACAGGTGCCTTACAACAGAGGTACTCAGAGACGGCCCTGTAGGACGTTAGTGTCCCCAATGTAGTGGAATTGATTGTAGCTTAAGTACGGGTGGGATGTCTTTCTAAGTTTTATTCAGTGAATTAAACATCTCCCAATTTGGGACGGTGAGAATTCTGCGTATCGGGCAGTTTTCCCTGTATCATCGTGGTGGGGTAGCCCGTATGGTGAGGAGCATACTCGCCCGACGATACCAAAATGCACTTAGTTGTGTGACTGGAAAGTCTGTTCCCAGAATTTCTCACAAACGTCTATGAGTCAAATCGTCTTGTTTTCTAGACGCTGAGACCCCTATTTATTTGATGCTTTATGCCAAAACTTACTTGGCATTCGGAGGCCTCTGCATACACTCGTATGCATGACGATTACTTATTCCTTATCTCTTAGGTTCTCAATTAGACACGTTGACTGATATCTTCCGCCGTTCAGAAAAATAGTTTCAGCTCTATGCTTTGTGCTTACAGTGCATTAAAAGTCGCTGACTACTACTCACTGCAGTTCATTACTTAAAAGACAGTTTTTGCGAAACAACTCTTAAATCTGAATCTAGTTTCCCTTTCTTTGATTATTCTGCTCATAACTTGTTGCTCATTGAATTAAGTACACGATAAGCTTTTCCACATCCACGTTTGTTTTTGTTTCTCACAGACAGATTCACAATGAGACCATTGCGTAACCGTTAACTTGACAGTCCACCCCAAATTTATGGCTCCATTTGGAATTATATCTAGAAACATTGGCATTACATTCTGTTTTTATCCAGACATGCAGGTTCTCCGACTTATAACAGCCACTCACTTCATAGTGAAGAGAACCGAAACTAACCTCATATGACGCGCCGACCTTGAAGACATATTGAATGGTTTAATGATGAAACGTCGCACTTCGTGGACCGCAAAATGAGAACAGTTTCTAGAGT
The DNA here is from genome assembly GCA_944470555.2 of Heterobilharzia americana. NCBI lineage: Eukaryota > Metazoa > Platyhelminthes > Trematoda > Strigeidida > Schistosomatidae > Heterobilharzia > Heterobilharzia americana. The sequence goes on from OX104128.1 coordinate 53,113,405, forward strand.
GAGTTACAACCTTAGCTCAATTTGTTCCTATGAGTTTTCCAACGATAAAGACACTGTGCGATACTGATCCCGGGCTTCTTCATCGGTCCGTACCGGTATTTGAATCTGGCTCTAAGTGCTCCCTGTAAATGGCAAAAACTTGTTGACTCTTCCCATTTTTCAGCTTTGTTTGTGCTCGGCGTTTACTATTCTATGTACTTTTACTGTTTACGTGACTCGTTAACTGAGGTCTTGAAGCTTAATCGCAGTTGCCTGGTTAAAGCTCACACTTGGTGACAATGCCTGTGTTACTGTCCACTATTGTTGCGTGGCAAGAGAGTTATTATCTAATATTTGTAATCAGCAGCATGGGGATAGCCGCGTTCTAGCGGACTATGTATGGTGTGGCAATGTAATCTTTTTACATTTTCTCCCCACCATCAGCAACGATAACGTTCAGATATTGCCCGTAAGGTGGCATGTATTCGTATAACTTGTTATTCGAAATATATTATTATTGGTCACATGTAGGTAGGTTCCCAGCCACTAAGCCCTGGGCTTCACCCAGGAAATTGGACGGTAAGGACGGCCGTTGCCAGACATCGTTGTTTTGCAACAACAGGGGAGTTCCCAAAGCGTTAAATGGCAATTTGCATTAGTTCTTGACTTCAAGTTCCTCAAATCCTTGGTCATCGGCTACCCTGAGGAGTCTACCGTGAGCTTCACAAAGCTATCCAAAGCTACGAAATGCCTCGTGAGGGTCACTCATAAGAAGTCATCTGCAAACGTTCGGCATGCCACGCAAATGTTGGAGGGAGTTAGATGGTTTCTTAGACCGCAGCACATGCATTCTACTCACACAAGACTTTAAACTGCCTGAGGTCAACTTTTGGGTCATACGTTAAGTTAAGGTGTCGACTTTATTGGAGACCGATCCTTCAGCCTTATTAAGGAATTGGGACTGGCGGAAACTGCGAGGTTGGCAGTGTGGTGTAGAATCCTGAAACCCCATCTTAGTCACACAATATCTTCACGATTGAAGAATTCTTGACAGATAGCCCCGAAATCCTCCTTCTTTCGGGTATGGGCGATCACGTTGTTATCGGCTTCCGGTATTCCTGTATGACCAAGTTAACCCGTTCCTCCAACTGGCGTCCATGGAACTTCGGGCGACGGAACAAACCAGCTGTTCAAACGGCATCGGAACAGATGGGTTGGGAAGATAAACATGTATGCCAGGATGCGATTGCCTGTCGGAGATTCATAGTTGACAAGATCGTTTGTGTGGTCGGCTACTGCCTTATAAGCCACCAAAAGTAGCAGCCAACTGTTTCCGGGAAATGCTTGAGCTAGAGACCCATTTGAACCGAGCAAAAAAGGAATGGTATCGAAAAAATATAGGGGAAGTACACGCGAACGTACTGAGTGCCATTCACCAACGAAACCGAGTCAGGTTTACAAATATACTTGTTTCTAACTCATGAAGCCTGTTCCACTATACTGCATTATCCTGAAAGGTCAGAGTGGAGGCCTCATAACTATTTAGACCACATGGGTTGAATAACAGTGACAATGAAGCAGCAGAACTCCAAGCCTATCGGTCTTTGTAAATCTTCTGATCATCGGCCACCCACTCAGGAGTTTCCGAATATGCAACCAATCAAGTAGGACCCAGGGTTGTGGACCTAATTGTCGAGCTAGCACAGCATGGACTGTCACTAATCACAAAGATAACTTCTCCAGGACCAAACAGGACCCACTTGAGGGTTCCTTAAGAAGAGCGCTAATCCTGACCGATTCCTTAAGTTGGTTACTTAGAGATTCCCCAAACGAAACAGAGGCGTTCAGTCCACAGCTGTCAGGTCACGCGAAATTAATTTTCAAGGGACTGCCGACCAGCAACCTCTTCATCTATGTCTCAAGGTCATGGAGCTGTCGATCTGTAAAGGGCTGGGGGACCACTTCATGATGATCAACTTCTTTATGCTCCCACAACACGGGTCTAGAAAGACGTTCTCTTGGACTACTAACCAGTTCACCGCAGTGGATGGGTGGACCGGTATTGTGGATCACTTGGGCAGGACCGATATTGGTCGTCTGAAACTTTCCAAAGCCTTTGATTCAACTAATCACAAATGCAACATCGACCCACTGAGGCTTATCGGTGCCGAGTCGCAGATCACTGACTGATGTCCTCATATCGTCATAGCTGTTATTTGGTGTTCTACTGGGTTCTTTTTCCGCTGAAGAGACATAATGCTGAATTGTAGTTGCTCGGGGTTCAGTACCAGGGATGAGTTTTTTCAGTAGGTTCCTTCTGAAATACCTATTTTCTCCGATGACATGAGACTGAAAGTAAAACTCTGAAGCTAAGGATGAGCCCGGAACATAGAGCGATGGACATCGGGGAAAATCCTATTCCCAAAGCGCTGCCGAATTTCACAATGTCCAGGGTTCTTCATCGCAGTTCTTCGAAAGCCCATCGGACACTTAGTTTTGATGCAGGTGGGAGCTCAGTTGTGACCTACTAGTTTTCCCCACTTTGACCACCATTTTTTCACTCTCCATATTTGGGCGCGGGTTAACAGCCAAAGGAACCTTTGGTTCACTGCTTCTAGGCTCGGGGACCATTTTGTCCACAGCTCTCGTTTCACTACCAACCAACTGAAACCACTAATATTTTGCTCTCACTCCTCCTGAAAAAGTTAGACGGCAGCGAAGGGAGGCAAATTGTTCAGTGACTAAGGTCTAATATTCACTCAAAGGAAGCAAAAACAAGAATCAGAGTCGAATGCTCCGAGGCCAGACGACTTGAAATTCTGACTCGACTTGTTTGCTCCACCCAGACAGAATTTGATCTTGTAATTAGCGAATAACTCTTGTGAAAGGGATCTCGCCCTTGTCTTTTCCGCCACAAGGCCAACTATGTAGCAATGAACCGATGTTCGTCGACAGTCCCATGGCCTCCTGACCATAGCTCCTTGCCGGTTGGCTATCACTGGGAACTAGTAAGGCTGCAATCTTTAAAAATGTTCTCCTAGGGGCAATAACAGCAAGAAGGTGGATCTCATAACCAAAAAGGGGCAATGAGCGCCTCTTGAAACTCAGGCTTAAGGCCCTGCACAAAGTGTATATACGGTTCTCGGGAGTCAGTGCGGTGTCAAGGTGAAGGAGGAATCAAGGTCGTTTCGGACGAACTTTGCCAAGGAGCTTAGGGTAAACCATATGGGCCTACGTAGACCCATGTCGGAGAGAAAATTTGCTGACCAGGGAGTGGGTTTTGAAAGGTCGAGACGGAGAGAACCTCTGAGAACTAGTGAACGCCAAAGCTATTAGCCCCACCAACCATATGCAGCAAAGGCCTGAACGGACTGCAACGTTACTCTTTATGGAGGAGTCACACAGATTACAGATAACTCCTGTCCTGGTCCTTGAAAAGCTCTCAAGAGGGCGCGCGAAAACCCCGAGGGTGTCAAAACACTTGCTTTTCTCCTTAGAAATAACATGCCGACACTGTATCATGCCTGCTCTGTAGTCGTCTGCAAGACCTCTCGGGAAAATGTTAACTCTCAGGGGAGTAAGGATGCCGCATTCTCTCCCTCATCTTCATAGGACAAAGCAGGCAAACGTGAGATACCACCGACCTGTTGCACTTCTGTCAGTGCTGTAACAGGAATAGGAAGCCTGAAAGATACCACGTTAGGGGTAACTTGAGCAAAAGGGAGCACTAAGTGATGACAAGAACATCATCAATGCAGCGGTTCCGGGTCTACTACTTTCACCCTTTTCGCCACTGATTTTCCACCAAGCTTCAGCTCCCCGATTCTACTTTATACCGATGGCGTTTGGTTACGGAGAACCCTGATGTCCGCGAGAGAATCAAGTGCATATCGGGTGGCCTTGGAATGCTTGAAGGTCAGATGAACTATGACGGAATGACATTCTTCCAGGAAAAATGTCAATCCATGCTTTTCCATACTCCCGACCAACAGAAAGTGTCCCACTCTGCCTGTGGTAGGCACCCCCGTCAAACGAACGCGAAGGAAGACCTGGGACTAATACTGCACGGAAAGCTGGGCACTAGTTCAATTTATTCAAGAGACACCTACATAGCTTGACCAGTAATACACCTCGTGCGCGACATCTAGGTTCCACCACCCTGAAACTCTTTACGAAGCCTTGCAAGACCTACATGCTACTTAACATGGAGGTTCAAAACGCCCGTACACCACCACAGCTGGAAAGAGGAACCAATCCCCTGGAGAGAATCCAAAGGTGATATCCAGAGGGTGCTGTAGGGACACGGTAAAAACCATACGGGGATAGAACAAAGGGCCTAGGCCTTTACTCTCCAAGTTGCCGTAAGTTACATGGCGACTTGGTAACTGCTCGCAAGATACTGATTAATCCGATTTTCTGGAACAATGAAACACTGCCGAATGATTGCCGCAGAGATCCTCATGAAAACCGAATGAGAATTGCCTATCAAAGGATTAAAACCCATGTACGTCCGCACTTTTGTGTCCATAGATGTGCGATCACGAGAACTCAGTGTCTGCTGAGGCAGCCGCCGCTCTAATTTTCAACCATTTGAAGGAAAGTTTGGACAGCCGCTTAGTGACATATGGCTTGCTGTCATCCAGTTGCAATGCGGACCGGGTGGAAGAAACCAAGTGACACCCCATCAACCCAACACTGTTGCCTCCACACTATCTTCTGATCCCACTGCTGTTTTGAACTGCATTCACTCATTGCCTCCCTCTCAATAAAAATGGCCGTCAGTAAACCACGTTTCAGGTTTACTAGTGACCTGGAACCGGTCCGCAAGACCTGGAGATCGTAATGAAAAAGTCAGCCAGTTCATTCAAGATCGTAAGACATATTGGACATTGGGGACCAAGTATATGGCGCCACTCAGTTTCGGCGGTCTGGTCAGATTGTTTCGTCATTGAAGCTTCCCTATCTTTCCGGAGATCGTTGCTGACACATATTTCTCTGTCAAGAATTAAGAATGCCTGGTAGTAATGGTGTCACTTTGTCAGATAAGCCTGAGAAATTCATAGACAAGATTGGTGAGTTAGTGTTTGCTCAACTAGCTCCATACAGATCCTGAGGATCCGGATTATCAAAAAAGCTTGATGCGTCCTGCTACTATCAAGGAGGATGTTAACTTGATGATTCAGCGTAGGCGGGTATCTTGCATATTAAAATCGGATGCATTTCGTCGCGAACTGGAAGAAGTTATTCGGTCGCAATGTCAATCTGGAGACTACCCTGGCATGAGCACTAGCCTCCTGTCACTGCAGCATTTGTCGGATTTATTTGCTTCAGCACCATCTGGACCACCCGTCAGCGGAGGTGGGTTCTCAAGAGGTAAGTTTATCCTGTCTTTTCCTGTGCTTAGTTATTCTGTTTACTGAGGTAATATATTTGTCTTGTCATCATTGTCCAAACTAACCTTTCCTGATATGAGTTAGTCATTAGAGTGGTCCTGTAAAACGTTTATAGGTACATCACCTAGTTTAGGGGTACTTTACCCTATCGATATTAAATTGTATGGGCTACATAACATTCTCTGTAACTTGCTGTTGAGGTGACCCTTAAGATGCTAAATGTTTGTTTAGTTTATGATCCTGTATTTCATTTAGTTTCTTTTTAAAGTGGAGGTGGCCTCCAGATTGTATTGGCTTGTCCTAAATAAAAACTCAACTTACAGAACTGCAGACCAGTACCAACCATTTTTATTTGCATCGTTTATCTTAAATGTGGTAACTTTGGAGTTAAAGAACAACAGCGTTTTGTTTCAGTGTAAAACCTGGCAACAGTGATTATTGCCACCAAGTTGCATAATGCCTTTTCCTGTTCAAGTAAAATTCCTGATACCGGTTTATAAGACTCGTCTTTTGGGTGTGACCGAAAGTTTCCCGATGTACTGCCACTTACGACTTCAAGACAGTATTGACGAATTAGCATCTCAGTAGTGAGACTTACTGGGGATTCAAGCTATTAAAATGTGGATCCCACAAATCTGACGTGTTTCTTTTCACCAGTATACATAGATGAAACCGTATATTTGATCGCCGATATGTAACATCGAATTTCACTTGCATTACCCCGAGTTATTGTTATTTCATTCGACTGATCTCAGTTACCGTTTGTCCTAGTCTTCAATAGAGGATAAATCTTGGGATAACCGCAGTACAATGAGTCTAATGAACATCGGGTATAAGAATGGAAGTTTGATAAGCATTTGATGCCTGATCGAAGTTAAAAAAGGACGAGTCCGAAATAGCAGGTAGGTTTCAAACCTGGTTTTGGGTGTTGTACTGACTAGTTGTTCACCTTCTGTTAGGTCCTAGGACACAGGCACACATCGATGCCCGATACTAACAGTACTGGTGAACCTGAAGGTGGCATTTGACTCTGTAAATTGAGAGGTCTTATGGCAGTGTTTTTCAATCCGGAGTATTGGATAAGTACATCGCACTTCTGAACACCTGCGGGCGTGTTGGAGCCTATGACCAGGTAACAAATAAGGAGTGTTCGTCAAGGTCTTAGATGAGCTCCTAGAAATATCACTAGGAACTCCCAGATAAAGTGACTACGCAGATGACACGGGCCTGTTCAGTGAAGACATTGGCAAGATGCAGTCTTCTGGAGATCTTTAATGTCTATTTGAGAATGTTTGGGATGCGCTTCTCACTTTCCGAATGCAAAGTGTTGTTCCAGGACTGATTTGCGTCAATATCTTTTCCAAGAATAGGAAGTGGAGTGGTTAGGCACGTTGACTTCTTCACTCAGTTAATAAATGGGATCAGCCTTAGTGGATCAGATGGAGAAGGCTTGCTTGGTTTTTGCTATTTTGTTCCATTTGTGGTGCTAGCGTGATATCTGATTACCTATTGAGTGTAGAATGTACTGCGCTGCAGTTTGCTCTTTTCTACTAACTGGCTGCGAGACATGATAAGGAACGGTGAGGGGTATGGGGCTGCTTCAAGCGTTCAACCATCATTGCCTTTTCACAGCACTAACCCGACGTCGTGTTACCACGACGTTGTTAACTTAGAAATCAGGCGTAGAATTTTAGGTGGAAGAGGTATATCATTTAGTGTTGGTTTATTTACTTTCATCGACTTAGATGTTTGGAACATGTTTTACTCATGTCTAGTCACCATCCGCCTCACCGTTCACTATTTGCTGAAGATCACATATTGTATCCAAGCTCCTAAGGTTCATAATTATTCCACGCCTAGCTAAAGCTCAACAACAGCAAACTCAAGAAAACCAGACATGTTTCAGACCTAGAACAGGATGCATCGATCCGATTTTCATCCTCTGACTGGTTCTGAAACACAAACGTACTTACGGGTAGGTGATATCTGTCATATTTTTTTGACCTGAAGATAGAATTCAACCCTATGGACCGTTAGATGTCTCAGTGTCTGACTGTGAGGGGAGTACCGAGCAAGAATATAACGCTAATCAAAACTCTACTCAAACTCACGCAGCTATGTAAGGGCTTATGGAGAGTTGCCGTGTGAATTGACAACAAATGGTGGTGTCCACTAGGTGGATGTCCACTGTCAGCCTTCCCGTTCAACTTCGTTATAGATGTTCTAATGAACATAACTTTAGGTACTTTGACATCGCAAGGATTCATCTGCTCCCTGGAGGTCATCGAGTTGGCTTGGAGTATGCAGATGATATTGTTCGGGTAGGTGAAGACTGACAAAATGCAGGGTGTTGTGAACGCGTTGAGCAGAAATCTGAGTATGTTTGGCATGAGTTTTGAACCTGTGTAGTGCAATGTAATGCTTCACGACTGGTTCGCAACTACTCCTATTTTAAGTAAAGGTAGTGAAGTGGTTTAGTGTCGACTACTTCACTTATTTGGGTAGTTGCATCAGCCCGAGCGGGCTTGTTGCTGACAAAATCTCATCTTGGGTACAGGAGGCCTTTTGGGCATTCTCCAACTTGTATCATCTATGGCACCGACTGGTGAGATATTTGACTGCCTGTTAAAGATGAATAAAATGCGCTGCAGTTCGTTCTATCCTATTTCATGGCTGTAAGACATGACCGATAAGAGTGGAATATATGAAGCGGTTACAGGTTTTTGATCACAGGTGTCTTTGGAGCATTGCTCGCGTATGATGGAATCACCGTGTGAGCGATGCTGAGGTTAGATGCTAGGTAGTAGGCAAGGAAGGAAATCCGATCTATAAGATTGTGAATCTTCAGCAGCTAAGATGGCTTGGACATGTGTTGCACTCGCCGAGCCACCGCCTACCTTGACGTATTATGTTAGGGGAAGCTGAATTAAGTTGGGAAAGGGTTCAGGGTAAACAAACCAAGATGTGGCACCAGTCGATTTAGTCCCTTACTGTTGGTCTGAGGCGTGTGGGGAGATGTTGGGGTCTCCAAGACGATAGGAACGAGTGGTTCAGGACTCTTGGTGACATGGCTGAAAGTCTGTCACGATGGCGCAGATGTATTCACTCTACCTCTTTTAAAGCTTGGATATTAGCAATAACCTTTATCTTCAAATTGTTCATTAAGTTACTCAACTTTATCTTTGATGTCACTTTTTCCACCCACCTGTTCTATGTATACTACTCTGAAACGTGGTAACTTGAGCCAGTGCACGTGTGTGCGAGGTTTTGCGTTAATTTCCTCTGTCTTGATAAAGTAGGTTTAGCGTGGAGAAAGATTGGAGGCGACCAAACTAAAACATGGCATCAGTGCATGAAATCTTTGACCGTTGATCTGAACTATGCAGGGAAGTATAGACTTTCCGGCTAGTGTTCGCTAGGAAGCCGAAATCGTTGGTTAATGGTGTGGCTTAGTGGTGCAGATGCATCCACACATTGCCCTTATCTAAGTCTGTACACTTAGCTTCTACATTGTTTCATTCCTTCTCATTCTCTTTTCACGACTTTCCTCTGCTTTGAATACTTTTTCCCTTATTTCTCTGTCTTTCATTTTGTTTCCATATTGATGTACTGATATGAGATGTAGCAACATGGACTGTTACACAGTAATCGCCCTGGTCCCATATTAATGCGCACTGACCGATATATGCATGATTAAGTTGACCTTAGTAGTTACGAGTGTAGTTACTAGTTGCTTTGTGTAAGCATTTTAGTCTCAAAATCGGTATTGAAGTGAGTTTTTACCTTGATATCAACTTAAGTGTTATGTTCTGTCAAATCCTTCTTAATAAAAGTGACTTAACATGAGATAAAATACAGGTATCCATTTTTTTATAGATGCTTCCTTAAAACGGTAATTTCTATGCTTCTGCATTTAGCACATCAGGTTTTGGTTTCTTCGTTTTTCAACGCATCCTTCAGTATTCTCATATGACATTAAATGCTGTGAAACCCTAGATACCTGAACGTTTTTAAGTCATGAGGTAACAATTGCGCAATTCTTTGGTTAGTTATCGAATGTTTCTTATGACGACACCCAGGTTTGCTGGAAAATTTCACTCTACATCTCGTAAGGGACACGTGACGGTATCTTGCAAAATGTTTGCTGATGCATTTATTCGAAACTTACTGTGTGTAGGTTTGATATTATCTATAGAGATACTCCCTAATGCATGAAATATTTAAGGAGGGAAAGAAAGCAGGGTTAGCGAGATTTTCGCTGTAGATAAAACCAAAACATTTCAGCATGGAACCACCCGAATGTATTTGAAATTTCTAGCTGAATGACCATTACATATTATCATTTAAGAACTCTCACGTAAGCCAACTTAACTGGTCCCATAATGCACAGTTTTCACTTCGTTTTGTACGACAGGAATTTATCGCGGACCTGCTCATATTTTAATGGTTTATGCTTATGGTTGTTTTTTGAAGGTTCTCGACATGTATAGAGAGGTTAAAAATGTTCGTCATATTTTATGCCTGAAAGCATCGAATAAGGTAGTACAAGAATACTCCTCGAGATAAATAACAGTTTGGTGATATCAGTTTAGTGCTCTCTCGGTCTCTTTACATTCCAATCTTCGTGCAGACTGCACTGTCCAGTAAACAATACTATTGTACCATGATACTTCTGATAAACAAATTATAATCCGCTGCAGTGCCTAAGTTTTATGCATACCAATATCCTTGTAAATATTTGGCTCAACGTAATTACTGGCATGTCATGTTATTCCACTGAAGCTGTTGTGGTGTAGGTTATGTGCGCTCTCTCGTTAAATGTACACTAAACACCTAAGACAAAAAATCAATGTATTCATATTTGTCTTGATTCTTTACGGTCTGCTGTAGTATAACTAAGAGGTATTAAATATGTATAAACAAGCGAAGAGTGCAACAGCGTTTGAATTTTACTGTTTTCCTCAGCCACTCTCGATTCTACTTGATTTGAATGCTCACTGAGTTTCTATCTGGCTTCTGGTGACCCTTACCTTAATTAGGTTTGGTTTCAACGATCATAAGGAAATCTGTGGCCATGATAAATCGCATTTGTCATTGTTTGTGTCTGATTTGAACTTAAAGATGCTTGAATCCAAATCTCACCATATTCTTTCAGAACTACTATGTGGTAAGCACACTTGTGCCACTTGCCTTTTAAGTCTAAAAAATACGAAAGTGGTTTTAACTGTGTGGACGTAGTATTACGTATATATTCCCAGCCATAAAGTTTTGAGGTTTTCAATTTACTGTACTGTTTTTATTCAGGGCATCGGAATGGTGTTATTCCTATAAATGACTTGCGTGGTGGCGATGCTTCTGTTTATTCTCGTCGTGAGCGTTCTCTTCGTTGCAAGTTGGCTTCAGTGTATCGTCTGATTGACCTCTTTGGATGGAATTCTAGTATATATAATCATGTAACTGTAAGTTATTTTTACCTCATATTTTGCCAAACTAGTAAACAAAGATTACCACCTTTACCTATTTGGTAAAGTTGTAACACATTTTATTCTTGAGGTTTTCCCGTTCTGATCCACTATTTTTCTGTCGGCGCTACTTAATGGACGGTATTTAAGCATATACCTAGTCTTAGTGGTGATTGTAGCTCTCGAATAACACAAGCCAGCAACTTCATGCATCATATATGATTCACGTGATGGTTTAATTGATACTAGCTGGTTGTCGAAAGCATGTTAGGCGTAACGGAGTCTAAATATATGACTCCAGTGATTAGGAACTGAATGCTAAAGTCAATGAATCACTCCCGGTCTCTTTTTAGATAATACTTTCTGGACCAATGAGTCGCTATATTCTTATTTCAAAGTTAATATCACGTACCCTTATTATCCATTCTATTTGTTTGATCAGCTTAATCTATGATAAGGGATGAGCCTGACAGTTGGCGGGGGGGGGGTAGCGGATGAAGTTGCATAGGAAATCAAGAAAAGTATCCAAAGAAAAAAGGAAGATGTTTCAGGAGTTGTTCAGAACTGCAGTTCAAAACACTGTATCACTGTGATGAGTTGGGAGGCATATCACTTTTCTGTGTGACAGATCAACAGTTAGTAACTTAATATATTGGTTTCACTATGCGGTTTGATCATTCTTAGTTTTCTCCCAGCATAATTCTACTCCAGCTAGTATTAAGTGTATAAGCAGGTGGGGACTCAATATGCACAGCGGATTCCAGTCACTAGATGTTTAAGGTGTACAACTTCACAGATTGACCTACCTTCTTTATCTTTTACTCTAAATCTAACTTCAATATAAAACTCATTCTGTGGTTCTATCACACAAGTACTCTCTTACCGGCCAGACTCAAAGCCTATCAATCGAATACTATCCTCAGGTTAAGAAATATGGATGCTGGTGAGTATGCATGTATTCCAGTACCTAGAAAGGATAAATATGATTACTGAAGCATCCGTTGGACCTGAGAACCTTGCTTGCCAGTGTTGGTTGTTGCCATGCTCCAGTTATGCACCAAGTGGTAAGTTCCTAGGGTCGTAAACACTGTTAGCCACCTGTGTTTATCGCTAAAGGATGTTTTACTAACTGGAATGATAAACTAAACCAGTCTGATAAGTTACCTCTGATGCCCATTAATTTGCTGGTTCATGTTACTCAACCCGGTACAGATTTATTTACTAGGCTATAAGCCACACTTATTCTATAAGGGTTTGTCATACTACCCGGATGTCCAGGTTGAAGTAAGTGGAGCAGAATTTGAACTCAAAATCATTTCTCAGAAGTTGAATGCTTAGGTCAATGATCTTCATCTCCACAGATTCTCACCCAGTAGCTGCTACTTTCATTAGTCCAAACAACAATCTTTAACTTTATATGTTGAAAGATTCCTGGGGATAAAAAGTCAGTTCCTGCTGCTTTATCTCGTTTCGGATATGAAACTTAGGGTTGGTGGTTCATAGGTTTATGTGAATTCGACTCTTAAGTCATAAATATAAAATTTCCAACTTCATCTTAGTCGGTCTGGGTAATCAGGTAGTATCGTAGACCCTCATAGAGTACGTCTGGTTCATAACTTAGTGCATAAACATTTACTTTGAGTTGCATTAGGTATGAAAGTCTTTTTGATTTGAATTATGCCTGGTTTACCAACATATTCCTTAATTACATTTTTAACCGAATGCTTTGTAAACAATCCAGTAAATAAAGTGTGTTTCAGTTATTTACCAGGATATGCAGCTATTTTAGTCGGTCATTACCTCTGCATTCATTTTGCAAATTATTCATTTCATGGTTGACACAACAGCAAAGTATTGAGGAGTTTGGGTAGGGTGGGTAGGTGACATTATAAGAAGCAGTATACATAAGGATCAAAGAAGACTTCACTCTTCTTATGGTTCGTCCTATTGTTCATGTGAACCGCAAAATGCTGCAACTCTGTCATCATTGACTTCGATTTTAAACTATGTTCAATAACATGTTAAACCATTAAGTTCCTTGGTCTCAGCGGGTCTGTCTCACAAACATGGGATACACCATGACTATGTTCTATTTATGAAGTACAAAGTCCTTCGCTGAACAGAAGTTACTGCAGTCATGACTTTTGTATATTTATAGTACAACCTTTTACTGCAGGATGTCTTTATACTGTAGTACATAAGTTGTTTTCGAGTCTTGCTCAACTTTCTGTAAATATTTCGTGCTAGTCATTTTAGTATACCCAACTCTCTTCCCCACTTTTCTTCAGGTATGTGTTAGTCGCAATCATGAACATTATCTGGTGAATCCTTTTGGATTGCTTTATCATGAGATTACTGCTTCTTCTCTTATCAAAGTAAATTCCAAAGGTAAGTTCACAGATATTGACTGTATACTTCTAAGAGATTTTTGTCCTGAAAACATTGGTCTTTTAAAGTCTCTGATCAGAAGTTGTCCATTTACTGTGGTTTCCACCTAATTGAATCCCCAAACAGTGGAAAGTTGAAGTTACGGTTTATTAAATTTAGTACTGGTGGATTTCAGTAACCTCAAAACTCAATGACTATCGATGATACTGCTTCAGGTTACGTTGAAAATATGATTTAGTCGATGAAAGCAAATCACGTTTTCATTATTGTTCTATAGCACAACGACTGTGAGAAATATGGCTTTGAATAAGGTGAACTACGAAATCGTATCAACTACAGGTTAAGATAGTGTGGAGTCAATTAACAAAAAATAATACTCTAAAAGTACTCGGTGATACATAACTAGGCGCTGAGAACTGTCTTTGTGTCATTCATAATCTGCTGTACAGTTGATGCTTTAAATTGTTGAAGGTACTCCTAATTTTATATGATTTCAAGTTGCCTAAAGGTATGCAGAACAAACTTTGAAAACTTTTAGTATATACAAGTCTACTACCATCTTTATTTCATCAAACACAACTACTGAGTAATGGTAAGGTAAGCAGTCAACAACAACTATTTTGCAAACTCTCTAATTCGAAAATGGTTGCATAACTCAATAGTCTGATGAATGTCATCCTAATATTTGAGGCGATGATGAGTTTCAATAAGAACCCGAAATCATCAGACACATCTATCATCCGAGTCCTGAGTTTATTTCCTTCCATGCATCGACATGCTAACAGTTATATTCGGCACTTTTCAATCTACTGAACACTTTAACTTGTATGAGATTATATGTAATTATCTATTTATCTTATAGGTCACATACTTGATCCAGGATCTACTATATTAGGCGTTAACCAAGCAACATGGGCTTTACATTCTGCAGTGCATTCAGCTCGAGCAGACATTCGTTGTATCATACATTTGGATACTCCGTCAACTGTTGCAGTAAGAATCATTTTTTGAATACTTTTGTAATTCACATTTTTGAAATAATCGGAAAGTTATGCAGTTTGGTTCAATCGTCCAGTACATTATGCGGAAGGATTTTTAATATTTGTCAGACATCATATTAGCATTACACCCTCCCTCACAACTTTCTTAAAAATAACCAATACTCTATGATCGATAGTTACCTTGTTTACCATTTTGACTGAGATAGCCATTGTTTGTCAAACTAGTATTAATACTGGGTGATAATTGAAGGTGAAATGAAATATTTGGACCGTGGATGCTTTACTTCACTTACATTTCGATTGGGATAAAAAGTTCTGACCAGGTAGCCAGTGTGAGTACAATCAAGCGATAGTAACACGTCACGAATTCACATGGTAGTCGGGCTGAGCTCTTGGTGATTGAAGTGAAGTAAAAGTGTGGTCAGGAGTTGAACCTCGTCGGTCATTTGGTAGAGCATCAGTCCGGCAACCTAATGGTCGCTGGTTCGAATCCGGCCGCAATTTAAGTTTTCATTTCACCTTCAATTATCACCCAGTATCAGTTACTTTGTTGTCTCCCGGTAGATAAATACTTTGTAAGTGATCGGTAGTAAAACTCAGCTGGTTTATTGGGTAGGTCAACGTAGGTAGTTTTTCTGTTGTTTTTCATCGATTGTATGAACTAGTGTTAAACAACAGTTTATATCCACATTTATTATAAACAAGTTTTATATCACAGAGACCTCATTCGATGTATTCATCACTTTCCTGTAAAAAGTGTAAAAAGCATTCATTGTTGTAGTCTGTGTTTTCAGTGATGCCTCAAAATAGACAACAGTCAAACATGCTCCAACCACCACTAGCGAATGTTGATAACTTTACACCACCACCACCACTATATGAGTCACGATATAATGAACAACAGTGATCAGTGTGCTCAGAATTTAACTCCATTTATTCAAAGTCCAGTGTGTTTTTTCTTTCAACCTTATTATCTTTTTATTCCAATCAACTTCACTGGACAGTTTATCACTAATAATGCTTCTGTCTTTTCAGGTATCATGTATGAAATCAGGTTTATTGCCTCTTTGCAACGAAGCAATGATTTTGGGTGAAGTTGCATATTATACTCCTAGTGGTGGATTAAACTGTAGAATCAATAACGATATGAATGGAGATTTTAGTGATGTTAAGGACTGGGCAGCTGAATGTACAGCAGTCAGTGAAGCTCTAGGTCCAACTGCTCGTATCCTTTTTCTACGAAGTTTAGGATTACTTGCCTTAGGTGAAACTGTAGAAGAGGCATGGCATTATGCAACTAATGCAATTGTGGCTTGTGATACTCAGGTGAGAAATTTCTATATTTTTCTTGCACTACTTTGAATATTCGTGTGATAAATTGTTTTTATGCAGCCTGTTTAATAATTTTAAAAATCACCTCGTATGACACAAGTTTTCCTTATTCATATAAATTATTCCTGTGAAGTGTTAGTATTCTGTTTATGAGAAAAACATTCAGTAAGAACCTGACTCTTTAAAAAGTAAACGTAGAGAAGACAGAGGTGATGACGATACCCAACGAACAAAAACAGCAACAACAAGCTCCAATCACCATCAACGGGAGAAACTTAAAAGAAGTAGCCTCTTTCACCTATCTAGGCGGCACGGACGAACGCGTCAAAGTCAGGATCGGAAAAGCAAGACAGGCGTTGATTAACCTGAAACCAGTGTGGAGATCTGCATTCAGCATGTGGAACAAGATCCGGATTTACAACACCAACGTGAAGTCAGTGCTTCTGTATGGTTGAGAGACTTGGCGCGTTACGAAAGGAATTTCTAACAAACTACAGATATTCATCAACAACTGCCTACGCTGGCTGGATACTGAAGCTCAGATGACCAGAATAATAAGAATTAGCAACAAGGAACTCACTGTGGTGGGCAACGAACCAACCAACAACCTATCACGCAACAAATATGCAGAGGGAAGTGGTGATGGATTGGGCATACACTGAAAATGCCGACTGGGGACATAACGCGTCAGGCCAGTCGCTCAGGTGGAAGCCAGATGGGAAGCGACGAGTTGGGCATTCGTGGTGAGGGTGATATAAAGGAGATGGTGCGAGGAAGAAATGAGAGTTTGTGGACTGTCGTGGAGCCAGGTTCCAAGGATTTCAGAGAACAGAGTGGATTGGAGGCGTGCTACTGAAGCCCTATGTTCCACTAGGAACCCAAGGCACAAATAATAAATAATAATAAGAAACTGAGTTTTTAAAAAGTAAACATCAGATAGATTTCCAAATGCAAGACGGTGAACTTTTCGATGTTTGACCATAATCCATAGAAATTTTCGTTGAGTTGTGCTTCAAATTCTTGTTAAGTCATGGTTTTGAAACACAAATTACCCAACAAGGTCTGAATGGCGTAATAGTGGTATTGAGCATCAACGCATGAACTTACATATCATTTCTAAATTGCATTCATCGTTCATTTATTCGGTCATTGACTTAACTGAAATTTAACGTCTACTGACATCAGCTTTCCTTAGAATACACTTTTCACTGGTGCGACAACAGTAACCGGTGACAAGAGACTGTGGCTCAGTGGTTAAAAGAGATGATTATCAATCAGGTGAGTCACAGGTTCGAACCCCGCTCCATCTACCAGAGTTTGGGCACCCAGGTAATATCACTAGCCCTCAGATAATAGGTGTGGCTCACTGCCTACTGCACGGACGTGTACAAGGTGGCTAAGTGCGTTTTGTTTCGTCCGTTCAGTCAATGACGACCTCTTCTAGTGGTGGTCTAAACGATATCTACGACAAATGATGTACGATCCATATGGATTTGTTAGTTTTTAACAATTCAACCTTCACACATGAAGTAACAGAATGTGTGTGTAAATAACAAAATGTTCTCTACTAATCGTATGTGTGGTGAGTAGTAGTCAGTCTTTTACTGTTGTGTTATGTACTAGTACTTGAAAGTTGAAATTTGCCCTACTCCCAGTTTAAGAGTTGTTGTTCTTGGATTTATAACTATCCATCCGATCTTGATTGTCCACTTCGACCTCACTGGTTTAGGGAAACGACTTTTAACCAGTGGGTCGCGAGTCGAGGCCCCCTGCACCTACCGATGTTTTGGCAACCAGGTAGTATGATTAGCTCTTAGACAATATGTGTGGCTCATTCCGTACTGCACGAATGTACGCAAGGGTGCTGAGTGCATTTCGTTCATTCATTACAAGAGTTAGGGAATATAGCCCTTATTTCATGCACACTTCGCTTTATGGTTAAAGTGGTTATTAACAAGTGAAATTCCATCACAACACAACTTTTCATTACAACTAACAGTAATGCTAGTTTCAGTCACGCCATATGTTTGTAAATACCCTCGTTTAAACAGGGACTTTTATGTAATAGATTGTAAGTATGGGGATCAGAAGTTGAGTGGCTATGTTAAATAGCTGCGAATAGCTGTAGAATGTACCATTTCTCCATAGTTATCATGATTTGGGGGTTTGTGGGATTTGTTGATTTTAAGCTGATATTCATCATGGACTGACATCAGCTTGAGGAACATAGGTAACCTAGGAGCACGAGACAGCTGTTTCGTCGTAGTATGGACTCCTCAGCAGTGCTGACTCATGACCCGCCCCACCCCGGGATCCAGCCCAGGACCTTTAGGTTCCGTGGCCATTATTATTATCATCGGATAAATGAAGTTGGATCTGCATTTCTCAAAGTGGGTATTCGTAAATTGATACTGTGCTAATGTTTACTGCATCCTTGGACAACGCTTCTTTGACAGTATTTCAATCATAAAGAAAATGAAAATTTTAATTCAACCACAAAGTAAAAATATTTTTGATAGGCGATGAATGACACAATGGTTTGTTTTTGAAGGCTGCTCAAATGTCTATAGGTTTAATAGAGTCTAAACTTGTACAGTAACGGTGAACCACAGTTGTACATTTTAGCAGCACGCTTTTTGTTCTGTATGCATGCATCATCCAAGTATGCGACGTTTAGTAAACTTCGCATATAACAGACATGAATCCTTTCTCACAAGTCTTATAATACGCATATTTCATGTTAGCTTAAAAATATTAGCTAAGTAAAACAATTCTTACTACTGAAGATAACAGTTACACCGATGTTGTACCATGTTGCCTGAGTGTTCAACACATCCAGTTTGCTGTTTGTCGCAAGGGAAGTAGTGGCTGTTTTTCTGTTTCACGTTTCATACCCTGTGAACTCGTTTATTGTGAAAAATGAATCACATTAGGTAACAGCGAACTTAGACTACAGAGAACAATTTCTACTCACTTGATAATCAAGTATAATATTGGTGGATTCAAAAGAAACTAGAAACTGACTGAAATCTGAATGTCATGGTTTAGGTGACACACTGATGGACGGCATACAAGAGATCAAAAACTTTAATCACACTGCAACCAAAGTTCTTTTCAGTCCATCCTTTTCGTGTATCTAAAACGTTAGGAATGTTTTTCAGTAGCCAATGGGACTCATTTGACGTTTTTATTTAACTAGGTGACAATAAAAAGTTTCGAGCATTATCGTCTCACCACCTTCTTCACATATATTTTATAGGGGAGTAACATCATCTTTCGAGTCAATAATTTAAATAGTTGTTTCCCGTTTGAGTTATTCATTTGTCATTCCCGAAGTTTATTATATCTTATTTAGCTGTTATTGGCCTCGGTTGGTGCTGAAAATCTCATCTTACCAACAGATAAATTGAAGCAAAAAACGTATGAAACATGGAGAACAGCAGGGTTGGGTGGTCTAAGTGGACCAGAAGCCGCACTAGCAATGAGATTATCTTCACCGAATAAATCTCATACTGGGGAAACAGGACAACATTCTGCAACAAATGGTTCACTTCGGACGGTTCAAACACAGAAAATACTTTAGCCAGACCTTGGCGTTTGGGTGAACTTGAATTCGAAGCTATGATGCGTCATTTAGACAACGCTGGATGCCGTACAGGTCATCTTTACAGACAGGTACCGTTAAGCTTTTTCCTTCTTTATTAGAATACTGAACTTATTTTTGGATTTACCACAGTTTGGTTACTGAGTTTTCCTCACGCGTATTTCAGCAATTTTTCCCCAGTTATCAGTGACTTTTTGAGAAGAATAGTTTTTAAAACATCAGTATTTCAACTGAATAGATGAGTGTTCCACTAAAAATGATACCCATACCTTTCCTGCCTACCTTTTTTCTTTCTTAACGGTGCAACTGTGTTCTATGTTGTATGACATAAAAGCAGTGAATTTAATTCTTGGCCTATGGATGTGGATTAATCGTTGTATTCGAAGTTGTGTTTTAGCCTTTGATAAAACAGTGAGTAGATAATTAATAACTAAGGCCTGGATGTTATGCTATGAATTCCAATTTGTCAACTCTGGTGACAATAATCACTCAAGTTTCTTCTGACTGCTATCCTCCTCCTCCATCATTACCTTCTAATCTTCCTTCACGTCTCTTAATTAATGATGCTGCATCATCTTCAATTTCTCCTACCTCTGCAGCCTTCGACAACGATCTGAGTCCACAGAACAGCATCCCTGGTCTCCTTAAACCACGCTCCAAATTACATATTGGAGCCTTCAATGTCCGCACCCTCCGTCAAATTGGCCAACAGGCTTCGTTGGCAAAGACTCTAGCAACTCGGGCATGGATGTGTGCTGTGTTTGTGAGACACGCATACAGGACCCAAGTGTGGTTATTCACCTGACCTCTCCTGACCAATCTGGTGAATCTGCAAAATTCACCCTTCGAGTTTCTGGAGATTCGATTGCAGGTGTAGGTATAGCATTAAGCACCAGGGCAGAAAACTCACTACTAGACTGGATCCCAGTTGATAGTCGCCTCTGCGCTATGAGGCTGAACGGCACAGTGAGAACTAAAAGGAATAGTGAGACTCGCCGTTGTCTCTTTGTAATCTCTGCTTACGCACCCACTGACTGTAGTTCGGATGAAGTGAAGGACGAGTTCTACCATAAACTGTCTAACCTCCTCTCGAAAGCCAAACGTTCGGACGTAGTGGTTGTTGCAGGTGACCTCAACGCACAGGTGGGTAGACTGAGTGAGGCAGAAAGGCACTTAGGTGGCACTTTCGGAATCCCAGCTGAACGTACAGATAACGGTGATCGCCTATTACAACTATGCTCAGATAACCGCCTATTTTTAGCCAGCACAAATTTCAGACATAAAGAAAGGCACTGTCTGACCTGGCGTCCACCGAGCTCGACTCAGCGATGGACACAGATAGACCACATTGCTATTAGTCATCGCTGGAGAGGATCGGTGGAAGACTGCCGCTCCTTCTGGAGTACGTGTTTGGACAGCGATCATGCGTTGGTCCGAGCACGTATATGCCTGCGTCTCAATGGACGTAGAAAAAATTTGGCAACAAAACCACTACGAGTTCTGCTGGACAACGAAAACACCAAAGCCGTGTTCAGTGAGAAGTTGGCTAGGCAGTTATCGGAACAAAAGACTGTCACTCATCCAGAAGAAGCTTGGTGCCATCTTCAGTCTACTGTAAAAGCAGCACTGGAGACTGTAGCCGACTCCAAGATAATGGCTAAAAAGAGCCAGTGGATATCAGCAGCTTCTTCCAAACTAATGGATGCACGTGAATGCATCCCTGCAGGCTCTGAGTACAATGAAGAGCGAGCGCAACTTAAAAATAAACTGACGAAAAGTCTGCGCAACGATCGTGAACAGTGGTGGGCAGCAAAGGCTAAAGAGATGGAAAAGGCAGCGGCGATCGGTAACAGTAGACAGTTATTTAGACTTATTAAGGAGACTGGGGGGAAATGGTCAACAACAGTTAGTGAGGTTATAGCGGAGAAGGACGGATCGGCGATTCACTCGCAGGGAAGGCGACTGGGACGATGGGCAGAACACTTTGAGGAACAGTTTAACTGGCCTCCAGCCACCATTGCGCTGCCCGCTATCCAGTCGGACCCTGAATGGGACATAGAGACAGGTCCCCCAACACTAGAAGAAGTTGAGAAAGCGGTAGGTAGCCTGAAACGGGAAGGGCAGCAGGACCAGACGGACTACCTGCTGAGGTATACAAGAATGGTGGTAGAGTTCTCTTAGTCAGGCTAACGGAAGTGTTAGCCAGTATATGGGAATCAAATACGATCCCCTCCGACTGGTCTAAGTCACTCATCATCCCAGTCTTCAAGAAAGGCGAGAAGTCCTCTTGTGATAACCACAGAGGAATCAGCCTGACAAACATAGTGTCTAAGATCCTAAGTTCTATAATTCTCCGACGCCTGAGTGGAGCTCGGGAACAGCAAGCCCGAGAAAACCAGGCAGGCTTTAGACCTGGCCGTGGATGTATCGACCAAATATTCACACTGCGCCAGGTCCTGGAACATAGGCATGCTTACAGACGCCCGACAATAGCTGTATTTCTCGACCTGAAGGCGGCATTTGACTCCGTTGATCGAGAAGTCTTATGGCAGTGTCTGTCACTGAAAGGCGTGCCTAGTAAGTACATCACCTTATTGAAAGCTCTCTACTCGAACACTTGTGGGCATGTTAGAGCCTATGGTGAGTTGTCCAGGGAGCTATACTCATCAAGTGGTGTCCGTCAAGGATGCCCACTATCCCCATTCTTATTTAATTTTATCATAGATATTCTTATGGAGGTTTCCCTCTCGTCACCTAATTACAAAGACGTTGACCCAATCACAGGTGAATTTTCTTTAGATCTAGAATATGCAGATGACATAGTCCTGTTAGGTGAAGACGCTGACAAGATGCAGAGTCTTCTGAACACTTTGAGTGGGAATTTGAGAATGTTTGGGATGCGATTTTCACCACCCAAATGCAAATTTTTGCTCCAGGACTGGTCTTCAGCGGTACCGCGGTTAACAATAGAGAGTGAAGTGGTTGAGTGTGTTGACCACTTCACTTACCTGGGAAGTAGGATCAACCCGGTGGGTTAGTTGCCGATGAGATTTCTGCACGGATACAAAAGGCTCGATTGGCTTTTGCCAATTTGCGCCACCTATGGCGCCGCCGTGATATTCGTTTGTCTATTAAGGGTCGCGTGTACTGCACAGCAGTCCGCTCTGTTCTACTGTATGGCTGTGAAACATGGCCATTGAAAGTGGAAGATATAAAAAGGCTTCAGGTGTTTGACCACCGTTGCCTTCGTAGTATAGGACGTATTCCGTGGTGTCACCATCATCATCATCATCATCATCATCATCATCATCATCATCATCATCATCATCATCATCATCATCATCATCATCATCATCATCATCATCATCATCATCATCATCATCATCATCATCATCATCATCATCATCATCATCATCATCATCATCATCATCATCATCATCATCATCATCATCATCATCATCATCATCATCATCATCATCATCATCATCATCATCATCATCATCATCATCATCATCATCATCATCATCATCATCATCATCATCATCATCATCATCATCATCATCATCATCATCATCATCATCATCATCATCATCATCATCATCATCATCATCATCATCATCATCATCATCATCATCATCATCATCATCATCATCATCATCATCATCATCATCATCATCATCATCATCATCATCATCATCATCATCATCATCATCATCATCATCATCATCATCATCATCATCATCATCATCATCATCATCATCATCATCATCATCATCATCATCATCATCATCATCATCATCATCATCATCATCATCATCATCATCATCATCATCATCATCATCATCATCATCATCATCATCATCATCATCATCATCATCATCATCATCATCATCATCATCATCATCATCATCATCATCATCATCATCATCATCATCATCATCATCATCATCATCATCATCATCATCATCATCATCATCATCATCATCATCATCATCATCATCATCATCATCATCATCATCATCATCATCATCATCATCATCATCATCATCATCATCATCATCATCATCATCATCATCATCATCATCATCATCATCATCATCATCATCATCATCATCATCATCATCATCATCATCATCATCATCATCATCATCATCATCATCATCATCATCATCATCATCATCATCATCATCATCATCATCATCATCATCATCATCATCATCATCATCATCATCATCATCATCATCATCATCATCATCATCATCATCATCATCATCATCATCATCATCATCATCATCATCATCATCATCATCATCATCATCATCATCATCATCATCATCATCATCATCATCATCATCATCATCATCATCATCATCATCATCATCATCATCATCATCATCATCATCATCATCATCATCATCATCATCATCATCATCATCATCATCATCATCATCATCATCATCATCATCATCATCATCATCATCATCATCATCATCATCATCATCATCATCATCATCATCATCATCATCATCATCATCATCATCATCATCATCATCATCATCATCATCATCATCATCATCATCATCATCATCATCATCATCATCATCATCATCATCATCATCATCATCATCATCATCATCATCATCATCATCATCATCATCATCATCATCATCATCATCATCATCATCATCATCATCATCATCATCATCATCATCATCATCATCATCATCATCATCATCATCATCATCATCATCATCATCATCATCATCATCATCATCATCATCATCATCATCATCATCATCATCATCATCATCATCATCATCATCATCATCATCATCATCATCATCATCATCATCATCATCATCATCATCATCATCATCATCATCATCATCATCATCATCATCATCATCATCATCATCATCATCATCATCATCATCATCATCATCATCATCATCATCATCATCATCATCATCATCATCATCATCATCATCATCATCATCATCATCATCATCATCATCATCATCATCATCATCATCATCATCATCATCATCATCATCATCATCATCATCATCATCATCATCATCATCATCATCATCATCATCATCATCATCATCATCATCATCATCATCATCATCATCATCATCATCATCATCATCATCATCATCATCATCATCATCATCATCATCATCATCATCATCATCATCATCATCATCATCATCATCATCATCATCATCATCATCATCATCATCATCATCATCATCATCATCATCATCATCATCATCATCATCATCATCATCATCATCATCATCATCATCATCATCATCATCATCATCATCATCATCATCATCATCATCATCATCATCATCATCATCATCATCATCATCATCATCATCATCATCATCATCATCATCATCATCATCATCATCATCATCATCATCATCATCATCATCATCATCATCATCATCATCATCATCATCATCATCATCATCATCATCATCATCATCATCATCATCATCATCATCATCATCATCATCATCATCATCATCATCATCATCATCATCATCATCATCATCATCATCATCATCATCATCATCATCATCATCATCATCATCATCATCATCATCATCATCATCATCATCATCATCATCATCATCATCATCATCATCATCATCATCATCATCATCATCATCATCATCATCATCATCATCATCATCATCATCATCATCATCATCATCATCATCATCATCATCATCATCATCATCATCATCATTATCAACATAGGACCAGGCATTACTGCGTAACGGTCCGAGTTGCCACACCTCATATCAGCACACCATGGTGTCACCATGTGAGTAATACAGAAGTTAGATGTAGAGTTTTAGGGAGAAGAGGTAAGTCAGTCGACGAGGTTGTGAACCTTCATCGACTGAGATGGTTGGGACACGTACTATGTATGCCTAGTCACCGATTGCCTCGTCACACAATGTTGGCTGAGGTGGGTGCAGGTTGAAAAAAGGCTCGAGGTGGCCAGACTAAAACATGGCACCAATGTCTGAAGTCTCTGACTGTTGGTTTGATCCATGTAGGGTAGGGGCGATGCAGACTAGGTGGTTGGGGTCGGCGGGACAAGAGGAACCAGTGGTTGGAGACTCTAGGTGATATGGCTGAGAACCGATGTCAGTGGCGCAGATGTATCCCCACACACATTATCATCATCTTAACTACACTATACCGAATCTCACCATTTTATCACTCCTCTTTCTTTTCTTCTCGTACTTTATATTTCTTTTGACTGCATTCACTTATCTTCATCCTTCACCTCACTACCTTTCTACTTGATGAACTGACGTGAGGTGTGGCAACTCGGAACGTTACGCAGTAATGCCTGGTCCTATGTTGATAATGATGATGAGATAATGAATTTGTGTCTTGACGCGTAGCGCAGCAGTTGAAACTGCTGCGTATTAAGTCTAAATTCTCGAGTAATTAAACTATCCTACTTGGTAATAATCAGATGCAGACCAATTTAAACTGATACCGAACCTGACTGAATCTTCTGTTCTATCTAACTATGAAACCAGTAAGATTACCATACTAGCATATTTGTGATACTACCTGGTCGTGCAGATTGAAGTGGGATGAAGTTAAGAGTTGGAATTCATTCGT
Organism: Heterobilharzia americana; assembly: GCA_944470555.2. NCBI lineage: Eukaryota > Metazoa > Platyhelminthes > Trematoda > Strigeidida > Schistosomatidae > Heterobilharzia > Heterobilharzia americana. The sequence continues at coordinate 53,139,227 of OX104128.1, forward strand.
CGAGATTCATGTGCTTAAACCTCTGAATCATACCTACCTCGAACTAGGCAACTGGACCCTCACATGATGTGTATGTGACTCCATAGCCTAGTATATGAATGCTTGTATCAGGCTGAATTACATTCATTCTAAGATACAAAAAGACAAAATCAGCACATTACCTAGTATTCTAGTCTAGTTGTTCAAATAGTAGGAGAATATAAAGAAAAAATAGTAGGAAAAAGATCTTTATGAATGGGAATACTTTCGATATAAGTGATTTTTATGCCTTGTCAATACTTCAGAAACTGTTTATGATTGTATTATATATTTTAGGAAGCTATGGCCAGCCCTCATCGATTTCGTAAAAGCAAAACTATGAATGGACATGGGACTAATAGTCATGAAGATGAGATACAAATTCCACCGTCTGCATCATCTATAACTGCTACAATGGCTTACTATTATGATGATGGAGTTCTTTCAGGGGATGAAACTGATACACATAGAGCATCGTAAGTTGAACTTTTAGTACTTCGATAATTATTCTCAATTTCAATGTCTAAACATTCTTTAATTTGTACATAATACTACTTGGGTTTGTGTTTTATCTTCAAAAAGGCAACTGAGATCGTTATCCTCAAATGCTGTTTTAGTTAAACTTTTTCCAATAGTTCTGTAGCATTGATGAACTAAGTACTTAGAAATATTTTGCTTAGTTATGTAACACTGCATCGTAAGTACATAGTTGAGAGATGTTTTACATTATCATTTTTCATCTAATAAACGTTTTGCCCACGAAGTTTTCTTTCTTTTCTTTGTAATTCATAACTGAAAAAAAGTTATGGGTAATCAGGATGATCAAAGTGAATTCTTTTAGATGAGAGATCATCAGTTGCATAGAGGGCAACTTTCTTGATCCCATGGTATTGGAGTTACTTTGGGAACCGAAAATCTAACGAAATTGTTCTGCAGTTAGTCACTGTTAACCTCTGTATAGTTAATTTTATTATTGGGTCAAATCACGTAGTGATCTGGGTCTAACTAAACTTTGTGTTACGGGGATAAAAATTCGAAAGTTTTTTCTTTTTTACAATTCAAGTGGTAAAGTTATTTTTAATGCATCCACTGCCCATCTTCTCAGCTGATTTCACCTGGATAATGGATAGGTGAACAATAAAAATATAGACGTCTCAAATTGTCAATCGTCTCTGAGTCAAGGATCATGGACTGTCTATAGACTATCGTATGAAGTGTCTGAACCGAAGTTATTCTGTGTTATGCCATATATTGTTCAAATAGTTCAGTTTTTCATGGGATGATTCGCAAATTGTCTCCTAGTTGAAATCTCTTATCATTTCTCTTACCTGAGGGAGGATACTTTTACCATCCAATTGCAATATTATAGTGATTGCGTCTTAAACTATTCATTCGGAATATAATATGATAAACAGCACAATAGTGTTCTGTCTAACTAGTTCAATTCGCTCTTATATTGCACGGTGGTGTGCTGTTCATTTTCTTCTGCATAAGCTTATTTTATAGCAAATATGTTTATAAATGGCTTTTCCAATGAATAGATTTTGGACTGGCTGACCCCATAGGTCACGGCTTCTCATTAAGGCTTCCTGATATCCATCTGGAAGCAAATTACTAATAAGCACTATACAGTAATGTATTTTTGAAGTAGTATTCATCATGCTTGCTTCCACATGGATATCAGGAAGCTGTAATGAGAAGCCGTGACCTTTGGGGTCAACCAGTCGGAAGTGAAGTGGATGCTTACTGAATAAATTCTTCGTGCTATAGAGTTTTAATCAAGCATTCTGTTTAACCAATGTTTTTAAACAAAACACCTAAATGTACATCTAGATTTTCAACACATATACATAGAAATAACGCCCTATAAGTGGGGATTCACACTTGAGTTCCTACGTCTCTAGATCACAGCCTTATACTGAGCAGGTGTTATGTTGTACGTAAACAAACTTCACAGTTTGGAAGTTAGACACACTTCTAGTGTAACAGCATTTTCTTTAACTGGTGTTTTTCGGAGTAGTTCATATTTTGTAGTATATGTGTATCATTTTATGTGATAAAGATACAATTTTTTAAACTTTTAGAACACTAAGGCGTGAATTTTCAGAAAAGCGATGGTTTAACACGCCTAACAAATACACTAAAGAAGTGATTGAACCTGCACCTGGCCATCAGCCAGTTGCTCATTGGGTTTGCGAACGAGAAGCAGCTGTTCATAATGCTATATGTAATGGTGCTCTGCCTCCTCCAGCACCGTTTCACCCTTTGACTCATGGAGCAGTGCCACTTGGATCAACAGGTGGACCGGCAACCGGCACTTCTTCAGTCCTCTCACCCTACAATGTTTTCGCACCTCAAGGGTCTAATCCAAAAGAATACCGGGATCAACAGAAGAAGGTAAGGTGTATACCTTTTCAAACTCAAGATCTGTCTACATCGTACGCATAATAATATCTGTTTCTTGTGGTGTATTCATGCCTTGGGCGTATACAGTTGTGAATAACACACCACTTGTTTCTGTGTCACTGTAGATGTGTGTTGTGTATTTTGATTATTGTAGAACCACAGGTTGTTTTGCTATATCTCTATACTTACACCTCTATGTCTTCGAAATAAAATGATGTCGTCTAAACTACTGGATCTCACCACTATCCAGTTTTGTCTCATTTCAGTCACCTCAAGCTATTCTTGAGTGTAGTATAAATAAGAGGAAGATATCACGACAAAATCCATTTTATTATTTTGACTATCTGAGATAGCCGTGGTTTGGCAGGCTAGTATTTATACTGGATGATGATTGAAAGTGAAATGAAAATTTGGATCACCACCGGATTCGAACTAGCGACCACCGAATTTTCGGACCAGTGCTCTACCAACTGAGCTACGAGGTCCGACTGCTGATCACATTTTTATTTTACTTCAATCACCAAGAGTTCAGCCCGACTACCATATGAATTCGTGACGTGTTACTATCGCTTGATTGTACTCACACTGGCTGCCTAGTCAGGACTTATCCAATCGAAATCTAAGTGAAGTAGAGAGAGGAATCATCTACAGTCCAAATATTTCATTTCAATTTCAATTATCACCCAGTATCAATACTAGTCTGCTAAACCATGGCTATCTCAGATAGTCAAAATGATAATCAATATGATGCTGCTTCGCCTCTCTAATTCAGTTAGAATTAGATTAGGATGTGAAGTCCTGACTAAGTAGGTAGTGTAAATACAATCGAGCGGTAGTAACGCGTCATGAATTCACATGGTAGTCTGGCAAAATCCTTGATGATTGAAAAGGTGAAGTAAATATCTAATTAGCAGTATGACTTCGTGGCTCAGTTAGTAGAGTATCCGTCCAGAAACTGGGTGGTCGCTGGTTGGAATCTGACCACGGTCGAAATCCCCATTTCACTTTCAATCACCACCTAGTATAAAAATCTCTATCTCAATCAGGAAGAAAAACTCAAGTTTACTAATTACCGTTTATCAAATAGCTGCAATCGTTGGTTTGAGAACTTAGGCGATGTGGTTCAAAATACACCACAGTATCTCACTTAGATCGACGTCCTATCTTTAAGGCTGTTGGAATTATTATTTTCACCTCATTGACTGCTTGCTTTTGGACTTTTACTTCAATGTACTGATATGAAATATGTCAGCATACACAGCTATTTCATGTCTTAATCTCTCTATCGTCTTCATGACACTAACCATCTACCCAATTACGTAATGACAAGAAAAGGAATCATTGATCAGACAGTGGGTGACTGGAATGAAATCGATCAAGATACCACTACAATTAGGGTTTTATTTCAGCTATAGCGATCCGTATGTATTTTTTGTATTAATAGCATGTTTGTTCTAACATGGTTTTTTCTATATATATATATATATATATATATATATATATATATATATATATATATACTTGCTAGTTGTAATCTTTGTAGATTGTGAAATCAAACGTGTTTAGACAAGAATTATGGAACTCCAGCTCTAACTCTTCTGTCCTACACAAGTTCAAACAAGAAAGGTGTCAGTAATCCAAAGTGTATACGTGTGTTTTAGTACTTGGGTTCAACTTTGAACACGATACCCGAGTTGTTCTCAGTCAACAAGGATCTTAAAGGCAAACTAATCAAATTTGAATTTTAACCAAAACAATTAGATCGTAGATATGCGTAGTCTTTAGTAGCGGGTTTAGTTCGAAAATATTCTCTTATGCGATTGAAAAGCATTAAATAAGCATTTTTATTTTTCTGAAAGGTTAAGGCGAAGTATTACCATGATACCAATACTGCTGGACCCCAGTCTCGATTACTAGATGGTCTCACGTGGGACGAGGCTAGAAGAGTTCGTGATGAGGGTTTGGTCAAAGTACTTGGTCCAAGAGCTGCTGCTTTAGTGGCGGGTGGAGTTACAAGTGAAATGCCGGTGGCTGCTGCTAGTAAAGCAATCATCCAACGCGATGTTCGAAACGCTGCAGTTATATATGACGTAAGTAGCTTGTGTTTTCTTCATAGGATATCAGATTGTCAGTCTTCTCTACTTACCTACTTCAGGTTTTTTTGGATGACTTTCCTTGCTCCTATTTTGTTAGAATGCTTGACACAATCATTGCACTTTTTTTAGTGTGACCATTCCTGCTGACGAACAGTCTGTTTAGGCATTAACTGGTGTTTTATATCGAATTACACCTTTTGTTTACAATTGCGTGCGTTTGTACATAGCACATTTTGATTACTACATTCATATGATGGAGAGTGTTTCCACAGAAGTGAAAGTATAAGACTGACTGATAACTACTACCTTCATGTGATTGTCAGGCTTGGGTATTACTATGACTCTACAAGCTATGCTAGTATGAACATTTGTTCCTTAAAGTCCTGTCATACCATGAAGGTTTGCTGATTAGTGGTAAGATAGGAGGCAGTTACCGTTATAATGTAAATACCTACGCTATGATGGCTGTTTGAGGGCCTATTCGTACTATTGGTTGAACGAGAGCTATGCAGCAGTATGATGATGGCTGTGGATGACCCACAGTACTGTTCTCTGGCTCATTGGTTTAGGTAGTTCACGAGTTCAGATATCGCTTTACCCGCCGAGGTTTAGGCAGCTAGATGATATCATTAGCCCTCATACAATAGGTGTGGCTTACTATCTACTGGTCAAACGCGCACAAGGTTGCTGAGCGTGTTTCGATTTTTCTTCTGATTCGATATGGGTTTTCTAGCTGGATTTAAGTCAGTCGAAGTAAAATTTCGAACTTCACAAAAAACCTGTGTGTAACCAGTCTCAAGCAGATGTTCCGTGAACTCAGCCATCACACGTAACTACTACTAATAAAATTTCTCTTTCAGATACTTCAAGAAGAAATAACCTTTTGTGGTGTTAAAAGCCAGGAAGTATCAACTGACCTTGCAACTCTAAGCACTATTAACCTTCCACGTCTCTGCTGTTAACTCTGCATCATCTTTAATTTTTTTAGACTCAGTAGCTCTTGGTAACGATTCGAGTTCACGAAACAGCATTCTTAATGTCTTGAGAATGCCCTCCAAGCTATATATTGGAGTTTAGATATCCACAACCTGTGTCAAATGAAACTACGAGATTCGCTAGCCAAAACCGGCATCCTAGACGATGGAGGTGTGTTTGTTCAACACGCATATAGAACCCCAGTACGGATATTCACTAAACCCCACCAGGCTGATGTAGTGAGCCTGAAAAATGCTCCCCTGCAGTTTCTGGAGACTCATTGGCTAGTTGTGGTGGTCTTGCATGTGTCAGTACAGCCTTAATTTGTAAGGCAGAAAGGGCACTGCTCGACTAGATTGCAGTCGACTTTACGTTGTTTGACTCCATGATGCAGCGAGGACTAAGAAGATTAGTGAAAGTGAGAGCAAAACGTTCAGATGTGGTTATCGCAGCAGGTGATTTCACTACCTAGTGGGTGGGCTTAGTCAAGGGTAAAGTCACTCAGGTGGCTTTTTCGGAATCTCAGCCAGGCGAAGAAATTATCGATGGTTACTAGAACTGCTCAGACAACTACCTCTTTTTGACCAGGGGGAACTTCAGTCATTAATGGAGAAATTGTCTGACACGGCATCCACTGGCGTCAACACAACAGTGAACAAAGATAAATTATATTTCTGTCAGTTATCTCTGGAAAGGGTTGGTGGAAAACTACCTCCTTTTGCGCCTAATTGGGTGTAGAAAAACTATATCAACAAAAGCATTCTGAGTGCAGCTGGTCGATAGGGATACTGAGGCTGCTTTTACTGAGGAACTGACTAGACAGCTATCGAAACATGACATGGCCACTTATCCTGAAGAATTGCGGAGCTGTCTGCGGTTTGGTGTAAAAACAGCGTTGAAAATTGTAGCTGATCCTGAAAAGAAGGTAAGAAGGAGTCAGTGGATCTGTTCAGCTTCTTGTGAAGTATTGGATGTGCGTGCAGGCATTCCTGTAGGCTGTGAGCTTAATGAGGAGCAGAAAAAACTCAAATGTAAACTAACAAAGGGTCTATGCAATGAGCGTGAGTGGTGATGGGTTATAAACACTAAAGTAATGGAGAAAGCACCGACAATAGGTGACAGTAGACAGTTATTTTGACTTATCAAGTAAACTAGGGTATGAAATCGGTAGTTAGTGAGACTTTAGCGGAGGAGGATATGTCTGTGATTCACTCCTAGGAGAGATGATTAGCGGAGCACTTTAAGGAGCAGTTGGACTGGCCTACACATACTACCCCGTTGCATGCTATCTAATCGGGAGACCTAGGAAATATCGCCGTTGATATGTCATGTATCTCAGTTACCTGTATGCAATATCTCAGTTAGATGACTTGAGTGGATTTGCCATGTCATTTCTTATAGGTGTATTTTATGTACGCGTTTCCGGAGGTTTGTGGCTTAACTATACGTCGTTGCCAGTGTCGGTGTTGCACTAGGTTGCAGAAACAAAGCTGTAGTAGTGTACTGCATTCACATTAACAGCTGTCTATATCCAGTTAGGTTGGAAGTTTCAGTTGCAGTGAAGAATCACTTGGGAAGGAAACTTTGTTTCAGTGGAGTACAGCATGGAAGCTCCTATGAACGAGTCTTAACATCATTTCACTTGCCTCAGTCATGTTCTTTTTATGAATATCCAGTGCCCGCTGAGGGTTTAAGAGCACTCGTTAGGTGTCGAATCTCATATGTTGATAGGTCTTTTTTCTAGTAGCACATGTACACTGCCAGCATGCACTTACTTTAGAGTTGTTTCGAAAGCATCACAGATAGAAAATTCCAAGAAAAACAACCAAAGAAGACCACACTTCAACTCAAATGCTGTCTTGGAATATTGGCATGAAGTGGTTCTATGTCTAATAGTGTACCCAAAACCAGTGAGAAATACGCCAATACTGGTCACATATAGTGGTATCGTGATATTTTCCTTGTCATAAGTTATTTAGTATACAGAACCAAAGAATTTCTTACATCTGATAGAAACATCATGTGAGTAAATGTGAAAGACATTAGCGGTTATATGAACATCATGAAGATCATTCATAGAATGAAAACATCAGCTTTGCTGGCTTGAATATACGTCAAGCTGATTCCGTGTTGTTTACTATAGGTCAGTAATGATGGATAATTGTGTTGGTGTTTTCAGAATGTACCAGATTATACAATCCAATGGTTCAAGACAATAGTAAACATAGCTCAGATTCGAAACCAGTTGCCATCATATTGTTTTTTTTTTACTTGTGTCTCCTGCGTACGATAAGTAGTACAAATCCTTTCGAACTGACTGACTGTCTGATCACTTTTTTCCCCCATGATTTCATAGTTTAATTATGTTAAATCATTAAATATAGTTTAGATTACCACATTAATCTCTCCCCTTAAGTTACACTGTTATGTATATTTCAGAAAACAACTGACCCCCCAATATTGTAAGACTATTCAGCTTAGGTTAAGAACACTTTTTATCTTTATTTCAGTTGTGTAATTATAATAACTTTAGCACACTTTTCTACCTTTTTATTCTAGGGTCTTTATTCTCATCAAAATCCATTTGAAAAAATTACCGATGAAGAGCTAGAAATGTATAGGCGTGAAATTGAGCTTAAAAATAATCCTGAATTGATTGCTGAAATGGATCATTCTCGTCATCATCTTACAGGTCAGGATACATCTTTAGAGGTACCTAGTAATACCACACATCTAATGGATTCACTAGCTGTGGATAGCGGAGCCACTGATTTAGAAAGTGCTAGTGAACTTGGCCCAGGTAAACTTTTTGAATTCCATTTTATTTGTATTAAGTATTTTTAAACACAACGGTTACTGATTATTATAATAGTTTATTTTGATAGATACATTCACAGCGTGTTTAGATAAATCAAAATAAGTGAAGGTATTTAGCCTAAAGATATACAGAAAACTAATGCATTCCGATAAATATTTAAACTGCCAATCAAATTATGAAAGTTACCATAAAAGCTACTGTAGCGTTGGATCCGATGAGATGCCCTACTAACTGAAACCCGGTGGTCGCTAGTTCGAATTCAACCGTGGTCCAAATTTTCATTTCACCTTCACCCAGTATGAATACTAATCTGCCAAACTTCGAATATCTCAGATAGTCAGAATGATAAAAATGGGTACTTGAAAAAAATTTTAAGCAACATTTATTGATCATATGAATAAAATGCCAAGTACAAATAATAACAATAATAATATAGAAGTAGTATTCATCACGGGCTGACATCAGTTGGGGAACCATTGAAAGTCTGGGAGCACTGGACAACTGTTTCGTCCTAGTATGGGACTCCTTAGCAGTCGGCACCCACGACCCGGCTAGGGATCGAACTCAGGACCTTCAGGTTTCACGGTGAACGCGTTAGTCATTCACCCACTGTGTTGGTTTCCAGTGGTTCACAATTTCCAACTTCTGTCAATTCACAACATAGCATGACTGTCACCCAAGGTCTTCAGTTAGCATCCACTTCACTTCCAACTGGTTGACCCCACAGGTCACGGCTTCTCACTAGAACTTCCTGACATCCATCTGGAAGCAAATCACTAATGAGCACTATACAGTAATGTATTATTGAGATGAATGGGGATTTTTAATTTAGAAGTAGTATTCATCATGGAGTGACATCAGTTGGGGAAGCATTGAAAACCTGGGAGCACTGGACAGCTGTTTCGTCCTAGTATGGGACTCCTCGGCAGTGCGCACCCACGACCCCACCAGAAGTCGAGCCCTTAACCTTAGGGTCCCATGGCTGGCGCGTTAGCATTGAGCCACTGGGTTGGAATCCAATGGTTCCAGTGTTCCTCGAACTGATGTCAGTCCATGATGAATACCAACTGGAAAATTCTGTAAAAAATCCCCACAAACCCCAAATTCAACAATGATTAAGGTACAAAATCCTGGGTTTCATCTATGGCGATACCATATCGAAAAAGTACTTCTGAACAGACTAAAAGAGCGCGCGCCTCTCATGGTATTATAGTCTGTTTTAAACCTTCAAATTCAGTAGAAAATATCGTAGTTAAAGTGGAAGATACAATTCTTAGGATGACACAAAGTAAATGTTAGGAATGTAATGTTAATTATACTGGTTGAATGAGAACAAAACAAATCGTGTACAAAACGTGGTCACCATCGCTATGCAGACAATTAAAAGTGGACATATGATTGACTTTGTTAGTATAGACAAACTGGGAAAAGGTTTCCTTTCACATAAAGATTAACCTCCAAAGCGCTACGTATATTAACAACATCATATAAGAGATAGAAGAATAGATTTGGCATACAATAATCCGATAGAATGCATATGTTATGACCTTTTCTAATTGAATCTACAATAACAATGACAATTATTGACAGTTTATCAATAAAAGTACAAGAAACAACGCATATTCTACTATAAACTTAAACCCACTTTAACTACCCTACATTTTTTATTAACAAATGATAGTAACAAATATGAGCTTGTAAATGAAGTCTTAATTACTCTGTCATTTTATAACGTGCTGTGAAATAGAGATTAGTTGTTTTTTAAAAAAAATAAGAACAGCATCTACTGTTGCATTTAAGCATTAGAGGTTCTGTTCAAGAGACTTCATCATTCAGTAGCTCGAGATGGTTGGCCTAACTCCGAAGGTAATCGCACTGATGACATAACATAATATATAAAGACCAAGTAGAGAATGTTCCTTGCATTGTGTATTGTTTGCTCTCTCTGTCCTACTTTGTATTAGACTGGTGGCGTATCATCGTCAATTTTTGTACTGTATGTATGTATGTATGTATGTATGTATGTATGTATGTATGTATGTATGTATGTATGTATGTATGTATGTATGTATGTATGTATGTATGTATGTATGTATGTATGTATGTATGTATGTATGTATGTATGTATGTATGTATGTATGTATGTATGTATGTATGTATGTATGTATGTATGTATGTATGTATGTATGTATGTATGTATGTATGTATGTATGTATGTATGTATGTATGTATGTATGTATGTATGTATGTATGTATGTATGTATGTATGTATGTATGTATGTATGTATGTATGTATGTATGTATGTATGTATGTATGTATGTATGTATGTATGTATGTATGTATGTATGTATGTATGTATGTATGTATGTATGTATGTATGTATGTATGTATGTATGTATGTATGTATGTATGTATGTATGTATGTATGTATGTATGTATGTATGTATGTATGTATGTATGTATGTATGTATGTATGTATGTATGTATGTATGTATGTATGTATGTATGTATGTATGTATGTATGTATGTATGTATGTATGTATGTATGTATGTATGTATGTATGTATGTATGTATGTATGTATGTATGTATGTATGTATGTGTATGCATGTATGTGTATGCATGTATGTGTGTGTATGCATGTATGTATGTATGTATGTATGTATGTATGTATGTATGTATGTATGTGTGTGTGTGTATGCATGTATGTATGTATGTATGTATGTATGTATGTATGTATGTGTGTGTGTATGTATGTATGTATGTATGTGTTTTTTGCATCTAAATATCTATGCATCTTTTTTTGGCTATGGTATACCTTTAAAAACTTTGTTCTCAGGTAAAATGGCTTCAATAAATTCTTACAGTTTCAAACATACAGCTTTCGAACATATGATAAATTTGAATTTGTATCATCCTTATCCTTTTTAAAATTCTTATTAACCAACTTGTGATGTATTCAATCTAAATAGGGAAAATCCCTGAATTGTTCTCCTGCAATTAAGTAAATGGTGGATCGCAGACTAAATTTACTTCACAGAACGCCACTTAGTCTTCTAGCCTGTATATCAGTTGTATTGACAACTACTTTTTCCAGATTGGTATTCATCATGGCCTGATATCAGTTGGAGAAACATTGGAAACCTGTGAGCACCGGACAGCTGTTTCGTTCTCATCAATATGCACCCAAGACCTTCAATGCCAACCTAAATTCAATAAATCCCCACAAACCTAAAAATCGAATTAATCTAGTCCTTGTTAGTGATTGGCTCCAAGTGGTAATTCCCGAAGTCTCAGTGAGAAGTTGTGACCGGTGGAGTCAACTAATTTGGACAGTTACTCAACCACAACACTAAATATGTAGGTCACGCTATTTCATAAACTGACAGAGGTAGGGAATGTGGTCGATTGGGTTACAACCTAGTAGCTCAATGGTTAACCGTAGAACCTGCATGTCATGATATCGATCTTTGCCTGGGTAAGGTCATGGCTGCGCACTTGTAAAAAAGTCCTACACTAGGATGAAACAGCTGTCCATTGTTCCTCCACTTAATGTCAGTTCATGATAAATACCAACTTGAAATCAATAAATCCCCACAAACCTCAAAATTGAATTGCTTTTTCAACTTTTTGAAACCTTCAGTTCTCCATATTTCATAGGTTTGATAAACAATACTGGGATTACAGATTTCTCTTTCATTCAATAAAGCACATATTATCTCATGATTGGTCAGAATTACTATCATTTCAGTAAATTGGTCCGACGACATTGTGATATCTAATTGTAATTATACATATCGCGATGAATTAGAATCATAATTGTGCATGTTTATTCAGTGAAATTTTATTTTCAAAGATTCGATCATTAATTCTTTTATAAAACTTTTAAGTAGCATGCATACACCGTTTTTTTTTTTAAATGTATGATGCTAAGTGAACTTCTCTTGCCCATTGAATCTGCTTATCGCTGCAATGTTTGCCTATTTTTTTGAGTCAGAATTTCGAGAATTAGATCTGACTTATTGCATGCTATGCTCCCATTGATTTAAACCATAATAATAATGGTAATCATTATTACCACTGTCATGATTATTGGTAATTATTCTTAATTTTTCTGATTTTATTACTAATTTTTCATATATATATATACCTTTGTTTTCTCTGCTTTATCGCATTTGCCTGCCTGCCTGCCTGCCTGCTTTGATCTCCTTGTGTTTCTAATTCATTCGGCGAAAAATTGGAATTTTATTCTCTTGTCATTGACTTATACGTTAATGGGAATAATTTCAGCGACTCATTCACTGGTACAATTATCTGAATTATCTCCATCTTTCCATGAATCCAAAGAATTGAGAGTTGCAGAGATTCGTCATTCTGAAACCTATCCAATTGACAGTCCAGCTACTGGTCGGTTAAAAAATTTCATTGATATTTATAATATCAACTAGTTCTTTAACTTTATTGATAAATAATAGTTGGTTATTGTCATTTTGTAAGATTTAATTTTTCTGTATATAAACTTTACTATATGCATTTTCTATATCAATTTACTTCCCAGGTCGTCTTGCACCTCCAGCTACCACTGGTACACTAACATCGGAGCCAAGTGGAACTGAAGATATGAGTGAAAGTGATGTAAGCTAATAAAATTCATATCATTCTTACTACATTCCTGTATATGCATAGGGTAATTTTACACAATCGGCTAGAAAAATTAATTGTCTCCTTGTTCACTATTTGTGTATCCTTTACTCACTGCTATATATACCCATTTTAATGATTTTATGTATACAATATCTTTAAATATTTCTGAGATGATGAGTAGTACAGATGTAGCTTTTTGATTTGCATGCATGGTTTTCAAATGAGGTTTCGACAAGTCTATTGATGAGGTTATGAACCTGCAGCGAATAAGACGGTTTGGATGTATGTTGCGCATGCCGAGTCATGCTAGGCGAAGTTGGATTAGGATGGAATAGGGTTCAGATTGGACAGAGTAAGACATGAGATCAGTCGATGAAGTCCCTAACTGTTGGTCTAAGCCATGTGAGGATCCACGAGACTATACGAATGAGTGGTTGAGGACTCTTGATGACATGGTTGAAAATCGATCACAGTGGTGCAGATGTATTCACTTCTGAAGCTGAAAGTGAAACCTTCCTTCAAGATATCTCTGCCTCTTTTCAAACCTAAAATATACAATATTGTTATTGGCTTCAGTGCAAAGTACTAAAGTTTTTTTCTGTTATACTGCCAGGAGAATGTTTTCCTGTTGTTTTCACTCCCATATACTTACCTTAAGTGATCTTTCCTAGCTGTTTCAAAGCTAGTTAGCTGTATTCATAACTTGGTCATAACTAGTCACTGCACTGACGAATTTATACCTACCTAATTAAAAGAATTCAATGGAGTTATGCCTCGTTGGTTGGTTTAGAGAGTCGGATTTCATCCAGTTCGAACATCGCTCCACTTACCAAGGTTTGGATAACCAGATAGTATCAGTAGCCCTGACACAATAGGTGTAGCTTATCGCCTACTGCATGAATTTGCACAAGATTACCTTCGTGAAGTTCAATTTTGTTAGCATTGATGGTAATGACGTAGGTTCAGTAGTGACAACAAATTGTCAATATCTACTGTACATAGATTCATAATATTGACAGGTTGTCTTTTCTTGCTATTTCTTAAATATTCAGCACGAAATTGTACCTTAGCTGAAGTTCATGTATACTTTTTAAGTCTTAATACGAGAGAGAGAGAGAGAGAGAGCGCTGACAGAAAGCGGACCTAAAAACCGTGTAAATTTTCACTTTCTTTGTAAATTTACTTATGATGCGTACAAAAAACTAAGAATAACAGTTCATTGGAGAGAATAGCCAACCTTTGAAAAATTTAACAAAAATAATATCCATTTTCCAAATACTTGTGAAATATCCCGAATTTTTCAGTGAATTTTAATTAAAATACTGAATTAATAAAATAATCTTTTCATTACTTCATAGTATATAACCATGTTATAGTCTGCTGAGACTATGTTCTCATTACGAGACTACTGTCTTGACGATCCATTTGATAGAAATTGAACAGAGTACATCACAGCTACGTTGGTCTAACTGACTAACACTGACAAAATCAGCGTAGAACCTCGCACAATAGTCCATCGCCTAAAGCTGCTACACTTTACAGAAGTGTACACAAAGAACAGGTAGATAGAAAAAGAGTGATAGCAATGTAGATAAAATAGTGCGAGAGAATGAATAATCTGGAGATAAAGAATAGTGCAAATATTCAAGCTTCAGAAGTGAATACATCTGCACCACTGTGACCGATTTTCAACCATGTCATCAAGAGTCGTCAATCACTCATTCTTATCATCTCGTGGATCCCAGCCAGTCAGGTAGTCTACATCTCTCCACATGGCTTAGATCAATAGTTAAGGACTTTATTGTCTGATACCTACCCAGAACCCTTTTTCATCCTAATACAACCTCTCCTAGCATGACATGTCGAGGTAAGTGTTGACTCGGTATGTATGCACAGTACATGTCCAAGTCATCTCATTCACTGGTGATTGACAACCTCATCAACCGACTTGTCTGCCTTGCCTAGTACCCTTCATCTCACCTCATTATTGCTCATACAATGATTCCACTATATTCAAGACTATGTCACTAACTACTAGTTGATTCATTTTGATACCTTTCTTTGTTTGATTTTCCATTTTCTTCTTAGGGTAAACATAAAAAGAAGAAAAGACGTTTCAAACTTCCTTCATTTTCTTTGAAATCTAAAGATAAATCAAAGAGCAAATGAATGTAATCATTGATGATAATATAGATAACTCAGTCATTGACACCTTACGATTTACAGTCCTCATAATAATAAGGTATATGTACACTTATGTGTTGGTGTTGCTGCATGCTGCACACACACACACATCCGCACACCTACATTTGTGTACCTATTTGTCTATCAATATATTCGATGAAACATCCACATCATTCAACAGATTTCGGAGAGTGGCTGTGCCTTAATTGTTCACTCTATTGCCTCCTATAATCCTTCAAAGGTAAGGTAGGTGATGATAATAGTTATAAGTAGGTAATCTTCATTTTCTGTGCACACACATTTGTCAATGTTCACATCTAAGTATCATACGCTTATAAGTGTATACACCTAATAGATTAGTGTTTACTTTCTTTAGTTTGGTTATATTCCATTTTGATATTGTGCAAAATTTAACGAATTTTCTTGATAAAACTGTAAGTTATATTCATCAACCAATTAATATGCTTCGCTTTCCCTTGATGAAAATCAATTGTTTTACTTGTAGTAATCTCTTTTATCATAGAAAGATTACTTCGCCTTCCATTTTATCTTCCTTATTTTCATCCAAGTGACTGAGATCATTTGTAAAGAATTATCCACTCCTTTCCTATTATTTATTATTATTCTAATGTTTACTTTTACACATATAAGGTGAAACTGAGCACCTCTTTATTTGTTTACTCATGATACACAGCTGTCTTGCACTGATGATTACACTTTCTAGCTTTTTTAGTTAATGCTTTTCAATAAGTCATTGTATTCTCCTCCCCCCTACTGTGAGTTCATTTAAGCGTGCAATTGTTTTGTTCCTTCCTTAAGCATAACTTGTATTTCCTTTGCTGCTCATTGACGTGTGTGTGTGTGTGTCCGTGTCCATTTTCTATCGAATAGTTGTATTGTGTTACTTTTTAGTATTATTTCCCTTTCTTATCTTTTTCTATCTGTATAGTTGTTAAACTGTCAGAAAATCCTGCTTCCCTATAGAGCCTATTTCATTCCATCTCGCTTTAATTTACTTACATCTCATATTTCTTCGCTTTTTACTTTGGTCTACCATATTATATCGAAATGTTGTTGCGTTCTTTTTTTACAACAGTCAAAAATATCTGATTTTTCTTCCACGCTTTGTTGTGCTTTTTTTCTCTCCCTGTTATCGGAAAAATTGCTTGATTATTTGTGTTGTCTTCAGCGAAATTTTTTCCTTTGATTTGTTTTTCCGTTTCAATCTTACAACTCAAGTTATAAATATGCTTAAGTAATATACCGATATTTGATCAGTAATGACGTAATTTTGCCTTTTTGTTGTTGTTGTTGTTGTTGTTAATTTACCTTTCGAATGTTACCTCAAGACTGGATTTATTCACAATGCTGATCATGATAAAATGGAGAAAGTGTATTTATGACGGTCTGTTAACATCAAACTATGCTTTACTTATTTTGGTTTTCGTAGTACTGATAAAATATTACCACAGAGCTACTAAACACTAAGATATCTGCTGACCTTTAAATACATTTAAGTGGTACATTGTCTCATCTCTTCACATAACTCATTTTAAAGTAATATACAGTTTAGATCCTTTTTAATTATCTGAGATAGCCGTGGTTTGGCAGACTAGTGTTGTTACTGGTCGAAGGTTTGAATCCGTCCGTATAGCTCAGTTGGTAGAGCATCGGGCGGGAAACCCAGTGGTCGCTGGTTCGAGTCCAGCCGAGGTCCAAATTTTCATTTCACCTTTAGTCATCACCCAGTAATAACATAGTTTATAGAGGCAGTATTCATCATGGACTGATATCAATTGGAGTACCATTTAAAATTTGGGAACACCGGATATCTGTTTCGCCCTGGTATGGGACTCCTCAGCAGCACGACCCGGCTAGAGATCGAACTCAGGGCCTTCGGGTTTCACGGCGAAGGCGTTAACCAATCAGCCACTGGGTCGGTTCTCAGTGGTTCACATTTTCCAACTTTTGTCAAATCATGACATAGCGTCCTCAGCTGGCATCCTGAGTTCGACCACTTGTTGGGTACCACTGTAAACCGCTCATGCATTAAGTGTTTTTCACAGTGTGGTATTTTAATATGTATTTGGTCTATGAACTGAAATAAAGTGAATTTCGAAATAGTAGATGTTACCTTGATGTGATGGTCAGGCTTATGTATTGTAGTAACTCATTAATGTACCCTGACTAGAACATTCATTCTCTCAAGCTCCTACCGTGCCGGAAAGTTTTGTTGGATTTTGGTAGGATGAAAAGCAGTTGCCTCTGTCGTGTAAATTACTATGCTACACTGGGAGTTCGAGGGCAAAAGTCATACTACTGTCATCCCCCTTTGCCTTCACCTCCTGATACTATTATTAAGCCTCTGACAAATTCTCACTCTGCGTCCACTGCCAACGATCCAAGCTATTGAAATACCATCCCTAAGGCCCTACTGACAGTTTCATATTGGAGCTTTCACGGTCCGAACTGTATGGCAAGTCGGACAGCAAGCATCGCTCGTCACGACTCTGGAATTTTGAGTTGTAGATGTATGCTATGTATCTTGCACTTAAGTGTGGTTTTCAACTTGACCTCACCTGCCAGTGTCATGAACCTCCAAGGTTCACCTTACGAGTGTCTGGAGATCCAGTGGCTATTTCTCGTGGATTCGCCGGTGTAGGCATGACACTGAACTGTAGGGCAGAAATTGAGTTTGGCTGGACACCTATCAACAGCCATATTTTGTTTGACTGAATGGATCTGTAAGTAGTAGGACGAATCATGAGATTAGTAATCTCTCCCTACGCATTCACCGACTGCAGTTCAGATGTTGCGAAAAGTTAATTCTATGAGAAGCTGTCAACTTTGCCACATGAAGCAAAACGCCTAGATATAGTGATACTGCCAGGCGACTTCAACGCTCCCCGTAAACTCAGCTAAGCAGAAAGACGTCTTTGGGGTATTTGCGGAATCCCATTCTAGCGAACCGACAACGGTGACCATTTGTTGCTATTTTGTTGTGACATTCACTTGTTTTTGGCCCTTGCTAACTTCAAGCATGAAGAGAGATACTGTTTCACTTGGTGTCCGCAGAAATTAAAAGCTATCGTTGGAGATTTCTACTCATTTTCGAGTATTTGTTTGGAATACGATCGCGCGCTAGTACGGACACGTGCACATCTGCGTCTAACTGGTCTCAGAAAACAGGCGGTAGTGAACTATGTTTGCTCGATTGGAAGATGAAGACGTCAAGTACGTATTTAAAGAAGAGTTGGCTGAGCATTTATCTGTACGTGACAGTGCTCATCCTGAGGAAGCCTCGAGTGATACTAGGTCTTCAGTCGAAAGAACGATAAGGAAAGTCAGTGACAGCGAGAATCGGTGGTGTCTATCGGGGAAGCCGGATATCACCATTCCTGTCCAACTTCGTTATAAACGTACTAGTGGTCATAAGTAAATCTGACTTCACAGGGATTTATCTACTTTCTGGAGGTCACCTAGTTGACATGGAGTACCCAGATAACACTTCTCTCTTAGATGAATACGCTGATAAAATGAAGGTCTTGTGAACGCGTTTGACATGCGTTTTGGACCTGTCTAATGCGATGCCCCACGACTGATCTGCAACTACGCCTATTTTTAGTTTAGGTAGTAAAGTGACTAAATGTGTCGACCGCTCGACTTTTTATGGAGTACCTTCAGCTGGGATGAGCTTGCAGGTGACGAAATCTCGGCTAGTATACAGAAGACCCGTTTGGCGTTTGCTAAATTATGTCATCTTTGACGCCGACTGGTGAGATATCAAACTGCTTGTTAAAGGACGGCTGTATTGCATCTTAGTCCGTTCTGTCCTGTTTTACGGTTCTGACACATGACCGTTGAAAATGGAAGATATGAAATGGTTACATGTTTTTGATTACAGGTGTCTTCGTAGTATTGCTCACGTATGATGGAATCACTGCATGAACAATGTTCATATCAGGCGAAGGATTCCAGGGATGACAGGGAAATCGATCAATGAGGTTGCCAACCTTCGGTTACTGAGGTAACCTGGGTATGGGTTACGTATATCGAGCCACTACCTACCTCTACATGCCATGCTAGAAGAGGTAGGTGGGTCCGGGGTGGCGAGATCAATACACGGCACCAGTGTATGAATTCTGATTGTAAGCCTGCACCATGTAGGGAGGTGTAGACTCTTTGTCTAGGGTTCCTGAGATGATAGGGATCAGTGGCTGACAAGACTGAAAATCGTTCAGAATTGCCCAGATGTAATCACTGGTGTTTTCCTAAGATTGTATTTTCTAACTAAACATCATTTTAAATGGCATCTTCCCATACAAATTTGTCTTCTTTTATAGCAGTCTTTCCTGTTTCTTGTATATTACTGTGAGGTGTAGCAGCTTGGGACAATGCACTTGCGTGCGACGTTTTGCGTTGATTTTGTGTTTTGAAATAATGGAGGATATTTGTAGCTCTGGCGGATGGTCTCGGTTGTATTGTGTTTTCTGAGCTGGATTGTTTAATCGTGAAACTTTCTTCGCCTTGCTATACGACATCATCAGCACTAACTTCAGTGTGAAGTGAGTCGTCAATATCTCTTCGTGAGTGATTTAGTAGCTTGCTCTGACGATGTGGTCTGTGATTGGTTGTTTCCTTCGATTGTTGTATCATCGATTGCATAGACTTTCCTGTTGCCTGTTCCTCTGCTTCACCTCTGACCTTTCTGTCGTTTGTCATCTTTCTTAGTGGTTAGTAGATCGGATCTATGTTTATACATCTATTGATTGGTGACTAACCTGAATGATAAGCTTCTAGAAATTCTCTGACATTCTATGTTTCCTCTGTCCAAAATTTCTACATTGTTGAAATTTAATTCATATCCATAATCATCCACGTGCATTGAAATGGGTGACGAAACGTTTTACTAGCAAGAGATGTTGAAGGACGATTTGTGGTCTTTATAGCTCACCAACAAGTTAGTGGAAGAGGTAGGGCAGCGAATACGGGACTTCCTTCAGGTGAACGTAGTAGAAGACAGAGGTGATCAAGATACCCAACCAACAACAATGGGATAAATCTAAAGGAAGTAGCCTCTCTCACCTACCTAGACAGCCTTGTTTCAACTACAGGTGGTTACTGATGCATAGATGAGGATATCAAAGCAGCCAGGATCGGAAAGACAGGAAGACAGGCCTTCATGCATTAATCTGAAATCAGTGTGGAGATCTGCTGCATTTCAATGCACTCAACATAAAGCGTGAACATGATCCTGAACTTCACCACGAATGTCAGTGAAGTAAGTCAGTGCTTCTATGTGATTGTTGAGAGACTTGGCGCGTTACGCAAAACATTTCTAACAAACTACAGACATGCATTACAACAACGGCTGCCACCTACACTCACTCGATACTGAAGATGAGATCAGATCAGATGGCCAGGATGATAAGAATGAGCAACGAGGAACTCACTGTGGTGGGTAACGAACCGACCGACCAAGAAGCGTATCCCCCAACAAACCTGTAGAAGAAAGTGGTTATGGATCGGGCATAAACTGAAAAGAGTATTTGAGGACATCAGATGCCAGGCCTTTCAGTGGAAGCCATATGGAAATCGACGAGTTGGACGTTTGAGGGTGACATGGAGGTGATGGTGTTAGGAAGAAATGAAGGGCTGTGGGTAGTGGTCGAGCCAGGTTGAGAAGACTGGAGAGTGAGATGGTGATGTGTTACTGAATCCCTATGTTCCACTAGGAACCCAAAGGACAAGTAAAAATCGCTCACTAGTGTATGTTCTAGATTCAACATATTCTCTGTGGTACGCATAATAATTTTGGGAATTTATACATCATATTTGAGCCTAGAAACTGTAAAGTTTGTGATCGTTTGTGGTCACCATTAATCATGCCGCTCACTTGTTCTTTGGTAATTGTAACTGAGACTGTGCTAGATTCTGATTCTTTGGCTTTCCTATTTGATCACATATTGGGAGTAACGTGTATTTAGTATTATCATTGATTACTCTAATTCTCGGAATTAACAGTTTTATTGCAGCACTGGTTTATGTCGTATTAGTGTATAGATAATCGATGATGTCATACTATTTCTAAGAGCCTTAAGGAGATTGACGCTAAACTTTTCTCACCGCATCTTCCGAGTTATTGAAACTAGTCGATTTCTTTCAACGCCTATGTTGATTATGACACTAGTGTACCGAATATTCGCAGTTGTATAACGCATGTATGTATGCACTTCTACTCTAAATCGATCTCTTCAAACTTAAAGGTCTTTGGTGACAAATCCAGTCAGTCAGTACGTGAATTCACTAGTATATGCTACCGCATAATGGAGGTTGTAGTAATGCTTTTGAGTTCGTCTTGGAAACTACTTTACTCATTTCATCCTAGAAGACAAATAATTCACAATTGAAAGGTTTTGGTGATCGTGTTGTCGCTATTTCATATTTTGTGGAAGCGTTAAAAACGAATTGCTAGTATCAGCTTTCGTAAATATAGTTTTCATTTCGAGTTGTGGACCAATGGTTTAGGAAGATGACTATCAACCAATTGGGTCACTAGTTCGAATCCCCCTGCACCTACCGATTTCTGGACAGCCAGGTAGTATCACTAGTCTTTACACAACAGGTGTGGTTCATTACTTGATCCACTAGGTTGCTGCGTATATTTTGTTAGTCATTTCATTTGGACTGCTTACCGTTTATCACTACCATACCTTATCTCCGTGTTTCTACTTCTATAATATCATTATCAATTCTTTAGCTATGTTATCCTTTCATCATTGCTTAGTAATACTACTCTTTGCATCCTATATAAAGTTATTATAATTCATGATATTGTTTATTTCTTAATTGCAATAAGATGATGGTGTTTATAGAATCAATCAGTGGATTTATAGTTAACATTTTCATTAAAAATCTTACATTAAGGTCATCGATTTCAGTCAGTTGGCAAACGTAATACGTTCTACAGTGTTAGCTAATTGAATAATTTTCACACCGGATATGTAACTACTCTCTCTATGTGATGTAATGTATAATTCATTTGGAAACACTATTATCATAGATAATAGAAGTTGGTTACGTTTTTAATATTTACGAGGTAAAGTTTGATTAGTAGTGTATTGATTCATATCGAAAATGAAATCTAAGATTTTATAATAATGATGGATAGTGACTAGCAATAGAATCCAGAACGCATGTTTCGTCCTACTTGGGACTCGTCAGCTGAACGTACCTTCCTCTGTCTACCTGTTATCACTGAGACTCGGAGGAGGGTGGGGGCTTCAAACGCTAGAGTGTTATTATTCACTAGTCTACCGATTTATGATAGCCATTTCTTGTACGATGGGTTTCGTTTTTATGTTGTTACATCCAACTGACGAGTTCCAAGTAGGACGAAATGGTGTTCTGTATTCCGCTGCTAGTTACGTTCCGTCGATAATATAAAACTGAAACGACAGATAGGCAATATCGATGTATCCGCGCAGGAGCCCACATGCCAATAGGCATCGTTCAATTTGATCCAATCAACGACGGGATAATACAAGTAACTACATAAAATTAGACATCATTCAATGTTTATTTGTAATAAGAGATCGGTTTTGTAATTAATTTATAAGTATATCCGTAATCATAATAAATACCTTTGTCAACCTCATTCAACAGCAGTTATATGCTACAAGCCAAGTGATTCACAATGGTAAGCAGCTCAATGATGCCTTTGAAGTGAAGATAGGAAGGAGTAAGACAAGGCTGCCGCTTACTATCACCGATCATCTTCCTGATTGTGGCCCACTCGACTGGACTGGATCATGCGAGAAACTGTAAGAAGATGGGCATACGCTGGGTGGACCGATAAAAAGACCCTAGAAAATTTGGATTTCCCCGATGATGATTTACGTCTCGTGTCTTCTGTCGCACAAACCCGAAGATGTACAGGTAAAAACTAACAAGTTGACAGAAGAGGCAGGGCAGCGAATACGGGACTTCCTTCAGGTGAACGTAGTAGAAGACAGAGGTGATCAAGATACCCAACCAACAACAATGGGATAAATCTAAAGGAAGTAGCCTCTCTCACCTACCTAGACAGCCTTGTTTCAACTACAGGTGGTTACTGATGCATAGATGAGGATATCAAAGCAGCCAGGATCGGAAAGACAGGAAGACAGGCCTTCATGCATTAATCTGAAATCAGTGTGGAGATCTGCTGCATTTCAATGCACTCAACATAAAGCGTGAACATGATCCTGAACTTCACCACGAATGTCAGTGAAGTAAGTCAGTGCTTCTATGTGATTGTTGAGAGACTTGGCGCGTTACGCAAAACATTTCTAACAAACTACAGACATGCATTACAACAACGGCTGCCACCTACACTCACTCGATACTGAAGATGAGATCAGATCAGATGGCCAGGATGATAAGAATGAGCAACGAGGAACTCACTGTGGTGGGTAACGAACCGACCGACCAAGAAGCGTATCCCCCAACAAACCTGTAGAAGAAAGTGGTTATGGATCGGGCATAAACTGAAAAGAGTATTTGAGGACATCAGATGCCAGGCCTTTCAGTGGAAGCCATATGGAATTTGACTAGTTGGATGGATATTGTGTGTCAGCCACCAATATCCAACAAATTCCTAGTTGATTCCGGAATAATTAATGGATAATACACCCCCATAACCTTGGTGGCATTGTGGCACCTGGTATTTCGTAAAATCTTGTCCACCTTAACATCATGGATGCGGGGACTGTAATGCTGGGGGCCATAAGGACGGTTTTTACCACCAACTCACACAATGACGTGTACAAAGGTCATCGTCCAAATATCGCTGCCTATTTCATTCTCGATCGGTAGGTAAATCTCTTAACTTGATAGCTGTTTTTCGTACTCATTTACCTGCCTGCCGAAAGGATATCAAGAAGATTAGTGGCCACAATCAATAAAGTTGGTTAGTAGTAGATTAGCTACAGAAAACATTCATAATTCCATTCGGATGCAGTTCATCAGTTTTGCCTATACAGCGGATCATTTGGACGGAGTAAGCTGTATTCCTGGGGTGGGATTGTGACTTCTTGTCTTCAAGATAAATTCATCACATAGTTAATCTGTAGTCGGCAAGGAATTCACGCTGTTCGGAAGTTGATTCTGAGACTTCGGATATTTCGTGATCATTTTCCAAACTGAGGTTAAGGGTGTTAATCAACTCCTATTCAAACCTATCTCTCCCAAAGGCTTACTTTCTCTGATTTCATCAGCTTAGTCACTGGTGTTCGTGTGCAATCTAAAGATTCTAGGGCAAGCCTGTAGAAGAGAATTTGAGTAACAGTTGGATTTTAAGATGAAACTGTGGGCAACCAACATGGTGAACAAATGCATTAGAACATCAGCTATAAACTGACATACACCAGTTATACATACAATAGATGCACCCCACTTTATACCTCTGCATTCCTTATGGTACGTTTATTATGGTTGAAATGCGATTCTAATATTGAGGGATACCGATTGGCTGTTTCAAGGTCATTTGGTGGGTTGCTGATAACGGCCGCTATTCTTTGTCTCTACTCGCTTCATAAACATCTTTGTGTGGTAAAAGGCTAACATGCCGAATACAGCAGTGGCTATGTTGGTTGAGTCCAACCACTTAACATCAGTCAAAGTGCACCGTGGTGCTTGGTTACCTAGCCTGATGATTACACCAAAAATTGATAGGTAGAATTCAGTCAGCACTCAGAACTAAACAGCGTCAATTAATTATTCTCCAGTGACCAGTCAACGTACCTAATCCCGTCCTAAGGAAGATAAACCGCAGCCCGAAAGGTTCAGTGGCGTGGGTCCAAATCCTAGACAGGAAATCAGTACCCTCCAGGTTGCAGACACGTTGCTGCCGAGTACCAACGACCATAAAGCCTAGGTTGACCAGGGCTTCCTATCGATTACCTTCAACCATCTAGCAGTATTTCTTAGATCTATTAAGTGTGCAAGGATAGAGATGTTGAATTATATGACAGGTCAAAGGGAGTCTGCATAATACGTGTGATAGACATCGGAATATCAGTCTACTGTTAGAGGCATCTAAAATCTGGGTTGCTACTATAATTAGCAAGTTCTCTGAAAAGCGCAAAAACGTGATAGACGTGAAGCACGCCGGGTTTCAATTAATGGATGCATTGTTCACTCTTCACTAGATGCACAAACTTCGACACAGAGTTGACCTTTAGTATACGGTGATATTCCCCTCCTTTTTTGTATCAAGTGAAAAAAAACTTGGGAAGAGAAATGTGATTGGCTGGTTTTGCTGTTGAAAAAATGTTTTTTTAAGTGGGGAAATACTTTGTAATGAACTAGAACAGCAATTTTCCGCAATATGATTATCTATATAATACCCGTATTAACCAAGGCATATAAGTATTTTGAGGTATTCATCACGGACTGACATCAGCTGGAGGACCATCGAAAACCTGGGGACACCGGACAGCTTTTTCGTCCAAGTATGGGACTCCTCAGCAGCACCAAGGACCTTCAGGTTTCACGGCGAGCCCATTCACGGTTCAATCACTGAGTCGGTTTTCAGTGGTCCACAGTTCCTAGCTTCGATCAACTCATGATTTAGAGTGACAATCACCCAAGGTTTTCAGTTAGCATTCGGTTCACTTCCGACTGGTTGCCCCCACAGGTCACAGCTTCTCATTAGAACTTCGTGATATCCGTGTGGAAGTATGTCACTAATGAGCAATATACAGTAATGAGGACCAGTACTCCCAGGCTTTCAACAGTTCTCCAACTGGTGTGGGAATCTTGTTTTCAAGTTGTTATTTACCACCTCCAATCTAAATTACTGTCCAGAGCTCATTAGCGGCATGCTTCGAGATGAGATGTCTCAAAGTTCTAGTGAGAAGTTGAACGTGAGGACAAATACTCACTGATATCATTAGATGAAAGTTGGACTGTGTTGCGAATTAACAGAAGCAGGAGTATGTGGGCCATCAGGTCCCGACTCAGTGATAACATGTTCGCCGCGAAAACTGAAGGACCTAGGTTCGATTCCCACCAGCGTTGTAGGTGTACACTATTAGGATGAAACAGCTGTCAAATGCTCCTACCATTCCAATGGTTCTCCGACTGATTTTAGTCCTCGACGAATACCATCTTGAAACTGACATTACGGTTGGTTTACTCAAATGGAGTTAGGCAGGGACTAATGCGATTCCGAAAGTGGTACTAGTTGCCTTTGAACCTTACTTTTTTTGACAAAAATTTAAGTATAACTCTGAAGACTATCCACCCAACTACTGAAATAACTAATTATGTATTGCTGAAATTAAAAATCCAAACGAAACAAGGAAATTTAATTAGCTATTACAGTTGTTCCTAGGGTGGCTTTTATAAGCAGTGTAGTGTTCGAACATCCTGGACCAAACAACCCTTTAATTTAACCCTATGCATAAATTTTAAATTACAAGTTTGCCTATAATGCATTTGACAAAGATACTTTTAACCGGTGCTCTGGTATTTTAAGTGATCGGTTCAGTGTTTGAGTCCTAGTGGGAACAACATCACTTACTGGGAGGCAGGTACATTCGGCTGATGAGTACCAAATAGGATGAAACCTGCGTTTTGGACTCCATTGCTAGCCATTATCCACCATTAGTATGATGCTGAGTTTGTTGTGAACGTCATATTTGTCTGAATTCATCTCACAATAATTGTATGTTACTGAAACAAAGGTATTCGGATTAACACCTCTGAATTGATTTCAGGTTAGTACTTATCATGGACTGACATCAGTTGGAGGGACACTTGACAGCTGTTTCGTCCTAATATCTAACTCCTCAGCAGTGCGCACCCAAGACCCCACCAGGGATCGGACCCAATGAATGCTGCCTAAGAAAGCCATTGTAAACACCTTAGTCGGATAAATTATCATATTATATACAGCAGTGAACGTTATCAACTTGGGATTCAATATGTTGGTATTTGCATTATCTCATCGTTGATCTGACCGAATTAATCAGTCTATGTTGGCATATCGGCTCATATGCGTATGCCTCGATACTGCCTTTGTTTCAGGTTTATATCAATGATGTATAGTGGCTAGTAGTGGGATCCAAGACGTGCGTTTCGTCCTATTTCAGACTCCTTGAGCCGATGCATCTGCCTCCCAGTGACCACTGTTGTTCCCACTAAGACTCAAACCCGGGACCGATCGCTTCAAACGCTAGGGCGTTGTCCAATGCGCCATAGAGCCAATATGCGCCTTCACAAATGAAGTGACTGTGCTTGAAGTGGTCGGTTTTGGGTCTGAATCCCGTTGGGAACAATATCACTCTCTAGCGGGTAGGTACATGAAGCTGATGAGTCCAAAGTAGGACGAAACGTGGAACCTGGATTCCACTGCTAGTTACTAATCATTATTGATGTAAAGCTTGGATTCAACAGTGTGAAAATACTTAACCTTAACCATCTAGCAATTTCGTCTCTCTGTTGTATAAACCGAAAAACGTCTTTACCAATGTTTTAGTCTGTTTTGCTAACTGATGTGTTAAGTTATGTAGTTGCTATGTCCACATGATGGTGTATTCATCATGTCTCAGTTGCTCAGTGGATGTTGTAAACGGAGTTGACCGACGTTTAATTCCTTAACTTTAAAAGTTTGGATTTCATTATTAGCAGCTTATTACACCTATGTGAAAGGAAAACTTCGAGCAGAAGTTTGCTATCTGCATAAATGCCTACCTAATGTCGCACAAGAGGCAAGACAGCGAATACGGGACTTCCCTCAGGTGAACGTAAAGAAGACAGGTGTTGAAGATACCCTACCAACAATAACAAGCACAAATCAACATCGACCGAGGGAACTTAAAGCAAGTTGTCTCTTTCACCTAACTACCCACCTAGGCATCATCGTTTCAACTACAGGCAGCACAGGCACAGATGAGGATGTGAAAGCAGACAGCAAGACAGACTTTCATGCATTAATCTGAAACCAGTGTGGAGATCTACTGCACTGCACTAAACTGCACTCAGCATAAAGCGTGAACAACATCCTGATTTCCAACACTAAGTCCCTCAAGTAAGTCAGTGCTTCTATGTGATTGTTGAGAGACTTGGCGCGTTACGAAAAGCATTTCCAACAAACTGCAGACATGCATCACATGAACAGCTTCCACCAACGCTCACTCGATACTGAAGATGAGATCAAATCAGATGGCTGAATGATAACAATAATCAACAGTGACCTCACTCTGGCCTGGGAACTAACCAACCAAGAACACATCGCCCAGCGAATATGCAGAAGAAAGTGGTTATGGATCGGACATAAACTGAGAAGAAAGTTTGGGGACATCACGTGCCAAGACACGCTGCCGAGTGGAACCCAAAGGGGCATGCGTGCATGGTTTGCCAGAGGTGACTTCAAATTACTTCTTATTCTCAGAATGACTTGAAATGTCACCCGACTAACTGCTGAAATAACCAATCTGGTTTCGACTGGGAAGGTAGTTTTCATCAAACAAAGAAACGTGATTGGTTATTACAAAGCAAAAACAATACATAATATGGTGTGTGAATCAAATTCATTCCGTGCACTCTAAATCTTCAACATACGACCAAAATTTAACATTGCGTTCAGTAAGCTATGGAGTGTCTTTATAGGTCACCCTAATAACAACTGAAATGACCAGTCAGACTTCTTTACTTTAAAAATCTGCCGTTCCATCCGAAATGGAGAAATCTGATTGGTCGTATTCATCGTTGCGCGGATGGCCTTTAAAGTCGCACAAGCTATGAGCGACTTTAAAGACCACTTTGGGAACGATTGAAACAACCAATTAGGTTTCTTCATTTCGGCTGGAAAGGCAGATTTTATAAGATAGAGTAATCTGATTGGTTATTTCAGTTATTGCTAGGGTGGCCTTGAAAGTCACTCATAGCCTACTGGACACTATTTCAAGTTTAGAGCGTACGTGGAAAATTTAGAGTGCACGAAATGAAGTTGATTCATGCGACACAATGTCTGTTGTTCTTGCTTTACAAAAATTTATAAGGGAAACTGATTGTATGTAAATAATGGAATTAATTGTATGTAGTTGGTTACTTCACCAGTTGTTTGAATGACCATTAAAGTCATCATATTTTCACTGACAGAAAGAAATCATCTTAAATAAAACTTTATTTGGTATTCAGCACACTGTGATACATTATAATTTATTGGATGAGGACGATTCATTACCTATAGTAATATCAAGGTAATCACACAACTGTACAATATGAATACTTGTAGTCAAATAGCTCCTTGATCTTCAGTGGTAGTAGATACACTGCAAATATCTGCAACGTATAATGAAACGTTCCCTTTGATGTTGATTTGTTGAAGAGAGTTACAGTATTCAGTCTTTCCCTCCACCTACGTTGAAATACAGAACTGTCTGATGACACCAGCCACGCTACAGTGCGAACATGGTTCAGTGGAGGCTTGACGACAGTAGAGTATTTTTCTAAACTACTCACCTTAATAGGGTCTATCATTCTATATTTCGCTTTGATTTTGTACTCCGCTATCCTGACTGAACCTAACCGACCACTTTACCCTGTGTACTTGACCTAGGGATCACAACTCGATATTTGTTAGATGAGTTTATTTCACTGAATTGTATCTACTGGATCTTTCAGCCTATTGATTTCCTCTCTGAGTGAGTTTGTGGGTTTATAAGCTGCTGCAATTGTAGAATTGTCAAGAATCCTACGTGTAATTCCTGGTATTGTTTCTCTTTGTGACAACACTAGGGGAGATTTTTATTTATTTTTCGCTTATGAACGAGTCCTTATAAACTTTTGGATAGACTTCAGAGTGGGATTATTAAGTAGTGATATACGTTCAGTGTGTTTGAGTTCCTTTTTCAGATTTTCAGCTCGATAACTTGAACAGTTTACGAGGCTTACTTTGACAGATACAAGGTGAGAGAATGCGAAATCCAGGCGCCTATTCGAGCACCAATTCACAAGTCAATTGAATTTCATCTACTATCGAGTTTGTGCGTGTATGAAAAAACTGTGGTTAAGTTCTGATTTCAGCTGAGGGCATTTCTCACATTGCCATTACAAATTCATGATGAGTTACAACGTCCCAAGTGCTATATATTTTCAGCTGTCCATAAATGTGTCTTCTACGATTGGGAATATTGAAGAACGCATGCATACTTGACAGGAAGCGGAATAAGTCGAAATTAACATTCTAAGTCATCAGCCAATAGAGGAGAAGTTTTGCATTTCAATCTTGTTTCATGTTACTGTGTGGGCAGGGAATTTCTGATTGGACAACTTTGTCCATCAGCTGACCAATCAGAATAAGTGTCCAACTTGTAACCTAATGGCTTTCTTTTCTGAGGAAAAGCTGTATATAAATGATGTGTTTTTGTCAGCTAAAGTTGTCTGCTTTACAGTCATAGTCAAGCCTTTGTCTTCCAATTTTCGCGGCTCAATGAAGTATGGAGTCCTGGTGGTGGTGAATGGGGACAGTCTCTAGTGCGTTAATAGCTTTTCTTGTGTTCACTTCCTCCCGATCACTTCACTACCCGTTTTGTTTGTTTCAATATTTTGCTTTGTCAGAGCAAACATTTTACGATATTGACTGGCAAAGCTCAAGGAAAATTTTAATCATTATTGAAGTTGTATTACTGACATATGGACCACCTAATCAGAGATCTGTTAAATAATCTAGGCTGCAAAAACACTCATCCTGATTAAATCTTAGGTCTTCATATCATTTACTCCAGTTGATACCAATTCCTATTTCCAGGAACTTAACAAATAAGGAACTTCTCAGTCATAACTAATTGCCCATCTGAGTTTGACACTACAACTAGAAATACTTTATATTACAGGCCTTTATTTGACAAACTAAATACAAGAATTTGGCTGACATTTGAAATTCCAAGATCAGTATCTCGAAACGAGTTTCATCATCAGACAGTCTTCTTTTCGAGATTTTCATAGTGTTATAGTGGACAGAATGAAAACAGTTCTGGAAATCGCTTGGGCATATTCAAGTCAATCATTGTATCTTTTCTTGGAGAGGATTTATTCATATCAAGTTAGTATTCATCATGGACAGATATCAGTTGGAAAAGCACTGAACATCTAATTCGTCCTAGTATAGAGCTCTTGGGCAGTAAGCACGCATGGTCCTGTCAGGCATCGGACACAGGACTTTCTGGTTTCGCATTGAACGCATTAACCATTCAACCACTGGGTCGGAATCCAATAGTCCACAGTTTCCTACTTCTTTCAATTCGTGGGTCACATTCCAGGAGGAAGCAGCTGTGCTACGCTGTCAGGCTTTCAATTATCCACCATCTGACGTCTATCCGTAATGAATACTATCTTGAAATAAAGTCTCTATAAACCCCAAACATATTTACTTAAATGTCGTTTTATAGTTTCATTTTGTAACTAACTTTCTAAAGACCTGCTGATAAATGTTTTGGAGCTGTTTCTGTAACTTCAGGCTATGCCTATCATTTTTAGCCTAAACTGCTGCACTGCACATTTGTATATTGTATTGGGTGTTTTGATCTTACCGTTCATCTGCATAAATGTATTACCTATAAATTTAATAAAAAGAAAAGAAAGGAAAAGGGGTGAAAGGGTTCCATTATCTCGACCTGTGCTCAGTTTAATTTCTGACTCACATAGGCGTGAAAAGTGTAGACTAACTCAGCTAATGAGGTGTTTAGAAGGGCGACTCCAAAGACGACTCTAGTAGGTAGTAACATAAGGTAGTAAAGCCACCCTAAAATAAGGTCAACTTTAAAGGCCCCCTAGCAACGATTGGAGCAACCAGTTAGGTTTCTTCATCTCGTCTATGAAGGCAGATTTTCATAAAATACAAAAGTCTTATTGGTTCTGTCAGTTGTTGTTAGGTTCACTCGTAAAACAACCAATAAGATCTTTTCATTTTATAAAAATGTTGCCTTTCCAGGTGTAAATGAAAACCTCTTCCCTTATAGGGGAACTAGTTTAGTGTCTTTAAGCTAATAATTGTACTTTTTTGTAATACTTAGGGAAGTATTCAATGTAACTGCAGGACATTTTATTGTATATGATCATTTTATGCTGTTTAAGAATTCTGCGCGTATTCCCAACTGTTCGTACTATCCTGTAATAGCGAAAATCGAGAATGACGGCTCAGACTATTTTACGACTTATTTTCACAACTTGACTCTTAGTTTCATTATTGATCTGACCGAGTGGAAGTGACTGATAGAATAATACGAGATACCAGAACTCTCTTAACGCAATGAGATACTTGAACTTGATCCGAATGGCGACTTTCCCTTCTTCCGGAACCTGATACTTTACTGATATCCAAAAACCGGAAGACAAAGAAGAGCCTGTGGCAGCCAATTAAGAAGACAACATTATTTGACAAAAAACACCATTTATATACTGTTTCTCCTCAGAAAATAAAACCTTTAGGTTCAAAGTTGGATACTTATTCTGATTGGTCAGCTATAGGACAAATTCGCCCAATCAGGTATTTTCTGCCCACACAGTAACATCAAACAAGGTTGAAATGCAAAACTTCTCCCCTATTGGTTGATGACTTAGAATGTTGATTTCGGTCTAGTCCACTTCCTATCAACCACTAAACAACATTTAATCATTGATACTTATAATTTTTCGTTGACATACTGAATCGAATTCGCAGACCTCTTTTGTCATATAAGCTTCCATGCGAATGCTTCGACGTTGCCTGATTATTGATTGCTATAATTTACTTGTTAAGGACTAGCATTGAGATCCCGGACACTCATTTCGTCTATTTACGGACTCGTCAGATGTACTTACCTGAACCTTAATGGCGGGGGGGGGGACTCATAACCAGTACCCATTGCTTCAACCGCCAAAGACTTACCCACTAAGGCACAAGAGCCAACTTCTGCGCAACGAGTATTAGTTATTATTCTCTGTTGGTACTCATAATTCCTAGTTGAGACACTGGACGAAAACCGCGTCCTGAATCCCAGTGCCAGCTATCACCAAATAAATTATGACAACATTCCCTGTTTACCCATAAAACAACGTCAGTGCCGGAAGGCGGTTCTACTGGCTGGTTGTTTTTTTATTTTCTGAGTTGACTTTCAATCCATATACATTGAAGGTTGAATAAAACTTCACATCTAACTCCTTGAAAACTGATGTTCAGTTTCTATTTCAAAACTTTATTCCATATACCGACAGATATTTGTGACTTTAGCTAGCAAGCTAGCAGAATTAAAGTCTCTTTTTTACCAGTCACCTTCCCCCCCCCCCTTGCTCGAAGGAAGAACTTCTCATTAAAGGAAATTTTGAGTTTTTTACTGTTACTAAGTTTTACAGCACTTTTTTACAGTATCTACAGACGAAAAAATTAGCGAACAACCAACTCGCTTCTGATTGGTCGTTTCACGAACGACAGAATTCTTTACTTCCATCTTTGAATAAAATTAAAATGAATGCAGGGAATGTTAGTTAGATTATTGACTTGTTAAAGTGATCAATACTGGGGTGGAAATAGACAGCAATAAGTTACAAAGCTAATTAGGCATTCATCAACACTGATTCCAAATATTAAGACATATTTATTTTTCTTAGGTCTAGCATTTCAAATAGTATTTATCCTGCTTGAGTACACTATCCCTAAATACACCTGTAGGTTTTTAGGAACCGATGACAATAAATAATGTCACATTTACATAGACATATAAGAATAGGAGGAGAAGTAACTGCAATAATAATGATAATAACTAATTTACTGATTCGTTAAGTTATAGGCTCTCCAATCTCCCCTTATGCCTCATATGCGCATGATAGAAAAATTTAGAGTGACTTTAAAGGTCACTCCAGCAAATGATGAGACAACCAATCACGTTTCTCCATTCTATGAAAAATTGTCTTCCCATCCAATATGCTGCAACCTGATTGATTATTTCGTGAGCTGTTAGAGTGGCCTTTAAGGTGGTCCCAAATTTAAGTTATCTGATTTTCTCATGGCAATTTTTTTTCTTGGTTGAATGTCAAATTTTCTAGTGGTGAATAAGATGGACAAAATCTTCTCAATAAGCCGTATCTCCCTAAAGCTTTTTTTAACCAATCATTATGCTCCGAAGTTTCTGGAAGAAATATGTGAGTATCACGAAAATAAACGGAAATTCAATAGGATATTCAAATCCAAGGCAGCCTGGAAATAGCCAAGGTCATTGTATTTCTTACATATTATTGACGATGCAATACACATTCTGCTATCTTACCGCCTTTTCCATTTATCGAGAAACTGAGTGCTATGACCGGTGGTACGACCTAACACTCTACAAACAATATGAGCCTGGCAAACTATGAACGATACGCACCTAATGTGCAGTGAATCGACTTTAACGCAAATCAAAACGTCTAGCATCACTATAAAAATACCACCGGCACGCGAAAGCAAAAAGAGAAGACAGACCGTTAACAGAGAGTTTTTACTGTCTCAATAACAGTCAATACAGTTGTCAGCGGTGCTGAATATAGACATTTCTAAATGACCTTGACAACACTAAATCCACATGTAGGTAAAAATAGTTAACAGCCAATGAGAGTTTAGCCTTGAGAGCAGGGGGAAGAAAAACCGGTGACGTTGTGAAAACAGCCATGTAGGTTATTTTAAGGTGATGGGTAAAACAGCAGGTATAAGCTATGCAAAACTAGGGGTATGTAGGACTGAGCAACCAAAAGGAGGTGAAATCTGCAAGTTATTGTTCGAGCGTCCACATATATGAAACTCAGGTTATATCAAGTAGTCAATACAAGAGTATAACAAGTGACAACAAAGTTATGTCAGTCTAAGGTAATGAAAAATTATCTAAGTCTTATTTACCACGATCAGGCAGCTAAACATCTAACTCTTAAGTGTACCTGGATTAGGTTGTCTTAAATCTGCCTTACTTAAGTGTCTTTTTCTTTTTGTTGGTACAATTTGTATATTTTTCAGCGTGTCTGTCATTATGACGATAAAAATTGCTGCGCCTGCCGGTTGCAATACAAAATCGATCGATTGTTTAGGAAAGTACAACTTTTTTTTGGATAAATCATTTCCAGTTGCTGTACATTCATAATTATCTGAAGACATCTATGGGGCTATTTCGTTGATTGAAAAGAGAATAGCAAGGATTCCCTGTGTGACAGTGAAGGAATTTAGTGAGTTTCTGCCCTTTTTCTGTCAGGTTTGCGAATATTAGACTCGATATCCGGGTGTATAGCTTCTGAAAATGATTTGTTTGCACTGGATTGTCTTTTCTTACACATATTCCCTTTCATGAACTTGAACAGAGAAAGAACAACAACTGGAGCAGAATAACATGTTACCGTTTTATTTCGCAGGTTTTTCATCAGCTGCTGACAACCTAGAAACACCTGAACATCACATTACGAAAGAGTTAGCATATGTTCTGTTTACGATTGCATGCAGTTAGTTAACAATGAACGAAAAGACATTCATGATTAAAGGTGAAACGCAACTTTGAACCGCGGCTGGATTCGAATCAGCGACCGGCCCGATGTAGTGGGCTTCCCGGTAGGACACAGTGAATCACTTTGAACATTTTCGTTTTATTCATATTGTGAACACTATCAATCGGATGTGACAAAGTAGAACTTTGTATAGATTTTATCTTTACTTTTCCAAGCCACTAAGTTAGGTGTTCGTTCATACTTTGATTAGTTTCCCTAGTCGCACGCCCAGTATGACTGTCTCCACAACACCAATTCGATTGGTAAATACGGTTGACTTTAAAGTTCATCCTAGTAATGACTGAAACAACCAATTAGATTTCTTTATTTCAACTCCAAAGGTAATTTTTCTATGAAATACAGATCTCTAATTGGTTACCCCAGTCGTCGCTTGGGTGACATTTAGAGTCATTCTCTATTTGGTGGTTTAAGTATTACTCAGCAATGCTACTGTCATTGTACCAGAAAAGAAGGCAGTTGTAATTTTGTTTACATACCTTTATATCTACAGTGGTTTTAAAAGTTACCCTAACAACAGCTTGAGTAGCCAATTGGACATCTTTATTGCATGAAAAACTGCTTTCCCAGTCGAAATAAAGAAACGTGATTGGTTACTTCAGCGATTTCTAGGATGGGCTTTAAAGTTACTCGACTTTAAGGGCCACCCTAGCAACTGCTGATATAAGCAATCAGGTTTCGTCATTTTATTAAAAACTACCCTCCTAGGTAAATTATCGAAACCTGATTGGTTATTTAAGTATTTGGTGTGACGACCACTTAAAGCCACTCTCGTATCTAACATAAACCAAGTTGATTGTTTAAACTGAGGAGGTTGTAGGTATTGGTGTTGTCTTTATCCTCACAACAGATAGTACAAATGTGAACTATGAAAAATTATCCGATCGAAACACCAACTAACACCTGATTAGTTATTATACTTGAAAAATTATCAATAACATCATTTGTACTGGATTATTTAACTTGCCAAGAAGACATGTTAGTGATTACAGGTGCATTTCACGAACGGACACACAAAGTCAATCTACAAACTTTATCAGCAGAATGCCCTTCATGCTGTTGCTTGTATTATCCTGTCGCTGATTGGACCGATGTGATCGGTTTCTATTGACATATGGGCTCCTACACGGATGCCTCGATATTGCCTGTATTTCATTTGTATAATAATGATGGGTAGTAGCTAACAGTGGAACTCAAGATGCACGTTTCGTCCCATTTTGGGCTTGTCATCTGGATGTACCTGCCTCCCAGTGAGTGATGTTTTTCCCACGGGGACTCGAGCCCGGTACCGGTCACTCCAAATACCACACCGTTATCCACTAGACCACTGAACCACGATAGCCACTTCTTGTGCAACGGGTAAAGTATTAATGTCTTTGTTTGTATTTCGGCTCGGCAGTCTAGTGGATAACGGTCTGGCGTTTGAAGTGATCGGCCCCCGGTTAAAGTGTTGGTGGGAACAACATCACTTATTGGGAGACAGGTACATCCAGCCGACGAGTTCCAGATAGGACGAAACGTGCGGCCTAGATTCCTCTGTTATCCACTATTCATCATTAATATAGAGTCTCCTTCATCTGAATACAGTATGTTTCACCCCATGACGAATAGTTTAACTGTTTATTCACTTCGATGGCTGGGAGTCGCGATTTCCAGTGCACATGTGTTTACTATATGAATAAAAACTAGCTAAATGATTGAGGCACTAGTTGTTTAGTTAAACAGCAGTTTGCAACACAAACCGATATCATCTCAACAAAAAATGACAAAAATCAGACAGTGAGCATTTGAGTGGCTCTTTTATTCAAGTCCATAACTCCTCACTACTTCCAAAGGTCAAGATATATTCTCCTTTGATTCACTACAGGCGAATACTACTTGCATTACTGTATCTTTCTCTTTTATTCTCATGGTGGGGTCATTTGATGCCAGCTGTTCAAGAAATATATCGAGTTTTACTTGGTCGTTGTTTCGATGCTCGACAGTGCAAACCGACCAATTTTCAAAGGTTGAACATTTTGCCAAAGCTTTATTACCAATAAATCAGTTATTATTATTATTATTATCATTATTATTATTATTATTATTCAATACCTTGATTATTAGTGGTAGAGGGTGAGATCCAATTGGTGGAAAACCCTGCATGATGTAGGTTTCGTCCTTATCAGCACACACCAATAAGGCGTATCTGAAACATTACGGGGATTGCCGTCCCCTCTGCGGATACGCTTTGTTGACAAGTTCTAACAAACATGAAACCTCAGAACTGTTATAGATATGCAACGGTTTAAGTCAGCATATCTCCCTGATATACAGAATAATATCTTTATATCAATATATTAATGGGTTGTATTGTATTTTATCAATTATTTCAATCAAACAAGTGTTAACCAATCGTCTTTTGATGTCAATAATTTTCTCTAAAGAGGAATTTTTATCTGTCACTAAGGCGGTAACTAATATCATGTTTCCTAGTGTTACATATAGACTGAATCCCATCGATTAACATTATCTTTGGCAAACAGTTTTGGCCTAATAATACAAAAAAGTAATAGTGTACAATAACACTGTATCTTCATACCATCGGATGAATGAATAAATCAATACCTCTCCCGTTTATGTATGTCTATTCTTCATTTAGGTTAATATCATCAATTTATAAGTTTATCGGATTGTAGTAAATAGTTAAAAGAATTGAATATATATGATTTGGTTTCTAGAATATGAACAGTTTTGTTAAATAAAATGTTATTCTGTGCTAAATGACATTTACAGTATTTATAATATTTGACAGAATATAAGTAGCTTCAAAAAGCCACAAATTTATATACGGCCCAGAAATCGGGCTATGCAATTTAAATCATTCAACCAATCACATATCTGACCAGTTAGACTTTGACTTCGTTATGATTGGTGAGAAGTGTTAAGGAATAATGCATGATTAACTTTTCTGAATTACTGAACAGTCTGAAAAGATTCGATGAATAAAACTTCGTTGTGAATGATCAAATTTGTAATCAGAACTAAAATCTAGATGTAGATCAGTTGTTTTTTTTGTATTACTCAGAATTCAATTTTTGCCTGCAATTATCGTTTAATATGTATCTCTGAAACCCCCATGAATGACATTGCATTTGAATTTGTAACACTCTGATTGGTGAGTAGTAGTGGAGTCCATAAAATGCGTTTCGTCCTGTTTGGGACTCGTCAGTTGGATGCAACTGCACCTCAATGAGTGACATTGTTTTCACCGGCACTCGAACCCAGTACCCATCACTTCAAGAAAGTGATAACATAGTGATTAATCAGGCACTATCAAGGCATCCGTATAGAAGCCGGTCTGCTAACAGAGGCCCAGCGAATCAACCCAATAGAGCAACGGGAAGTCACAAGTATCAATGAATTTGTAACGGCCTAAGATTGCACATGGTAGTTTACGGGTTCCATTGATCACTAATCAAAAGAAAACAATAAAATACTGCCAGAGTGCATCCACGACGGCTCGAAATATTGATACTGGATAGTGAGAAGGTTTTGCATGTTAATAGTAGTAAACTTTGACTAAAACAATTTTATATTTGATTATTATTAGTCCCTTGGGTTCCTAATGGAACACAGGCTTTCAGTAGCACGTCTCCATTCCACTCTCTTCTCTCCCTCTCTCTCTCTGAAATCTTTTGAAAATGCCTCCACCACAGCCCACAACCTCTCATTTCCTCCTCGCACGATCTCCCCCATGTCACCATCACCTCCGACGCCCAACTCATCGTTTCCCATCTGGCATCCACTCGACGGCCTCGCCTAACGCGTGATGTCCCTAGCCAACCTTCTTAGTCTATGCCTAATCAAATCCAATCCAATCCATCTCCACTTACTTCCACTCCATATTTGTTGGTTGGTTCGTTGCCCACCACAGTGAGTTCCTTCTTGCTTATTCTTATCATC
Organism: Heterobilharzia americana; assembly: GCA_944470555.2. NCBI lineage: Eukaryota > Metazoa > Platyhelminthes > Trematoda > Strigeidida > Schistosomatidae > Heterobilharzia > Heterobilharzia americana. The sequence goes on from OX104128.1 coordinate 53,178,860, forward strand.
ATGGACATCTGATCTGATCTCCATCTTCAGTATCTAGTGAGTGTAGGCAGTTGTTGATCAATGTCTGTAGTTTGTTACAAATTCCTTTCGTAACACGCCAAGTCTCTCAACCATCACATCGAAGCACTGACTTACTTGACTGACGTTGGTGTCAGAATCGGGATCTTGTTCCACATGTTGAGTGCAGTGCAGAAGATCTTCCCACTGGTTTCAGGCTGACCAATGCCTGTCTTGCTGTTATTGCGATCCTGACTGACTTTGACATCCTCGTGTGTGTTGCCACGTGTAGTTGAAACGGTGCTGCCTCGTTGGTAGGTGGAGGAGGCTGCTTCCTTTATGTTTCTCCCGTTAATGGTGTCTTTCATCAGAATGCATCATTCGATTTAGTTTACAGTACCACCAATATACAGTATACGAAATGAGTAGTATGTGCAAAGAGTAAGCAAGAATGTTAATGAAATTAATGGACAATAGATAGAAAATGACATAAGATCATTTGTGGTGAATTGAGAAAACTGATTGCGATTAACAGATATTTAGCTTCATTGAACACTGTCCAATTGGTTAGGTAAAGGAACAGTGAAATCCATTAAAAAGCTCAAAACTCGCCCATCTAATAGATACTCAGCATAATATTGACAAAACCTCATCATTTACTATTATTTACAAAGTCTCATCACAATACTCCAAGTTTGTGCACCTCCGACTGCTAAGCATGACAGTTGCCATAGCAATTAAAATTTTCAAAGCTAAATTATGTATTCAGATGTTTGTTCGTTCCCTTTCCCTCCCATGTCCTTCAACACAGATACAATCACAATAAATTTCGTCTCGGTCATTCGGATAAATGTAAGTGTAAATATTATCTGTATTTATACTGTTATCATTATAATTTTATTTGTTTTTCGCCCTTAGTATCATAAGTGATTAAGAATTTTAACATTTTATTATCTTATTCCTATGCGACAATAATTATATTTTTTTTCTATATCTCCACACCTTGCATAGATAACTAGTACACCAGTTACTAGTCGGTCCTAAGCCCAGATAAAGAGGGAAGGTTAGGCATACGGCTACCAACCCTATCACAGAAAACCAGTTCAACCGCTAAAGAAACTTCAAAGCACAAACAAAATATAAAAAATAAAAACAAAATTATTTCTCGCTGGAATCAGAGAGACGAAATGACTCCGGTTGATGTAAGCCTTCAGGAAGCCAACTGGCCGATGTGTCACCTCTCTCTCGATGAAAGCGAAAGTAAGGATGGGGACATGGAATGTCCGCACCATGTTTGAAGCTGACTGACAAGGCTCCACAGATTGCAAACGAGATGAGAAAGTATGGTATTGAAGTGCTAAGAATTCGCGAAAGCAGGTGGGATGGAAGCGGACGCTCCAAACTGTCAACTGGAGACGAGTCAATAATCTACTCCGATATTGTCACCCAGACGACAACCACCAGCACACTGAGTTTTCGAGTAGCTATCATGATATCCCCTTAGAGCATCGAAGGCTCTCTCTCATGCAGTGGGAACTAATCTCCTCCTCCAGGATCAGGATCATGACAGCAAGGTTCAACTGGAAAGGAAAGAAAGTCACAATCATACAATGCTATGCTGTGCTACGCTACGCACCTACAAATAATGCAGATGAAGAGAAGAAGGAGGAATTCTACAGACAACTGTAATCAACACTGGACAAGACCCCACCTCAGTTGGCGATATCAAAATTCATTCTAATTGGCGATGCTACATGAATGTCAAACTCGTAGCGGAAAACACAGGAAGACAACTAACAATGAGCCGAGAAGCGCTCAGTGAGGTGATGAACGAGAATGGAGAATTGTTTGCAGACTTCTGTGCATCCAACCATCTGGTGATTGGAGGCCAGGCACTGTTTTCAAGCACAAGGATATCCACAAATCAGTGACATGGATTTCACCAGTCACCAGGACATACTACACTAGAAATCAGATCGACTTTATCTCAATGTGAAGAAAATGGAGACGCAGTCAGCCTACTTGACATAAGTTCAAGAAGGGGAGCAGATGTTGGTTCAGACCTCTCACCAACTAGTACAAGGAACCATCAAAATCAACTTGAAAGCCAAAATGTAAGAAGCTGGTGATACACCACAGTTCAAGTTCAACACCCATAACATAGACTGAAGGACGAAACTACAAAGGATATGTTTATGCCTGTCAGTCATCATGAAAAAATGGGAGATACTGAGTAACATCCCTGGAAAAACCTCCGTGGAAGAACATTGGAATTCCTTCACAAGCACGGAGAATAGACACAGACAACGGTGGACACCCATACACCAATATTGCCGAAGTTTTACAAGAGAGGAAGGAAGGAAAGGTCCCTGCAGACTGGAAGAAGAGCTACCTTGTCAAACTTCCATAAAAGCGAGACGTAAGACTTCGCAAGAACTGGCGCGGAATCATGATCCACCTCTGTCCACTCCAAGCAAAATATTATACTGCATCATCCTGAAGAGACTGAAAACTGCTCTGCATTCCACTGGATCACGACCAGAACTGGCGGGCGGGCCAGACTCCACAACTGCCTACACCCTTCCATTTCTTCCTAACACCATCTCCTCAATGTCACCCTCGCCTCGGAAGCACAACTCGTCGTTTCATATTTGCATTCCACTCGACAACCTGGCCTTGTCTGGTCTGGTCTGGTCTGGTCTGGCCTGGTCTGGTGCGTCATGTCCCCAATCAGTCTTCTCAGTCTATCTTAAATCCAATTCAATCCATCTCCACTCTCTTCTGCTGCATATTTGATGAACAATAGGTTCTTGCTTCATTGGTTCGTTGCCCACCACAGTGAGTTCCTCGTTGCTCATTACTATCATCATCGCCATCTGATCTGATCTCATCTTCAGTATCGAGTGAGCGTTGGCGGAAGCTGTTCATGTGATGCATGTCTGCAGTTTGTAGGAGATGCTTTGCGTAACGCGCCAAGTCTCTCAAACATCACATTGAAGCACTGACTTACTTGACTGACTTGGTGTTGAAAATCCGAACCTTGTTCACACTTTATACTGAGTGCAGTTTAGTGCAGTGCAGTGCAGTAGATCTCCACACTGGTTTCAGATTAATGCATGAAGGTCTGTCTTGTTGTCTTCCCGATGCTGGATGCCTTCACATCCTCATCTGTGCATCAGCAGCCGCCTGCAGTGGAAATGATGTTGCCTAGGTAGGTAGGTAGGTAGGTAGGTGGGTGGGTAGGTAGTTGAAAGAGACAACTTCCTTTACATTCCTCACATCGATGGTGATTGGTGCTTGTTGTTGTTGGTGTTGTTGTTATTGGTTGAGTATCTTCATCACCTCTGTCTTCTCCACGTTCACCTGAAGAAAGTCCCATATTCGCTTCTCTGTACTGCCCTCCCTCTTCTCCAAACTTGTTAGTTTTCACCTGTACATCTTCGAGTTTGTGCTACACTAGACATCAGACATAAATCATCATCGGCAGCGAAATGCGAACCTCCTTCTCAGGTCTTTTCATCGGTCCAGCCAGTGTATGCCCATCTTCTCACAGCTCCTCACAGTTTCTTGCATGGTCCAATCCAGTCCAGTTCAGTCCAGTCGACCACAGTCAGGAAGATGATCGGTGATAGTAGGCGGTAACCTCGTTTTACTCCTTCCTGTCTCCACTTCAAAGGCGTCACTGAGGTGCTTTCCATTGTGAATCACTTGGCATGTAGCATCATCAGTATTTGGCATGTAGCTTCTGTTGAACGAGGTTGATAAAGATTTGTGGAAGTAAAACCGTGGTATTGAAGCAGCTGCCTGTCAAACTACTAGTCGGTCGACGCTGTCGAATGTATTTCCTCATAGTTATTTAGAGAATGAATGGTAGAGAATATTAGGACATAACAGAGAAACATTTGAAATCATGAAATGTATATTTATCTAAAAGAATATCGAAGATTAGAAAGCATTTCAACTATTGTTTTCAGCACATTAGACTTTTCTAGGATGAGTTCAATAAGTAGTGAGTGAATAAGCCCATGCTATATTGAGCTTATTGGCATGTAACCAGTCATGAATGTAAATGGAGTCTTCATAAAAAGTCATAACTTTCAAAACTATTTGTCAAGTTTGTAGGAAATGATGAAGTTTAATCTGATTGTTGCTAATTAAAAATCTGTATTGCAACATTGATTACTCTTGTCAATCTGAATTTATTTATAATCCATAGAATGTGAGTGAATATTTCGTAAATTAAGACGTTGGCATTCTTTCTCTTTATAACTCATGACAATCTATCTTACTAATCAATAACAGGAAGTATATTTAAGCTGCAAATTAACATCTTATACACATTGATTGGTCAGTAGAGAGAAACCAATTGCATCTTGTCTAGTCCTCTGTGCAAACCGAATTCTTTTGATGATATTTGCAATATGGTCAGTAAGCTAGGAGGCTGAGGATATTAGTGTACATTGGTAGATATTAGTTGGTTGAAGGTAATCAATAGGAAACCTTGAACCTATAGGTTTTCTGCTTGTTGACACGTATCAGTAAGGCGTATCCACAAGCTGGACGGAAGTGATGTCCTACCGGAGATTGGAACCCGCATCACTCAGTGTTGTAGTCAGTCACCTTACCACTGAGCTATTCGGGTAGCGATTCACCTCTTATTTGACTGGCTTACATGCATTGACTGGTCACGGAAGAGCAACTGATTTCATCTTGTCTAGTCCTCAGTGTACACCGAATTACATCGATGTGGCCATCAAGTTTAGAGGTTAACTACCACAGTGCACTGTTGCATATTGGAAGCAATAGGCAAGAGATCCTGGTTCTAGGGATTTTCGGCATTTGTCAGCAAGGCGTATCTACAACTAGCCCCTCTGAGTCTCTCAGTTTCGTCGCCACATGTTCGATAGAGTCCCATCAACACACAGGACTGGACAGTATGAAATTGGTTACTCTTTAGTAAGAACATTGTGTTCAGTTTTTTCTCACAGAGTTGAATTATTTATTTGCTTCATTAATTACAATCGATCGCTTTTTTCATTGTATTCTCGTGTAAGACAAAAATGCATATAGAATTCTGACTTTTTCTTTGTTACTGATTGATTTCTTTTTGTTATTATCTGTTATCTTTTACGCTTCAGTTAACTGTTAAGCTTTGTGGAGTTAGAACAGGGCATAGGGATAGATTACCACGCATGTAGCCATTATTCTTAATCGCTTGAGGATATACGGTTGATTTCCAAGTGATTTTTAAGACTACCCTAACAACAGTTGTTATTGCTTATAATTTCTCATCGCTGATTGGACCGGATTGATCAATCTCTGTTGGCATGCGGGCAGGCTCGGAAGGCGCTTTTGCCGATGAGATTTCGGCACGGATACAAAAGGCTCGATTGGCTTTTGCCCTCGTTTGTCTATTAAGGGTCGCGTGTACTGCACAGCAGTCCGCTCTGTTCTACTATATGGCTGTGAAACATGGCCATTTAAAGTGGAGGATACAAAAAGGCTTCAGGTGTTTGACCACTGTTGACTTCGTAGTATAGGACGTATTCCATGGTGTCACCATGTGAGTAATGCAGAAGTTAGATGTAGAGTTTTAGGGAGAAGAGGTAAGTCAGTCGACGAGGTTGTGAACCTTCATCGAATGAGATGGTTGGGACACGTACTATGTATGCCTAGTCACCGATTGCCTCATCACACAATGTTGGCTGAGGTGGGTCCAGGCTGGAAAAAGGTCCGAGGTGGCCAGACTAAAACATGGCACCAATGTATGAAGTCTCTGACTGTTGGTTTGATCCATGTAGGGTAGGGGAGAGGCAGACTAGGTGGTTGGGGTCGGCGGGACAAGAGGAACCAGTGGTTGGAGACTCTAGGTGATCGTATGGCTCAGAACCGAAGTCAGTGGCGCAGATGTATACACACATTATCCTCATCTTGACAACGCTATACCGAATCTCACTATTTTTTCACTCCTCTTTCCTTTCTTCTCGTACTTTATATTTCTTTTGACTGTATTCACTTATCTTCATCCTTCACCTCACTACCTTTTTACTTGATGTGCTGATATGAGCTGTGGCAACTCGGACCGTTACGCAGTAATGCCTGGTCCTATGTTGATAATGATGATGAAGATGCATGCGGGCTCCTGCATAGATGCCGCGATGTTGCCAAAAGTTTCAATTTGGTAATAATGATGGATAGTGGCTGGGAGTGAACTCCAGGAGGCGAGTTTCATCCCATATGGGATTCATCAGTGAGCAACCCTGTTCCCACTAGGACTGGAACGCATTGCCGATTGCTTCAAGTACCAAAGCATTATGCCCTAGGTCACCAAATAGAAATGAATATTTTATGAAAGTTTACCTTCCAAGGTGAAATAGAAAAACGTAATTGGTTAGGATGGCTTTTTTAATCACTACCGATTTCCATTTAGGTCATTTATTTCATTTTGGCTCAGTAATTTAAAAATTACCCAAACCAAACATTGAAAAACCTAGAAACTTTGTACCCGTGTAACGTTTATTGACTGACCTAATTTTAAATCGATTGAGGTGATGCAAAATGTGACATCTATTGGTGTCTAGTTAAGCAGGTATACTTTTTGACTTGATGATGAAACGGAATGTTTACGTATACATATTTTGAGCGACTTTAAAAAACCATCCCATTGACCCGTTTGGAATAATATCACTTACTAAGAGACAGGTACATCCCGCCGACAAGCCCTAAATAAGATGAAACGAGCCTCCTGGATTCCACTGCTAGCACTATCCGTCATATCCACCCCACTGACTGTCTAAATAACCAATCAGCTATTAGTATTTCTGCTGCTGAGCCGTTTTTCATGAAATAAGGGAAAGTGATTGTCTATTTCGGCAGTTAGAGTTCAGGTGACTTTTAAGGTCACTCATATATATTTTAAAACTAAAATTTAAACTGTTAGTCACAGAGATAAACATTTTTGATGGGAAACTCTAAAGGCTATTCTAGCAACTGGTGCAATAACCAATCAGGTTTTGATATTCTGGCTAGAAATTTAGTTTTCCACAAAATAGAGAGGCGTAATTGGCTATCCTAGTAATTGCTAGGGTGGCCCTTAAAATCATTCTTTTTGAATGGGGTCACATGATTGAGCCTTAAATACAAATTTCGTTTGAAAATAGTCCGTCACTGAGTTTGTTAGTAGCCATTATACCAGTTACTAAAATAACCAATTAGATTTCGTTATTTTTACTGGTAAGGTGCTGTTTTTCTAAGGTTAAGACGCTTTATTGGTTGTTCCAGTAGTTGCTAACTTGATCTTTGAAGTCAGCCTTAAGACACACCGAGTTAACAACTATCGCGATTACTTCGGAGGATAACACACTCCCAACATGATGTATTATGATTACTTGACAAGGTCATTCAGACTACAAAATATGATTGGCTCTAAAGTCCACTCTAGCAACAACTGAGATAACCAATCAGGTCTTTCAATATCTGTTGGAAAGGCCGATTTTCATAAAATAAAGAAATTTAATTGGTTATTTCAATTGTTGCCACGGTGGCCTTTAAAGTTCGTGAATGATAAGGTTAAGAAAAAAGGGTCAATCTAACAACTGAAAGAAGTACTAATTAGCTTTTTTTATTTTTTGAAAAGAAACCACTTTTCTATATTGACTTTAAAGGCTACCCTAGCAGCTAATGAAACAACCAATCGCATTCTTTTATTCTATTAAAAATTACCTTCCCAGCCAAAATACCTCGACCCGATTGGTTATTTTGGCAGATTTTTTAGGGTAGTCTTTACAGTAGCCTACCTTTCTTTAACAATAATAACCATGACTATACCAGACAATAGCATTTACTACTGTATGCTATTTCACCAAAACGACTTCTTGTACAGTATTTTCAAAATAAAAACCCATGACAGTTAAATAGTGTTAATAATAACAGTATCAAATGCAGTAATCTACCATAACTAGTAATTTTTAGGTCATCATCTAGTTTGTTTGTTGCTGCCGAGGGTGGGGTAGTATCGAATAGAAAAGCACATGTAAGTTTGATGATGGAAGTTCACTCATTCAGTATGAAAGTTTGCCGTTCCAGCTACATGTTACTGTAATAGCTATGTGATACAATGTTGTGAGTTCAGGAGCCAGTTGCCAACTACTGTAATGTTTTCATATCGTCTTGTTCTAAACCCATCTAACAGTAGGTTGAAGATATTTTAAGAGTGCGCTGGAGAGTATGTTCCACAATTTGTTTACTTCTGAATGGTTAAAACAATGAAATATTTTTGGTAGCCCAAAAATTTAAGCAGGCTGCCAAGTTCTTTCTTTAGCCAATATGAGAAGACATTGTTGACTGTTTTTGTTGCTTACTATAGTGACTTTTAGAGTCTCTGAAAGAGAAATAATTGAAAAATGGAAATAACCACTTTAAGTAGGGCACAAGAAATCACTATAAAGTAACTTGGAGGAGTTAAAGCGTGATGACCTCAGTCAGTATGTGCCATTTAACCTTGAATAACCAATTAGCTGGTAGGTACATAAAACGCTGGCATAATAGCATGACAATACACAAACCAATCAAATAGGATAGTTTCTAGAAGTCATCAAGTTGACTATCCATCATTTCAATCTACCAACCATGTATTGTTCTCATCTTTTGCTTTAACCTCTGTAGTGGTGGGTAGTCATATCTTCCCCCTGCGCACACACACACATACACACACACCAAACTGACACACTTTCTATTTATCCTGAAGTGTCCAGGCTGCTGAAGAACAGTATCATGGTCAAGCTGTGAAGGAAGGAAATGTTCATTGTCCACTGCTAACAGCCTATCTATCAGCCATCGTGCGATCCCATTGGTTGTTCAGGGTCAACTACGCGTTCTCTGCTTATGGGCGAAGAAACGTTAATAACCGCTGTAACGTTTCTTTCCAGATTTCTTGATTTCCATACCTCCTCTTAAGAGAATCATGCTTATTTTAGTATACATGAATGACTTATTGACGAAAAGCTAATTTCAAGTTGATATTCCTCACTGACTGAAATCAGTGGCTGACAAGGTAACGTGCTGGCCGCGGAACCTTAAGATCTTGGATTCTCTGTCTAATGGATTCATCAGAGTCCATTACTTAGAAATCCCATACTAGGACAAAAAAGCTGTCTAGTTCTCTTAGGTTTTCAATTGGTCTCCAACTGATTTCAGTCTGTAGTGAATAGCAACCTAAAATCAATAAGTTAATCTTCACGAACCTCCATAAAGTTAAATATTTTATAAGCAGTTTGATGTTTTATTTATTAATCGATGACAACACTTGGTTTGTTGTACTTGTGAAGGTTTGAACATTTTTAAGAATATCATCTTTGTGAATCTTGAACTTGTTGCTAAAAAGTATAAAAAACTATCATGAAAAAAAATGTAGGTATTGATTAATTTATCTACCATAGAAAATGTGTCTATGAGCCAAGTAATTGAAGCTTCCTTCTGCATTACTTCGGCCTATAGTTTATTGGTTTAACCAGTATTTGCTATCTACAAAACGAAAAAGTATTGGAAGACAGCTTCGTCCTAATTAACTACTTCTCATCAGCGCTCATTTTATGCCTCTCTGAAAGTCCATGTCCACTTTTTTTTTTTGGGGGGGGGCAATGTATTTTCAAGCTGTCATTTGAATATAATTCAATAGTGAACGTTTTTCAACCCCAGCCGATTTACCACACGGTGTCATCTTTTCTAACAGTTACAGATGAAACTCGTCTTAACTACTTAACTTGTTGATCTTGGAATTCACAACTTCCTTCCTAAATAAAAAAAAAGTTATATTCTATCTCCTATACGTTTAAAATTGCTTCACAGTTTTACTGATTGATGATAATCAGGAGTGACTATAAGGGCCAACCTGGCAACTATTGAGATAACCACCACTTGGGCTTCTCTGTTTTATGAAAAGTTACCTTTCTAACTGAAATGTCGAAACCTGATTGCTTGTTTTAGTAGCACGACAGATTGTTCTATCCATCCTACTGTGACTGTTATGGATGTTAACTGAAAGTGAAGAAGGCTGTAAATATTGAACAACGGTTGCTTAGAAGCATTGCCAATTGTTACGGTTCCGTCCCGTTAGTAACTTACAGGTTACGCGAAACACGTTAGGCAAAACAGTCAACTTAAATGGTGAGGTCATAAGGTTCGGTTAACTGAGACGGCTGAAACGCGTGTTGTACATACGCCCAGTATTCGTCTAATCTAATACACAATGTTCGCTTGAGTACGTTTAGTGCGACCAGAGTTTGTAAGTTATGACGTGAGTTGTGTAGAGGTGTGGCATCCAGGCTGAGGCTTGCGGTGCGACCGAAATATGTGGTTAGAGACACTAAGAGATGTGGCTCAAGATCGATGGTAGTGATTCAGATGTGTGCATATAATAACTTCCTCCTAACCATTATATCACAGCTCTTTATCCGGCTCCTTAGGCATGTGGAACTCCTCGACTTTTGACTCCACCATTTCACTTTCACATTTCGTGTTGTTGTGCTTCAACATATACTGACCTAAGTTATGACATATTTCAATGTTCAGCTATAATACCAGGTCCAATGAGCCTGCTGAATACCTAAGTTTCATAGATTCCTGAAGGCTGCAAACAACCACATGAAATTGAATACATCAAAATAACATTCGGTGAGAATTTTCAATCCAGAATGTCGATTCAACAATCAGGTTGAGGTAGTGCGTCAAATTTGCACCGTATTCTACTGAAAATGAGTAGTGTATAATCAAGCCAATTATGTACATTCACAAATGAATACCAATTGACTGAATGAAACACATCCATAAACCAATCGATTTGTAGAAGAAGATGAATAAGAACTCACAGTCAGTCAAAACCAAAATCAACGGAATAGTCAACCTCATCATATCAACCTTCACATGAATCAGTCTCTTCAAGTGAGTCATTCACCTTATCATGTTTATGTATCTCCAATGACAAGGGATTTCTTCATACACAATTGACATAGGCCTTATCGCTTATTTCACTAGTTATCACAATCGCCTAATCACTTACTCATTGAAACTACCATCATAAGCATCCAATACATAATAACATAACGACAAAGCAAAATTTCACTTACTGAGATATAATGTAATTGCAATTCAGTTGGTGCATTAGATATATCATAATACAGTGAAACAGTATAATTTATCAGATAACACTCTGGACACAATTCACTCTTCACACTCAAATCAAGGTGACTTCATCACTCACAGGCATGACATGACATGAATGATCCAATTCCATCTAATTCTCTCTCTCTCACCTTCTTCATCATACACATTGTGGATTTACCATATTTCTTGATCAGTTGTTGAGTATAAAAGCCTCCTCCATGAATTCGATATTGATTCAATGAATGAAGATTTGGTGAGTTATCAATCTCTCCAGTCAACTCCGTAGGGTAGTTTCAAAGAGTTTCACTCTATTGCATCCTATTGTGTTGTGTCATTGCATGGATAACTATGGTGGAAGAGCTGTTTTCTAGATTTCATATTTTTCTAGAGTCTGTCCATCTTGATTTAGTTAGGTTTGTACTCAAACAGGCCAGTTGAACAGTTAGTAAACTGGCAACTATTGGATTTCTCAGACCTACATCAAAAATTTGATTTAGATATGTAAGTGATTCTTTAATATACTTTAAAGTGTAGCACATTGATAGGTTCACTATACATGTAAATTAATCAGTGAACACAATCCAATTTTTTCATGACATAGAAGGTATGGAAGTGGGGCTTAGCGATATTGAACTACAGAACACAACGGAAACAATATTTGAGTTCAGAAACTAATTCTTATGATAAACATTCATACGCAAATCATTACCAAAACTTTAAATCATCCCACCCGAATGTTCGATAAAGTAGGCTCAGTAAAATATCTAAGTAATAGGGCTAAAAGGCTTACTAACAAAACAGAAGATCTGAGACAAGAAACCAGATACATTAATCACACTTGAATTGTTTCCACCAACAGTTTTTTCAATCTCAGTTCCTTTACCTTATCTTAAAACATTTATTGCCCTCATGTAGTAACGACGGAAAGTTTAGATTTGAGAGCGAATATTTTCGTCAAACTGATTGTGTTGCTGTTATGGAATGCTCTTTGGATCCTTCCTTTTAGCAAATATTTATATGTAGCGTCTTAAAAAGTTGCCTGAAGACTCAACTAAAAAAGTTCCATTTTACCAAGGATGTATGGATGATATCTTAATCAAAATTGGCCATCCATGTTGTGCTACTTGACTTTTGATACTATACAGACAAGATAACATTTAAATCATCACATTACCCATGTGGTACACTACAAATGAGGTTTAGTTAACTGCTTATATAGTCGTATTCAACGAATATCCACAACCGAGAAAAGACAAAACATTGATTACAACCAAGATTATACGTCAACATAAAGTGGACAGAACCATGAGAAATACTGTCTACTCTGACGCCAAAAGAAGATGAATTCATCCAGTCACCATACACTGGTGTTGCTAACAGCTTGATAGTCAGACAAAGGCTTAATACTGCAGCAATCAAAAATATTAGACAGCTAAGGTTAGGATAAATAAAAACCCAAAGCCTGTTTAGTCAACAACGCCTTTAGAACGGATGAAATAGATGAAATCACATCCCACTGTATTTACCAATCTAAAAATGTACGTGTGGTCACACAGACGTAGAGAGGACTCATAGATCATAGAAAGAACATATTCCAAACAGATTTGTCTGACCCAAATGATTCTGCAAGCAAATATCCGACCTCTTGAACTACCAAACATATTGGTATTATTGTTTGTATTATACTGTCGTTGATTGAACCGAACCTCACCTGGTTAACTAGTTCACTAGTTATTAGCCGGTCCTAAGCCCGGTTAAAGAGGGAAGGTTGGGCATACGGCAACCAAAACTATCACGGAAAACCAGTTCAACCGCTAAAGAAACTTCAAAGCACAAACAAAATATAAAAAATAAAAACAAAATTATTTCTCGCTGGAATCAGAGAGACGAAATGACTCCGGTTGATGTAAGCCTTCAGGAAGCCAACTGGCCGATGTGTCACCTCTCTCTCGATGAAAGCGAAAGTAAGGATGGGGACATGGAATGTCCGCACCATGTTTGAAGCTGACTGACAAGGCTCCACAGATTGCAAACGAGATGAGAAAGTATGGTATTGAAGTGCTAAGAATTCGCGAAAGCAGGTGGGATGGAAGCGGACGCTCCAAACTGTCAACTGGAGACGAGTCAATAATCTACTCCGATATTGTCACCCAGACGACAACCACCAGCACACTGAGTTTTCGAGTAGCTATCATGATATCCCCTTAGAGCATCGAAGGCTCTCTCTCATGCAGTGGGAACTAATCTCCTCCTCCAGGATCAGGATCATGACAGCAAGGTTCAACTGGAAAGGAAGGAAAGTCACAATCATACAATGCTATGCTATGCTACGCTACGCACCTACAAATAATGCAGATGAAGAGAAGAAGGAGGAATTCTACAGACAACTGTAATCAACACTGGACAAGACCCCACCTCAGTTGGCGATATCAAAATTCATTCTAATTGGCGATGCTACATGAATGTCAAACTGAGAGCAGACAACACAGGAAGAGAACTAACCATGGGTCGAGAAGCGCTCAGTGAGGTGATGAACGAGAATGGAGAATTGTTTGCAGACTTCTGTGCATCCAACCATCTGGTGATTGGAGGCCAGGCACTGTTTTCAAGCACAAGGATATCCACAAGTCAGTGACATGGATTTCACCAGACACCAGGACATACTACACTAGAAATCAGATCGACTTTATCTCAATGTGAAGAAAATGGAGACGCAGTCAGCCTACTTGACATAAGTTCAAGAAGGGGAGCAGATGTTGGTTCAGACCTCTCACCAACTAGTACAAGGAACCATCAAAATCAACTTGAAAGCCTTCAAGGAAGTTGGTGATGGACCATAGTTCAATTTCAACACTCGGGACAGAAGCTGAAGGGCGAAAATACAAAGGAGATCTTCACGTCAGCCAGTCATCACGAGAAAATGGGAGATATCGAGGAACATCCCTAAAGGAACCTGTGTGGAAGAACACTGAAAGTCTTTGAAAGCTATGTGGAAAGAAACCTGCATAACCAAGCGTATTAGGAAGGAAGAAGAAAGAAGACAAGACAAGAAATGGATCTTGATGGATACATGGAAGCTGACAGAGGAGAGGAGGATGGTGAAACAGAAGATAAACCAGGGTAAGGATGCACAACAAGAAGAGGAAGTGAGTACAATGTATAAAACACTGGACAAAGAAGTGAAGAAGAGTGCACGGAAAGACAAAAGACACTTCTACGAAACACTGGCAAGTGAAGCAGAACAGGCTGCTGGTAGGAGAGAGAGAGACCTGACGACATTGTATCAAATAACCAGGTTACTGTCTGGGAGGGAAGAGATCAACGCAGACGAAACCAAAAGAAGATGAAGGAAATTTAATTACGAAAGAAGAGAAACAGAGGAAACAATGGGCTGACCACTTCAAAAAGCTCTTGAATCGACCACCACCACCACCACCACCACCACCTGCACTTCGTCCAGAAATACCACCTGCAGCCGCTGAATTACAAGTGAACATAAATCCTCCAACAAAAGTGGAAGTCCTGAACGCCATAAAGCTACTGAAATGTGGGAAAGCAGCAGGACCAGATGGGATACCGCCAGAAGCACTGAAAACAGACGCAGAGACAATAGTGGACATGCTTACGCTGATATTGCAGAATGTGTGGAAGGAAGAGAAGGTACCTGGCCATTGATTGGAAGAAGGGTTACCTTGTCAAACTGCCGAAGAAGGGAGACCTCAGTGTTTGCAAGAACTGGCGAGGAATCACTCTCCTGTCCACCCAATACAAGCAAAATATTAAGCCGCATCATCCTGTTGAGGCTAAAAGACGCACTGGGTTCAAAACTACGACCGGAACAGGCAGGCTTCAGGAAGTACAAATCATGTGCAGACCAAATTACAACGCATCGCATCATCATAGAACAGAGTATAGAATGCCAGTCAACTATCTACCTCAACTTCATCGACTTTGAAAAGACCTTCGATAACGTTGACCGGGAAGTAATTTGGAAACTGCTTCACTACTGTGGAGTACCGCAAACCTTTATCAGCCTCATTCAACAACTATATGAAGATGCCACATGCCCAGTAATTCACAATGGAAAGCTCAGTGATACCTCTGAAGTGAAGACAAGAAGAAGTAAGACAAGGCTGTCACTTACTATCACCCATGATATTACTGGTTGTGGTCAAATGAATCATGCAACAAACAGTGAGCAGTGAGAAGAGGGGGATGCGCTCGCTGGACCGCGAAAAACAACCTAGAAGATTCGGATTTCGCCAATGATAACATGTGTCTAATGTCACACAAACTTGAAGATCAACAGGCGAAAACTAACAAGTTGACAGAAGAAGCAGAGCAGTGAAGGCAGGACCTCCTTCAGGTGAACGTAGAGAAGACAGAGGTGATGGAGATACTCAACCAACACCTACAACAACAACAACAAGAAACTGCAATCACCATCAATGGGAGAAACTTGAAGGAAGTAGTCTCCTTCACTCACCAACTAGGCAGCACCGTTTCAACTACAGGTGGCAGCACACACGAGGATGTCAAAGTCAGTCAGGATCGCAATGACAGCAAGACAGGCATTGATCAGCCTGAAACCAGTGTGAAGATCTTCTGCACTGCACTCAGCATGTGGAACAAGATCCCGATTCTGAACACCAACGTCAGTCAAGTAAGTCAGTGCTTCGATGTGATGGTTGAGAGACTTGGCGTGTTACGAAAGGAATTTGTAACAAACTACAGACATTGATCAACAACTGCTTACACTCACTAGATACTGAAGATGGAGATCAGATCAGATGTCCATGATGATAAGAATAAGCAAGAAGGAACTCACTGTGGTGGGCAACGAACCAACCAACAAATATGGAGTGGAAGTAAGTGGAGATGGATTGGATTGGATTTGATTAGGCATAGACTAAGAAGGTTGGCTAGGGACATCACGCGTTAGGCGAGGCCGTCGAGTGGATGCCAGATGGGAAACGATGAGTTGGGCGTCGGAGGTGATGGTGACATGGGGGAGATCGTGCGAGGAGGAAATGAGAGGTTGTGGGCTGTGGTGGAGGCATGTTCAAAAGATTTCAGAGCGAGAGAGAGAGAGAGAAGAGAGTGGAATGGAGACGTGCTAGTGAAAGCCTGTGTTTTACTAGGAGCCCAAGGGACAAATAATTATAATAATTAGTGTTAACAGTCAATAGACGAAACTGATGAGTGCTGATGTATGCAGCTGTAGGAATATGATAGTCTTAGCCTCATTGCTAATTTGACATTCTGGATTGAAAATTGTGTTTATTGAATTTGTCGTGATTGTTGTTCAACCGTATTCTATATATTCTTTTTACATACACTTATCTGAAATCTATGAAAGTTAGTTATTCAGTTGCCAAATAGCATTTGTCTTTATGGCTGTGTCATATATCTGATAATTCAGCAGAGAAATAGAGTAATAAACATCGTGGAACTTTAGACTTGTAATATTCACGTGATTTATCTTCTATTGTTGTTATATAACCAGTTTGTTTCAAAGTTGAAGGAAGTACTCGCATTGACTGTGGCCAATCGGAGTAGTGGATAACGCTTTCAAGTTTGCAGTGATGAGTACTGGTTTCGAGTTTGGATGGAGACAACATCACTTGCTAGTGTGTAGATATGTCTAGCTGATGAATCGAAAAGAAGACGAAATTCGCTACCTAAATTTCGCTGTTGACCAACAAGAAGAAATAACCAAAGTGAATACTTCTCGTTCACTGAATGACACTTCTGATGCAGTTCATTCTCAATAATCACATCCAAATAACTTTCACACTTGACATCCGTATCCCTAAGGCCTCAACGTTTGTATAATGTTAAAATTTGGCATTTTCCAAAATATCTGAGATAAATTTTAATTGATTCCTGTTGAATACCTTACATATCAATTCGTTAGTCATTCTCTCTATTCATTTAGAGTAGTTGGATCTCTGATACGTCATCCTTTCCAACCCCTCCCCCCACCATAAGATGTGGTTATGGGTCACTGTGTGCATAGCGATAAGTGAAATTCGATTCAACACCTCACCTGTCTCAATATGCATTTGCATATTTATTTACTGAGCAATGAGGCACACTTAGTTTGTAAAGACTGATGAAACCCATTAACTAAAGCTTGGTAAATGGTTCGGGGTTTGAACCCGTGACGAAGCAGCAAGTAAAGGCTGTTACAACAGAAGTATTAGCTTCAAGCTTCTATTTTACTCCAGGTAATACATGTAAGTGTCGAGATACCAACCTAGTTTTTTTGTTAATACAAAGACATTACTTCCACTTGTCCAACTTGTAAGTTTATGCATACTTATTCTACTGGGATGTTCCACTATATAAACATGCAGCACTTATATCTTCTAGCTACATTAGGTGGGGATTGAGATTACCTTCCATGAAGACACATGTAATTTACATAGAAACTTATTCGTACCTGTAAAAATGGTGTGCGCCTGTATATTATGAATATTATCACTATCATTATTATCATTATCATCGTGGAGCCACGTTCAAAAGATTTCAGAGAACACAGTAGAATAGAGACATGCTACTGAAGCCCTATGTCCCACTGGGAACCCAAGGGATAAATAATAATAGTAATATCATTATAATAAGGAATCCCTACAGTTTTTGGGTCACATTGTCAATGCCAACGGCGTTAATGCGGTTTCAAGAAAAGTAGATGCAATTCGAGAATGTCCTATTCCAGACTCATTTCAAAAACCGCGAAGATTTCTAGGGTTAATAAACTTCTATCGAAGTTCCATACCTAATTGTGCTGAAGTAGCCCAACCGTTAGCACATTTGTTACAAGGATGAGCTAAAGTGTCTTACATGACCCAAGCGGCCAGCGATGCCTTCGGCACAATGAAGCTGGCTCTAAGTTCTGTAATTCGTCTCATGACAGATGATGCAGTTGTTGTGGTTTTCCATGGTCTGTGGGAACCGTTATCTTTGTTCTCGTAACAAGTGAATGCTTCTTATTTGCGATACAGTACGTTCAACAAAGGGTTACTTGGGACTTGTTTAGCTACCCAGTATTTCAGATATATGCTAGAAAGGATAATAAACAAAGCTTGGTAGATGGTTCGGGGTTTGAACCCGTGACGAACTGGTTGATAATCTACTGTCTACACCAATGAATAACACCTTCAAGAGAACTAGTCACATTAGGAGTAATCACAGTGAGACAAATCAGTATTCAGAACCTCTACAATTTCATCATATAAAAAGGGATGTCAGACTTTTTGTTTACAACTAGTAAGAAGGTTGGAATTAAGATGTAGTTTATCAGATCCAAATACAAACTGGTCCACAGGAATGAATTTCACCTGTATCCTAGATATTTCGGAAATTGTAAAACAACCAAATTTCACCAGTGTTGACCTTTAATGGTGAGAATATTAAGTAAGAAAGATGTCTGATTACTTTGATATGATAATGGACAGTAAATTCTGTCCGAAATGACATCCACTAT
Organism: Heterobilharzia americana; assembly: GCA_944470555.2. Lineage (NCBI taxonomy): Eukaryota > Metazoa > Platyhelminthes > Trematoda > Strigeidida > Schistosomatidae > Heterobilharzia > Heterobilharzia americana. The sequence continues at coordinate 53,197,506 of OX104128.1, forward strand.
CAAATAAGCTATCAGTGGATCCAATCATTAAACTCAATTGATCTCTTATTTCATCTAAATATATGAACTATTTAGCTGCACAGGTTTTGAAGTGGTTACTGGATACACTGGCTTCCCAGACCCTTCTTTGTTCTCAAACATGTGGAAGGTTAATTTTCCTCACCAAATATTGTTATATATCGTAGAAAATGGTTTACTTTCAATCTAAACAAACAGATGGCTAGTTATACAAAATGTAACATATGCATTTCAACCTACTCGGGTGTGTGTCCAAATTTCAGGTCAGATGGACAAAGTGTCTGTTCCTAAATAATACACAATTTGTTCCCAGCTGTTTTCACGTTTCATGTTTTGTGGCTAAGATGAAAAAATTCGAAAAAACCGTACAAATCAAACAGGCAACAGCTTTCAGTGCTTTTGTCATTAACATTATTATTTTAAAGTTACTACCTGGATTCTAAAAGCAATTTGGTGCATACTACTTATAAAGGCTCTCATACAGGTAGTACTCATTCAATATTACCGAGAAAAGACGAGTCGAACAAACAACTTCCATTCCTAGATGTTTTAGTCAGTAGAACAGATGCCAGAAAACTGGAAATCCAAGTGTATAGGAAGCCAACATACACTGGTCAAATCACCAACTACAGTAGCAACAACCCAACAACACACAAAATCAGTTGCGTGCATACTCTATTCAGAAGAGCGAGAACACACTGCAGTACAACAACTTCACGGAGAAATGAAGAAAATCACTTAATATCTATCCTAAAGAAAAATGGTTACCCACGAAACTTCATCAGATGTCTGTCCCGTACATCATCAACTACAAAGTCATCGACAGAAATCAACAAATGCATCCTCCTACCATACATAAAGAATATATGAGAGATCACGACAAGATTACTGAGACCTCTTGAAATTGTTTCGGCCATTCATAAACCAACGAATTCCCTCCAAACACTGTTATGCAGACCAAAGGATGCAACAACCAAGAAAGACAAACTGGATATCATTTACAAAATCAGCTGCAATAACTGTAGCCAATACAACATTGTACAAAGTGGTCGCCCTCTTCACCTTCGTCTACATGAACACCAATTGGACATTAAACGCCACGACATTTCGTCACTCACTTCAATGCACGTGTATAATTATGGACATGAATTCAGTTTTCACAATGTAGAAATTTTGGACAGAGGAAACACAAAGAATGTCAGAGAATTCTTAAAAGCTTTTCATTCAGGTCATTCAGTCAGCAATCAACAGATGTACAGACACAGACCCAATCTATCAACCGGTAGGGAAAATGATAAACAACAGAAGGGTCAGAGGTCAGGCAGAAGAACAGCCAAGAAGAAAATCTATGCGGTCAATGATACAACAATCAAAGAAAACACCCAATTACAAACCGGTTGGTCAGGGCAATCTATTGAATAACTCAGGGAGATATATTGACAGCTCACTTCATACTAAAGTTATTGGCGATGACGTCGTCAAGAAAAACCACTAAGGCTCTACTATTCAACATTCCAGCTTAGACTACACTGGTAAAGGTTCTGTAGTAAAAAAGAGAATCACTGGGAGCACATAAAGAAGATAAGCTAAGAAGCAATATCAACCGAAGGACAAATGACCTTGAAAATAGAATGCGCTTGTAATATACACATGTGGTAGAAACAAATATCCAAATCTTGTAATCTTTATAGATTTCAAAAAGCGCCGGGTAGTGTTATCTAGCATTCTAACCCGAAAGTTACCGAACTCAGGTATAATTATTTCGTACAGTAATTGCAACGCTACGCATCACCATAGAATAGAGCATAGAATGGCAATCAACTTCCTACCTCAACTTCGTCAACATTGAAAAGGCCTTCGACAGAGTCGAACGAGAAGTAATTTGGCAGGCAGCTGCTTCAACACCACGGTTTTACTTCCACAAGCCTCTATCAACCTCATTCAACAGAAGCTACACGCCAAATGATGATGATGCTACATGCCAAGTGATTCACAATGGAAAGCAGCTCAGTGACGCCTTTGAAGTGGAGACACTGTTTCATCCAACTCAAGACCACGGTCATTTCGCATAGAGTTTAGGAACAAATATCCCTGCGGTGTGTATATCATTGCACAGGTGTCATCTCTGTCACATACACTGAGGCCACTGCGTCCTTAACTGGTGTCCTGATTATCCACTGTACGACACAGCAAAGTTTGTCACCGTGATAAGATGGATTCGACAAAAAAGAAACCAGCACATATAAATTTCGAGCTTTTACATGATCTCCATCTGTGTGTTATTCGGTCCTTCAAAAGGTTGTGTGGTGATAACAATATGATCCTGCCACAAGTATCTACAATGTTCCTTCACACTACCTCATTTTCAGTGAGATACACAACTACTTTATCGTCACCAAAAATCTTCAGAACCTTGTCTATAATTACTAACATTCTTTGTAAAATTGAACCCCTTGAACATGATTGGTCATTTCAAGGTCATTCGAGAGTCGCTCAGAAACAGCGAAACTTAATGGTTCTATTGTAAATTAGTAATAGTAGCATCGAAGATTCGAGATTGGATGATACTTGCAATTGATATCAGCAGTTAGTTCATGCATAACCCATCACAATTCTTTATACTGGACTAAATTGATTAGTTTCTGATAGTGTATGGCTGGATGTTAATTTAGATTTCATTATTATGTCATTCGCTTGGTGGCGGCAGAATTCAAGATGGGTGTTTCGACCCATTTGGGTCTCATCAGCCAGATGCATCTGCTTCCCAGTGAATGATAGAGTTCTCTATTCATAAAAACTGGTACCACTTCCATACGAAGTGTTCTTACTGATGTCTGAATCCAGCACTCATCGCTTCAAGCACTATAGAGTCATCCACCAGGCCGCTGATTTGGAAATTCGGAAAGAGACTGAGATGAACATTTTGAATTCCACTGCTAATCACCATTAAGGGAATAAAATCATACGATAATGGTCTGTATGCAAAATAATAGTCTCTTAACTAATTGGTTGTGTTGCTTCTCACTCACATATGATTGATTAGGGTACATTCTATTTGCTGGTGTTTACCGTTCTTCATTTCTTATTCTTTCCCTCTAATTTGGCCTGTAGGTACTTGTCAAGATAAACTGTAAAAAGAGTGAACTGTTAATTGGAGAGTGTAGAAAAGATTTTGCCTACAGCTATTTAAATTTACATATAGAACTCATTGAGTACTGCAATCGCATAAGCAGTATCAGAAACTCACTGACCAGCATTAACCCGGGTTTGAAACATATGGTGTCAGTAGTATCCAGGTGTATATAAAGGAGAACAGATAACAAACGAAACAGATCAACCTGAAGGTCCAGGTGTGTGGATGTGATACACTGGCTTACACATGTGACCAACAACCAGTAAGTCACAGGTTTGGGCATCGCTTCATCTGCTGAGGTTTGTGAAATCAGGTATTATCACTAGCCGTCACAAAATAAGTATGACACATTGCCTACTGCATGAACATATATGCAGTTGGTGAGTGCGTTTCCAGTCTGCACCAAAGAAAAACTGGATTGATCAGTTTTCAGTTCAAATACTAGTCATACTTTAACAGGGCTGTAGATGATTAATTAACCGGGATTTCAGAATTCTAAACTTAGCAAAATTTCTCTATCACGATAATGTCCTACAACAGAATGTTAGCGGGAACATTCGGCCTACAATTATAGGATTGCTTGATCGACGATGTAACTGACATCATGTCAAACAGTCTTTATGAAGAGTAATTTCGATTACAAAAGACAATCAATGAATCTCATTCAATCAGGGTACCTAAACCGTCATGAGAAAGCTTAGTTCATCAGCTTGTCCTAATATTTATGCTAAACAACGAGTTATATCCCAACACAATGTGATCATTGAGTACTTGTAACAAAATTACAACCTACTAATATTCCCACTGAAGTGATAACAGTCTCCCGTGAAAATTAGGTGAATATCAGATGGCAAAGGAATGATCAATGCCTTTCAAATTATCAACTAAAACGCTTGTTTATACATACAAAGCTGACATATACAAATGATCCTAGCTAAGTGATTTCCAAGGGATACACCACAGTTGCACAGTTGAAAATTTACTCAGCTATAAAGAATGGTCGTACAGTCTGTAAATTATTTGCCTATTGGTTATCCTTTTTAAGGCAAAGCGGACGGTGTGTTCAAATTAGATTTAGCTGATCTGACTTAATTTGGCTGTATGAGCTGAATATGTACGGTTACACCGCTGATGAGTTTGGCCCTGAACTGGTAAAATAGACATCTAATGTTTAGATCACTGTGATCTGACTGGTGAAATCCACAAGCCATCCTGAGTGGATCCTGACTACTCTTGTTATTCTATAGTATATTTTGTAATGAACAGAATACCCAAAGACTTCATAAGCAACAAAATGTAGATCGTAGTAAGCTGAAGGTTAGTCTTAAAGTATAAGTTTGGATATGTAACAGTTGTATTAGGTTTTCTTTATGTTACAGCTTGTACGTTTCCGTCTCTGACTGGGCCCAATTGATCGGCCATTATTAGCATTTGGGCATTCGTACAACAGCCTATGTCAATAATGTCCGGTTAATTTGGTCCAGTGAATGACGGAAACATCAAGAAAACCATGCTGTACCTGTTGCATAAAGAGTAGCTATCGTGGCTGAGTAGCATAGTGGATAAAACTCTTGTGTTTGAAAAGATAGGTTCCAGGTTTGAGCTTTAATGAGAGTAACATCACTCACTAGGAGGTAGATACATTCAGCTGACAAGTCACAAATGGAATGAAACGCGCATTCTGGATTCATCTGCTAGCCAATATCCATCAATAATATCAAAGTTGTGTCAGGATGCATAATTCAAGTCTAGTGTGTATCCTAAAACATTCCACTATTTTTCCTCAGCCATCAAAGAAGACTAGTAAGTGCATCAATCTAAATTTGAAGCGACTGTGAAGACTTTTTTGGAAAGTCTCATTTTGTATATAACTGGAAAGAAATCGATCAATGAAATACAATGATTTTCGATTATTATTTCCCTCGGTTGCCTAGTGGAATATGGGGATTCAGTAGCACATCACCATATCACTATCTTCTCTCCAGTCATTCAACCTGGCTACAAGACACCCCACACACTTTCATTTCTTCCTCACAACATCTCCTCAATGTCACCCTCACCTCGGAAGCACAACTCGTCGTTTCATATTTGGATTCCACTCGACGACCTGGCCTGGTCTGGTCTGGTTCGGTGCGTCATGTCCCCAATCGGTCTTCTCAGTCTATCTTAAATCCAACTCAATCCATCTCCACTTTCGTCTGCTGCATATTTGTTATACGATAGGTTCTTGCTTCATTGGTTTGTTCCCAGAGTTCTTTGTTACTTATTCTTTCTTGCCATCTGATCTTCAGTATCGAGTGAACATAGGGGGCAGCTGTTGATGAATGTTTGTAGTTTGTTGGAAATGCTTTTCGTGACACAACAATATCGAATAGGCATAGATTACAGTTTCACACTTCTAGAAGGAATTTCACATTAGTTTACACATGGATAGATACTGCAACAATTGCAACGTATTCGGTATTTTCTAGAATGTGGTGGAAATATAAAGCAAAATGGTTAGCAAAGAAAATGTCGAAGAAAAGTCGAAGGTTCCATATCAGTCTATTTATTTGGTATACAGCACACTGTGATGCATTATTATCCAGTGAATGAGCACAATCCATTACTCATAGTAATCATGCAAAACGTCAAACACCATTTTTTTTTTAGCCAAACACCTCCTCATTCCTTGATCTTCAGTGATAGTATAGCGGGTGCTACTAGTCAGAATGGATATAACTAGGTCCGCAGAAATCATAGGCAGTTACCAGCGATGGGTAAATATTCTGCCTAGCGACATGCAAAAGACAATGTAGACGTATTAACAGCAAGTTGAGATAGAATCAGAAGAGGAAATGAAGAACATTGTGATGTTGTTCCCACCGGGATTTGGAGGCAGGTACATGCAGCTGATGAGTCCCAGATAGGACGAAACGCGCATCCTGGATTCCACTGCTAGCCACTGCCTATCGTTACTATACATAAGTGAAACGCAGGCAATATCGAGGCATCTGCACCAGAGTCCATATGCCAACACAGACTGATCACTTCGGTCGGATCAACGACGGCGTAATACAAACAGTAACACAAACTATACGCGTCGCACAAGAAATAAGTGGCTATTGTGGCTCGGTGGTGTAGTGGATAAAGCTCTCGCGTTTGGAACGATCGCCCCCGAGTCCGAATCCCGGTGGGAACAACATCACTCACTAAGAGGCAGGTACAACCAGCTGATGAGTCCTAAATAGAACGAAATGCGCATCTTGGATTCCATTACTTTAACTCAGTTTCGGAAAAAAATGTTTTCACTAATTTTTCTACGGTTGCATAATTTTCAAAAGTGAAATCACAGATACTCATCTGAAATAATGATTAATGATTATATCTTAATATAAGCGTAAAACTTGTGCACTGTGGTAGAATGTAACTCCATTTTTGATTGATTGATTAGATTTATCACACAGTGTAACAGTATTGTTTACTGGATTACGTTTCAGCCACAATTTATTGACCGTAGTCACATCAAGATAATTATGTATTCTTGCATTCCTCGCCCCCCCTCCCCTTGGTGGCACGTGTTGTAAGATTTTCCATATATACGGAACAGGTGCTGAGTCATTCCTGTTGCATGTATTAGGTGTTAGTTGGATAAATATAGATCACGTTATTAATCTCTCCCTCCACCCTGATATGTTTAGTTTAAGGATCTTCATCCTTTTTTATGGCTGACGTTTATTAATCCGACCCACTTCTCTCCTCTAATTTATTTAGGGTGAAAGAAAGAAATTGGAACTGCAAAATGATTGGCTGATTTCTGTGTTTGTGTGGCAAAGGTGTACTTTCCTATTGGACTAGGACACTTACTTGTTGAAATTTGATTTGTTCAGCCCAGATAAGCTATCTGTATTTAGATTGGCTTATAAAATCAACATCACTTATCACATAAATTCTGTTTTAAGAGAAATTAATCACCATCAGGTTAAGATTAAATCTGAAATGAATTAAAAATTTGTAGAGAATTTAATTCTGTAGTGATAATGTTGTGTAATATTTCAAGGAGCCTTTTTCAAAATGTAATGAGTGTAATTGTTGTTATGATAATTGTAATTTCCCGTTGTTATACAATCAATCAATCAGTATCAACATAGGACCAGGCATTACTGCTTAACGGTCCGAGTTGCCACATCTCACGTCAGTTCATCAAGCAGAAAGGTAGTGAGGTGAAGGATGAAGATAAGTGAATGCAGTCAAAAGAAATATAAAGTACGAGAAGAAAGGAAAGAGGAGTGACAAAATGGTGAGATTCGGTATAGCGTTGTTAAGATGAGGATAATGTGTGTATACATCTGCGCCACTGACTTCGGTTCTGAGCCATATCACCTAGGGTCTCCAACCACTGGTTCCTCTTGTCCCGCCGACCCCAACCACCTAGTCTGCATCGTCCTACATGGCTTAAACCAACAGTCAGAGACTTCATACATTGGTGCCATGTTTTAGTCTGGCCACCTCGGGCCTTTTTCCAGCCTGGACCCACCTCAGCCAACATTGTGTGACGAGGCAATCGGTGACTAGGCATACGTAGTACGTGTCCCAACCATCTCAGTCGATGAAGGTTCACAACCTCGTCGACTGACTTACCTCTTCTCCCTAAAACTCTACACCTAACTTCTGCATTACTCACATGGTGACACCACGGAATACGTCCTATACTACGAAGGCAACGGTGGTCAAACACCTGAAGCCTTTTTATGTCTTCCACTTTCAATGGCCATGTTTCACAGCCATACAGTAGAACAGAGCGGACTGCTGTGCAGTACACGCGACCCTTAATAGACAAACGAATATCACGGCGGCGCCATAGGTGGCGCAAATTGGCAAAAGCCAATCGAGCCTTTTGTATCCGTGCAGAAATCTCATCGGCAACTAACCCACCAGGGTTGATCCTACTTCCCAGGTAAGTGAAGTGGTCAACACACTCAACCACTTCACTCTCTATTGTTAACCGCGGTACCGCTGAAGACCAGTCCTGGAGCAAAAATTTGCATTTGGGTGGTGAAAATCGCATCCCAAACATTCTCAAATTCCCACTCAAGGTGTTCAGCGTCTTCAGCCAACAGGACTATGTCATCTGCATATTCTAGATCTAAGGAAAATTCACCTGTGATTGGGTCAACGTCTGTGTAATTAGGTGACGAGAGGGAAACCTCCATAAGAATATCTATGATAAAATTAAATAAGAATGGGGATAGTGGGCATCCTTGACGGACACCACTTGATGAGTATAGCTCCCTGGACAACTCACCATAGGCTCTAACATGCCCACAAGTGTTCGAGTAGAGAGCTTTCAATAAGGTGATGTACTTACTAGGCACGCCTTTCAGTGACAGACACTGCCATAAGACTTCTCGATCAACGGAGTCAAATGCCGCCTTCAGGTCGAGAAATACAGCTATTGTCGGGCGTCTGTAAGCATGCCTATGTTCCAGGACCTGGCGCAGTGTGAATATTTGGTCGATACATCCACGGCCAGGTCTAAAGCCTGCCTGGTTTTCTCGGGCTTGCTGTTCCCGAGCTCCACTCAGGCGTCGGAGAATTATAGAACTTAGGATCTTAGACACTATGTTTGTCAGGCTGATTCCTCTGTGGTTATCACAAGAGGACTTCTCGCCTTTCTTGAAGACTGGGATGATGAGTGACTTAGACCAGTCGGAGGGGATCGTATTTGATTCCCATATACTGGCTAACACTTCCGTTAGCCTGACTAAGAGAACTCTACCACCATTCTTGTATACCTCAGCAGGTAGTCCGTCTGGTCCTGCTGCCCTTCCCGTTTCAGGCTACCTACCGCTTTCTCAACTTCTTCTAGTGTTGGGGGACCTGTCTCTATGTCCCATTCAGGGTCCGACTGGATAGCGGGCAGCGCAATGGTGGCTGGAGGCCAGTTAAACTGTTCCTCAAAGTGTTCTGCCCATCGTCCCAGTCGCCTTCCCTGCGAGTGAATCGCAGATCCGTCCTTCTCCGCTATAACCTCACTAACTGTTGTTGACCATTTCCCCCCAGTCTCCTTAATAAGTCTAAATAACTGTCTACTGTTACCGATCGCCGCTGCCTTTTCCATCTCTTTAGCCTTTGCTGCCCACCACTGTTCACGATCGTTGCGCAGACTTTTCGTCAGTTATTTTTAAGTTGCGCTCGCTCTTCATTGTACTCAGAGCCTGCAGGGATGCATTCACGTGCATCCATTAGTTTGGAAGAAGCTGCTGATATCCACTGGCTCTTTTTAGCCATTATCTTGGAGTCGGCTACAGTCTCCAGTGCTGCTTTTACAGTAGACTGAAGATGGCACCAAGCTTCTTCTGGATGAGTGACAGTCTTTTGTTCCGATAACTGCCTAGCCAACTTCTCACTGAACACGGCTTTGGTGTTTTCGTTGTCCAGCAGAACTCGTAGTGGTTTTGTTGCCAAATTTTTTCTACGTCCATTGAGACGCAGGCATATACGTGCTCGGACCAACGCATGATCGCTGTCCAAACACGTACTCCAGAAGGAGCGGCAGTCTTCCACCGATCCTCTCCAGCGATGACTAATAGCAATGTGGTCTATCTGTGTCCATCGCTGAGTCGAGCTCGGTGGACGCCAGGTCAGACAGTGCCTTTCTTTATGTCTGAAATTTGTGCTGGCTAAAAATAGGCGGTTATCTGAGCATAGTTGTAATAGGCGATCACCGTTATCTGTACGTTCAGCTGGGATTCCGAAAGTGCCACCTAAGTGCCTTTCTGCCTCACTCAGTCTACCCACCTGTGCGTTGAGGTCACCTGCAACAACCACTACGTCCGAACGTTTGGCTTTCGAGAGGAGGTTAGACAGTTTATGGTAGAACTCGTCCTTCACTTCATCCGAACTACAGTCAGTGGGTGCGTAAGCAGAGATTACAAAGAGACAACGGCGAGTCTCACTATTCCTTTTAGTTCTCACTGTGCCGTTCAGCCTCATAGCGCAGAGGCGACTATCAACTGGGATCCAGTCTAGTAGTGAGTTTTCTGCCCTGGTGCTTAATGCTATACCTACACCTGCAAGACCACGAGAGCTAGCTATCGAATCTCCAGAAACTCGAAGGGTGAATTTTGCAGATTCACCAGATTGGTCAGGAGAGGTCAGGTGAATAACCACACTTGGGTCCTGTATGCGTGTCTCACAAACACAGCACACATCCATGCCCGAGTTGCTAGAGTCTTTGCCAACGAAGCCTGTTGGCCAATTTGACGGAGGGTGCGGACATTGAAGGCTCCAATATGTAATTTGGAGCGTGGTTTAAGGAGACCAGGGATGCTGTTCTGTGGACTCAGATCGTTGTCGAAGGCTGCAGAGGTAGGAGAAATTGAAGATGATGCAGCATCATTAATTAAGAGACGTGAAGGAAGATTAGAAGGTAATGATGGAGGAGGAGGATAGCAGTCAGAAGAAACTTGGGTGCTGACAGAGTTGTGAGGGCGGTTGACACTTCCCGGCTGCCCACACCGTGGAAGGCTATTTCTTCTTAAGGTACCTGAAAGAGATTTGTGTGACCGCAGAGCCCATCGGACATCTGCTTGAGGCCTGTCACACCCAGCCTTTTGAGTATGATTATTTTGAACTTTTGTATTTTTGGGGCCGGATGGTCGAAAGGAAACGACAAGTGAACCAACACCGCCGGCCCGGCAGACCGTGGGGCGTGGTGGAGTGTGTTATTTTTGGGGCCGACCTTTTCTAACCCCCCCTTCCACTGAGAAGGCAGCATCAGCATGGCACTGCTGGTCATCCAAGGGAAACACCTTACTGCTGTCACACCCCATCCAGCTAGCAGCAGTACGACTTCGCCCTCAGACCCCCATCATAGTGTAGCAATTTACACTAACGGTAACTGCTTTTCGTCTAACCACTACCCAACAGACCTTTCTGGTATGGTAGGACCTCGAGGGAACAAGCGTTCCACCAGCATAGCTCGTTGGGTCATTGTGATATGCAAGCCCGACCACCACGTCAAGGTAGCAGCTATCGGTCGGGCCATTGTTATACAGGGCTGAATTGCTCGACCTCTGTTGGCAGATGGGCTCTTATGCATATGCTGTGATACTGCTGCTGATTCATAATGTAACATTGATCTTGGTGGCTAACAGAGGACTCCACGACTGGTGTTTTGTTCTATTTGGTACTCTGCTCAGTGAATAACGCTCTTCCAGTTTAAGGGATGGGTATTGAGTTCGATCCACAGTGAGAAACATATCACTCACTGGGGTGGTGCTACATCCAGCTGACAAGTCCCGAGTAGGGCGAAACGCGCGTCCTGGTAGTCACCGAGATCAATATGTATTGAGTGTAATCTGTGACCGTAAATGAGGTTTGCAGAGAAATCTAAATCTTAATCGAAAGTTTTCACATAATCATAAGTTCTTATTTTGGTAATAATTCGAATAAAATTACTTCCCGTGATCACAACAACAGTTGGAATATTTTCTTGATAAATTACCATTGTTTGTAAACTTTTCATTTGAAATGTTCTTATATTATTCCACTCAACAATATAGAATCTTTTCATCGATATATTTAAATCTTTGTAGGAATACAAGTTACAATATATCTTGGTGTTTGCCACGAAATTTCTACCTTGCACTGTGTCTTTCGAAAGTTTTTATTGGGAGTGGATTTGCTGTTCAAGGTAAAGTATGACATCGGGGAAACAACTTTATTTCAGCTGTGATTATTAAGAGATAGCATTTATTCAATTTCCTATGCTTCTAAGAAGTCATAGTGTATCGGAATTCTTGTTGTTATCAAATAACAGCAGTAAATTGGCTTATAAATACTATGTAAGTATTTAATATTTTGTTCAAAAGGGAGAATACATGGATTTCTGGCGACGCTTTCAATCATAGTTAACAGTTTCAGAAAGTATCCTGAGTTCACTTCTTACATTTTTTTTTGTATCTAGTAAATGCTTGGATTCCATCGAGAACTTTCTTAGTTGATGAAATGAAACCTGCATGGTGGAGCAGACCGATAGAGAATTCGCACGAACGTCACACCATAGCTGCATTATTGTTTGCAAGTGGACATGTCGATTTCTGAAGCATTTCCCTAATGCAATGTAGATGTTAAGAACTAATACAGTTTTGTTGACCAATTGGAAGCCTATTACAAGAGGAAGGACACAACATTACGGACCATTCCAAGGTTTAACTTTAGGTTAGAATAGGCTGCCTCTAGTAACCTTTTAATTTCATCCTATACCTACAGTTCCAATGACTAGCATAAATAATATTACCTTTTTCATGGCTGAAGGTAATTCACTAAGGTCATTTAAAGCAATATTTTGTAAACAATCATCTCTCCATATATGTGGATATTCAGATAAGTACTTTTAATGTGATCAATTGTAGCTACTATTAGCAATAGCTGACCATATATATATTTAAATTAATGAACACAGTGGCATGTGACTTTATCCTTCACCTGTTCAAAGAGCTTTGATGGGTATATACGCTTTGACCTTTCAATTATCCGAACCTCAACTGCATAATGGGTAACAATCATTCTCTGTCCTACACTTCTTAACAATCTACTATTCCGTAATACACTCATTCGGTTGATAATTGAAGTAGTTAAACATGGATAATCATTTCTAATTTATTGAAAATAACAAAAGGAGTCATTGAAATCACATTTTGGATGATCCTGAGAAGGACTTTTGTTCGTTCACTTCCCGTCATGGAGTAGAAATTCACTTCTGATGCAGCTTATCTTCACCTGAAATGTAAAAGTGAAGTGGATACAGCTGTGGGAGTTAAGGATGCTAATTACCTGTTTTTAACGAAAATCCCTCTAATTATCATCGATATTACCTACCTTCCTGTAAGGGATTTCCTCCACATGCAGGGTATTCTAGACAAAAGCTGCTTGGGTGTGGATTCCATGTGCAGAATATATGGAATGTTGCATGACAACGGTACGCTATCCATGTACCGGCATGTGGAATGGAGATTAGTGCAGCACATTTGAAGCAAACCTCACAAACTTCTTCGTGCATATAATTTTCCTCTTCGTTTACATCTACATGGTCCATCTTCTCAGAGTTTCGAGTGACCAACTCCATACTCCCTGTTTGATGGTCGGCACTGGCGTCCAGGTCCACGGTTAAATTATTTCCTAGATGAGTAATTGCTGTTATAGGTGACTGGGAAATTGTTTAAAATAGAATTATTGGTCTTCCACCGTGATCGCACTCACAACTGCAGCCGTCACTTCCATGTCCTCTTCGGAACCACCTGAAAAGCTGTGTCCTGCGAGGTGTTCTGGACTTGTGTCTACCGGAATGGGTGTCCTGTCATCTAAAATGTTCCGTACAAACCGGAGGACAGTGCGAAATTGCTGTCCATCGTTGAGGAACGGTAAAACTGCCATCCAAAGTTGGCTTCTTGATGGGAGGAGTGATGCGAGCACAAACGCCCGACAAGAACATTTCAGGGATATTCTACGAAATATAAATCAAAACATTCAGAACTAACCTTTTTGTCACTACACCACCTACTTACCGGCGTTCACTAGCCTTAAAGCAAACAGAATTGACGTAGGCTCTTCGGTCACCCTGCAAATGTGAAACTCGCACAACCTAGTGTGTGTACGTCAGCTTCTCGTACTCCTTTGGGGCGACCATCAAAGACTCTAAGGACGGAAACGCGGCGAGACAAAAACGCTTTGTAACGATTGACTCGTGTTTGGTCACAACGCTTTGGATGGTGTCGTCGCTCACCAAGAAAATAATGTAACGCTTCTTCAGTTTGCTCCGTTTTATAGTACTTTTCAATTTCGTGCAACCAATCATATGGGATGTTTCCTCGTCCATTTTGACTGGACAACAATTGACACAGGAGTGAGGGAAAAGGAGTAGGAAATAACGGTTTAAAAATGTATTTCATGTAGCATCCTACTATGTGGTTGTGTGTAGTCGCATTCATAGTTATGGCTGGGCTTTTTTCTAAATGTCTTACCTTAACCAATCAATTGATTAATTCATAAGCAGCCGAGTGTGCATCGCATGGCTATGACCTTGTCCCGAATTTGAGACACTGATACAGTAAGAGTAAGGATTAACCAATCAGGGAATTAAATTAGAATGGGGGCAGAAAATAAGTTATTAGTCATGCTGTAAAAGTGGTATGAGAATGACAGATTAAAAGTGTTGAAACCAATGACAATGTTTTATGCAGAACTGTGGCCTTACAACAGTGATGCATCTCATAATCTAGTTCGGGTTTCTCCCATCAAGTTCGCTGATCGTATGAATGGAGTACACACAATGTTAGAAACATGGAGTCGTCTCAAAAGGTTCCCATGACTCTTAACACCATCATGAGGAGACACGTTATGGTCCCAAACAGATAAGTGGCAATATAGACACTGGTGTGGTTTCAGAGATGATAAACCTATTGAAAATCCCTAATCAATCTCGGGATTTGCGGGGATTTGTTGATTTCAAGTTGGCACTCATCATGGACGGCCATCAAACCTGATCGACTTGAGGACAAATACTCAACGATGACATTGGGTGATAGTCGCGCTGTGTTGTGAACTGACGTAAGCTGTAAGTATGAACTACTTGATTCCAACAGTGGGTCAATGGTAAAGTGCTGGCCACAGAACCTGAAAGTCCTGGGTTCGATCCCAGGTAGGCAGGGTCATGGGTGCGTACTTCTGTGGAGTCCCGCGGTGGAATGAAACAGTCGTTTCATGCTTCCACTTTCCAACGTTCCTACAACTAATGTCAGTCCGTGATGAATACCAAATTGAAAATCTGCATATTTTTATTTCGCATGTGAAACAGGTGTATAAATTGTAAATAAAGTACCATTTTAGCATAATTGCTTGATGATTGGACAGAGTTGATCGGTACATCCGGCTGACGAGTCCCAATTAGAAAGAAGTGCTCATCTTGGATTCCACTGCTAATCACTACCCATCTTTACTATAAAGTACCATTTGGCCTGACAACTACTTTGTCCTTCATATTCTTATTTCTGATTGGTCAGTGTGTATTTGAATGTGATTCGTCGTCACTAAAGTTTACGTGAACTGTTTCCGCTTGGATTTTACTAAATTCATTGCACTTCCCCGCCATGCTACCTTTCGTTACCGGTAGGATTCAATTATCGTCTATTTTTGTATCAAGTGACTTTTGAATCAAATGAGTGGCAGTATAGCTATTTGTGTTCGAACAAGATTATTGTAAATGAGAGTACTTAGGGGATTATACTTTTAGAATACAACGGTAATTTGAATTTTTTAAAACGATTGATTCAGGTTTCAAATTATGGCAGTCATGTGATTCAGTTTGTCGATTCTCGTCATTGATCAGACCAAATTGATTGTCCACTGTCCACTGTTCCTCTGAGGGTGTCCCGGCTTTGAAGGTAACTTTGACAGTCATGATAGATTTTGTCTATCAGCGGAACCCAGGAAGCTAGTATCTTCTTATTGTGGGCTCGTCAGCTGGATGTACCTGTCTTTGAGTGAGTTATTTTGTCCCTCTTGAAGCTAGAACCGACCCCTGGCTTTAAACATCAAAGCACCGGAGCGGAGCGTATATGCCACTAGTGGTTTGTCATCCTGATACGATTAATGATACGGTAACTACAATGGATAATATCAAGTTCCACATCACTCACTGAGGTAAATCCAGCCAATGAGTCCGAAATAGGACGAAAAGCGTGTTCAGGCTTCCATTGCTAGTTACCGGGATCAGTTCATACTGCATCCGTTAAACAAGGAGTGACTATAGTAACTCAGCAAACTAGTGGATAAGGCTGTAGTCCTTGAAGTCATGGGTAGTGCGATCGAGTCTCGGTGGGGGGGACGATATTACTCACTGGGAGGCAGGAACACCAGACTGATGGGTCTTGTATAGGTCGAAGCCTGTGTCCTGAATTCATTCCACTGCTGGACATAATACATTAGGTATCAAGTATTTCAGTAATATATAGTGAACAAGCCTACCAAGTGTTTCCAGTTATCTTCTGGCTCATAAACATACTTTAGGAATAGATTACATTGTAAAGATTTTCCATTTAGCTTTAAGTTGAAGACAGAGAGCTAACAAATTTGCAGGCTCTGACAACTTGGATCTATTTTCAGTAAGCGTATGAAAATACTACGTCAAAAGTACTTGAAGTTGGTCACTTAAAGTAGTAAATCTTGTAGTAATCATAAACATCTGAAAAGTGAAACGTTTTTACCTACACTCACTTGCTTCCCATCAAAACGGGATGACTTTAAAGGCCGCCCTAACAACTGCCAAAATAACCAAATAGGTTGTGGTATTCTTGTTGGGAAGACTATTTTTCATAGAATAGAGAAACGTGATCGGTTTTTTCATCAGTTGCTAGGGTGGCCTTTAAAGTCACTCCATCAAAACGTCTTCAATAGTCGTAAAGACTGACTTTACATGTCACCCTGGCAATTGCTTAAATAACCAATCAGGTTTAGATATTCCACCCGGGGGGAGTGATTTTTCACTGAAAAGAGGAACGTAATTGGTTATCTGAACAAATATTAGGGTGACCTATAAAGTCGTTTTTCTTAACCCGTCAACTTTGACATCATTCACTAAATCGTCATGGCAACTGTACCTGACACTGTGGCAAATGTTATTATTTTTTCTCTTCTGTTGAACAACTATTTTTCATGAAATAAGACAACTGTCTTTGATTGACTTTAAAGGCTATCCTAGTAACTGTTGGGATAGCCTATTAAGTTTCTTTATTTAATGAAAATATCTACCTGCCCAGGTGAAATATCGAGACGTGATCGCTTTTTAAGTGGTCACTCTAGCAACGGTTAAGATAACCAACCAGGATTTTCTAGTTGGGCTGGCAACGTAGATTTTATCATAGAATCTAGAAGTGTAGTTAGTTAGTTTAAGAGTGATTAGGGTGACCTTTAGAATGCGCATAACAAATATGCAGGAGGAAGTGGAGATGGATTGGGCATGCACTGAGAAGGCCGACTGGGGATATCACGCGTCAGACCAGGCCGTCGAGTGGAATCCCCATGGGAAGCGACGAGTTGGACGTCCGAGGGTGACATGGAGGAGGTCGTGCGAGGAGGAAATGAGAGCTTGTGGGCTGTCGTAAAGGCAGGTTCAAAAGATCTCAGAGAACAGAGGTCACTGGAGACGTGCTACTGAAGCCCTATGTTCCACTAGGAACCCAAGGGACTAATAATAATAATAATAATAATAATAATAATAATAATAATAATAATAATAATTAGAATGCGCATATGTAAGCTTACTTATATATACAACATACATTTTACATGATACACTTTTAAATGTGCGTTGCCCTTTGATATGCACTTATGCACTGACATGAAAGCTTAATACATGCTGCTACACATTACGAATATTTTTAAATCTTAATTGATCGATCGATAATTTGTATGAGTCACTATAATTAACTGTAATGGTGATGGACAGATGAAGGAATGTGATATTCACAAACCGATAGAAATATTGTCCAACTTTGTTACAAAGTATGTGACACGTTTTTGTTAATTATTTCAAATTGAATTGAAAAAAGTCAGTGTAATGAAAACTGAGTTTTTAAAAAAACACTTCATTTTGCAATTTCGAATACAAAGTTCATTTTTTTAAAATAAAAAAAAATACACGAATAAACAAAACAAACCTTGACATTTGGTGAATACTTTTGTTCATTACTTAACATACATGTCATCTATATTGTCTTTGTTATTATTTTTTTCATAGATACTTTATCTTATGATTTCATGAATTCCATTTATAAAACAGAGGTCAACTAAGATATTTTTTAAATCATAGAGATGGAAGTAGAGAGAGATCAGTGATACAAGGTGGCATAAAGAGGCTACCATTACTAGAATTTCAAATGCTGAAATACTAGGCGTTGATATTCCGTTGAAATTGTTTTCTTCATAACATTATGAACTTGTATTGGTTACAGTACTTAATAAATGTCATGTATGTTGTAGACTACTGTCCATCTATGAACAGGATATTAAGTCGAGCAAAAACTCTAGAAAAGTCTTAGATTGTTTATGATAGGAAAGGGGTTAAATCGAAATCAACATTTTAAATCATCAGCCAATAAGGTATAAGTTATACATTCAATCCCTGTCCTCGCTGGGCAGCATAAACCTCATTGGACAACTATGTCCTCAAGCCGACCAATCAAAATAACTATCCAAATTATCACCTAATAACTTGATTTCTTGAGAACAAACTGTGTATAATCGATGTGTTTCTTGTCAAGTAAAGTTGTGGTTCTCACAGTCACAGGCTGGTCTTTTTCTTCTGATTTTTGGGGTTCAGTGAGGTATTAGTTTGTGAGGGAGAACAATCTCTGTTGGTATCCAGTTCGAGTGTCTTATTGCGTAAGTGGCGTTCTCGTATCTCGTATTATTCTATCAGTCGTTTCCACTCGATCACTTCACTACCATACAATAAATTTACTTCGCCCTCCTACATCACATTGTGGCAGTATACCTCAGTAGTTTAATATTCTGTGATGGAAGTGATCTAAGCCTCATCGACACGTTGAACCTCTTAGTAAAAGTGATCATACTGTGATTGTCTTCCCTTTCACAGCGATTGTGTAGTGTTAGGCCGGTATCTCAACTTGATCCAATGGGATGAAGTAGAATATGGCAGCTGACTTGACAGCTTCTTCTGATAGCCGCTTCGTGAATCGAGAGTCCCTAGCAAAGGTTGCATGGTATTTCTTCCAAAGTTGTACGCCTAGGTGACTTAGCCATTTATTTCATCGAGTGTCAGTAAGGAATAAAAATGGTGTCCTCCATGAATAAATCGCAACATCTGCAGTTGCCCAAGATGGATACTCACTAGGAGTAAAAGTAGTGCACTGTAGCGCAGAATAAAAGTTTTGATACAATTCTCCGGACCTTAATATGGGTCAGAATTTATTTTGCCCAGGGTGCAGTAAAGCACTCAAAGAGAATCTTCTTCCGTGTGAATGACAGGAGTCTCAGATATCTTTGTATCTTCGACCAAATGCGAGGAACAAAAGCTATTTAGATTAGTAAAGACTACAAGAAGAGAGGAAACGCTTTCGTCGGACATTTCCCTGAGGTCTTTACCTAAGAACCTCTAATAGACACGAATTCAACAGAAGGAATATCGGTATTCAAAGGAATAAACTCTAAGGAACCAATTGCAGGGATGTATGTTTAGGACAGTTAGCACTCCGGATATGAGGAAGGCAACGGGACCTGTTGAACTGCACCCAAGACTGTTAAGAGAGCTCATTAACGATTCAGATTGTTTCTTATTCAAGTCACACTCCCTTATGACTGAGAGGAGGCCACAGTCACACCTATTAGCAGGGCAAGTCTTAGGTAACACCTGTCGAATTACAGAACGATTAGGTTAACCGGTCGTGTAGTTAAAAACCTAGGAAGAGTAATCAAGAAAGTAATTACATTTCATCCAGAAAGCAACATCCTGTTGTCAGGTTTTCAACAGAGATTTCTGAGAAGACTACTCTACTTGACGAACTTTCTCAATCATAGAATAGTGGTTAAACTCAAAAGATAATAGAAAGTTTTTAGACATAATTTCCATAGACTTTATTAAGGTAACTCCAAGTTACTCAAGACACATCTAGTCAGAATAATGGCTGATCCCTGTCAATGTAGGTTAGTGTGTCCTCATGTATTTAACACGTAAGCGGTAACATCAATGATATTTCTTGGATATCTACTTTTTTATTTCTGACCGACAATCATGTACGAGTCAAAAAAAGTCACGATTTAAAGATCGCCGTGAAATATCGATTAATTGTAGTTGGGAGTTTCAGGGTATTGAGTAATATGTAGAAATTTTATTATGATCAGTCGTAACATTTTCACCCTCTTATACACAGCCTTAATTACATACAAGGTAGATAGATAACTGTGCACAAGTGGTGGGTCCATGTTTGAAAGGCAACTTATGTATTCTGGAAAGTGTTCATGCCATTTCTGTGACGGCTAGCCTGATCTCCAAGAAATAACTTCAGGAGCTGTACATATTTTATCGTATCACAGAAAGTTCGCAGAATGAATTACACCAACTTAGAGAAGGACATAGAAGGTTAGTACAAAAACCAGGAACAAACAACTTTGCAATAGTACACTGGCTTTCTTGGAAATAATTCATTCAATAGAATACTGGGAAAACACAAAGATCGATTGAAGAAGAGATCACTCAGGCTCACAACATTCTCTCCTCAAGAACTACATGGTTCTACTGTAGCAATCTTAAAACGTCGTGCATCCTAATGAATTATCTAAAAAAAAATTGATTGTTATCTGAATTTAGTGTTATTTCGAAGGGTGAGTGAGTCATTGAAATTTGACGCAAGGTTCAAAGTGAACTCAGATCCATGATCGACAGTTGAACAATGTGCATAAATCAATCCTCAATTCAACTAAATCAAGATAAATCTCATGAGAAGGGAAACTTATTGATTATCTATTGAACATTTTAGAATAAATTTGTAGAGATTACATGCTAGAATTATTTTATTCGCTCACTTAAGTGAGTATACCAGATGATTTTGATAACAATTTATTACGGAGGAGAATAGTGACCACTGTGGTGATGTAAATACCCTAAACATTTTGTTGACGTTTAGTACAGAATAAAAGAATATCATCACTTCGCTTCATGAATACTCCTCAGCCACTGACTGCATACGGTCTAAAAGTACTGTGATTATTAGCTTATTGGATAGTTCAAAACTAGGAGGTCAATAGTGTTAAGTTGTACAACGAAATCATTGATAATCGATATGACCTGCTAGAAAATTAATCGTAAAGAAGGGTAAAAGATGTAAGAAAGGAATAATAACAATAACAATAATAAATAAGGAGTTATGTAATTAAAATGAAAATGAAACGGGGTCAAATCATAGTCGCTAAAGGGAATGAGAGACTGACCACACTCTCCATGTTGATAGCGTCTTATTCCAGTCGCTTCCTTTAAGTTCAATAATCATTTCAGACATTCTCCCTACTTTTATTATCTTAAAAGCATTCGACGTTTCAACCTGATGTCCTATGTCTACTAGGTGTCTTCCTTTCAAACACAGATTCTTTACGATATGCTCAAATAACTGAATAAACTCTCTCCTCTCAATCCTTTCAATGTACTTGCTACCGTAAGTACATTTGAATTCATAAATACAGTCCGAGGTGATGTGAGAAGCGACTTTAAAGGTCACACTAGCAATGATCAAAATAACCAATTAAATTTCTTCATTTCAGCTAAGAAGGTAGATTTTCAAAAAACAGAGTAGTCTGATTGGTTATTTCAGTTGTTGCTAAGATGGCCTTTAAAGTCATTCGATATGAGCACGGTAATTATCCAGTTTTGACTGGTGTTTGCAAAGATGCGGTATTTTATACTGACACAAGTTTAGCTGCAGGACACAACCTTCTCAGAGCACCTTCGATTCTTGTGTCTATTCTCTTGAATGTTATAAGGGGGAATAAAAATCTCCACCTTGTTGTTCACAGTTTCAGGTGTTTATTTCTCTCAATCTGTTCTCTTCCATAAGTCATAATAAATCTCTTAGGATATCCATTCCTTCAGAGACACTTCTCAATGAAATTTAGTTCTTCATTGAACTATTTTAGTTTTCTTACGTTGTTCAATATTTTCAATTGGAAAATCTTTTCAGTTAATTTGTCAATATCAAATAGATATATACATCAGCCCATTGTTTAGCATGTCAAGAAGTTCAAACGGATAGAAAGTAATAGTAATTTGAGTTATAAACATGTTTTAACAGAAGAAAGGAAAGAACATCTCTACTCAACAGAAGTCGAATAGATGTAAGTCATAAAAGCTGATAATCATAACTGGCATTTAAAGCATTGGATGCACGCTTCGAGACTCGATAGAGACCCCACCATTCACTATGGTGTAAGCACACTCAGCTGACGAGTTGAAGATGTGATATAACCACCGCTAAGCACCACCAAGCAAGTTAACTGCACATACTAGTTGATACAGTCTGATATAGGGTCTTAGACGGTCTAAATCACCAGTTTTGCTTAACTAACGATGATAAACAAGGGCTAATAAGGGTGACTTAAAATCTTATCTAACCACTGACTGCGCACCAAAATTACTATATCTGAACTTAGCTGGGCATAGTTTGTTTTCAGTGAAACTAATATATATTGAGTGTGAGTTAAATATGAGAGGTTCCATTTGGTTTTTAACTGAAAATAAGATAATAATGACTGTCTGGTACTATCTTTTGAAATATTCTTTGAATTAATTCACCATCTTTGACTTGTGAACACATCTATGAGACTACTGATTTATTACTGAGTGGTGATTGAACGTGAAATGAAAATTCGGACCATGGCCGGATTCGAACCAACAACCACCGGGTTTCTGGTCTGGCGCTCTACCAACTGAGTTACGAGGTCCAGCTGCTAACCAGATTTTTATTTCACTTAAATCACCATGGGTTTTGCCCGACTACCATGTGAATTCGTGACGCGTTACTACAGCTTGATCGTATTCACACTGGCTGCCTAGTCAGGACTTCTCATCCCAATCCAAATCTAACTGAATTAGAGGTGGGGAGCATCACACTGATTATCATTTGACTATCTGAGATAGCCGTAGTTTGACACACTAGTAGTGATACTGGGTGATGATTGAAGATGGGATGAAAATCTGGACCGCGGTTGGATTCGAACCAGCAACCACCGGATTACCGGCCCGATGCTCTGCCAACTCAGCTAAGAGGTCCGACTGGTGATCAGTTAAACAAATTCCAATCTAAGACTTGATGGTTATGTTAAAGTGTCCTCAATGTCAATAATATTTCCCTAACAAAGAATAAAGACTTGAAGTGAATAGCCTGATTCAATTTTTACACTGATGACTGATGAACACTGTTCTTTTCAGTCACATGATAAAAAATTCTTATATTTTCGTCACATGTGGAGCAAAATTTCAAAATACGCAGTTTTTATTACTAGATATATATGAAATATTTATTGAACATTGATTTATAGTAATATATGTGAACTTTGAGTGATATAATCCCAAAATATCTTAATTCAGTTGATCATTTCATGTTCTGACTTTCTGTAACAAATGAAGAACAAATTTCGAAGAACAGATACATATTTATATTCATATTGTGTGATGAGTCATAGAGATTGAAAACTGGGGTCAGTGATACCACTCTGCCAAACCAAGGCTATCTCAGATGACACTTTCATTACATATTATTATATTCAAAGTTTTATAAAGTTGGAATGATATTCATGAATACTGATTGAGTGCCCACTATCCTATTGATTTTTAAAGTTAAAAGGAGGTAATTATTAGTCATTGATACCTGAAGTTTCTCCTTGTAATTCTGAAGCGATGGGTACGCGGTTCGAATCCCACTGCGAAAAACAACACTCACAGGGATGCAGGTACATCCAACTGAAGAGTCCCAGATGGGACGAAAGGCTCATCTTAGATTTCATTGCTAGTCACCACCAAGTAAAAAGAGACAGGTCCAGCATATTGCTCCTCTTAATTTACCCCCTAATTATTTTTATTATTTTTGGAAACAAATTGAAGTGATGTAAAGGAACTCACTGACAGGAATAATACGAGATACGAGAACGCCACTTACGCAATAAGACACTTGAAATGGATACCAACAGAGATTGTTCTCCCTCACAAACTAATACCTCACTGAACCCCAAAAATCAGAAGAAAAAGACCAGCCTGTGACTGTGAGAACCACAACTTTACTTGACAAGAAACACATCGATTATACACAGTTTGTTCTCAAGAAATCAAGTTATTAGGTGATAATTTGGATAGTTATTTTGATTGGTCGGCTTGAGGACATAGTTGTCCAATGAGGTTTATGCTGCCCAGCGAGGACAGGGATTGAATGTATAACTTATACCTTATTGGCTGATGATTTACAATGTTGATTTCGATTTAGGCCACTTCCCACAACAACTACTAAAGTATGCCTTGGTATTAGCATAATTAATTGTAATCACTGAAATGTACTTCCGCGTTCTAGATTCGTCATAATTATGCTTTTCTGTGGTACAATTCTATGGGTGACAGGTATATGAAGACAGATTAGAAGCTAGAAATAACACAACAGCTGCTTACTTCATGTTCAACAGGCATGATTACTACAGGAGCATTTTCAGGTGAAGAAATAAGCAATAAAATGCACTGATCTTTTAACTTTTCTTTACCTTTATCAATCCCAGACTTAAATTTCTGGACGGTCATAATATGGCTATGAAACTCTGGACAGATAGCAAGATCCAGGAAATCAATTCACCTATTGACTCTACAGTGAACATATTCACAACAATGCTATGCAATAGACTTCTCTAGTACTTCATCGAACGGTGAATAAACCTCCTTGATAATACTGCATACCTTAATGTGAACAGTATGGAGAATTAATTGCCATTGGTCTGCCGCTTTTCAAATGTTTATTCCTTTGCATCACAATATCTAATTCTGATAGCGTCAATCTATATTGCTGTGAACGGTAACGCTTGAATAGACATTCACTTGGATTACATGATTATGTGAGAACTTACAGATTCTCGAAATCGTCTCTGTGGGTTCATTTGGTCTCTGAAGCTATAAGCATAATAATTTATGGTAAAATAGACATTTATTTAGTGTAACTGGGCATTACGAAAACGAATCAAACATGTCGACTGCATGTAAGGGAAATTTGGAATTTTGTGCGACCTTGGTGCCACCAATGGTGAAAAAGAAAGTATGACTGGAGACTGTCTAAACTTTAACACTCTGTATATACTAAAAAGTGGTATTTTCTTGTTCATTTCATAACTTGTGGAATCTTCTGATGTTTTTAATCGATTTTAAAATCAATAAGGTTGCCTAATAGATTTATATATGTATCATCGGGCATGTTTCTACTGAGACATTTCGACCACTGCTAACCTTCTGTATCCACTGGTTTGGTTGGACTGATCGGTCCACCTCATATTGTTCTAACCGAAATGCTGACTGAGTTGTCTATAAATGTTGGTGAATAGTGTATCCCTAGGTAACAACCCTTTTTGAATTGAGGAAAGATTACTATTATATTATGTCGGGTCTTTGTTGGTCGTCGTTCGTTGGAGCTGTAAGCAAGCAAACAGTACCTATATCTCGGTGCGTGATTTACTCCTGAAGTAGTCTTAGGTATAGATCGATTCCCATCTCTTCCAGCAAAATCCATCAAGTGACGTGACTTTTTTAACTACACCATGAACATGATTTAGGCGAATTTGTTCAACACTTGTGACTAGATAACATGACATCACTAACTATAGATTGACCAATGTAGGCGTCTTATTGTCTTGATACATTTAGCTATTGAATGTAAAATTCAATATGAGGATACTTTACCGAGTGAATTCAATCCGGAGGATGTTTGAAAAGTTGGAAGAAAAGTATTGAAACCTATGAAAAATTAGTATGTTGGCGATTATTCACTCATGTAGTGTATGAAGGCTGAAGATACTCCTTGTCATTTTCTCCAAAGTATGTAAAGTGAGAGAATTAGGACCCTTGACTTGATAATTCAAAATTGATCATCTCTACATTAGTGAGTCAAATGTGAACAATATTTTTGTATTATTCAAGTTTATCACTGAGTGACAACAAATCAAGGATAGATGCTTTATTTTGAGACTGGAACTCATCATTTGATACTTCGAATACCGCGTTACTAACCTCTATGCTGCTGCACAGACCAGAATCCACTCGGATGTAGACAAATCCAGCTAAACTAGTCTCGAGTAGAGGTTCCACCAAATAAATAACAATATATTCAAAACCATTGTGAAACCAAGGGATATATTCCAGAATTACGTCATGTTAAGAATAGTATTGAGAAGAAAGCTTATCAAGATGGACAGAACACTAAGTTACATTAAGTTAAATGATGTAATGCGTTAAAAGTGGACTAGTAAATATGATGAGAAATCAGAATTCAGAGAGTGGAGGAATGTGAGGTGTAGGAAGACCTGTTAACTAGGAATGTCACATCTCACGATAAAATCGGCGCCAACAGTGATACTGACATGAAGTGAAGAGACGGTATCATACTATACTACAATCTCTTTGTAGTCACAGACAGTCTCCAGACTTCTGACTTCACAGACTGATGATAACTGGCAGAATGTTACTGTCTTAGAGGCTGCAAATACTCAGATGGAACTGGACAGCAAGGTTAGTTGATTGCAGTAAGTAGCCATTAACAGCTGAGTGAAAGACAGATGTTTCGTCATATGGGCATGTCATCAGAGACGGATTCACTCAATGCAAACTCAGAAACTAAGAGGAAGTAAAAGCAATAATATGGAACTGTCAGTAAGGTGCATAATACATCTAGTACATAATCATAATGATAATGGCTTTATTCTGAAAGGTATTTCAGGAATACTGTACAGAATTTCCAGCATGTCATATAGCATTAATTGAACAGAAATTTTATTATTATTATTAGTCCCTTGGGTTCCTAATGGAGCATAGGGCTTTAGTAGCATGTCTCCAATCCACTCTGTTCTCTGAAGTCTTTTGAACCTGCCTCCACGACATCCCACAAGCTCTCATTTCCTCCTCGCACCATCTCCTCCATGTCACCCTCAGCACCGACGTCCAACTCCTCGTTTCCCATGAGGATTCCACTCGACGACCTGGCCTGATGCGTGATGTCCCCAGTCAGCCTTCTCAGTGCATGCCCAATCCATCTCCACTTGTTTCCGGTGCATATTTGTTGGGTGATAGGTTGTTAGTTGGTTCGTTCCCGGAGCTCCTTGTTGCTTATTCTTTCTGGCCATCTGATCTTCAGTAGCTACCCAGTGTAGGCAGTTGTTGATGAATTTCTGTAGTTTATTGAAAATTCCTTTCGTAACGCACCAAGTCTCTCAACCATCACATGGAAGCATTGACTTGACTGACGTTGGTGTTGAGAATCCGGATCTTGTTCGACATGTTGAGTGCAGAAGATCTCCACACTGGTTTCAGGTTAGTCAATGCCTGTCTTGCTGTTATTGCGATCCTGGCTGACTTTGACATCCTCGTCTGTGCTGCCTATAGTTGAAACAATGATGCCTAGATAGGTGAAGTAGGTTACTTCCTTTAAGTTTCTCCCGTTGATGGTAATTGGAGTTTGTTGTTGTTGGTAATTGAACAGAAATAGTGTACATGTATATACAGCAAAATGAAGTAAGTATAAATTACGTATGAAAGATGAGAATATTTATTGTACCGACAACTTTCCTAAAAATCCACAGTTAACTTAGGTAACATGCTGTGTACTCATTAATTAGTTTACTTTCGAAAATAGAAGTTGATTAGTTAGTACATTTCTGATGCTTTCTTCATTGCATAAGAGATGAACTAAATGCGATATTGTAGAGTTTTTATATCTTGTAGTATGTGGATAAAGTGTTGTGTACTTGCTCTTGGCCTCTCCTGTTGACGAACACTCTGAGAGCTTTGTATGAAGAGGATACTGGTCATCTGATATGTTTATCCACAGCAGTTTTAACCAGAAGTTTTAGAGGTACACCAGTAGTTCTGCTGACATTCTCCTACAAAATATAGAATGGTTCTTTTACAGCAACCCGGGAAAGAATAAAGGGGGACGATAGAGAAGAATCGTCAAGATGAAGGAGTTTATAAACATGAAAAAAAGAGACTGAGTTGTACCAGATATCCTCAACTTCCTTAATATAGAAAGTTAAGCGGAAAATTCTTTTGGAAATTAGTAAGATAAAGGAGGACCAAGAAAGGTTCGAAGAATAACACACACCGAGATAAGTCACACTTGCAACATTCTCTAATGCACAAATGTCAGTAGAATAGGAATCATGAGGGTTAAACAGTTTATGTTCGCGTTTAAAACTAAAGTTTTCATGCTAACATTTTGAAGAGTTAAGCATAAGACTATTCAAGGAGGACCATCGTCTAACAATAGATAGGAAATCATTCAGCTGGGAATAATCTGCTGAAGAGGAGACGGGTATGGAGATTGACAGATCGCCAGCATATTTGATAAAATTGATACTAACTGAAGATGGTAAGTTAGGCAAAAAGAAAGAGAAAAGACAGGAGGAAAGGACGGCTACTCGGGAAACACAAGTCGCAGTAAGCAATGAGGTGGAGCGCTTCCCTTTGTGAACAGTATATTGTTTCTTTTCAGAGAAATAGGATTACAGTCAGGTTATTATCCAGAACTCAGTATTAGTTCCGTTCACCTTGTCCAACAGAAGAGGTTTTGGAACAGAATCAAATGCCAAAGTATAGTCTAAAAAAGAACCTGATTATAAGCAATTAATATCTGACTTCATCAAGATAGTTTTTATTTCGCAGAAAACTCCTGATCACCACATTCTCAGAAATTTTTCTAATGAATCAACATGCTCAGCTGTATATCCTTGATGGCAAAGATAGTTCATCACTGACGGTCAAAGTCAACAAATAAACTTTTTCAAAGAGTAGATATAACTTTCTAAATGTTTTATTTACATAGAATGCTTCGATATTGTTTATTCGACCTTGGTGACAATTTAACAGTAATAAATAGAAATTATCGAAAAGATTTTAGGCAATTTCATTCACAAATGAACAGTTGAAAACAGATAACAGGGAGTCTTTATTGGCCCACATTTACTGCTCACCGCTATCGGTAAACAAAAGCTCTGAATTTTTGTATCAGTGACCTTATTGTAACTGTTATCGAGTTTTAGATATACAACATTATCTAATCAGGAAGTTCAACGTTCAATGGGTTGTAAATCATAGCAAACCGATTTATCTGATACTTACATAAGCTTGATGTTTTGTGTCTATTTCGTATTTATTATTTAAACAGGAAAGTCAAAAACATGTTTCATTTCCAAGGAAAATAGAAGAATTGTTTGAATAGAACGGGGTGACGAGTCCAAAATAAGACGATACGGGCGTCCTGGATTCCACCAGTAGCCACTGTCCACCATAATTGAAACAGGCAATATCAAGGCATGCGTGCAGGAACCCGTAGGCTAACAGAAACCGATCAACTCCATCCAGTCAACCACAGCAGAGTACGAGCAACAATGCTAAAACTATACACGTCGTACAAGAAGTGGCTATCGTGTCTCAGTTTTCTAGTGGGTAATGCTGTAGTGTTTGAAGGAATGTGTCCCGAGTTCTGATCCCGGTGGGGATAACATCAGTGAGTAGGAGGCAGGTACATCGAGCTGATAAGTCCCAGATGGGACGAGACGCGCATCGTGAATCCCGTTGCTAGTCACTACCGATCATAAATATAGAATGGAATTATTGTGGAAAAGAAACAACCTTACATTTCATCCGATTCCCCCGTTATTCGGATGTCTCAAATCTTTTCACAGTAAATCATTATTTGAAATTTAAACAGAAACAGATGGTCTATGTCCTACTGAATTACAACAACAAGACGTCCTCATACAGGTTGGTCAATCTGGTTCAAGATAATGATCAGTCGAAAACTACAAGTATCAGTCACTAAAACTGAAAGCTGTTGTGCTAAAGATGTCTCTTATCATTTAATGGCTTGTCGGATACCACTGATATTTGAAACGGTGTATACCGGTTTCTAGTCTCGATGAGAGCAACATCGACTAATGAAATGTAGTCACATGCAGCTGATAAGCCCTAACTAAGACAAAAAAAATGCTTATTGGATTCCAGTTTCGGTCACTATTCAACAAATTACATCACAGTGAATCTTAAAGCAATGTAGAGACACTTTTATAGAAGCTTGTATACCAATAATGATAGATAGATTAACCGGAAATTACAAGTGGTAATAAGCAACAAATGATACTCTTTTGTGACTCTGTTATGGCTTTTGTTATACAGTAACAATGTTGAATGTTAAAACAATCAGTTAAGGAATGCAAATTTTAAAAAATGTAGAGAAGATGAATTAAGTGCAGCAGAAAATGTTTTCTTTCTCTATGTACTCATTGTTTGAGTTGTACATTCATCAATCTAGTTGTATGTGCTTCGTTTTAACTCACAGTGATGATCTAAACTTTTGAACTGGTAATATTTCAGCAGTGTTCATAAATCTTGTCCTTACTTCTTACGCATAGCTTAGTTGTACTTCATACAAAATGTTGAAGAACTTTTCAGAAGCAGCCAGGAGTATTGAGTCTACTAAGTGTTCTGTTATAGACCTGAATATGTATTTCCATTCTCCTTTTGTTATTTTATGTGTCTGTTTTAAATTCTGTAGCATGAAATTTGTGTATGCTGAATTTAATGAATTCTTGAGATGACAGAAGTAGGAAATATAGACCAATGAGTTCTGACCCAATGGCTAGCAGCGGGATCTGAAGGTTATGGGTTCAATCCATGATAGAGTCATGTGTGGGCCCTCTGGAGGAGTCTTGTAGTAGGACAAAACAACTGTCCAGTCCTGTCCAATGTTTCTCCAACTGATGTCGGTTCATGATGAATAACAACCTGATGTCAAGCTATGAACATCAGTTAGGCGATGTACTCACTTCATTAGATATCTGTGTGTTTACAATGTACGCATATCCTGGAAGGGATACTTGGTCACTGAGGGGAAGTAATAATGCATATAAACCTCGAATTTAGTTTAACAAACTAAACTGAGCCATTTAAAATCAATCCAGGTTGCCATATGTACTTCCTTGGATGGCTGATAACACTAGCGGGTGACTTTAAGGATAGTACCGTGTATTGATTTGACCACACATGAGGATTCAGTAATCTATCTCTGCTACTGACTTTATTTCACAATAAAGTCCACCTCTCTTCCTTGTATAAATATCAAGTATACAAGATAACTCAGTCGATTTCAGCTCACTTCCTCAGACACTGGTTTACTTTCCCTGGCGTAGATTTCTAAACTCCCTCCCTTCCAATGATAATTCTCATATGTTGACTTGATTACACTTGATTGGTAATTCGAAGACATGGACTGCTAAATATGTGAAGCAGTTGCAAATCAGTCATACTTAGTTTCTATCTCAAGATTGGATAGCAAATGTACACCAAATTTTTAGGCAACAGTTTTGTTTCTTAGTCCCCAATCTTATCAGTCCCATACGTTGATAAATATCAAATGAACCTGTCGAATTTCTGTTGAGATCTCTCCAGCGGGTGTTCCACAAGGTTAAGCTATTGACACAAGTAAATGAGGTAGGCATCGTGGAAGAGCAATCCTAAAACATCGTCTTTTGTTTAGTATGAGCATAAAGCATACAGGAAAAGATTTTGATATTTTCATCCATAATATATTATAAATATTCTGTATCTGACTGGCAGTTTTACTCAACACCAGTAAACTTGCAGGATATTTTAGAATTTTAAATTTTTTCAGTTCACTGTGCTTACCAACTGTGAGACGTATTTGGATGTATTAAGGTTGTATAAGAAGACTATCCTAGATAAACCAGGTTACTATCTAGGAGGGAAGAGGTCAACGCAGACGGAACCAATGAAACATAGAAACATAGTTACCAAAGAGGAGAAACAAAGAAAACAACGGGCTGACAACTTCGAAAAGCTCTTGAATCAACCATCACCACCACCAGCAACTACAACTCATCCAGTAATACAACCAACAGGCCAGACACAGAACTACCAGTGAACCCAGTCCCTCCGACAAAAGCAGAAGTCCGGAATGCCATGAGACTGCTGAAAGCCAGCAAAGCAGCATGACCAGATGGAATTCATTCAGAAGCACTGAAAACAGACGCAGAGACAGCGGTGGACATGCTCATACCACCACTGCAGAAGGTTTGTAAGGACGGGAAGAAAGGTGCCTGCCCACTGATTGGAAGAAGGGCTATCTCGTCAAACTCCAAAAGAAGGCTGGGTTACCGAAGTATTTGCAAGAGCTGGTGAGGAATCATGCTCCACCTGTGTCAACCCCAAGCAAAATATCAGGACGCATCATCCTGCAGAGACTGGAAGGTAAGCTGCATTCAAAATTACGACCGGAATAGACTGGATTCAGGAGGTACAAATCATGTTCGGATCAAATTGCAACGCTACACCACGCTTCACCATTGAACAAAGTATAGAATGCAAGTCAACTCAACTTCATCGACTTTGAAAAGGCCCTCGACAGCGTCCACCGAGAAGTAATTTAGCAGGCTGCTACTTCAACACTACGGTCTCAGTGCCACAAACCATTATCAACCTTATTCAACAACTATATGAGGACGCCACTTGCCAAGTCATTCACAATGGGAAGCTGAGTGACACCGTTGAAGTGAAGATAGGAGTAAGACAAGACTATCACCTACAATCACAAATCATCTTCCTGATTCTGGTCGACTGGATCATGCAGCAAACAGTGGGGAGCGAGAAGATGGGCATACACTCGTTGGATCAATGAAAAGACCTAAGAGGGAGGTTTGGATTTCGCCACCCATGATGATTTATGTCTGTCTTATTTTGCACAAACTCGAAGATGTACATGCGAAAAGTAACAAGTTGAGAGAAGAGGCAGGGCAGGGCAGGGCAGGGCAGGGCAGGGCAGGGCAGGGCAGGGCAGGGCAGGACAGGACAGCGAAGACAAGACTTCAAGTGAATGAATAGAGAAGACGGAGGTGATGATGGTATCCAAACAACACCACCAACAACAACAACAAGAAATAGCACCAGTCACCATGATGGCGAGAAACAAAAGGGAAGTAGTCTCCTTCACCCATCTAGGCAGCACTGTTTCAACTACAGGCGACACAGGCACAGACGACGATGTCAAAACCAGGCAGGATCGGAAAGACATCAAGACAGGCGTTGATCAACCTGAAACCAGTGTGGAGATCTTCCGCACACAGCATGTGGAACAAGATCCCGATTCTCAACACCAACGACAGTCAAGTCAGTGCTCCTGTATGGTTCAGAGACTTGGCGCATTACGAAAGTGATTTCCAACAAACTACAGATATTCATCAACAGCTGTCTACGTCGGCTCGTTACTGAAGATCAGATGGCCAGAAAAATGAGAATAAGCAACAAGGAACTCACTGTGGTGGGCAAGTAACCGATCAAGAACTTATTGCTCAACAAATATGCAGAGGAAGGAAGTGGAGATTGATTGGGCATACACTGAGAATGCCGATTGGGGACATGACGCACCAGGTCATGTCAGGCTCTGGAGTGGAATCCAGATGGGAAGCGACGAGTTGTGCGTTCGTGGTGATGGTCACATAGAGAAGATGGTGTTAGGAAGAAATGAAAGTGTGTGGGGAATTGTGGTGCCAGGTTGAAAAGAGTGGAGAGAAGACAGTGAAGTGGAGGTGTGCTACAGAAGCACTGTGTTCCACTAGGAACCCAATGAAAAAATAATAATTATCCTAGATAAAGAATATTCACAATTTTACACTCTCGAGTTCGAAAAACATCGGAAAAAAATCCAGTGAGTACAATGAAAAGGGAGATTTACAGCCCGGGTTGGTCATATTTCCACTCTTGCTCCCTAAGGGTTTCACCCGACTGCCATGTGAATTCGTGATGCATTACTCTATCTTTTCATCGTATTCACACTGGCTGCCCAGTTAGAATTTCTCATCCAATACAAGTCCAACTGGGTTATAGAGGGGTTAGCATCATACTGATTATCATTTTGAGTATCTCAGATAGCCGAATTTTGGCAGACTTATATAATACATACTATGTGGTGACTGAAGGTGGCTGATGGTTTGCGTAACTCAGTTGGTAGAGTAGTGCGTCGGTTCAAATCCTGAAGCCACCTAGGTTCTTATTTCCCCTTCAATCATCACCTAGTATCAATAAATCAAGTCTTCCAAACCACGGCAATCTCTGATAGTAAAATCGATATTCAGAAATGGTAATAATAATCACTTTGTTCTAGAGAATATTATACAGTAAGCGATTTCCATCAACTGAGTTATGTTACGCAAGCAACCAACTGTTGTTAGTTTACCATCTAATTTGAAGGAGGGAATTAATGGAAAAGCGTAGAGGTACAAAAATCTGCAATTCAACCTAAGTATTTCACTGATAGTAATACGCTATGTGTTTACAAGTTCATTGCCGTGTAACGTGACGCTTTTTTCCCCTTAATTTCACTATCTATTTGCTAAACTTCAGGTTAAAAACATCTTCAAAATGTATGAGAGAATGTGATTCGTTCGGAAGACATTTTAAAAACTAAGACAGTTTGAATGAGAGAGAGAACAATTTTATGTAAAATATTCGGTTGACAATGTTTGAATAGGTAGATCGATATTAAGATTCTTTTAAAAGTTTAAAAAAGACTGAATGACCTTGAGGATCACCTTAACTCTTGATTTAGGGATGAATATATATTTTAGGATTTGTCCTGGTGCAAACTTGACAGACGCAAAGACCAATCACTAATTATTCGGACTTGTCACATACCCACGAATACGAGACCAAGGAAGAATACCATAGCGCAGTCGAATGGAATGGTATATTTGGATGGTTGTGCCAAGATACCGATGCGCTCCAACTTACTGGCTAGAGAGTGGAATACGAGCAGTGCAACGTACCACGACAGCGTGCCAAATGGCGAGGATGCTTGACCGGGTGCCTTCAGCTTAGCGAGTCCAGTCAAACTATGAATGTCAGCATCAATGTTGAGTGTCGTCGAACCCTGACTATTGATTTTGGGGAAGTGTGTGACGCTTCATCGATTTATCGTATTATATATATATATATATATATATATATATATATATATATATATATTATACGATGAATCGATTTATCCCTGGACCAAGATTTAAAGTGGTCCTCAAGGTCATTCGGTCTTATGTATATGAAATTAAATAAACCTGACTAGCGAGATAAAAGGTATCAAATGAACAGGTTTGTAATGAACTAGAGGGAAGTGAGTTTCAACAAAAAAGCAGTGCATTAAATTAATCAACTTAATCAAACTAACCATTGCAATAAAACAAATCGATTTATAAAATACGAATGTTTTATGGGAAAATTAATTCGGTCTATGCTTGTTATGATGTGTCTGTGACATAGATGGGATTTCTTTTGAAGAAGTCGTGTTGGGACAAGTTGCTAGTTGAGACTGACTAGAGGCATGGGCACAGGAATTGTATGCTTCCACACAAATAGTGTAATGATACTTGTAATTTCCCGTCGCTATACAGGACTGAATCGTTCGATTTCTGTTGGCAGATGGGCTCCTATGCAGATGCCTCAATCATTCCGGACATTCACGATGTTGTATCGATCTTGGTAACTATCAGAGGAATCCATGACTCACGTTTCGTCCTATTTGGGGCTCGTTAGCTGGATTTAAGCGCACCCCAGTGCAGAGTGATGTTGTTCACACTGAAGCTTGAACCTAGTACTCTTCGTCTTAAACGTACAAGATGTGATTTAGTGGACAACGCTCTAGCGTCTGAAGCTATGGGTACTGGTCTCGAGTTTCAGTAGAAACAGCATCACTCCGTACTGGAGTGCAGGCACATCCAGCTGAAGAGTCCCAAGTAGGATGGAACGAGAATCCTACTAGATAAATATTCAACACAAGTAGTCAGCGAATTTGATCCTCTCAGGACCATCGTAGGGCATATCAACAAAACCTATTCCAAGGGTCTTAAACAGAAGATAGAATGTGGATCATATTATAATGAGAAAAGCCATTTCACTTCATGTAACTTGGTACTAGCAGCCAATTATTCCTGTGATGTTGGCATCATCCGATGGCGAAATTATATCTTCTTTATCTAACTTAGGTCACAGTTCAGTAAAACAAGTGTAAATTGCTTAGAAACTGGATTGTCTACCATAACACTCCTTACATATGCTTTTCCAGCGTGTTAACTGGCTTTGTTATGAAACAAACAGTCATTGACTGGCATTCCTTCCAGGTCTCGCTAATTAGAAGCATTATCAGTCGGTAACTTCTTCAAATAAAAGCGGCTATCAAGTTGCTCATTACCTCAGTATACCAAGAAAAGGTAACTATACCACAGACTGTGAAAAATCAAAACGCTAGTTCATAAAAAATAAAAAGATTCTATTTTAACCATAGTGTTACGTAATCTATCTGTTATACTATGAGGATCCTATGCAATGGGAGTTAGATCTTTGAGACGATTTACAAAAATCTTGGTGTAACTTATGAAGATAGTCACTGTAAGGTGTATACTAAGTGGATTTAACCTTCTTATGAACACCACTGATCATTCAAACTTGGAATAGCTTAACAATAATGTGTTTACCTATAGTGATCAACGATATGGGGTCGAACCAGGATGCGACGTGGACTCTAACAAACAAGGAATTTAGACATAAAATTTCCCTTTTATTTCATCTAGACATATAGTGAAAAAGGCAATATTTATTCAATATTAGCTTTATTATTTTCATTGAAGCAGAAAACACATTATTTTTCTTGTTCATTATTTCAATAAATTATTATTTTCATGATACGTATTACTACCGCAATCACGTATATTATCCTATCCAATATTATAATTTATTTTATAACACAATAAAAACTGTGCGGCTAATGAATGTCTTTAATTTTATTGCTTACTATTTGCATACCGAAGTTAGTCTATTACAAATGATTGGATTGGCCAATTGATTTAAAGTTTAAATCAAGGTCACTTCACTTCTACTAGGACATATCGACCAATTATAGATTTTTAAAAAATGTATATATTACCGTGTCATGTGGGCATACAGTTTTGTCTCGCCAGCTGTATAAAATTCAGCTTAGAGGACGAAAACTTCCCACCAGCTGCCTGTATAATTAGAATGTGAAATATAGATTGCATATGGTGGTCATTTGATGATTGAAATATTAGCCATTACCCTACAATAATTAGCATCGTTTTAACTACAGGCGGCACAGATGAGGTCGTCAAAGCCAGGATCGGAAGACAGCAAGACAGACCTTCATGCATCAATCTGAAATCAGTGTGGAGATCTACTGCACTGCACTGCACTAAACTGCACTCAGTATAAAGTGTGAACAAGATTCGGATTTTCAACACCAAGTCAGTCAAGTAAGTCAGTGTTTGCATGTGATGGTTGAGAGACTTGGCACGTTACGCAAAGCATCTCCTACAAACTGCAGACATGCATCACATGAACAACTTCTGCCAACGCTCACTCGATACTGGAGATGAGATCAGATCAGATGGCCATGATGATAAGAATGAGCAATGAGGAAGTCACTGTGGTGGACAACGAAGCAATGAAGCAAGAACCTATTGTTCATCAAATATGCAGCAGACGAAAGTGGAGATGGATTTAAGATAGACTGAGAAGACTGATTGGGGACATGACGCACCAGACCAGACCAGATCAGGCCAGGTGGTCGAGTGGAATCCAAATATGAAACGACGAGTTGTGCTTCCGAGGCGAGGGTGACATTGAGGAGATGGTGTGTAGAAGAAATGAAAGTGTGTGGGGAGTCTTGTAGCCAGGTTGAATGACTGGAGAGAAGATAGTGATATGGTGATGTGCTACTGAATCCCTATATTCCACTAGGAACCCAAGGGACAAATAATAATAATGAATATGCAATCCTCAGATTGAGAATGATTATTTAACAAAATATATGCAAGATAGGGACTGAATATTTAATTTAACGATTGGCAATGTAACATTTACCTTGAAGCAGTGGAGTTTTTGCTGTACTCCACTCGTAAATAACAAAATATTATGTGAAAGACTTTCAAATGTATCAGTGAGATGTATTTGTTTGCTTAAGTCCTTACCAGTCGATTGTTTCCTCTTTCTTATAACCTGCCAGTAATTTTATTTCAGATATCAACTTGAAGATAATAAGTAAATCTCCACAGAACTTCAAATCAGATTACTGTTCAGTACTATTAGTGACTCGCTTCGAGATAAGTCCTAGTAATAAGCCATCAGCGACGAGACAGAGCAAGTCGAACATGAGGATATTTACTCATTGACGGAATGGAAGAAGGTCGCATAATATGACGAACTGACAGAAGTAGGAAATATGGAGCATGGCATTCTAACACAGTGGGTCAGTAATAACGTGCTGGCTATGGAACCTGAGGGTCCTGGGTTCGATCGCTTGTGAAGTAGGCGGGGTAATGGGTACGCACCGCTGAGGATTGTGATGCTATGACAAAGTAGCTGTTCAGTGCTCCCAGATTTCCACTATTCCTCCAATCGATGTCAGTTCGTGCGGAACACCAACTTGGAAATCAATTAACCTCACAAACACCCGAATTCCATTGAACTAGTGCTCGTTGGGGATTAGCTTCGAGAGGTGATTACCGAGGTCAATCGACTATGAAAAGGCCCTCGACAGCGTCCACCGAGAAGTAATTTAGCAGGCTGCTACTTCAACACTACGGTCTCAGTGCCACAAACCATTATCAACCTTATTCAACAACTATATGAGGACGCCACTTGCCAAGTCATTCACAATGGGAAGCTGAGTGACACCGTTGAAGTGAAGATAGGAGTAAGACAAGACTATCACCTACAATCACAAATCATCTTCCTGATTCTGGTCGACTGGATCATGCAGCAAACAGTGGGGAGCGAGAAGATGGGCATACACTCGTTGGATCAATGAAAAGACCTAAGAGGGAGGTTTGGATTTCGCCACCCATGATGATTTATGTCTGTCTTATTTTGCACAAACTCGAAGATGTACATGCGAAAAGTAACAAGTTGAGAGAAGAGGCAGGGCAGGGCAGGGCAGGGCAGGGCAGGGCAGGGCAGGGCAGGACAGGACAGCGAAGACAAGACTTCAAGTGAATGAATAGAGAAGACGGAGGTGATGATGGTATCCAAACAACACCACCAACAACAACAACAAGAAATAGCACCAGTCACCATGATGGCGAGAAACAAAAGGGAAGTAGTCTCCTTCACCCATCTAGGCAGCACTGTTTCAACTACAGGCGACACAGGCACAGACGACGATGTCAAAACCAGGCAGGATCGGAAAGACATCAAGACAGGCGTTGATCAACCTGAAACCAGTGTGGAGATCTTCCGCACACAGCATGTGGAACAAGATCCCGATTCTCAACACCAACGACAGTCAAGTCAGTGCTCCTGTATGGTTCAGAGACTTGGCGCATTACGAAAGTGATTTCCAACAAACTACAGATATTCATCAACAGCTGTCTACGTCGGCTCGTTACTGAAGATCAGATGGCCAGAAAAATGAGAATAAGCAACAAGGAACTCACTGTGGTGGGCAAGTAACCGATCAAGAACTTATTGCTCAACAAATATGCAGAGGAAGGAAGTGGAGATTGATTGGGCATACACTGAGAATGCCGATTGGGGACATGACGCACCAGGTCATGTCAGGCTCTGGAGTGGAATCCAGATGGGAAGCGACGAGTTGTGCGTTCGTGGTGATGGTCACATAGAGAAGATGGTGTTAGGAAGAAATGAAAGTGTGTGGGGAATTGTGGTGCCAGGTTGAAAAGAGTGGAGAGAAGACAGTGAAGTGGAGGTGTGCTACAGAAGCACTGTGTTCCACTAGGAACTCATGTGACAAATAATAATTATTACAATTTTCAATGTCTAATTATAAAATGAATAGTTACATCATGTGTTTGCGTTGTCACGAGTTAATCAACCAAATCGATTTTGAATCGCATGAGTCCAGTTGTTTTACTGGTTTTATTTCACACATGAGTTCTATAATTCTAAGTAAAGTTAGAAAGTTAAACAGTATATTTTTCATCTTCATCTTTTTTTCAAAGCAGACTAATCGAATATACTACTGGATAATATAAGTAGTTGAAAGATATTTTTATTGATTAACTTTACTAAGTTAATTTTCGTGAGTGATGGAAACATTTCGATAAGGAGTGCTGAAAAATAAGGGTCTCAGAAGGAGCTAGGATTCTCTTCAATTTTTTATTATCTTTTAACATGAAATACAATACCCTTTGGTGTTTTGACGGCAGTACAAATATATACTAATCTATTTTCGAAGTTTGTGGGGACTAATTTATTGACTTCAGGTTGGTATTCATCATGGACTGACATTAGTTGGTAGAAAATTCGAAAACTGGTAGGACAAAATAGCTGTTTCGTCCCAGTATGAGACTTCTGAGTAGTGCCTACCCACGACTCCACCCCGCCAGAAACCGAACCCAGGACCTTCATGTTCTCTGACCAGCACGTTAATATTGAACCAGTGTGTCGGAATCCAGTTATCCATACTTCCTACATTACAACTTCGGGAATAATCACCTCTTGAAGCCAGTCATCAATGAGCGCTAGACTGATTCAGTTTGGAGGAGGTCACACTATATCGTGAACTGATAGATGTAGAAAGTATGGACCATTGTATTCCCGCGCAGTGGCTTGACAGTAATGTATGTGCTAACCACGGAACCTGTAGATGGTGGGTTCGATGCCTTGTGGGGTGGGGTGGTGGAGGCGCGCTGCTGAGGAGTCCCATAGGACGAAGCATGTGTTCAGTGATCTTTGATTTCCTATGTTTCTCCAACTGATGTCAGTCCCTGATGAATTCCAACCTGAGACCAATTAATGACCTCCACAGACCTCCAGATACAATTAATCTAGCGCTTATTGGGGACTAGCTTCGACAGGTAATTATTCCCGAAGTTGCAATGAGAAGTCGTGAGCAGTGGAGTGAAGCAAGTGGAAGTTGACGAGAGTTAGTGGACGACGACATTGGATTTAGGTGGGGCTATATGGTGAACAACTGATAGAGGTAGGAAGGGGATTTGACTCCGACGGAGTGGCTCAGTGGTGAGGTTCTGATCACGGAACCTGATGGTGGTGGGTTTGGTGGCTAGTGACGCGGTATCAAGCGTTCACACTGCTCAGCAGTCCCGTACTAGGATGAAACAGCTGTCCACTCCTCCCACCTTTCCAATCCACTTTCAACCCATATCAGTCCATGATCAATCCCAACCTGAAATCAGTTAATAAACCTCCAGATAGAATTAATCACTGATAAGCCAAGGTATTCTTCAAACTCATTCAATATTAAAATTTTGATTTCAACTTTGTACCATTTGGCAATGCTTTAAATGGTCGGTTTTTATTCAAACTTTAGAAAGTTTTTTGTATTGAAGTAAACAACTTCTACTTTTATTCGTTTTTCTCAACTACTTTCATGTTTGTTTATATTAAATAATTTTTGTATACTTGTACAAATGTTTATTGAACATTGTACGTAATGGCGGCTTTTTTTATTATCAAAATTTAAACTATTTTATTCATATAAAAGTTTATTGTTTTGTTTAAAATTTGTCTGTCTGGTTAATTATATCGTGAAAATATTTTTAAAAACTATTCACGTCATTCTACAGACTGTTCAAAGTTGGCTGTTCTGTTGAAAGTCTTCAAGATTCACACGCGTTGAGTGATGATAATGAAGCATCCAGACACTACTTTGTGACTAAAATCCTTTACGTTAACTAACCTTTTACGTTATGTGTGTTAAAGATGTTTCACCATATATAGATGACTTAAAAATAAATAATACCTAATTGGAACTATAAGTTACTGAATAATGCAATTGGCGTCTGTATACGCCGCAAAAGTTTATTCTCGAAAAGTTATTTTCACATGAACGAAGAAATTGTTGAAAATTCCCTACACTCTCGTATCTGTCAGAGTAGGTTTGATTCACGGATGAAGAAAACGACATCCGAAAATCCGAAAAGCATGTCTCCATTTCACTCTCTTCACTGCAAATCTTTTCAACCTGGCACCACAATTCCCCACACACTTTCATTTCTTCCTAACACCATCTTCTCTATGTGACCATCACCACGAACGCACAACTCGTCGCTTCCCATCTGGATTCCACTCCAGAGCCTGACATGACCTGGTGCGTCATGTCCCCAATCGGCATTCTCAGTGTATGCCCAATCAATCTCCACTTCCTTCCTCTGCATATTTGTTGAGCAATAAGTTCTTGATCGGTTACTTGCCCACCACAGTGAGTTCCTTGTTGCTTATTCTCATTTTTCTGGCCATCTGATCTTCAGTAACGAGCCGACGTAGACAGCTGTTGATGAATATCTGTAGTTTGTTGGAAATCACTTTCGTAATGCGCCAAGTCTCTGAACCATACAGGAGCACTGACTTGACTGTCGTTGGTGTTGAGAATCGGGATCTTGTTCCACATGCTGTGTGCGGAAGATCTCCACACTGGTTTCAGGTTGATCAACGCCTGTCTTGATGTCTTTCCGATCCTGCCTGGTTTTGACATCGTCGTCTGTGCCTGTGTCGCCTGTAGTTGAAACAGTGCTGCCTAGATGGGTGAAGGAGACTACTTCCCTTTTGTTTCTCGCCATCATGGTGACTGGTGCTATTTCTTGTTGTTGTTGTTGGTGGTGTTGTTTGGATACCATCATCACCTCCGTCTTCTCTATTCATTCACTTGAAGTCTTGTCTTCGCTGTCCTGTCCTGCCCTGCCCTGCCCTGCCCTGCCCTGCCCTGCCCTGCCCTGCCCTGCCCTGCCCTGCCCTGCCCTGCCCTGCCCTGCCCTGCCCTGCCCTGCCTCTTCTCTCAACTTGTTACTTTTCGCATGTACATCTTCGAGTTTGTGCAAAATAAGACAGGCATAAATCATCATGGGTGGCGAAATCCAAACCTCCCTCTTAGGTCTTTTCATTGATCCAACGAGTGTATGCCCATCTTCTCGCTCCCCACTGTTTGCTGCATGATCCAGTCGACCAGAATCAGGAAGATGATTTGTGATTGTAGGTGATAGTCTTGTCTTACTCCTATCTTCACTTCAACGGTGTCACTCAGCTTCCCATTGTGAATGACTTGGCAAGTGGCGTCCTCATATAGTTGTTGAATAAGGTTGATAATGGTTTGTGGCACTGAGACCGTAGTGTTGAAGTAGCAGCCTGCTAAATTACTTCTCGGTAGCCAGAATGTTTTTGTTCTGAACTTGTTAACTAGGTTACCTTCATCTTAGCGAGTGATTAAATTCTATTTTGATTGTATAACTGTCAACATTTTTGGTCAATAAATATTGATGATGAATGAACATCGTCTGGCATTTGTCAGTAGTATTTGTAGAAGTTATTCAGAATCTGTATTTCCCTTTTACCTTGCATACAATCTTCCTTTTATTCGATGGTGTATTTAAATCTTTATCGTCTCATGTTGAACAGAGACTTTTATCATTTGGATGCATTCCGATATCAACCAAATGAATACTGTTTTTCTCTGGTGGATATCTTCATACTCTAACTTGAACATATTTCATCATCGATGTGAAAAATGCTGATTAAATTAATGGATCAAATGTTTGGTAGCAAAATAGTGTATCGAGCAAA
Organism: Heterobilharzia americana; assembly: GCA_944470555.2. Lineage (NCBI taxonomy): Eukaryota > Metazoa > Platyhelminthes > Trematoda > Strigeidida > Schistosomatidae > Heterobilharzia > Heterobilharzia americana. The sequence goes on from OX104128.1 coordinate 53,241,050, forward strand.
TAGATTACTGGCTTTGTTGTTGTGTTTCGGCCAGTTTTGTTACCATCTTTCATGTTTTATATCTGAAGGTCACCTTCCTCATGATGGTAATATGAAATGTTCACCCCATCTGAACCACATTAAAATGTCTGTATAGTCATAATATCAGTGTCTACTGAACATGACGCAGTTATAGCATAGCTTAGTGATGTGATGCGGTGAATTGAAACATTATGACTAAGGGTAAACAGCCTTCTAACTCAAGTGCAGCACTCAATAATCAATAGCCAGTGGTAGTTAAATAGTTAACTATGCAAAACTTCAACGATTTTGAAAGGTTTTCTATGGCACATTTTTATTTTACCAGTAGATTTTAGACATCTCAGTATGAGTGAATATTTAAAGTATTGTAAAAATCACTTTTGCGTGCATTTTTAGACATATTCTAATGCTTTAGATGGTGCTGAGAAGGAGTAATTTGTACGATTTTCGGGCCACTTCTAGGATGAAATTCAACACAAATGAATTGCTTCACATCAAGTGATATCACAGTTTAGTTTTTCGAGTTATTGGTTGGATAATGAGGTACGGTTTGTTGAACAGATTGCCATGAATTCCATCTTCCCCAGTGCTTTTAAAGAGTTCTTGATCGGTATAAAATAGTTAGGTGTTTCATCCAATCTCATGACTTTGAAAGTCATCTTAGACGAGATATCCAGTGCGAAATGGCAGTTTCTTTGGAATTAGTTGGTTGAATAATTCAAGGGCATCAGATTAATATTTGTGTTGATCTGAAAGTACATAAAATCGATAGAAAACTTTCAGAAAATTCATTATGACTATTTCGTTAAGGAAATCGAAATAAAATCATCACACAGAATCAACATTTAAGCATTCACAAGAAATGATTATCGAAAGCTGAAGCCCAGAAATCCTGTGTTTTCAGTTAGCCTACTTATAAGTAGTTAGAAAAATATGCAAAATATTTACCACTTCTGAAGTGTAAACGCGACCGGAGAATATATTTCGAATTGAATTTTCTGTTTTGATTCACCAAATTGTATTCATTTGAACAGACTTTTCATCATACGAATTAAATGGGTATGTGAGTGATAACATTTTATTAGTGGTTGTCTCTAGGATGTTTGTATTCTGAACTTGCTAACCAGGTTACCTTCATCTTAGCGAGTGATGAAATGTTAGTTTTCAATCTAATGCGTCACCAACTTACTATCTACTAGGCTACAATGCTCCATTAGATTTTCTTCACTGAAATAACGTTAGTGTTTGCAAGATCTGAAGATTTCTCATTGTTGATATGCAGGAAAGTAGTGACAGATTCCCATTGATAGATTTAATTCATGTATGGCTTGTCATGCTAATGCATTACCACACTGCTCAACTTGAAATATAAACCACAAACTTTACTAAATAAAAGTTGACCTACCTACGGAATCCGTGTTAATCATAAAAGCCTGAAACCAACATTATTCAGGTATTACACTTTAGCTGTTATCTAAATGCAGTGGTGTTTATCTGCTATATTAATACGCTACAAAAATCATTGAGTGTGAGGGGAAAGAGAAAGACATACACAGATCATTATGATCATGATAGCCGGGAAACATAAATATTTACACAATTGGCTTTTTCATACTCTTAATATAACCACGTTAACAGGTCATTTCGCTTTTATAATATGGAAACACACTAAGGCTATGCACTGGAATAGGGCAGAAATCTAGACAACTCTGAAATTGCTTCTCATGTGACTGATTTGTGTTGTGACAATAACTTTCACACCCAACTGTGTTTACGCTGTTATTGGTATCGTTGATCTCTTTCAAGTGAAGTAGTTAAAACTTTACAGTTTTGAGTAAACATGCGATAATGATTATAAGACGACCATCATAACAGTAATCTTACGCGGAATAGTAGTAAAACTAACTCTCAAATAATGAAAAGGATATTTATTCTTAAGATTCCGAACATATATGACTTTGGTTGTATTGTGTTCTCTGAAGCTTGAAGCTTTCATCATCTTTAGAGACAACATCATCAGTAGGAAAAATGCTGGAAAGCTGGAAACCCAAGTGTATAGGAAGCCAACATACACTGGTCATATCACCAACTACAGTAGCAACAACCCAACAACACACAAAATCAGTTGCGTGCAGACTCTATTCAGAAGAGCGAGAACACACTGCAGTACAACAACTTCACGGAGAAATGAAGAAAATCACTTAATATCTATCCTAAAGAAAAATGGTTACCCACGAAACTTCATCAGATGTCTGTCCCGTACATCATCAACTACAAAGTCATCGACAGAAATCAACAAATGCATCCTCCTACCATACATAAAGAATATATGAGAGATAACGACAAGATTACTGAGACCTCTTGAAATTGTTTCGGCCATTTATAAACCAACGAATTCCCTCCAAACACTGTTATGCAGATCAAAGGATGCAACAACCAAGGAAGACAAACTGAATATCATTTACAAAATCAACTGCAATAACTGTAGCCAACACTACATTGGACAAAGTGGTCGCCCTCTTCATCTTCGTCTACATGAACACCAATTGGACATTAAACGCCGCGACATTTCGTCACTCACTTCAATGCACGTGTATAATTATAGACATGAATTCAGTTTTCACAATGTAGAAATTTTGGACAGAGGAAACACAAAGAATGTCAGAGAATTCTTAAAAGCTTTTCATTCAGGTCATTCAGTCAGCAATCAACAGATGTATAGACGTAGACCCTATCCATCAAGCAATGAGAAAAGTAATAAACGACAGAAAGGTCAGAGGTGAAGCAGAGGAACAGCCAACAGGTAAGTCTATACAATCAATGATACAACAGTCGAAGGAAACAACCAGTCATGGGCCACATCGTCAGAGCAAGCTACTAAATCACTCACGGAGGGATATTGACGGCTCACTTCATACTGAAGTTATTGCTGATGATGTCGTCTAGTAAGGCGATGAAAGCTTCACGATTAAACAACCCAGCTCAGAGAACACAATACAACCAAGACCATCCACCTGAGCTACAAATATTTTACATATGGCTTTGATGTATTCACCCGAAAAATTTGACTGAATTTCAAACACGTGATGTTTATCACAAATATTTGTAGTTATTTCCTTCACCATTTACAACTTTCCGAATAGCTTACTGCTAATCTTTTTATCGTAGGGATAAAACAAGTGACATTAAAGGCTATTAAGAAACTACTGAAATAACCTGAAGGTAGTGTTCTTCCCGAAATGACACCAACTGTAGGACTGTTGAAAACCGTAGAGCACAGAATATTTGTTTCGTTTTATTCTGTGACTTCTAAGTAGTGTGCAACCATAACCATCAATGGGGTCGAACTCAAGGTCATTAGGTTTCGTGATTTGTGCGTCTTCACTTAACCAATGGTGAAAATGTTCCTGTTTCTGTTACTTTCCAAAGTAGCAGGTTGTCACTAGCTAGTACCTGTCCTCATATCTAACTTGGCTGACTTTAGAAAGTTTGACTTCTCGTTAGGACGTCGGGATATCCACCTTGAAGTGACTGATGAGCACTCAGAGAATGCAGAGAAGCAAAAGATTGTTGTATATTGGATCTCAACCGAGTGGCTAAATACTTTTAACCTGCTTGATGTGAGACCTGACGGTTATCAGTTGGATCCTTAACATAGTAGCTTGCGAGCTCCATTGAAGAATCTTATACTGGGACGAAACATCTGTCCAGTACTCCTATGTCTTCACTGGTCTTCCAAATGATATCATTTCTCAATGATAACTATTTTCAACTCAATTGATCAGTCAATCCATAGAAATCATAAGATAAACTATTGAAATAATCTATAAGATTTATTTATTTAGGTTGTATAGGTAGTTTCTTTGATGAAATAATTAAACTTATATCAACTATGATCAAGATTTGATCGTATACTATGGCAAAAGGTTGACATTAGAGATATAGAATTGTATTTGTGTAAGTCACAGTGGGCTTGAAATCAAATAATTCCAACGTTATTTCACACAAACGTCCGAGCTTCTTCAGAGAAATAATCAAAATTAACATATCAAGGATAAATTTTGAGGGAGTTGTGGAGATTTGGAAATATTTCAAGTTGTTATTCATCGTAGACTGACATCAGTTGGAGGAACAAAGGGAACCTGGGAGCACTGGACAGCTGTTTCTTCCTAGTATGGGACTTCTCGGCAGTGCGCACCCACGACCCCACCAGCAGGGACCGAACTCGCAACATTCAGGTTCCGCGGCCAACGCGTTACCATTGAGCCACTGGGTCAGAATCCAATGCTCCATATTTCCAACTTCTGTTAGCTCACTATATATAGCTGGTGGGGTCGTGGGTGCGCACTGCCGAGGAGTCCCATACTAGGACGAAACAGCTGTCCAGTGCTCCCAGGTTTCCTTTGTTCCTCCAACTGATGTCAGTCTACGATGAATAACAACTTGAAATATCAAGGATATATAAATGAATCCAAAAATGTGTATTTAATCTCCTTGTCCCAATCCTCTTCATATAGTCATTGTCTTTCTGAATTATGATAACTAATCATTCAATGTGAAATTGTATGTCTTTTGTTGTATGGCATATGGGTGTGTGCATGTATGCATGTTACATATGTTGTATATAAGTACTCCAATTCAGATTCGTCTTAATTGTAAATATCGGACAAAAGGAACATAGGTGACAGTCATTCGGTTGGGTTTTTTTTTATAAGTACAGATTGAAAAGGATGAGATGAATGTGTATAGAATTTCAGTTGAAGTAAAGTGGTGGATAGTGTTAACGAATTCTCTCCGCATTGATTTACCGAAATAGAGTGTAAATGAGTGGAAGTGATGATGATGATGACGATGGTAATAATAATCATAATAAAAATAATAATGATGAATCAGATCAGTGCAGGTTGTGTTGTTATTGATGCAGAAAATGGTGTTGAGATCAGTGTTTTTGAGTCACTCTTTCTGCTTACTAACTAGTAACTGCCAAGATTCAGCTAGCTGTACTCCATCTCATCCGTTCAAACTGTCTGGATTCGCTCATATATGTAGGACTACAGCTGTTAATCTTTCGTTGTATTACCCAAAACCTTTCTGTAGAACTTTAGTCCCATCAAAATCAATTTTGTGTCCCATTTCTATGGAGTGTAACGCGATCGCGGATTTGTTTTCTAGTTTCTTTCTGCTTTAAGCATAGTTTATGATCATTGACTCTCACATTTACCTATCTGGCTGCTTCCCCTACATATACTGCAGTACAATCTCCGCATTTGATCTTACAGACGTAGTTCTGCTGATTTTCTTTAGGTACCACATCCTTAACTTTCATTAAGTTGGAACGTAGGGTATTTGTTACACGGAAGTAAACTCTTATGCCGTGTTTATTGAGAATCCTTTTTATTTCTTCTGAAGTCTCCATTCGGTATAGGATTATGACCTTGCTGGTCCAATTATTCGGAGGGATTTTTGGGATATCCTTAATTTCATTTTTTATAATACGTCTAACGAAACCTTTGGGATAATTGTTTGATTCCAGTATGCGACACACTAACTTTAATTCTTCTTTCTTGTTCCCTTCCGTTGTAACAAGACGGTTAGCCCTGCTAATCAAATTCCGTGTGACATTCACCTTAGTAGTCAAAGGATGTGCAGACTAATAATCGAGATATCTGTCAGAATGTGTTGCTTTTCTGAATATAGAAGTAGTATTCATCATGGACTGACATCAGTTGGGGAACCATTGAAAATCTGGTTCCCCAACTGATGTCAGTCCATGATGAATACTACTTCTAAATTAAAAATCCCCATTCATCTCAAAAATACATTTTCTGAATATCTTAATCTTTAGGTTGTTGTAATCCCATCTTTCCACTATACAGTCCATAAGGTTTAATTTCGACAAATCGGATTCAACTTCCTTGATGAAAGTGATACTTCCGCACACATTAATCATGTGACTGAAGAGTTCATCCAGACTGTTTCATTTGATGATGATAAACGTGTCGTCTACGTACCTTAGCCAAATTCGTGGAGGTGTAGAGCAATTTGCAGTAGCAACTGTCTCTAAGGAGTTCATGAACAAATTAGCTACTATTGGTGATACTGGAGATCACATCGCTATACCATCTGTCTGTCGGTACAGATCTCCTCTGAACGTGAATACAATCGATCGTAAGCATAATTCCAAGGACTTCAAAATTTCTACTGGATTCTAGGCACTTTAATTGAAATTTATCGTCATTATGCCATTCCAAGGATTGCTTAGTTGAAGTGTCTTTCATATATAACTCTATGGAATTGTTACAAGCTAAGAAAGATCGAAAACAAATGCCCAATTTCGACAGTAGATAATAATCATTATATGTTGCAAGTTCTTTAGATTAATGCAATGTCAAATATTTGACCCCATTGTGGTTACTAATTCACCAAATTACCTAGAATTTGTGGATTCGATCTCATATTGAAGCTGCAAAACTTATCGCTAGAATATCGTAAGCCAAGGGATTTTCTAAACACGCTGTGATTATATAAAAACTTACCTAGATAATGAGTCAGTAAAATTGCTTCCTACCGACATAAATCTCTATATACATACATTGTATGCTAACAAACCACTTTACAAAGAATACGAAAATTATTGGAAATTACAAATCTGCAATCGTTTAGCGATTAGTGTAATGAAAAAATTCCATTTCCAATTCAGTAAAATTTGTCATCCCTGTGGCTTAACATTTTCGGCTTTCATATTTCTCTACTTAATCTGCTAATCAGTAGTTTAATTGGTTTTGGATAAATCGTGGTGAGATCACCAGTAAATTTATTTTTAATGAAGAGCATTCACACAATGATAATTTTTCATTTCGGTAATATTTCAAGCGAAATTACTGCCGGTGATCATATCAACAGTTGAAGTTGTTATTATTATTATCATTTCGAATATTATTAAAGAATTCCAACTATAGGTGTGATCATGAGGTGTAATTTTGCTCAAAATATTACCAAAATAAAAACCTATCATTGTGCGTAAACTCTTCATCAAAATTAATTAACGTATAACACATTAATCCATTCCATAATGGATAATCTTTTCATTGATATATTTGATGAGATTATGTCGCCGGTGATTCAGAAATACAGTTTAAATTGACTACAATACTTTTGAAATGGTCTTCTCCTAACCATTTCCTTCACGCACCTATCACTTCAACCAACTAAAGACCATTCATAAAACAGGGAAATCGAATCGGTTTGAATTCATATGCATACCCTACACAGATTTACTAAGTCAAATGTCGCCAGATATTTTTTAATACCAGATTATGGCGAAAATCTTTTGTTTCGTTAGAAATTCGAATTTATTCCTGTCAGGATGACAGTTACTACTTAAATTGAATAAAAGTAGGTTAGATGTAGGCAAATGACAATCAAATTAAGTTGGATCATAGCTAAATATATTTCTCAAATTTGGGAATAATTTTCGCTATGTGTGACGAAGTTAAGGAAGGGTAAATCAGTGGACTGCAACCTAGCTAACCAAAAGTTTAGAGAAGTGAAAATTCTATAAAGGAATAATACTATTGGAGATTTTCAAATGTAGATACGCTAATTGTCCACTGCCTTCTACTACTCTTTGTTTCTCAAACTGATGTCTGTCATGTGAACCATTTTTTTTTAACTAATCCGTTCTCGCTAAAACCATCAAACTCATGTCCTTAAAAGTCAGTTTGAGGCATTTATGGAAGCTTAAGTTTGCTACATTTTATTGATGTAACTGTACAATATTATGGTTTGAGCAGTTATTCGACAATATCTTAAAATCGACTTCTTGTAGGTGAGTGGGTATGCTTTTCACTTTTTGATCAGAAACAAACTTTTATTGATCTTTAATTCTGATTCACTCTATTTGGCAAATTTTACTGACTAAATTGTTGTGATCTGATTAGATATCCCCTATCCCCTCCCTCCAAAATGACTGGTGATACATATTTTGTAAAAAGAATTGGGTTAAATTCGTACTTGTATTGATGTCTTGGTGTTGCTTGTCATTTCAGTCTTATAGTAACCATAGGTAATGGCTAGCATTGAAATCCATGACGCGCGTTTTACTCGTAGGAGACAGGAACGTCCATCTGACGAGTCCCAAATAGGACAAAACGCGCATCGTAGATTCCACTGCTAGTCATTATCTATCATCATTATCAACTACTTCCTTTATATCGTGTGTAATTACGCTACTGTTTTTCTGATTGTTATGTTAATGAGTGGTTTCCACTTGTTTACACTCTTAACAAGCTACTTTTCAAGGTTATACCAAGTCTTATTTGCATCATCATGTTATATCTATAAGTAAATCGCTGTTTCATGCTTCATTTTTGATTAATTAGAGGGATATTTCCAGGAGGAAATCTGTGATCTATTTCACACTTATACGACTGTGGAGTTCGGCTTACTTCACGTTCGTTACTATTGTAAATACATAAGAGAACAAATCTGTATACCTGCATAGATGGATAGACAGCCAAATTGAAAGAAGTTGAGCAGTCCAAGTTGCAACACTTCTCAGTCGTACACAAAGGGCAGGTAATTGAAAACGAATGACACTCAAGTCGATTAAACTGTATAGAAAGATAGAGAATGAGCAAATTAATTAAAGGCAGAGTAAATATTCTGAATTACGAAGATGATAGAAGTGTATGCATCTGTCTTATGCCCGATTTTCAATCATTTCATCAAGAGACTTCTAAAGTTGATTTTTAGTGCATTGAAGACTGCAACCAAATAGCCTATATTTCACCAGATGGTTCCAACCAGCATTCACAGGCTTGATGAATTTGCCATACATCCTAGTCAAACAGTTTATGCCTTTCTTCCAACCAATTCCTACTACGAATAACATTACTCTTTGAGGTCGATGATAGCTTTGTATGCACAACATATATGCAAGCTGTTTTATTCGGTTACTATTCCCAACTTCATCCCCTGACTTGTCTATCTTATTCAGTAATCTATACCTAACCTCAACACTGGTCACTGCCATTCCACTTCACATCAACAGAGTTTGAAGACACCTGTGATCAAGAAATTTGTGGCTTCACCTCTTCCAATACTCATCGTTAATATGGTTTAACTTAGTTGTAAGTGGAGGTACCTTCAAAATTGTGTAGCACTTGTATTTGGTTGGATAGATTATGAACTTCATAAATTGTATCTAGGCAACAGTCATCTTTCAACTCCTATTTTAAATGGAAAGTATGAATACTGTTTAATTTATACAACAGTAAGTCTTTTGGGAAGTGAATATGCTTAGATGACAGATGAGCAAAATATCCATGGAGAAACTATAAGACGATTGGTATGTATAGTAAATTTTAGACATTAGACGAAATCACTTCGTAGCACTGACACAACTTAAAGTTTTAGGCAACAACTCCCGTGATAACAAATCAACAAAGGCCTAGATTAGCTGTTTACCACCAGCTCTTAATAAATAAATAAAAAGACAACACTACTCTATCGGTCTCATTAAACAAAGGAAGCTATTTCCAAAGAGTAACTTTAAAGATCACGCTAGCAACGACTAGAATAACCAGTAAGGTTTGTCTATTTCATCTGGAAAGGAAGATTTTTATACGATAACAATGTGTAATTGGCTCTCATAACTGACTCAGTTGTGGCTAGGGGTGAAATCTGGGACTCATATTTCGTCCTATTCGGGATTCATCAGCTGGGTGTACCTGTATCCTGGTGAGTGATGTTGTCCCTACTGAGGTCGGAATCTCGTACCTATCACTTCTAACGGCGAAACCTTGTCCCCTAGGCCCCTAAGGTTATTTCATTTATCTCTAGGATGGCTTTGGAGTCACCTACTTACCAGTCACATAAATCTACGCCCCTAACTCTTAAACAACTTTAAAGCAAATGGGCCCTTTGATAAATTTAAACAGCGTAATGAGAAGATGAAGATTATCTGAAAAATGTGATGTATTAGCGCTATACATTTCGAACAATCTGATCACATACAGACTTGTTGAACTATTTATGTGAAAATTTACGAAAAGGATAAATGAAGTTAATAGGAAACAGGAATAGGAAGGAAGAGAAAAAAACAAACAACCTTACTCTTGGTATGAAAATTAAAATCAATATTACCAAGGTAGGTTCAACATGAGCACACGTTATTTTTGTATACATAAAACAGGGGTTTGTGATGAATTGTTCCCACCGGGATCCGGAATCGGGAGCGATCGCTTCAAATGCCAGAGCGTTATCCACTACACCACCGAGCCACGATACCCACTTCTTGTGCGACGTGCTGGCTAATAGACACAGATCGATTCGGTCCACTCAATAACGGTACCACATAAAAACAATTATACTAAAAACAGGGGGTTTAAATTTACAGATGGCAAGAGCTTCAATAAATTTAAGCACTCAGCTCTGACCACTTTTATGTAGTACTTTAAAGGCTGTTTTCATGTCTATCCTATGGCTAGTTTCTAGTATATGTTTCAGCGATAGACGAAGATGGATGTTTGTCACCTGGACTTATCGGATCTGTTGAGGTCATTTGTTTTTGATACCAGCCACTTAGATACATGTTCAACCTTCCTTAACTGCATATCACGATTACTCCTCCACACATACATGTAAACTGATAAACACAGTTGTTGGTTTGTGCTGTAACATGGACTTTGTCTTCTCCATAATGATGATCTTGGCCAATCTAAGTATTTTCCTCACAACCAAGCTATATGAAACACCTCTAAATGGTAATGAGATGTAGACACTTTTCTTAGCAACGGAACACTGTGTACTTTTCAATGGTACATAGCTTTCACATATATCGATAAATCTTAATGGGTATCCATTCCATGTCAGTGTTGTCGTCAGTAAGTTGGTTTCTTCCTCCCTGGTGTCATCGGTGGAACTGTTAACTATTGTAAAGCAGCTAATTCAATATCGGAAGCACCTTCTATATCATTTAGGGAATAAACGCAAAGCGCATCACCAGGTCAATCTTAACTGACAAAGGGTGAGAAGATTTGAATGTGAAGGTTTTCTGTAGACACCAGTGTCTAGACTTCCATTTTGCTTATATTCTATTCTGCAATTCAGCATCCTTAGTTCATCTTCATTATTTTCTAATTCATAGGTAACACGTTTACAATGTTGAAATCGGAGCACATGTATAGGGTTATTTACACATATTTATTCAGTAGTCATCTTGATATGACTATGTCTAAAAAGTAATCCATTTAACAATGCTCTTCCGCTGTATAATTATCATTACTTTACTATTTATTCCTTGGGTTCCTAGTGGACTTCAAAAGCATATCTCCATCGCAATCTCTTCTCTCCAGTCTTTTCAACTTGATTCCATGACTCCCCACAAGCTTTCATCTCTTTCTCACATGATCTCCTCCATGTCATCCTCGACTTGGACGTCCAACTAGGAGTTTCCCATTTCGATTCCACTCGACGGCTTGGCCTGGTGCATGAGGTCCCTGAATGGCCTACTCAATGTATGCCCAGTCCATCTCCACTTTCTTCTTCTGCATATTTTTTGGGCGATGGGTTCTCCCTTCGTTGATTCGTTGCCAACCGGAGTGAGTTCCTTGTTGTCTATTCTTTCTGGTCATCTATCTGATCTTCAGTATCAAGTGAATGTAGGGGGCAGCTGTTGATAAATGTCTGTAGTTTGTTGGAAATGCTTTTCGTCACGCGCCAAGTCTCTCAACCATCACAGAAGTACTGACTTACTTAACTGACATTAGTGTTGAACATCCGGATCTTATTCTTTATGCTGAGTGCAGTAGATCTCCACACTGGTTTCAGATTGATGAAGGCCTGTCTTGCTTTTCCGACCCAGGCTTTGACATTCCCATCTGTGAAACGATGCTACCTAGGTAGGTGAAAGAGACTACTTCCTTTAAGTTCCTCCAGTTGATAGTGATTGGTGCTTGTTGTTATTGGTTGGGTTTCCTCATCACCTCTGTCTTCTTTACGTTCATTTGAGGGAAGTTCTGTCTTCACTGCCCTACCTCTTCTCCCAACTTATTGGTTTTCGCCTGTAGATCTTCAAGTTTGTGAGACATTAGACATTAGACATAGGTCATCTTCAGCGGCGAAATCCAAACCTCCCCCTTAGGTCTTTTCATCGGTCCAGCCAGCATATGCCCATCTCCTCACAGCTGTCCACGGTTTCCTACATAATCCAGTTGACCACAATCAGGAAGATGGTCGGTGATAGTAGGCGGCAACCTTGTCTTACTCCTTCCTGTCTTCACTTCAAAGGCATCACTGAGCTCCTTACCATTGTGAATCACTTGGCATGTGGCGTTTTCATATGGCTGTTGACTGAGGTTGATACTGGTTTACGGCACTAAGACCATAGTGTTGAAGCAGCTGCCTGCCAAATTACTTGTCAGTCGACGCTGTCGAAGGCCTTTTGAAAGTCGATGAAGTTGAAGTAGAGTGTTGACTGGCATTCTACGCTCTGTTCCATGATGATTAGCGTTACGTTGCAACTTGATCGGCACATGATTTGTTCTTCCTCAACCCAGCCTGTAGCGGTCGTAATTTTGAGTGCAGCTTACCCTATAGTCTCTCCAGGATGATGCGGCATAGTATTTTGCTTGAGGTGGACGCGGGTGGAGCATGATTACGCGCCAGTTCTTGCAAACACTAAGGTCTTCCTTCTTTGGAAGTTTGACAAGGTAGCCCTTCTTCCACTCAATGGGCAGGTACCTTTCCTTCCTTCCAAGCCATCTGCAATAGTGGTGTGAGCGTGCCCGCCATTGTCTCTGTGTCTGTTTTCAGTTTTTCTGGCGGAATCCCATCTGGTTCTGCTGCTTTCATGCATTTCAGCAACTTTATGGCGTTCAGGACTTCACCTCTGATTTTACGGGAGGGTTTGTGTTTACTGATAGTTCTGTGGCTGGGCTGCTGGTGGTATTTCTCGATGAGTTGCAGGTGGTGGTGGTCCCTTCAAGAGTTTTTTTGGAGTGGTCTACCCATCGTCTCCTTGTCTTCTGTTTCCCCTCTTTGGTGTTAACTAAGTTTCCTTCACTATATTTCATTAGTTTCATCTGTGTTGATCTCTTCGCTCCAATATAGTAACCTGCTTATTTGAAATAATGTTGTCAGGTCTCTCTCTCTCCTACCTGCAGCCTGTTCTGCCAGTGTGTCGTGGAAGTGTCTTTTGTCTTTCCACGCACTCTTCTTCACTTCCTTGTCCAGCGTAGTGTGTTATAGATTGTATTTAGCTCCCTTTTCATCGTTCATACCTGCAATGCACTAGTTCATCTTCTGTTTCACCATCAATATCTTCCTCTTCTATCAGTTTCCATGTATCCGTCAAGATACATTCTTTGTCTTATTTCGTCTTTCTTCCCACTACGGTTTCTTTTCACATCTCTTCCAAAGAGTTCCAGTGCTCTTCTACACAGGTTTCCTTGAAGATTTTGCTTAATGTCTCCCATTTTTTCCTAATGGCTGACTGATGTGAAGATGTCCTTTGTAGTTTCGTCTTTCAGTTTCTGTTCTGGATGTTCAACTTGAACTGTCATCTATCACCAGCTTCTGTGAAGGCTTTTAATTTGATTTTGAAGGTAGGTTGCTTGCACTAGACAGTGAGTGGTGTGAACCTACCTTCATCTGCTTCCCTTCTGTATCTGATCTTGTGTCTAGTAGGCTGGTAGCGTCTCCACTTTCTTCACACTGAAATCAAGTCAATCTGATCTTTAGTGTAGTGTGTCCATCTGGTGGAATCCATGTCACTTTGTGAATATTTTTGTGTTTGTGCATGCTGCCTCCAATCATTAAATCGTTGAATGCGCAGAAGTCTGCAAACAGTTCTCCATTCTCATTCATTATTTCACCGAGTGATTCTTGACCCATTATGAGTTCTCTTCCTGTGTCGTCCGCTCCGAGTTCGACATTAATCTCACCCATTAGAATTTCGATGTCACCATCTGGGGTAGGGTCTTGACTATTACTGATTGCAGTTGTCTGTAGAACTCCTCCTTCTTCTCTTGCTCTGCATTATTTGTAGGTGCATAGCATAGCGTAGCATTTTATGATTGTGACTTTCCTTCCTTTCCAGTCGAACCTTGCTGTCATAATCCTGTTCCTGGAGGAGGAGATTAGTTCCCACTGCATGAGAGAGAGCCTTCGATGCTCTTGGGAGCATCATGATAGCTACTCGAAAACTCAGTGTGCTGGTGGTTGTCGTCTGGGTGACAATATCGGAGTAGGTTATTGACTCGTCTCCAGTTGACGGTTTGGAGAGTCCACTTCCATTCCATCTACAGACTCCTCACAGCTTACTAGCACTTCCATGCCTTATCTTCTCATCTCGTTTGCAATTTGGGCAGCCTTGTCAGTCAGTTTCAAAAATTGTTTGGATATTCCATGCCCCCACATTTACTTTCGCTTTCATCGAGAGAGAGGTGACACATCGGCCAACTGACTTCCCGAAGACTTTCACCAACTTGCATCATTCCGTCTTCCCGTTTCCAGCGAGGAATAGGTTTAATTTTATTTTTTATATTCCCTTTGTGCTCTGAAGTTTCTTTAGCGGTTAGATTGGTTTCCCGCGGTAGAGTTGGTAGTCCTATGTTCAACCTTCCTTCTTTATTGGGGCTTAGGACCGGCTAGTAACTAGTGAACTAGTTACCTAGGTGAGGTTCCACTGTGTGATAGATCTAATAAAAAATCAACTAAGGTGGAATTCTGAATTAACCATTTGTCTTTTATTCAATTGGCTCAGAGATGTAATTTCTTCCAACGAACAAGGAAACCGCCGAGGTTGCAGATACGCCATGCCGGCGAGTACCAAAAAGCACGAAACCTAGGTCCAGGGCTTCCTGCCGATTGCCTCCAACCAACTAATATCTAATAATGTGCACCGCGATGCTGAGCTTCCTAGCTTGGTTACCACATTGCAAATATGATCGATAGAATTCTATCTGCACTTAGGACTAGACAACATGAAATTGGTTGCACTCCCGTGACCAATCAATACATGTAAGCCAGTCCTACAGGAGGTCAATCACGGCCCGAGTAGCTTAGTGATAAAGTCGCTGACTACAACACTGGGTCACGCGTGTTCGAATCTCAGGCGGGACATCAGTTCCGTCGAGACTGCTGATACGCCATGTTGACGAGTACCAAAAAGCACGAAACCTAGGTCCAGGACTTCCTGCCGATTGGCTCCAATTAGACTAATTATTCCCTATTTGCACGGTTGCTAGAGTGGCCTTTCAAGTTACTTTTTTCATCTTCCCTGAGTAGCTTCATTGAGATGTGAATTCAGTTGAATGCTAAATATATATTCTTCTTTATCTCAACAGTCCTTTTCACTGGATGAAAAAACCCGGTTCTCTTTTATCAACCAGCTTTTTCTTCACTTACATATATATCTTACAAATTTTGTACATTTGAGAAAAGAATCTTGAAGGAGAGAATATTATTAATCGATCTCCCGTCTATTTTCTCACCCCTTAATGAAACATCTTCACTCACTCTTTTGTACTGTAATTCTTCATAAGGTGGATATAGTCGATCGATTCCTCTCATTCAGGAAGTTATGTTAAAGCAACTTATTTATATGACAGATTAAGCATCTTGATTCATTGAAACAGTTGAAAGGAGAACCTTTACAGTGTTTATATTCAAATCGAGAACTAACTGATTTTAGACACTTGACATTATGATTCCACTTTTCGTCAGACTACCTGACCGTTAAGGTGAATCTTGTCCTAATTTTTAATCAGTTATTACAAAATCTGTTTGATTGTATCGAATTCTTTCGAGTAGATTTATCGTATGTATGTATAGTATCAATCTACGTATTCAGTGAACAGAATTTAGAATTTACAATAATACTCTGATGATTAACTAGTGAATCGATTTATCGTACTGATTATACAGTTGGGTTAATCGATAAATGTATGGACGAAACAGGCGAGTAATATTTTTTTATCATGCATTAGATTATTTGGCAAATAAATATATTTCTCAACAAACAACACTACTCATTAGTGACTTACTTTGAGATGATGTTTTGCGAAGTCCTAATGAGAAATTTTGGCGAGTAGGGTAATCCAACTCAGCAACGGCATTGAACGGGGATGAATATACAAAAGTAGGAGAATGTGTATCTTTGAATTCCAAAGTAGTGACTCCATGATAACGTGCTGAATGCTAGACCTGAAGGTTTTCGGTTCGAACCCCGACAAGGTCATGGGTTTACACCACTAAGCAGTCCTGTACTAGGATGAAACAGATGTATAGTGTTATCAAGTTTTTAATGGTTCCCCAAATGATGTCAGTCCGTGAAATATACCATCTTGTAATCAAACAATCCCTACAAACCTCTAGAATTGAAGCAAATAAAAATATTCTGCATCATCTCAACATTGGTTGAACTTATTTGTTTATGCCAAAAAGAGCCATGATTACATTGATGGAAAATTGATAAGTTCACTGGCTATGCACAACACAGAAGAACAACTTATCCAGGCTTAGCCGTAGACGTATGAGTATTAACTTGACAACTTAGGCTATTCTGGATTCTCAAACAAGTATAGTGTTCATGGATTAGATGAGTGAGATTTGAAGGAGAGTTCCAAAGTGACCACAAATAATTTGGCAAGTGAAATCACGTTCAGATGTGAGTTCTTAACCTTTCAAGTGGTCTAGTCAGGCACCTTATAATGATCTTCAGTGTCATTCGGAGAGCAGGATGCAACATATCCCAAAGGGAGTTCACGCCATGGAAAGGATGTATTTCTTGAGAATATTTATTGAAGAGAAATATGTATGTTACATTCAAGATCATATATATTATATCGCTTTTGAATAACCTAAAGGATAAATTGTATACTGTTCAATAGACTCTATGCATTACAATTTGTCTGAAATAATTGGCATACATGCTGAATAACCAAACTACAATTTTAAAGTTTCCTAGCATGTCATCTATTGTCACTTGTGGAAAATGTGAAGCATAGTGTTGATATTCCCCAAACAGATATCATATAGTCCAGGGAATAGATTAAGTCTTCAAACGGACGAGTCGTAAAATCATTATACTTGAAGAAATAATCGAAATATCACTACTGACGAGGGCAAAAAAGCATGAAACATAGGTCCAGGGCTTTCTGCCAATTACCTCCGTCTAACTGACACCTATTAAAGTGCATCATGATGTTGATTCAACTTGCCTGGTGGCCACACTGCAAAATGACCGATAAAATTCAGTCAACACATAGGACTAGACAACCTTCGAGTGACTAATCAACGCATCTTATCCAGTCCCACAGTAAGCTAGTCGAGGCTGGAATAGCTCAGTGATAACTTCGCTGACTACAACACTGGGTAATGCGGGTTTGAATCTCAGGCGAGATGTCAGTTCCGTTCAGGTTGCAAATACGGCTTTCCGACAAGTGCCAACAAGCGCGAAACTTATTTATGTCCAGGGATTCCCGTTGATAGCCTCCATTCAACTAAGGAATAACACTCTTACATACGTCATTCACTCACCATTTAACAGGAAGGTTTGCACAATGTCACTGATAATCGGTAGATTAGCGATCACACGTACAAAACTAGGCGATGGCTGGGATTATTAATGTAAAAGGAAAATTTCATCTAGTTTAATCATGTAATACCCACGTGAGAAGCCAATCACAAGATCAACACTGCATTACTATTGAGCAATTCAATCACATTTATTTCAGCTTGGAATTCACCATGCACTGACATCATTTGGGGGAACACTGAAGACCTGCGAGGACCCATGATCCCAGCAGGGCGAGCACTGAAGAGGAGTCCTATAGTAGGACGAAAAAGCTGTCAAGCTCCCCCAGGTTTCCAATGTTTCTCCAACTGATATCATTCTATGATGAATCCCAACTTAAACCAACTAATAAATCTCCACAAACCACCAGGTAGAATCAATCACATTTAGTAAACTGCTGTTCAGTCATGTAATTAATGCGTTCGTGCATGCGCACTTCTGTATATATAACAACTTGATACTGACCTCCAATAGAATTATAAGTATAAGTAAGTAATGAGTATCCCTTGCAGTGTGAACCACTGATCACATTTCTTCTCTGGAAGCGCCTAAAACTGTTATGCACCTGTAGTCAACAGTTAGTCAGATTCACAGCGAAAATGGAAGGGAATATGTTAGATGGTTTGAACAATTGACATGACAGTCAAGTGTTTACTGATTATTCTGAGCGAACTTCTATTGATTTCCCCGCACACTGAAACCCTATGCACAGTATATTACTGTCAAGTATCTATTTCAGATGTGCATCTTGATATCCTCATGAATCACTGATACATTCTTATTCTGGGTGAACGCTACTCGACTTGATTGCACCACTTGTTTGAATATTTGATCCCCGTGTGCGTCATCCAGATAAAAAAGTGACTTCTTTCTAGCATGTGAACATGTACAGTATGACTTCATGCTTAGAATAGAACAGTGAACTCCTTTTCCATTTTCGTTGGGTCAGGAATTATTTTCGTTTTGAGATATCATATACTATACTTGTATCCCTTCATAAAATAAATTTCTACGTGTTATCCACGTTACAGATGAACTCGAAACACTCAATCTCTAAGGAGAAGACCACGACTTGTAGAATATCAATCGACTTGAACTGCAGAAATTTACCACTATACTATATCCTGATATCTAATACATAGCCAAAACAGCCGATACAATTATGATTATTTGGTTAGTGAAGAATGAAGTTCTTTTGAGGAAGACTACATTGTAAATTGAGAGAAGAAGAGAATGGTCAACACAACACAGAATTAACTTCAATATTATGAGCAGATAACAGCCATGTCATTAGCTCCTAGTAAACAAAAAACACTAAGGTGTAAGTGCAGCTTAGATTGAACGAATTTACTTTGAACGGTGAGTAGAAATGATCATCACACTATTGTTCTTCATATATAGTTACACTACACTTACAACATACAAGTTATATGGCATGTTAGGAAAGATAAAAGACAGGCAAATAGGCGAATGATAGAATGATACCCCATTGAAACTACTGAGAGTGTCACCGGTCAAATAAGCCACCACGAAAAGAAAACTTTCCATTGATACATTTTAAGCTGTTTTATACACCGCAATATTTCATCATCATCATCATCATCAAGATCAACATAGGACCAGGCATTACTGTGTAACTATTCAAGTTACCATACCTCATATCAGCGCATCTGGTAAGAAGGCCACAAAATGGAAGATAAGGCAGGAAAGAAAAATCACTCAGAAGAAGTAGAAGTAGAATGTAGTAAAAGAGAGGAAGAAAGAATGAGAAGATCGTGAGATTAAGTATAGCGGTTAAGATCAGGATAGTGTATGTATGCAACTATGCCACTGACATCAGTTCTGAACCATATCTTCTGGAGTCTCCACCCACTAGTTTCTTTTGTCCTGTGGACCCCAACCGATTAGTCTTCATTGCTCTACATGGCTCGAACCAGCAGCCAAGGACTTCATACATTTATGCCATGTTGTAGTCTGGCCCCTAAGCCTTTTTTTCAGCCTGAGCCCACTTCAACCAACATTGTATGACGAGGTAGACGATGGCTAGGCATAAGTAACATATGTCCCAGCCATCTCAGTCGATGAGGGTTCACAACCACAACCTTACGTCTCCTGCCTAAAACTCAACGTCTGACTTCTGCCTTACTCACGTAGTGACACTACGAAGGCAGTGGTGGTCAAAAGCCTGAAGCCTTCTTATGTCTTTTATTTTTGATGCAATGTTTCACGGTCATACAATAGAAGAGAGCGGATTTCAGCACGGTATTCTCAACCCTTAGTAGACAATTGGATATCGCAGTGGCACGACAGATAGTGTAAGTTGGCAAAGACAACCGAACCTTTTGTATCCATGCAGAGATTTTGTCAGCCAGTAACCAGCAAATCAGGGCTGATCCGACTTCCCAGGCAAGTAAAGTGTTCAATGCGATCAACCACTTCACTCTCTATTGTTAGTCGGGATACCGTTGAGGACCAGTCCTGGAGCAACAGTTCGCATTTGGGTGGTGAGAAACGCATTAAAAACATTCTGAAATTGCCACTAAAGGTGTTTAGAGGACTCTGCATCTTGTCAGCGTCTTCATCTAACAGAATTATGTCATCTGCATATTCTAGGTATACCAAGAGTTCTCCTGTGATCAGGTCAATCTTTATATGGTCAGATGGTGAGAGGGAGACCTCCATACGAATATTTAAGATGAAAATGAATAGAAATGGAGAGAGTTGGCATCCTTGATGGACACCAGTATACGTACACAACTCACCTGATATCTTATCATAGGCTCTTATACACCCACATGAGTTCGAATAAAAAGCAGTCAACAGAGTGATGTAGCTACTCAGTAACCCTTTCAATGAGAGGTACTACCATAAGACTTCTCGATGTTTATTTATTCATTTACTTCGACTCAAAAGATGAACTACTAATATCCGTTGATGAATTCATTGGAGCCTGATAAATATTTGTGGATGCAGATTAGGAGATAGGGGGTACTAATGTAGAGAAGTAATGCTACGAAATGTGTTACTGTGTGCATTAATAAATCTTTACTTGACTGTAGCCTGTTCATCTTCAGGAGAGACAGTGTAAGTGATGTAATGTAGACTCTTTGACAAGGTGTTCTAAGTAACATTTGGACACATGAAACAGACGTATATTAAAGGAAAACGGACATCGAGTTATCCAATGAAAAGTACAAAGGAGTTCATCTACCAGGCATCAGTTTGCTTGTGAACATATAATATACAGAACACAGAAGAGCGCTGAAACGTAAGTCTGGACAGAAAATTGAGGTTTCATCATCTTTCTCAAGCCTAATGAAGTCATAATCTCATTTTGGAATGAAATGATGCTGTTACACTGACGTCAGTTTTCATAACGTGTGAGTCGAACACGTCAGTTTATAGGAAACAGGAATAGAAAGGGAGAGAGAAAAAACAACAACCTTACTCTTGGTATGAAAATTAAAATCAATATTACCAAGGTAGGTTCAACGCGAGTACACTTTGCTTTTGTATACATAAAACAGGGGTTTATGATGAATTGTTCCCACCGGGATCCGGAATCGGGAGCGATCGCTTCAAATGCCAGAGCGTTATCCACTACACCACCGAGCCACGATACCCACTTCTTGTGCGACGTGCTGGCTAATAGACACCGATCAATTCGGTCCAATCAATGACGGTATCATATAAAAACAATTATACTAAAAACTATAACCCGTCGCACAAGAAGTGGGTATCGTGGCTCTGTGGTGTAGTGGATAACGCGCTGGCGTTTGAAGCGATCGCTGCCGAGTCCGAATCCCGGTGGGAAGAACATCATTCACTGGGAAGCAGGTACAGCCAGATGACGAGTCCCAAATAGGACGAAATGCGCATCTTGGGTTCCACTGTTAGCCATGATCCATCATTGACATGGTTAGAACGCTGTCAATATCGAGGCATCCCCACAGGAGCCTATATGCTAATAGAGACTGATGAATTCGGTCCAACCAATAACGGTATCACATAAAAACAATTATACTAAAAACAGGGGGTTTAAATTTACAGATGGCAAGAGCTTCAATAAATTTAAGCACTCAGCTCTGACCACTTTTATGTAGTACTTTAAAGGCTGTTTTCATGTCTATCCTATGGCTAGTTTCTAGTATATGTTTCAGTGATAGACGAAGATGAATGTTTGTCACCTGCGCTTATCGGATCTGTTGAGGTCATTTGTTTTTGATACCAGCCACTTAGGTACATGTTCAACCTTCAAAAAACAAATGACCTCAACAGATCCGATAAGTGCAGGTGACAAACATCCATCTTCGTCTATCGCTGAAACATATACTAGAAACTAGCCATAGGATAGACATGAAAACAGCCTTTAAAGTACTACATAAAAGTGGTCAGAGCTGAGTGCTTAAATTTATAGAAGCTCTTGCCATCCGTAAATTCAAACCCCCTTTATGTATACAAAAACAATTTGTACTCACGTTGAACCTACCTTGGTAATATTGTTTTTAATTTTTAATTTTCATACTAAGAGTAAGGTTGATTTTTTTTTTCTCTCCCTTCCTATTCCCATGTTTCCTATTAACTTCATTGACCTTTTTCGTAAATTTTCACGTCAGTTTATCTTTTCTCCTTTTCAATGAACTACACAAACGTGATGGTTTTTCAGATGTATTCACTATGTAATATTTAGACTGCTGAATAACTGTTTTAGTTCCCTACGGTCGCTTTTGCAAAGTATTTGAAGTCTGTGCTTACACAATGTGTTAGATGTTAAGCGTTAACTAACAGGATTAATATAGTTTTCGTGGCTTTCGGCTCTCATAGAGCATGGTGTATCTAAAACCATCGGCGAATTCATATTCACTCGGTGATTAAACCCTGTGTCAATGAGTGTCGGAGTCAGATACTTCACAAGTAAATCATTCCAGCAGTTACTTCACGTTTTCTGACATGGCTTCTATATTGATGTCGGCAGCTAGGAGACTTAGGTTAAGGGTTTTCGTTCATCGACTCTGAAATTTTGATAACAAAATAAAAAGTACTTCTCTACTGCTTCACTTAGTTTACAGACCATTTTGTAAACTTGATCGATAGATTACAGTCAGTGCTGAGAACTAACGACTAGACAGTTAAATCGGTCACTTACTTGTGATAGATTCTGATCCTATAATAACTAATCACTAGTTTATGTTCAGAATGTGTGCTGATTTTTTCAAGAGGTTCTTGTTTCTTGGTATATACGAACTGCCAAGAAAATGTCTGAATAGAATAACATGAAATTCTATTTATATAAAGCATCATGACTAATGTCCATAATGAATTTATAATTATTATCTGTCCCTTGGGTTCCTAATGGAACATAGGGATTCAGTAGCACGTCTCCAGTGCACTTTCTTCTCTGCAATCTTTTCTATATGGCACCACGATTCTCCAGAAGCTCTCTCATTTCTTCCTCCTCAGAAATCCGACTCATCGTTTCCCATCTGGCTTCCACTCGACGGCCTGGCCTGAAGCGTGATGTCCCTGAATGGTCTTCTTAGTGAATACCTAATCCATCTCCATTTCCTTCAGTGCATATTTGTTGAGCAATAGGTTCTTGGTTGGTTCGTTGTCCACCACAGTGAGTTCCTTGTTGCTTATTCTTATTATTCTGGCAATCCATCTGATCTTCAGTAGCGATCCAGTGTAGGCAGTTGTTGATGAATGTCTGCAGCTTGTTCAAAATGCCTTTCATAAAGCGCAAAGTCTCTCAGACATACAGAAGCACTGGCTTGACTGATTTTGTGTTGAAAATCCAGATGTTGTTCACACTTTATGCTGAGTGCA
This sequence comes from Heterobilharzia americana, assembly GCA_944470555.2. Taxonomy (NCBI): domain Eukaryota; kingdom Metazoa; phylum Platyhelminthes; class Trematoda; order Strigeidida; family Schistosomatidae; genus Heterobilharzia; species Heterobilharzia americana. The sequence goes on from OX104128.1 coordinate 53,264,478, forward strand.
GTGTAGCAGATCTCCACACTGGTGGTTTCAGGTTAATGAACACCTGTCTCGCTTTCCCAATCCTGACTTTGACGTCCTCCTCTGTGCCACCTGTAGTTGAAACAGTGCTGTCTAGTTAGTTGTAGGTGAAAGAGGTTACTTCTTTTAGCTTTCTCCCGTTGATGGTGATTGGAGCTTGTTGTTGTTGTAGGTGTTGTAGGTGTTGGTTGGGCATTTTCATCACCTCTGTCTTCTCTACGTTCGCTTGAAGACCCGTCTTCGCTGTCTTGCCCTGCCCTGGCCTGCCCTGCCTCTTCTGTCAACTTGTTAGTTTTTGCCTGAACATCTTCAAGTTTGTGTGACATCAGACATAAATCATCGTTGGCGAAATCCAAATCTTCTAGGATCTTTTCCATGGTCCAGCGAGCGTATCCTCCTCTTCTAGCTCCTCACTGTTTGTTGCATGATCCAGTCGACCACAGTCAGGAAGATCATGGGTGATAGTAGGCAGTAGCCACTGTCTCACTTCTGTCTTCACTTTTAAAGCATCACTGAGCTGCTTACCATTGTGAACCACTTGGGATGCGGCGTCGTCATATAGTTGTTGAATGAGGTTGATAAATGTTTGTGGTACTCCGTAGTGTTGAAGCAGCTGCCTGTCAAATTACTTGTCGATCGACGCTGTCGAAGGCCTTCTCAAATTCGATGAAGTTGAGGTGAGGTGTAGAGTTGACTGTCATTCTATACTGTGTTCTATGATGAAGCGAAGCGTCACCATTTGGTCCACACATGATTTGTACTTCCCGAATCTAGCCAGCGTGTTCTGGTTGTAGTTTTGAATCCAGCATATTCTTTAGTCTCTCCAGGATGATGCGGCCTAATATTTCGCTTGGGGTGGTTATTCGCCTATATTCATCATAAATTCACTCGATGAGCACATCTATGCTCACTCACTGAACCTATATCAGCTGTTAGGATCATTTTCTAACTCATTAATATTACTGTCGATGCTGATATACTAGTAGAAGTTCAAAGCTTTAAAAACTCTATGCAAATCTGTTAGTGCTCATTGACTTCAAATGAACGATACTCAATTTACTTTAGTTAGCAAACCTCAAATTAGTAATCCATTACATTCGGTTGTCGTAAAGCTGTTTAAAATTCACACGTCTATCTCAGTGATAATGCATCTTGTAGAAAGATATTCCCTAATGATGTGCTGGTTTTCAAAACTCCTTTATATCTTATACAAACAGTTAAACTTAATATACTCAATTTCCATTATTTGGTGCTTTTTCAGTTCAATGAGCATATCGTCATATTCTTGTAAAAGTGATCTACATACAGAAGCAAAAGAAATGCGTCGATTTATATCGCCCAAAAAATATGCACAAGGAAGTGGAGATTGATTGGGCATACACTGAGAATGCCGATTGAGGACATGACGCGTCAGGCCGTCGAGTGTAACCCCGATGGGAAGCGATGAGTTGGACGTCCGAGGCGAGGAGGAAGTGAGAGCTTCTGGGATGTCGTGGAACCAGGTTCAAAAGTTTGCAGAGAAGAGAGTGCACTAGAGACGTGCTACTGAAGTCCTATATTCCATTAGGAATCCAAGGGACAAGTAATTGAAAACATAAATACGTGAAAAATAGTTCATACTTGTAAAGCCAATAGATTTGAGCAATGAGAAGGAGAATATATCGGTTCAACTTACAGAAATAACAATATATATAGATTAGTGTGAATCCCAAGTCACAAAAGGTTGATAATAAGGCAGTCTAACCTCACATCTTACTTAAAATAAAAGTCAACGGATAACATTATAACTGTAGCCAAAAAAAAGTGTGGAAATTCAAAATGGTAAGCAATAAATTGTCCTGAAATTAGAAAGAACACCTCCAAGCTGATGTTTTTTACTAGAAGTCATTGCTCGAATTGTGTTGGTAGATGGGCTTCTAAGCGGATACGTAGATAGTTCTGATTATTTATTATGTTGCATTGATCTCGGTGACTAGCAGAGGAATTCAAGATGTTCGTTTCGTCCTTTTTGAGACTCGTCAGCTGTATGTACCTGCACCCTGGTGAGTGATATTATTCCCATTCGCAGATATTTTAACTTCTTTTCAACACTTTTAACAATCATGTTTTATCATCTGGGATCTTTGTGGTAACCTTTATTAAAATTTACACAGTTAAACAAAGCAAGAAGAACAATTGTAACAGGATTAGCATACATGTATTGCATTTTGTGAGTTTTTCTCAGCTGCTTTACAATCTATAAAACATAATGTTTATGATAAAAAAACATACAACATACTTAGGTAAATCAACAAGAATGTTTCAGTTGAGATGGAAGGTAATAAAGATGTAGGCTGACCTAGATTGTTGAAGTTGTGAGGTTTACCAAAGATGGAAAGTTGCTAGCAGTGGAGTCCATGAAGCGCGTTTCGCCCTACTTAGTGCTCGTCAGCTGCATATGCCTGCACCCCAATGGGTGATACTGTTCCCACCAGGGCTCGAACTCAGGACCGATCGCTTCAAACGCCAGAGTGTTATCCATTAGACTGCCAAACCACGACATTTACTTCTTGTGAGACGGGTATAGTTTTAATGTTGTTGCTTGTATTGTCCCGTCGCTGACTGCACCGAACTGATTGGTCTCTATCGGCTTATAGGCTCCTGTACGGATGCCTCCGTACTGCCTATGTTTCAGTTATATAATAGTGATGGATAGTGGCTAACAGTGGGATCCATGACGTCAGCTGGATGTACTACTCAAATGTTAACTAGGTATACACTGGTCGAATGATTGTTCGAGAAAAGATAGCCTGAAAGAATTGATGGGGAGGGTTGTAGAGAATGTTACTGTAGAATTAATTGGTGAAGATTATATCATGTTTGAGTAAGGGTAATAAAAGGTTAACAGGTGTTCTTTATTCTCAGTGGTAAGAAAGTGAGAGTAGGTTTTCAGATAAATAGAAAGGTAAAGTGGAAAAAAACAGAAGGTTATGAGGTCATGGAATTTTGCATCTACAAATTTAGGAGATTGAAGTTACCAATGTTAGCCAAGATTGACAGTAGTGTCTTTCTGAGCACGTAGATCAGGTTTCAGTCTGTGAATTGCAACTGCTTCAGCTAATCGAAAACTGTTGGCTTTTAGTTGTTTATTGATCACTCTGAACGGCTTTAATACGTCGACTTTATGTCGAGTGTCAAGTAAGTGCCAATCGATTTCCCTATTTAAGCCTTGTGAATCTTTTTAAGACTCGAATTCTTCAAGACATATCCGAAACAGAGGACAAAAGCATCTCTGTCTGTTCTTCCAATATATGTGCTTTGGCACATACCTGTGAATTGCTAGATACTGTTGGAGGCGAAGAGAGTTGGGAATTTATCTACTTTGGATTATCGCAATGAGTAGTTGGTGTAATACACATAGACTATCTTGGTGGCTGGCTAGGTCCTTTTCAATCCAGCACTCAGTTTATATATAGTTCGTCCGTTTAGTTGTATTACCTAACCAATTTTATGTTGAAATATCAAAGCTGAAAAAGGTATATTACTGCATGGATTGGTTACCTTGAGACCAGATACATCAATTGGTAGGGACGTGACTACTAATACTGATTAGTCGATTATTTTCTGATGCTATGTTAATGATAGTAGTAAGCAAGGGATACATGACAAATGACCCTGACCTTGTAATTCGTTATTCCTATTCGTAGATTATATTGATCACTACGCCCACTCGTATTGAGGCCTTTACATAATCTGTTTAGCAGATCAAATGCTTATCACTAGCTAACTTGAAGTGTTTTACCTTAGCAAGCTGTTATTGTAGTTAATAGTGTTAGGAGGTTTATGAATAAGGGATGGTATTTTGTCATGTGTGTGGAGTGACTTACCAGTTACACTGTAAACAATGCGATATCTGAAATCATCTGTGAATTTATTTATAGGCCATGAATAAAGGGATCAGTTAGGTGATTTGAACATAGGATGCTGAAACTGGCGGAAAATGAAACCATAGAATGAATGGGTCCTCAAAAAATCATTTAACCTGAGACATTACATCAAAACGAGAATGGCACCACATCAACAAGACTTACCTGGCTACCAACAGGTGAAGTTGTCCCCATTAATATCCGAACCCAAGACCATTCACTTCAGAACCCAGAGTGTTATCCACTAGGCCAATAAGCTGTGATGGCCACTCCTTTTGTGACAGGTGTAGTATAGTTTTGATAGTATAGCTTGTAAGTTTCCGACGCTGACTGGACCAAACTGATTGGCCACTACTAGTATATGGCCTTCTGTGCGGATGCTTCATAATTGCCGAGTTTTCCGTTTAGCAGGAATGACGTCATTCACTGGGAGCTGACGAAATGTGGATGCTGCATCCCACTGCTAGCCACCATTCATCCGTAACGTCAGGTAAGTAAGTAGAAATACTCCGTGATATACATGTAAAACACATCGCTCAGCAATCGATGGTCAGAAAAACGAAATATTTTCACACTTTAACACTACCTTAAACTTCTGTAAGAGAGAAAAATATGCTCAGAGTTTTCAGATGCTCTTTGTTAACTTTTCTTGATTCGCTTTAGAAATTATCTGAATTTTATTTATATTCACCTTATTATACAGTAAGTTTATTTCCATTGTCACTCGATCGATTAATCGACTTATTTTGATTGGTTTCATCCACTTCAAATCAAATAATCCCTTGAAGTATTATTGATGGATCATGGCTAGCAGTAGAATCCAGGATGCGCATTTCGTCCTATTTGGGACTCATCATCTGGATGTACCTACTTCCCAGTGAGTGATGTTGTTCCCACCGGGATTCGGACTCGGGAGAACATCACTCACTGGGAAGCAGGTACATCCACATGACGAGTCCCAAATAGGACGAAATGCGCATCCTGGACTCCACTGCTAGTCATGGTCCATCATTAATATAATTAGAACGCAGGCAATATCGAGGCATCCACACAGGAGCCCATATACTAATAGAGACCGATCAATTCGGTCCAATCAACGACGTATCGTATAAAAACAGTTATACTAATCCATTAAAGTATTTTCTACATAATAGCTAGATAGCTAAAATTGAAATGAACCAATCGATGGACAAGTAACTAATCACATTGAATGTGTTGGAATGACTGAAATCTTTCAAAATAACTACCAATTCACAGGTTTATTCTTACTTTAGAGAACCATGCAGATACTAGAAGATAAAGCCCTGCCTATGATCACAAGATTAGCCTATGGTCAAAAAAAAGCAACAGAGTATGACTTGTAACCCCCTGAAATAATACTCAGTTTATGGAATAAAGCTATTTCAGTCAAGTTGAGTTTAACGATTTGTAATATATGTTTTTACAAAAGAGCTTAAAAGATAAGGCTGAATTTCTTTAACGGTCATTCTAGAATTCAAATATCCTTCGGTGTACATATAGATGGCATTTGTCAGTCGCTTAATTAAGCTTAATCACAACAAGATACTCTTAGAAATCATCTAACCAAAAAGTTAATTCCATTATTTTATCTTGCGTATATCAGTTCAATAATGAATATTGCCAGTTATTCTATAATCTCGAGAGATGTGTAAAAAAAGGTGTGTGACCTTGAGGGCTTTCGAGAATATTTGGTTGGTTTACTGAATCGCTTAGATTCACCACAATTCCAGTGAACAACCGTAATGCTTGGGTAAAACATATTTAATCTCTTCTCAAGAATGAGAAAATATAGCTGATGAGATTATCTGAGAAAGCTGTGGATCGGTAGACTGGGTGATTAAGGGTAAGAAGAAATCTCAGCTGTAGACAACACTCTGACTAGTAGCCTGTAGATGACAATATACCCCAGTAAGAAAGAAAATAGGGACCGAATTCATGAGTTAGAGTCTTTCTGTTGTCGGTACTTATTTTAAAGCCAAGATAGACTATTTTCTGTCTTATCATAGAGTGTTGTTTTAGAATTATCGATTTTTAGACATGTTCCGATTGTGTATGCCGTACTCTGTCATAAAATGTCCTACTGCTTGAAGTATCAATGGGATTTTCTAACTTTCCGATGCACTTTGCTTTTCATAATATAAATAAATGTTACCCTTTATGATTCACTTCGTTCATTTTTTCATTTTTCACAGTTTTATGGTAAATGTCGTCGAATTTATGCATAGATTGATCATATAAGTGTTAAAGAAGACATGGTAAATAAAGCGAAGAAGTATTGACGAATTCATCGCCAACTGCGTATCTACGTGCAAGTATATATGCAAGTGTGTGTGTGTGTGTCAGCTGTTATAGTTTTCTCAAACAAAGAAAACTAGGAAATATAAAACAAAGTTTTTCGTTAACCCAGTGATAAGGAATTATGAAAGTGAAAGGGAAATAAAACTAACAAGGAGCGGTAAACGAACATCATCATCATCATCATCAATATCAGTGTATATCAGCATTACCGCGTAACGGTCTGAGTTACCACAGCTCATATCAGTACATCAAGTAAAAAGGCAATGAGATGCAAGAAGAAAGATAAGAAGATAGATTTTATCAAGAGAGCTAAAGAAAATGGAAAAGTATTGACTTCAGATTGTGGATTAGCCAAATGGAGAGAGTGATTTACAGAAGCATTATTAAGAAGGGAAGGATTCAGTATGTCAATTTCTGTTGACACTGAAACCACTAAATAATTGTTTGCTTGAGTTTAAAACATTTTAAAAATGTGCCAGAGTATATGATACGTTTAAAGGACATATTTATATGATTAAAACAAATTAGAGGGGAATAATTTGATGAAATATGTTCAATGGATAATTTTGGTCGCCCAAGGTTCAAGCAGACCAAAATCCATTAGATTATGGCATAATGAATCTTTAGGTAATGTCAACGTATCCTTACAGGAGTCCGTATGACAACGGAAAAAGATTAGTCAGCTTGATCCAGTATGACAGCGAAAAATTTCAAGTATCAATAGATAATAATGACAATTTATCCCAATTTTTATCTGATCAATAACTATTAGTTGCATCTATTCTAAAAAAGCAATCAACTAGAACCAATAATCCATGAGTTTCCTGAGTTACAAAGTTAGGTATCCAAAGTTTTTGTAATCCACCGTAACCCCTGTGATTTGAACGTTAACTTTGCATCTTCCATCGCTCCTTTGATACAGTCTTGGAGTTGAAAATGAGTCGACGTTTCGAAGGTTAGTCGACAAAAAACCAGATGACAAATATTTCTAGTTGAATATTCATAAGTCAACAGAGAACTGCGATCTTGTTTACTGCCCCTTGTTTGCTTCGAAGAAGACAATAAGCTTCTCCAGAAGTTTTTTGGCTAATAATAAATATTCAACAAGATTTTCCAATAAAAATATAAAACCTAAATCTCTGTTGTGAGTTCCAAACTATGGTGGTGTCATGGAATCGGAGAACAGGTCATCTGGTACTTTATAAAAGATACCTGTAACTGAACCGTAGATAGGACGGGAGATAAGCCTCACGGAGTTGACAGGTTACTGAAGCGATAAAAGAATAAAAATACCTGGGAATTTGTGAAAGTATTCCTAAATATCATCGTTTACGTATTACAATATTGACTGACAACATCAAAAGAGCAATAGAACATATCAGCAATCTCTGTTTCCAGGAAGAAATCCACAAGATTATCAGGAAGTTAAGTACCATACGAAATGAAGTTGAACAACTAAAATGTAAACTTATGAAGACATTCAACAGTAGAGACTATGAATTTCTTATAAAAACATTAGATGATGAGCTACTTTCAAGAAATCCAGAAACAGTCAACTCAGAAGGTCCAACGAATGAGTGCAAGAAAAATATCTCTCAACAGACAATGAGATTACAAATGGAACATCATTAAACATTGATAGGACAGTGAATCGTCAATCTCTCCTCTATAGCCTTAAGTTTAGTTGAAATAAAAGTACTTCAATGTGACAACAGGTTATCTAAAACACGAAGATGTCATACCTAGGATTGAATTGGCATTAGGCTTAGTGGATCTACCGAAAAAAAAGAAGACACGACGAAACTAGAAAACTCAGCTCTTAATAATCTACAAAATGACAGTAACATAGTAATTTCTAAATCTGATAAAGGTAATTCAACAGTAGTTATGGAAAAATCGAATTATTTCAACAAAATTAACGAATTTATCCAAATAGGACCATATGAAGAAATCAAGAAACCTAAAGACTATGCCATGGATAAATTTTAAAGTCTACAGCCTATCTGCTACACCAACTGAATCCATCTCTAGATGAGTCGGAGTGGTTAAATTGAATGCCCAAAACTTAATTCCAGCAGAGTTTATGGCAATATTAAGGTTCATTAACCAGGTTATCCCATTCGACCAATAGCTCACTTCACAAATACACCCAACATATGAACTAGTAAAGTACTCAGCATTCATATCATATCCTATTGGGAACCGTTCAAATTATAGACTAGTCAATTCTTACGAGTTGAAACTAAAACCTAATGACCTACACATAGAAGACGATGAAAAGTGGTTACTTTCAATGTAACATGTCTTTATACTAAAATTACTAATCAATATGTAACTGGAGGCAGTCAGAAGTCAACTAAATAGTGACACAAAGCTTACTCACAGAACTAAGATATCGGTTGATGAGATCATGTTAAGCGTACAGTTGTACCTGACATCCACAGTATTCAAGTTTCAGGATAAAATATACACACAAACAGAAGGAGTAGCTATGGGATCAGCAATATCCTCAACAGTAACAGTTATATTTATGGATAGTTGGGAAAACATGACATTATTAACGTTTAAAATCGTGCACCTAAGATATAGTAGAGATATGTGGATGACACATTCACTGTGTTGAAATCGGAACATATCAACAATTTCCTCACACATATAAACTCAATAGTAGTAGGAGGAATTCAATTCCCTTATGAGGCAGAAGTAAATGAACACGGAGAATTACCTATGTTGGATTGGAAGATAAGACGAGGGATATACTTTGGTTTGGATACTGCCCTCTACATAAAACCCACATATTTCAACAAGCATCTAGACTTCAAGTCATTTCATCCAATGTCAATGAAGGCGGGTTTAGTGAAATTAGTGCAAAGACTTAAACAAGGAATTGAAACACATGAAAGAAAGGTCAATAATTGGTAATTTTCCCCTACTGTTTATTAAGAAACAGAATGGTAACGGTAATATAAATACTAATAATAGCGACAACACGAGAAGAAATAATTACAAAGCCTGAAACTATACGTAGGATCTTCAACAAGGCTGAAATTAAAGATGACACTTAAACCTTTAAACTCATTCAGAGATAAGCTTTATCTACTTAAGAATCCTATAGAACCAATAAAGTAAAATAATCTAATCTATCAAATTCCATGTAATGACTTCCAGGTCATGTACATAGGTCAAACTAGCCGATCGAGTAGCGTAACAAAAAAATTTAGATAAATATAGAATAAAATACCCCAAGAAGATCAATACTCTAGAAAAACAGTCGGCTATTCCAATGCTTGCATCAACACATAACTATACAATAGGGTGGGACAAAGCCACTGTAATTAAGTTCAATATAATTAGGTGGAGAAAAAGATCGATTGTTGAATGTTTGTTTATTGAATCAATACCCAACCCACATGTAATAGAAATCATTTAACACTTGTATCAGAGATATAGAAAACTTTTACTAACGATAATCACAAAATCTAGGATCACATTATACGTTTAGTGTTCCATGTGACTGTTATGAAACTGATGTTCAGGCTTATTTAAGTAATCTGGTTATCTGCAAATCAGCGAAGAAGGTCAACATGAAATCAATAAGTACTTCCTCACAACAGCCTCTAAAATGAATTACTCTTCAATGTTTACTATTAACTTGATTTGAAATGAGATTTCTTGAAGTTCTAATGAGAAGTGGAACAAACCAAGTTGAGTGTGAAGATAGTTATTCAACAACGCCATTAGATGAAGTAGGAAGTGAGGTAGAAAACTATGAACTACTCCATTCTAACCTAGTAGTTCAATGGTAATGTGCTCTTGATGAAACTTTAAGGTTCTGGATTAAATTTCTGCTGAGATATAGAGGGTGTTTACAGCTTTCAGGTTTTTTATGGTTATCCAAATGATGTTAATACACGATGAATATCAACTTGAGAACGATTTGTCGTATGCAAGTAGTTGTTATTTGAGTACTGCAATAATAATACTGTAAAACAGATAATCAATATTCGGATGTTGTGAATAGAATGATAGTTAACCTTTTTGTAAACCTTGATAATTATATTCTGAAACTGTTCAGTGTTCATGTTTCATATTTCGCAAATTTTCAAATGAGCTTTCACACTCACAATTATGCCAGTGCATCTAAATAAGTACAGCTTTATCTATGAAGAAGATATGTCTGTTGCGTTAATATAATCAGGTTCAAAAACACAATCCAAAGCGGCAAGAAATAGCTGTAAATGGAAACATGAGAACGTCAATTGACAAACATCTGGTAATCACTGTTTATTGCACAATGATAGATTTTCTACTCAATTCATTTATAAAATGAAAATGGAAGCAACAAAAGTAGTAATGTGTTTGCTGCTTTTTACTTTAAAAGTTATCATCATGTGCACACAGAAAGAGGAAATATGAACAGGATAGTCAATTGGTGAATTAGTTGCAAATAGCACAGTCCATACTGACATTTTTCCAAGTTGAAGAATTTTCTAACTGCTCAGCTGTAGTGTCAATACGTTTTCGATGAAAAACCACCCAGTCAAGAATACAAGCTGTGATCTCAGGCACAAAAGTATTATAAAGTATGGAAATATACTACTACTACCATTACTACTACTACTACTACCACTACTACTACTACTACTACTACTACTACTACTACTACTACTACTACTATTACTACTACTACTATTACTACTACTATTACTATTATTACTACCACTACTACTACTATTACTACTACTACTATTACTACTACTACTATTACTATTACCACTACTACTACTATTACTACTACTACTACTATTACTACTACTACTACTACTATTACTATTACTATTACTATTACTACTACTATCACTACTACTATTACTACTACTACTATTACTACTACTATTACTACTACTACTATTACTACTACTACTATTACTACTACTATTACTATTACCACTACTACTACTATTACTATTACTATTACTACTACTACTACTACTGCTACTACTACTATCACTACTACTACTACTACTATTACTATTACCACTACTACTACTACTACTACTACGGATATCAGTGAGTGATATTTGTCGTAAAAATTAACTTTTGATTGAAAAGATGATTATTAAGGCCTCTAGAATCATTCGAACAGCATATCTCGCATTTTGTTTGTGAATCATATTCGGTGTTTCCTTGTCTTATGCACTTTTTCCGATTTTGCACACAACACGTGATCTGCATGCGAGTTAAAGGAAGCCTAAAAGGTTTCAGTATATTGTAGAAGGTCAACTTTATTCATCTAAAGCTCATAGACTGCTAGGTCACAAGACCGGTCATATCATAATTACCAACTTATCTTTCGAATTTTGAGGGAGTTGTGGGGATTTGAAAATATTTCAAGTTGTTATTCATTAAATCCCCACAACTCCTTCAAAATTTAATTGAACTGGTGCTTATTGGTTACTAGCTTCCAGAGGTATTCCCGAAGTTCGTGACGGGTGGAGGCAAAGCCTGATGGTCGTGAGGACAGTTACTCAACGATGACATTGGGTGGCGGTTCCACTATATCGTGAGCTAACAGAAGTAGGAAATATGGACGATTTGATTTTAACCCAGTGGCTCAATGGTAACGTGGTGACCACGGAACCTGAAAGTCGCGGGTTCCATCTCTGTCCGGATTGTGGATGCGCACTGCTGAGGCGTCCCATACTAGGACGAAACAGCTGTCCAGTGCTCCTAGGTCTCCTTCGTTCCTGCAATTTATCGTTCGCTTTTGACATTCATGATATTTGAATAGTTTCTTACACAACCGACATATTCTTTGTACACCTATCTAGCAGGTGATCATATGATAAGAAACTGAACACTTTAACTATTTAAGCTGAATTTTTCTCAGTACATAAGTGAAATGATTGGTGCAAAGATAAGAAGTTGTCATCCAGCGTTGAGATTATGCTGGTCTGGTAAGTGAAATTGAAAATTAGCACGAAGGTGACCTAGTCACATCTAACGTTCCGTTGGATGTCTCAAAAAACCTGTAATTATGAAAGTGACTTATATCAGACCGATGAATTCAAAACATGTAAGGTAGAATACAGTTTTTACTGGATATCATTTTGTTAGTGGATCTTAAGTCTTTTCTGACATATATTCTGGTTTAGGTTGGCATTCATCATAGACTGACATTAATTGGAGGAACTTTTGGAACCTGGGAGCACTGGACAGCTGTTTCGTCCTAGTATGGGACTCCTTAGCTGTACGGACACATGACCGCACCTCACCACGAATCAAACCCAGGACCTTCGGGTTCCAGCACGTTACTGTTGAGACACTCGGTTGGATTCCAATGGTCCATACTTCTTACTTCTGTCAGTACACGATCTACCGTGGCCTCCATCCAGTGCCGTCGTTGAGTTTACTTAGAGGCCACCCTGGCAATAACTTAATTGGCCAATTATGCTTCTTCACTTCTGCTAAAAGGCAGATTATAAAATAAACAACTCTGATTGATTATTCCAAATGTAACTATGGCAGCCTTGGGAGTCACGGGACTTTAAAGGCCCCTTAACTCCTACTATTTCATGAAAGACTACCTTCTCACGAGAAATACAAAATCCCCACTGGTTATTTTCGGAGTTACAAGGATGGTCTTTAAAGTCGACCTAGGGGTCAAACTAGAATTGAATGATTTTAAAGATCACAGTAACAACTACTGAAGTAACCAGTCGAGTTCTGGTATTTTGGCTGAGCAGTAAGTTTTTCATCAAATAAAAAAATGTAATTGGCTAACTCAGCAGTTGTCAGAGTGACCTTTAAATTCACACCCACATTCTGAGGCGTGATATCAGCTACTCATTCAACGATTCAAATGTTAGTTAGAGATTGAAAATCATTTACTTTAAATGGAAATTTCGCAAACTTATTTATGGCATGGCTAGTCCAACTGGCCAGTCTGTCAAAATATTTCTTTCTAAGGTGGTTGTATGGAGTATCTGAAAGTGTTCATAACAAGCGTCCTGGAGATGCCATGGATATTATTATTATTTGTTCCTTGGGTTCATAGTGGAACAAAGGGATTCGATAGCACGTCCATAATAAATTCTGTTCTCTGCAGTCTTCTCAACCTGGCTTCACGACAACCCACAAGCTCTCATTTCCTCCTCGCACGATCTCCTCCGTATCACCCTCGCCTCTGACGCCCAACTCGTCGCTTCCAGTGGGGGCTCCATTCGAGGGCCTGGAGTGGCACGTGATGTCCCCAGTCGGCCTTCTCAGTGAATGTCCAATCCATCTCCATTTCCTTCAGTGCATATTTGTTGAGCAATAGGTTCTTGGTTGGTTCGTTGTCCACCACAGTGAGTTCCTTGTTGCTTATTCTTATTATTCTGGCAATCCATCTGATCTTCAGTAGCGATCCAGTGTAGGCAGTTGTTGATGAATGTCTGCAGCTTGTTCAAAATGCCTTTCATAAAGCGCAAAGTCTCTCAGACATACAGAAGCACTGGCTTGACTGATTTTGTGTTGAAAATCCAGATGTTGTTCACACTTTATGCTGAGTGCAGTGTAGCAGATCTCCACACTGGTGGTTTCAGGTTAATGAACACCTGTCTCGCTTTCCCAATCCTGACTTTGACGTCCTCCTCTGTGCCACCTGTAGTTGAAACAGTGCTGTCTAGTTAGTTGTAGGTGAAAGAGGTTACTTCTTTTAGCTTTCTCCCGTTGATGGTGATTGGAGCTTGTTGTTGTTGTAGGTGTTGTAGGTGTTGGTTGGGCATTTTCATCACCTCTGTCTTCTCTACGTTCGCTTGAAGACCCGTCTTCGCTGTCTTGCCCTGCCCTGGCCTGCCCTGCCTCTTCTGTCAACTTGTTAGTTTTTGCCTGAACATCTTCAAGTTTGTGTGACATCAGACATAAATCATCGTTGGCGAAATCCAAATCTTCTAGGATCTTTTCCATGGTCCAGCGAGCGTATCCTCCTCTTCTAGCTCCTCACTGTTTGTTGCATGATCCAGTCGACCACAGTCAGGAAGATCATGGGTGATAGTAGGCAGTAGCCACTGTCTCACTTCTGTCTTCACTTTTAAAGCATCACTGAGTTGCTTACCATTGTGAACCACTTGGGATGCGGCGTCGTCATATAGTTGTTGAATGAGGTTGATAAATGTTTGTGGTACTCCGTAGTGTTGAAGCAGCTGCCTGTCAAACTACTTGTCGATCGACGCTGTCGAAGGCCTTCTCAAATTCGATGAAGTTGAGGTGAGGTGTAGAGTTGACTGTCATTCTATACTGTGTTCTATGATGAAGCGAAGCGTCACCATTTGGTCCACACATGATTTGTACTTCCTGAATCCAGCCAGCCTGTTCTGGTCGTCGTTTTGAATCGAGCACATCCTTCAGTCTCTCCAGGATGATGCGGCTTAACATTTTGCTTGGGGTGGATAGGAGCGTGATTCCGCACCAGTTCTTGCAAAGACTTATGTCGCCCTCCTTCGGGAGTTTGACAAGGTACCTCTTCTTCCAATCAATGGGCAGGTATGTTTGCTTCCTTCCAGACCATCTGCAATAGTGGTGTGAGCATGTTTGCTTTTGTCCCCGCGTCTGTTTTCAGTGTTTCTTGTGTGATTCCATCTGATCCTGGTGCTTTCCCGCATTTCAGTAGCCTTATGGCATGGTGTTCATGACGTCGGCTTTTGTTGTAAGGCTTGTGTTCACTGGTATTTGTGTGGCTTGGTTGCTTGTGGTATTTCTGGACGAGTTGCAGGTGGTGGTGATGGTTGATTCAAGAGTATTGTGAAGTGGTCAGCTCATTGTTTCCTTTGTTTCTCCTCTCCGTTGTTAACTATGTCCCCTTCACTGTCTTCCATTGGTTTCATCTGTGTTGATCTCTTCTCTCGAATATAGTAACCTGGTTATTTGATATAATGTTGTCAGGTCTTCATCTCTCCTACCTGTAGCCTGTTGTGCTTCACTTGCCAGTGTGTCGTGGAAGTGTCTTTTGTCTTTCTGTGCACTCTTCTTCACTTCTTTGTCCATTTTTTTACACGTGATTATATCATAATCAGGCTGAATTGGAGTAGGTTGTGATCTCTTAGTGGTGGGAGTGTCTGAAGTAACCGAGGTTTAGCAGTTTCCTACTAATAACATAGGTGATGAGAGATTTAAGCTGAAATGAAAACGGCTGAATCAAATCCTAATGCCAAAAAAATTTTTTTTTATTATCCACATTTCATTCATGAACCCGTATGGATTAATCTAAGCTTTCGAAATCTTGACTGACTCAGACATTTTTCAGTGGGGTCGCAAGGATAAAGTTAGGTGAAAATCACACTGGTTGTAGGTATGAAATAAAAAAACCAGACTTCAAAGGGATTGAAAACAAATTACAGGGGGAAATTTATAAAAAAATGAACTTATATCCAAAGCTGGTGAATACAACTACTACAAATAAAGCATGCAGCGATTCGACAAACAAACAACACTCAGGCCAACCTGTTATATCTTATTGGCTTAATTGCTAGTTTGGCGGCGACCTCATCAGCTGTGTAGTAGTAGTAGTAGTAGTAGTAGTAGTAGTAGTAGTAGTAGTAGTAGTAGTAGTAGTAGTAGTAGTGGTAGTAGTAGTAGTAGTAGTAGTAGTAGTAGTAGTAGTAGTAGTAGTAGTAGTAGTAGTAGTAGTAGTAGTAGTAGTAGTAGTAGTAGTAGTAGTAGTAGTAGTATAACTACAACTACTGTGTTGTGAATCTTGAAATCTTTAGTCTTTGCTTTTCTGTTGCCTGAAATTGCCATCATTGGAAGCACTGAAGCATCTCACTAGATTGTCTAAATTTTCAGCGGTGACTAAACTCACGGTTGAAGTGACTTGCTTTTTTCAACCTTCTATTGTTTTGTGTCCTAATGATGGCTAACATTCATCGACTTATACTTAACTTAATATTACTTCTGTGTTATGCTTTTGCTGTTTATTGTCTTGTTAAGACTGGTTTCCGCTCTATAAACTCTAGAATCATCCATTGTCCAAGCGTCAAATATTGCTTTGTCACAATGAATAGTTTTATTTTACGCTTATAGTTCAAGCGTTCCTATTAGCGTTTTTTTTAAAACATGCATTTTAAATTCTCAAGCATATTAGTCGTTATTCGTCTCATAAATTGAATAACAATGATATACAAGCAACTGAAGAGAATGCAACAGAATTCAAAAGCTGCGATTTTTGTATCACTGAGATTCGAGAAAGGAAACCAATAGGTACTGATAGAACACAATCATCATATTTTGTGTTGCCTAGTGGCACTTCTGTTCTCTTCTAGTCACTTTGTTGGCTAGCATTGGAATACAAAAAGCGCATTTCGTACTGCTTTGGACTCTTCAGCTGAACGTATCTGCACCCCAGTAAGTGATGAACAGGTGTTGTTCAACTGTTGTGCTCAGCGGCAACATTCAAAGACTTGTACTAAGCAACAACTTCCAGAATGCGGTTACACAAATGAAGAAATGAGCACAGTGGAAAAGTTTACATCCAAAAAACCTTGACTATGTGGTTCAGATTTGCCAATAATCACTGTAGAACCCTATCATCCTCTATATATATTATTCTAGATAGGGTCAATGTATGTACAAATGGAAAGCTTCGATTTACGCTGGAAACCCTAACCCATAAAAAGGCTGTTTTCAGTCGGTTCTTCGAATGAATATGGACTGCAGCAAGCTTGCTTTGAATTAGCGAATTAGTTTAAGAGTAAAACCTGAATAATGCGGTAGATCGTGATTTTATTCTGCTTGATTTATAAGATAAATTACATAGTGACTCACTCTTTACTGGATAACGTTTTGAACATAATTTATCATTCATATTCATACTGAGTAACTTCCTTTAGGATTCTCAATAAGACTGCGGTTACGAAGGCATTGAAGCATAGGGGTTCACTGAGAGTAAAGTTCGATTAATCTAATTTGGAGGTTTGTGGGGACTTATTTATTGATTTCAAGTTATTTTTCATCACAAATCGACACCATATGGAAAACCGTTGAAAACCTGGGCGCACTGGACAGCTGTTTCGTACCGGCGTGAGATCCGTCAGCAGTGCACGCTCATGATCTCGCTAAGGATGAAACTCAAGGGCTTCAATTTCTGTAACAGACACGTTGCCATTGAAACATAACCCTCAAAATTTAATTACTTTCCAATGCTCACTAACAGTCTACTTCCAGATGAGATTTTCTGAAGTTCGAATGAGAAGGCGCGACTGGTAGTGGCAACGAAGTTGGATATGAAGACAGGTACTCACTGATGACATTGGATAAAAGTGGAGCTAAATCATGAAGTGGCAAAAGTAGGACAATGTGAGCCACTAGGTTCTGACCCACTAGCTTAGTGATGACGTGCTGGCAGCGGAACATGAATGTCCTTGAGTCGCTTCCTAGAGGGTGGGGTAGCAGATGCGCGCTACTGAGAAGTTCTGTACTATGGTGGAACAGCTGATTAGTGCTTCTAGGTTTTCAATGTTCCCCAGCTAACGTTAATGTGTCATGAATACCAACTCAAGATAATTTAGTTTATCGAATCCCTTGCAATGATTGTGCGTCTGATGCATAAGTGGCAGCGAACGGCCAGGGTTATTCTTGCAATTCTGACATGAAACGCGTAGCTAAATCAAGAGTAGGAGGCCATAGTAAGATAGGATAGAGTGACAATCTTTGAAAGTAACCTAGCTGGGTAGAGGCAGATAACCAAACCCTTTTTTTATCATATCAGTATCGAACAAATGCAACACGGATGACTCAAAAGCTGTTCAGGATGTACGGGAAATTCTGTCGCCTATATCTAAGAGAAGAGAAAAATTATAACCCTATAAGCCACCTCTGAAAATTGTGGATTTACTTTAACATGACCACAGTGAATTGTGTGTGAAACGTTATCCAGTAAAAGAAAAGTGGTTTCATTGTGTGATAGATGTCATAGACTAACTAAAAAGGAATTACTGTGACTCGAATTATGTTAACTGTCAGACAGCAAGGGCCAGTTTACAAAGCTGTGAACAGAATCTTTCATACCGGATAAACGTAAGCCATATTTACTAGTCACTGTATTTATCCTATGCTGATTTTCTTTTGTGTGAATACACAGACAGTTAGGTCAGTTTATGAAAACAGTCGCAAAATTATAACGTTGATTGGAGCGAGTTATTCTGCAATTATTAGGATATGAGCTCTTGTATGGATGCCTCCATGTTGCCGGTATTTTTCAATTTCGATATGAATAATGAACATTGGCTAACGGTGGATTCCAGGACATGGGTTTCATCCTATACGTGTGCAGTCAGTGGCGGAGACTCACAAGATATAACATGAAAACTACACTATACCAGTAGCATAAGGAGTGGCTGTCGTGACTCAGTGGCATATTGGATAACGTTGTGACGTTTGAACCAGTTGGTGCTTGGTGCAAGACAGTGCGAACAGAGTCGCTAACTAGGAGACAGATCCATTCAGCTGATGAGTTCCACATAGAAACAAATACACTTCCTGGATTTGCCTGCAAGCTAATACTTGTCATTAATATCCTAGATGCAAAAATTCCTATAACAGTTGTTACTTTTAGGTAGATGGAAAAATTAGTCTCAAACATGTGTATTAATGTCGCCATCGTCTATGCAGCGAAATAGATTACATGTGATAGCTACAGGAAGAGTAAATTGTATACCTTCATAGAATTCGCCAGAAATAGGCGGCTTTCAGTTCTCGAACAATGCAACAAACCTAGTGAAATATATCCCTTGCACATATACTCAACGAAAGCGAACCGATAACTAAAAACACCAATAACAATTTCCACCATTCAGATGCTATCTAAGATACAAAGCCAAAACATTTCGAATAAAGTTGACTTCAGTTTATCTTTCAGTTTGACAGTCATTATAACTATCTCTTCCAGAATGACATTCACATAGTGAACATTCAACTAGACAGTGTTAATAATGCTTCATTTCACAACAACATATCACAAATATAAGAGGCTATGAATAAAGGGGTTACATCTCATAAAAGACTATGAAAAGCGAGGCACCATAATAAAATTGGTTCCTCCTACTATGAGACTCCATAGAAGTTAACACACAGCACACCTTCACCAATCAAACTCACAACCTTAGGGTTTCACAGAGAAGGCGCTAAATATTCAGCCAATCGGTTGCAGTTTGATGGACCACAGATTAATACTTCTGTCGATTAGCGATATACCCTGTCTATCCACAAACATATTCACTTGGAATCAGCTTCACTTCAGATCGCTTCACCCTACTGGTCATGGCTACTCATGCAAACTTCAAGATATCAGTCTCAAAGTATCAGTATAATACAGTTGTGTAATTTGAGGTATATAAGACTCATATTGTCAAGTTACTTTCCATTGTCGACTGATACTGGCTAACGCATCCAGTGTCAAAAAGTGAAGGTTATGAGTGCGATCCCTGAAGAGGTCATGTGTGAGCTATTAGCATGAAACAAATCTCCTGTACTCCAACGTCTTCTATAGTTTTCCAATTGATATCACTCCATGATAAACCCTAACCCTTAAATATTAAAACATCTCTATAAAACTTAAACCACATTACGCTGTCTTTAATCTATGATCAATTTCTTCTAAAAAGCATTGAAAAAATATTATCATTTTACTCTTCTTTGTCTTTAAACATTTATTGATTTCCTCGAAATATATACTTACCATGAATGCATAAAAGAGATGTTGAAATTTCTTATTTCATCTCTAGTTCCCATTTATTCCCTCCACCCTTTAGACAATGAAACAAACCTTCAGCATAGAGTTTATACTAAAATCAATAAAATCAAGTGATTGATTAATGTTTTCGCATATTTATGGTTAGTATTATAAAATACATAAGAGAATAGAGGCTGGTTTCTTTCGAGAATCCGTTAAGTTCCACTGTATGCACCAATATTTCAGTGTTTCTCTATAACACATTGATTGTATATCTGCTTGTCTATCTTTGAATGAAAAAGGTATCCTTGTTCAGAAAGTGTTATTTCTTCATCATGAATTAACATCATATGGAGAAACAGTGGAAATCTTGTAGCACTGGATTAATGTTCTTTCATTGTTTGGGACTTTCAAGTAGTCAGTACCACGATTTTGTGCAAGAATAAAGTAGACAACTATAAAGAGTTGATTACCAGCTTGTCAACAATCAGTCACTGATACACCACCCACATCATCGTATTTCATCAATGTTTAACTGTCATGATTTGTTTTTTTTTCAGATTTACTTGTCTAAATCTGTGATAGCATGTCTAAACAATATTGTAAATTTCAGCTATTCAGTGAGCGTTTAAACCCTCTGCTCTACAGTTGGATAGTTTGACACATCATCTACCCATGATAAAGAAAAATTGTATCCAAAACATTATTCAGTAAGTAATATAGTTCCACTGTATGAAATATTGAATAGATGAAAACAAGCAATAGTATATAAGGTATACGCGTTGCACAAGATTCACGTAGTGTGACTCACTGGTCGAGTGGATAACTAACTCCGTGGCGTCTGAAGTGGTGGGTACGAGGTTCCAGTCTCAGTGGGAACATCACTTATTGGGGTGCAGGTACATCCAGCTGACGACTCTCAAGGAGAGCAAATTTCACTTCTTAATTATATAACTTGCCAGCAATTATTCATGCTGTAGAAAGGCATCCTCACAGGAGCCTATCTTCATGCGAAAGTTGCCCGATTCGACACAGTATAGCAACAGGAAATTACAAGTATTAACAAATATATTATACAGTGTTGAATAAGTGCCTATCGTTAGAACATTTGAGCACATAAATATCAGGCAGTATTGAGTTGATCCGAACTGATTAGTATCGATTCAAATTACAAGACTGATGCAAGCGGTCAGTCAAGCAACAATCATTCAGACATTTGAGGCTAGAATGACCTTCCATTGTTTTGAACAGAAGTACAGAACTCATAAAGCACTAGTTTACAGTCAGAGAAATGTACAGATTATTCAAAGACTAGTGTTAGTACCCACTTAACCGGATCTTAGAAAGAAGGGCTGGGTTCGGACTCAAACGTTCTAACGATAGGCACTTATTCAACACTGTATAATATATTTGTTAATACTGGTAATTTCCTGTTGCTATACTGTGTCGAATTGGGCAACTTTCGTATGAAGATGGGCTCCGGTGAGGATGCCTGTCTACAGCATGAATAATTGCTGGCGAGTTATGTAATTAAGAAGTGAAATTTGCTCTCCTTGAGAGTCGTCAGCTGGATGTACCTGCACCCCAATAAGTGATGTTCCCACTGAGACTGGAACCTCGTACCCACCACTTCAGACGCCACGGAGTTAGTTATCCACTCGACCAGTGAGTCACACTACGTGAATCTTGTGCAACGCGTATACCTTATATACTATTGCTTGTTTTCATCTATTCAATATTTCATACAGTGGAACTATATTACTTACTGAATAATGTTTTGGATACAATTTTTCTTTATCATGGGTAGATGATGTGTCAAACTATCCAACTGTAGAGCAGAGGGTTTCGATAGACTGACCTTTGAAACGAGCCATCATCTCTTCTTTTTAACATTACGTCTAGAAAGTGCAGAGTTGAACTCAACTCCTCTTATTATTATTATTACTATTTGTCCCTTGGGTTCATAATGGAACATAGGACTTCAATAGCACGTCCCTACACCAATCTGTTCTCTGCAGTCTTTTCAACCTGGCTCCACGACAGCCCACAAGCTCTCATTTCTTCCTCACACCATCTCCACAATGTCACCCTCAGAAACCCAACTAGTCGTTTCCCATCTGGCTTCCACTCGACGGCCTGGCCTGAAGCGTGATGTCCCTGAATGGTCTTCTCAGTGAATACCTAATCCATCTCCATTTCCTTCAGTGCATATTTGTTGAGCGACAGGTTCTTGGTTGGTTCGTTGTCCACCACAGTGAGTTCCTTGTTGCTTATTCTTATTATTCTGGCAATCCATCTGATCTTCAGTAGCGATCCAGTGTAGGCAGTTGTTGATGAATGTCTGCAGCTTGTTCAAAATGCCTTTCATAAAGCGCAAAGTCTCTCAGACATACAGAAGCACTGACTTGACTGATTTTGTGTTGAAAATCCAGATGTTGTTCACACTTTATGCTGAGTGCAGTGTAGCAGATCTCCACACTGGTGGTTTCAGGTTAATGAACACCTGTCTCGCTTTCCCAATCCTGACTTTGACGTCCTCCTCTGTGCCACCTGTAGTTGAAACAGTGCTGTCTAGTTAGTTGTAGGTGAAAGAGGTTACTTCTTTTAGCTTTCTCCCGTTGATGGTGATTGGAGCTTGTTGTTGTTGTAGGTGTTGTAGGTGTTGGTTGGGCATTTTCATCACCTCTGTCCTCTCTACGTTCGCTTGAAGACCCGTCTTCGCTGTCCTGCCCTGCCCTGCCCCTTCTGTCAACTTGTTAGTTTTTGCCTGAACATCTTCAAGTTTATGTGACATCAGACATAAATCATCGTTGGCGAAATCCAAATCTTCTAGGATCTTTTCCATGGTCCAGCGAGCGTATCCTCCTCTTCTAGCTCCTCACTGTTTGCTACATGATCCAGTCAACTACAATCAGGAAGATGGTCGGTGATAGTAGGCAGTAGCCTTGTCTTACTCCTTCCTGTCTTCACTTTTAAAGCATCACTGAGTTGCTTACCATTGTGAACCACTTGGGATGCGGCGTCGTCATATAGTTGTTGAATGAGGTTGATAAATGTTTGTGGTACTCCGTAGTGTTGAAGCAGCTGCCTGTCAAACTACTTGTCGATCGACGCTGTCGAAGGCCTTCTCAAATTCGATGAAGTTGAGGTGAGGTGTAGAGTTGACTGTCATTCTATACTGTGTTCTATGATGAAGCGAAGCGTCACCATTTGGTCCACACATGATTTGTACTTCCTGAATCCAGCCAGCCTGTTCTGGTCGTCGTTTTGAATCGAGCACATCCTTCAGTCTCTCCAGGATGATGCGGCTTAACATTTTGCTTGGGGTGGATAGGAGCGTGATTCCGCACCAGTTCTTGCAAAGACTTATGTCGCCCTCCTTCGGGAGTTTGACAAGGTACCTCTTCTTCCAATCAATGGGCAGGTATGTTTGCTTCCTTCCAGACCATCTGCAATAGTGGTGTGAGCATGTTTGCTTTTGTCCCCGCGTCTGTTTTCAGTGTTTCTTGTGTGATTCCATCTGATCCTGGTGCTTTCCCGCATTTCAGTAGCCTTATGGCATGGTGTTCATGACGTCGGCTTTTGTTGTAAGGCTTGTGTTCACTGGTATTTGTGTGGCTTGGTTGCTTGTGGTATTTCTGGACGAGTTGCAGGTGGTGGTGATGGTTGATTCAAGAGTATTGTGAAGTGGTCAGCTCATTGTTTCCTTTGTTTCTCCTCTCCGTTGTTAACTATGTCCCCTTCACTGTCTTCCATTGGTTTCATCTGTGTTGATCTCTTCTCTCGAATATAGTAACCTGGTTATTTGATATAATGTTGTCAGGTCTTCATCTCTCCTACCTGTAGCCTGTTGTGCTTCACTTGCCAGTGTGTCGTGGAAGTGTCTTTTGTCTTTCTGTGCACTCCTCTTCACTTCTCTGTCCAGTGTAGTTTCTTATACTTTGTAATCAATTCTTGTTTTCGTTGTTCATTCTTGCACTCCACTTCACTGGTTTGTCTTCTGTTTCACCATCAGCATCTTCCTCTTCCTCTTCTATCAGCTTCCATGTGTCCATCGGGATCCATTCCTTTTCTTGTCTTCCTTTTTCTTTCCTCCTAAAACGCTTGGTTATGCAGGTTTCTTTCCACATAGCTTTCAAAGACTTCCAGTGTTCTTCCACACAGGTTTCTTCAGGGATGTTGCTCGATATCTCCCATTTTGTCTTGATGACTTGCTGACGTGAAGATCTCCTTTGTAATTTCATCCTTCAGTTTCCGAGTGTTGTACTTGAACTGAGGTCTACCACCAGGTTCCTTGAAGGCTTTCAACTTGAATTGGATGGTTTCTTGCACTAGATAGTGGTCTGAACCTACATCTGCTTCTCTTCTTGCCCTTGTGTCAAGTAGACTGCGCCTCCATTTTCTTGAGATTGAGATAAAGTCGATTTGATTTTTGTTGATTTTGTGAATTTCATTGCATTTCATTTTACTTCATCATCTTTTATTCTTCTTATTCTGGCCATCTAATCTTCAGTATCCACCCAGCGTAGGCAGGTGTTGATCAATATCTCTATTTTGTTGGAAATGCTTTTCGTCACGTGCTAAGTCTCTCAATCATCACATAGAAGCACTGACTTACTTCACTGACATTTGTGTTGAAAATTTCGATTTTGTTAACGCTTTATAGCTGAGTGCATTGTAGCACATCTCCACATTGCTTTCGGACAAGTAATTTGGCAGGCAGCTGCTTCAACACTACACTATTAGTGCCACAAACCACAACCTCATTCAACACCAGCTACAAGCTATATGATGATCATAACGATGAAGATGATGATGATGATGGTGATGATGATGATGGTTATGATGATTATGATGCTACATACCAAGTGATTCACAATGGTAAGCACCTCAGTGAAGCCTTTGAAGTGAAGACAAGAAGGAGTAAGACAAGGTTGCCACCTACTATCACCGATCACCTTTCTGACTGTGGTCAACTCGACTGGACTGTGTGATGCAAGGAACAGTGAGGATCTGTGAGAAGATGGGCATACGCTGATTGGACCGATGGATAGATCTGAGAAGAAGATTTGGATTTCACCGGTGATGATGATTTATGTCTAATGTTGCACAAACTCGAAGATGTACAGGCGAAAACTAACAAGTTGGCAGGAGAGTTGAGTTGAGTTGAGTTGAGTTGAGGTGAGGTGAGGTGAGGCAGCGAATACGCGACTTCCTTCAGGTGAATGTAGAGAAGACAGAGGTGATGAAGATACTCTACCAACAACAGCAACAACAAGAATAAGCAACAGTCACCATCAGTAGGAGAAATCTAAAGGAAGTTGTCTCTCTCACCTACATACTTATTTAGGCAGCATCATTTCAACTACAGACCGCACAGACACACATGACAATGTGAAAGCAGACACGATCGGAAAGACAGCAAGACAGGCCTTCCTGCATTATTCTGAAATCAGTGTGCAGATCTACTGAACTGAACTGAACTGCACTGCATCGCACCGCAACACACTCAACATAAAGTGTGAACAACATTCCGATTTTCAACACCAAGTCAGTCAAGTAAGTCAGTGCTTCTGTGTGATGCTGGAGAGACTTGGCATGTTACCAAAGGAATTTCCAACAAACTACAGACATTCATCAACAGCTGCCACCTACACTCACTCCACACTGGAGATCATATCAGATCATACCAGATGGCCGGACTAATCAGAATAAGCAAGAAGGAACTCTGGCCTGCCAACGAACCAACCGAGATGTTATCTAGCAATGAATATGCAGTGGAAGGAAGTGGAGATGGATTTGAATGGGCATACACTGAGAAAGCCATTCAGAGACATGACGTGCCAGGCAGTCGAGTGGAATCCGAATGGGAAACGAGGAGTTTGGTGTCTGAGGTGAGGGTGACATGGAGTGGATTGAGTGAGGAAGAAATGAAAGCAGTGATGGGCAGTGATGGAGGTAGCCAGGTGAAGGAGAGTGCAGAGAAGAAGGTGAGATTGTAACGTGCTACTTTATCCTTATATTCTAGTAGGAACCGAAAAGGCTAGTAATAAACGCTTCACAAATTAACACCGGTCTCGTATCTCAGTTAGTAGAGCGCGAGACCAGAAACCCAATGGTCGCTTGTTCAAACCCTACTATGGCCTAGATTTTCCTTTCACCTATAGTTATCACGCACTATGAAACCTGACAAGATGGTAATAAAAAGAATATTCTTCTTTGAATTTCAATCCTAAATTGTTTCAAATAATCAATACTATTTATTTCCTAATGGCTTTTCAACCTACTGAAAATCGAATAAAATTTCAACATCAGAGTATCACAGTTTATCTAGTGAATTATTTTTCTAGTTCACGTATTGATCATTAGTTGTAAGTTATATATTAATGAGAAACAGTTTTTTCTTGTTCATGTTTACTTAATCATCAAACTACTTGCAAGAAATAAGTAGTCTTATTCTTTTGTAATATGAATATTTAAGAAAAATACATATTTTTTAGTGTTATTACTTGTATTACACCGTCGTTGATAGGACCCGTTGAACAAGAAGTGGCTATCGTGGCTCGGTGGTGTAGTGGGTAACGCTCTGGCGTTTGAAACGATCGCTCCCGAGTCCGAGTCCCGGTGGGAACAACATCACTCACTGGGGAGCAGGTACATCCAGCTGACTGGTGAGTCCTAAATAGGACGAAATGCACATCCTGGATTCCACTGCTAGCCACTGACCATCATTACTAAAAATACATTTTTTTTTCGCTTTTCTGATGAATGTATTAGAAAAGTATAGATATGAATATGAATAAATCTAGTATTTACAATTTTACAGATGGATTGATAAATGATTTTTAAAAAATGAAAAATCGATATCACTAGAAGAATTTCTGTGGAAATAGGAGATTACAGAATAGTGGGTGCTTTTCTGAACTCGTTAGGAGCATGTCAAACCGGTTATGTCAACTAATTACAAGTTTATTCTGTTAATATGACTCTTTTAGACCGAATAAAAACTATCTTCATTCATATATATATATATATATATATATATATATATATATGAGACGTTCAGACTTGAACAGCTGTGTGTATTTATAACAAAGTTGTCTGAAGTCATCTACATTTCAATAAATCTATTTTTAACATAATGATTTTCTTGATTTCAAATTAATTAATCGATACTACGCCCACTTATATGGTAGATATTATTGACTGTTTAGTATCTCAGGCTGAATCAATGCCACTGTCTTAATCTCGACTGAATTTCATTACTTTTAATAATGTGAAGATTTTTCTTTTCATCAGATGTGATGACTTGAAACAATTGAAATACACTGTAGTTTGATATCTGTTAAAATAAACGTATGATCGATGGGATTTAGTTGATTATTTAATGGATTATGTAATCAACTTCAACTGAAAGAATTCTAGATTAATTTATAAAAGCATTTTACAGTTCAAACTGAAACAACTATCTTCACTTTTTAGTCTGTTTATACGAAATATCACACAGTGAAACAGTATCACTTACTGGATAACGTTTCGGACACAATTTATTGTCCATATTCACATCAGGTAACTCCGCAACTTCGAGACAGACCTAATATATTCCTAATTTTCTCTCCTCATCTGTGATGATAAAGGTAGTAGAATTTTTCACATATCTGATACAGGTGCAGAATTATTCCTGTTACTGAATGTGTTTGCTGTTGATTCGATAAACAATGATTCGGTTATCAATCTCTCCCTCCCCCCACCCAACTAAGTTGGTCTTCAACACTATCGCCCTATCCCAACCTACTGTGTGGTATATATATTGGAAGAATAAAGAGAAAGGTTCTTTTTCGTATTCCTGAACATATCCCGAAGAAATTGAGTCTTAACACGGTTCACATAGCTTAAATGGTGCAATCGCTTGGCATTTACTTGATACTGGACATAAAGTCGATGTATTAAAGTCGTTCAAAGTGATCTGTACAAGCCTGAAACCCACCTTCTTGCGCAATGCTGAAGCAGTTTCAATTCAAAGACTCATAGCTGATTTATGAATTCAGAAAGATACTTGATATATGGATGGAGAGAAAAGACTAGTCGACAAAGGGACCAGTCAGAATGTACATAGTTATCACTTCTATATTTAGACAGACAGACAGTGGATCACCTAATCAGCAGTATTATTTTATACATCGAATTATCCATATGTTAGCTGTATTTTATTTTGCATTGCGTCTTTCATCTTCTACACGTCCATCATGTATTCTCCATTAACTAGTCAAATCGGAAATCAACTAGGAATTTGTTGAACGTTGGTGGCTGACATAGGACTTCAGTAGCACGTCTCCATTCCTCTCTGTTCTCTGAAATCTTTTCAGCCTGGCTCCATGACAGCCCACAAGCTCTCATTTCCTCCTCGCACGATCTCATCCATATCACCCTCGCCTCCGACGCCCAAATCGTCGCTTCCCATAGGGATTCCACTCAACGGCCTAGAGTGGCGTGTGATGTCCTCAGTCGGCTTTCTCAGTGTATGCCCAATCCATCTCGACTTCCTTCCAGTGCATATTTGTTGAGCAATAGGTTCTTGGTTGGTTCGTTGTCAGCCACAGTGAGTTCCTTGTTGCTTATTCTTATTATTCTGGCCATCTGATCTTCAGTAACGAGCCAGCATAGGCAGTTGTTGATGAATGTCTATGGTTTGTTGGAAATCCCTTTCGTAACACGCCAAGTCTCTGAACCATACAGAAGCACTGACTTGACACTGGTGTTGAAAATCCGGATCTTGTTCACTCTTTATGTTGAGTGAGAAAGATCTCCACACTGGTTTATTATTGCATGAAGGCCTGTCTTACTGTCTTTCCGATCCTGACTTTGACGTCCTCCTCTGTGCCACCTGTAATTGAAACAGTGCTGCCTAGTTGGTAGGTGAAGGATGCTACTTCCTTCAAGTTTCTCCCGTTTATGGTGACTGGAGGTTGTTGTCGTTGTAGGTGTTGGTTGGGTATCTTCATCACCTCTGTCTTCTCTACGTTCGTTTGAAGTCCCGTCTTCGCTGCCTCTTCTGTCAACTTGTTAGTTTTCGCCTGTAGATCTTCGAGTTAGTGTGACATTAGACATAAATCATCATTGACGAAATCCAAATCTTCTAGGATCTTTTCCACGGTCCAGCGAGCGTATCCCCCTCTTCTCGCTCTCCACTGCTTGTTGCATGGTCCAGGGGATCACAATCAGGAATATCATGGATGATTGTAGACAGCCTTTTTTACTCCTTCCCGTCTTCACTTCAAAAGCATCACTGAGCTGCTTACCATTGTGAATCACTTGGGATGCGGCATCTTCATATAGTTGTTGAATGAGGTTGATAAATGTTTGTGGTATTCCGTAGTATTGAAGCAGCAGTTTCCAAATTACTTGATGGTTGACGCTGTGAAAGGCCTTCTCAAAATCGATAAAGTTGAGTTAGAGAGTTGACTGATTATTTCCATTAAGTCATCATAAATTCATACTACAATCTTTGTTATCATCTATCATCAAAAAATGATTCAATATAATCAAAGTGCATTTATGCCTATGTGTGGAAAATGTATCATTCGTTGTTAATCAAATAAATAAATAAATAAAATGAAAAATATGTTTATATATCCATAATAATTGATACATATTGTCTTTTGATTTTTAAAGTGGAAATTTAAATGGTGACCTTTTTTTTTTAAGTTTTTGTTTAATTAAAGTCTACTATATAAGTGACAAGTCAATATCTTCCTTTCTGTTTAAAGCATCTCTGTTGATGTTACAATAATGTAAGGCTTTTGATGTCAATCTTTGTTTATGTGTAATAAAACTCTACCCTAGTAATGTCAATATTAGTAAAAATCGATTTTGTACCCACTTTCAATGGAGTGCAGTAGTACAATTGTTTGTTAACTTCTTTTCCAAATTTTTCTATTCTATTTCATTTTTTATTCGATGTTTACTGCATAATCTATGTTCATTCACTCTAACTTTCAGTTGTCTATATAACTTTCATCAATATAATTCCCTTCATATTCCGTATATTTTATCTCATATATACGGTTGTTATGTGTCATCTTTGGAATCATATCGTTCACTTTGACTAATGTTTTTTCCAAAGAATTTAAGGATTTAAAATATACCTGAATACCATACTCTTTGCATTTGTTCTGAAGTACCTTTCCTGTATGGAATTGTCATTGTTGATGTCCATCATTTCTCCTCTCTCTTACTTTTCTTGTCTGTTTCTTTCTTGTCATTCTTTTTAATAATATTGTTCAGAAAATGCTTTGGGTAGTCATTTACGGAACAAGATCCGGATTTTCAACACCAACCTCAAGTCAGTGCTTCTATATGGTTCAGAGATTTGGCGTATTACGAAAGGCATTTCCAATAAACTACAGACATTCATCAACAACTGCCTACACTGGATCGCTACTGAAGATCAGATGGATTGCCAGAATAGTAAGAATAAGCAACAAGGAGCTCTGGGAATACAACAACGAACCAACAAAGAACCTATCGCTGAATAAATATGCACTGGAAGGAAGTGGAGATCGATTGGACATACACTGAGAAGGCGGACTGGGGACATCACGCGCCACTCCAGGCCGTCGAGTGGAATCCCTATGGGAAACGAGGAGTTGGGCGTCGGAGGCGAGGGTGACATGGAGGAGATCGTGCGAGGAGGAAATGAGAGCTTGTGGCCTATCATGGAGCCAGGTTCAAAAGATTTCAGAGAAGAGAGTGAAATGGATACGTGCTAGTGAATCCCTATGTTCCATTAGGAACCCAAGGGACTAATAATAATAATAATACTTGTTTTATTTTAGAAATTTCATTTTTCTTTATCTTCTGTATACGTCACAATATTTTTACCCCTATTTAATAGGTTCAATGCTACTATGGTTTTAACTTTCACTGGATGGTCAGATTGAAAATTTATATAATTATCAAAATGTGTAGGTTTTTTGTAAATTCTAATTTTAAATTCTCCTTCAGGTGTTCTTTGAATAAGACGACAGTCTAGGAAATTCAACTGAGGTCACAATTGGTCTCCTCCGAGTAATTCAAGTCCAGAAGGATAAATAGAGCAGATCACATGAATATGATATTCATTAGCTTTCATCTGTCAAGAAACAGTCGAACATACCGCAAACTATTCGTAAATCTGACGCTCTTCTAGAAATTTCTTAAAGTTGAACAACTAGGATGCGAAAAATGTTTCCTTGAAAACCATCTGATAATAAATAGAAAATGTGTCCCGTCTGTGAACTTTAATGCAGCTGGAATAACATCACTCACTGGGATGCAGGTATATCCAGTTGACGAGTCCCAAATAGAATGAAATCCGTATGCTAAATTCCAATACTAGCCACCAAGTATTCAGGCTCTATCAAGACATCCTTACAGTAACCCATCCCCTTACGGAGGTTGTTCAATGCGATCCAGTATAACAACAGGAAATTAAAAGTACCAACGAATCTTCTGCACATGAATATCAGGTAGTATCGAGTTGATCAGAGCTGAATAATATCGATGTAAACTACAAGACTGATGCAAACGGTCAGTCAAGCTATAATCAATCAGACACTTTAAGCAAGAATTAGCTGGCATTGTTTTGAACGAAAGTACAGGACTCATAAACCACTAGTTTATAGTAAGAGAGATGTACAGACCACTCAAGAATTAGTGGTACTACTCAGTTAACCGGACCTCAGAAAAAAGGGCAGGGTTTGAACCCGCGGCGCACAAGTTCAAAGTCAAATGCTAAGGCCAATAACCAAACTGATCAATATTCTGGTGCAGATGAAATCTAGGAACTAATGGGATTTTTCAACCTCGCCTGGTTAACTAGTTCACTAGTTACTAGCCGGTCCGAAGCCCGGGTATACAGGGAAGGTTGGGCATGGCACTACCAACCCTACCCCGTAAAACAAATCTAACCGATAAAGAAACTTCAAAGCACAAACAAAATATCAAAAATAAAAACAAAATTATTCCTCGCTGGAATCGGAGAGGCGAAATGACGCCAGTTCGTGAAAGCCTTCGGGAAGCCAATTGGCCGATGTGTCTTCTCTCGATGAAAGCGAAAGTAAACATGGGGACATGGAATGTCCGCACGATGTTTGAACCCAGCAAGGCAGCCCAGATTGCAAAGGAGATGAGAAGGTATCACATCGAAGTGCGTGGAATTTGCGAAAGCAGATGGAATGGGAGTGGACTCTACAAACTGTCAACTGGAGACGAGTCAATAATCTACTCCGATATTGTCACCCAGACGACAACCACCAGCACACTGAGTTATGGAGTGGCTATCATGATGTTCTCAAGAGCATTGAAGGCTCTCTCTCATGCAGTGGGAACCAATCTCCCCCTGTAGGATCATGACAGCAAGATTCAACTGGAAAGGAAGGAAGGTCACAATCATACAATGCTATGCAACTACAAATAATGCACAGCAAGAGAAAAAGGAAGAATTCTACAGACAACTTCAATCAACACTGGACAAGACACCATCTCAGTTGGCAACATCAAAATCCATTCTAATGGGCGACATGAATGCTAAACTGGGAGGGGACAACACGGGAAGAGAACTAACCATGGGTCGAGAAGCACTCGGTGAGGTGATGAACGAGAATGGAGAATTGTTTGCAGAATTCTGCGCATTCAACGATTTGGTGGTTGGAGGCCAGACAATGTGTTCAAGCACAAAGATATCCACAAAGCGACATGGATTTCACCAGATGGACACACTAAAAACCAAATCGACTTTATCTCAATCTCAAGAAAATGGCGACCCAGTCTACTTGACACAAGGTCAAGAAGAGGAGCAGATGTAGATTCAGACCACTATCTAGTGCAAGAAACCTTCCAAATCAAGTTAAATGCCTTCAAGGAAGGTGGTGATAGACCTCAATTCAAGTACAACACTCGGAAACTGAAGAATGAAATTACAAAGGAGATCTTCACGTCAGCCAGTCATCAAGACAAAATGGGAGATATCGAGCAACATCCCTGAAGAAACCTGTGTGGAAGAACACTGGAAGTCTTTGAAAGCTATGTGGAAAGAAACCTGCACAGCCGTATTAGGAAGGAAGAAGAAAGAAGATAAGGAATGGATCTCAATGGATACATGGAAGCTGATAGAGGAGAGGAGGATGGTGAAGCAGAAGATAAACCAGTGCAAGGATGCTCAACGACAAGAGGAACTGAGTACAATGTACAAAACACTGGACAAAGAAGTGAAGAAGAGTGCACGCAAAGACAAAAGACACTTCTACGAAACACTGGCAAGTGAAGCAGAACAGGCTGCAGGTAAGAGAGACCTGACGACATTGTATCAAATAACCAGGTTGCTATCTGGGAAGAAATCAACGCAAACGAAGCCAATAAGAGATGATGCCGGAAATTTAATTACGAAAGAAGAGAAACAGAGGAAACGATGGGCTGACCACTTCAAGAAGCTCTTGAATCGACCACCACCACCACCTGCACTTCGTCCAGAAATACCATCTGCAGCCGCTGAACTACAAGTGAACATAAATCCTCCAACAAAAGTGGAAGTCCTGAAAGCCATAAAGCTACTGAAATGTGGGAAAGCAGCAGGACCAGACGGGATACCGGCAGAAGCACTGAGAACAGACGCAGAGACAACAGCGGACATGCTCACACCACTATTGCAGAAGGTGTGGAAGGAAGAGAAGGTACCTGGTGATTGGAAGAAGGGTTACCTTGTCAAACTGCCGAAGAAGGGAGACCTCAGTGTTTGCAAGAACTGGCGCGAGATCACTCTCCTGTCCACCCAAACCAAGCAAAATATTAAGCCGCATCATCCTGGAGAGGCTTAAGGATGCACTGGATTCAAAACTACGACCGGAACAGGCAGGCTTCAGGAAGTACAAATCATGTGCAGACCAAATTGCAACGCTACCCCACGCATCATCCTAGAACAGAGTATAGAATGGCAATCAGCTCTTTACCTCAACTTCATCGACTTTGAGAAGGCCTTCGACAGTGTCGACCAAGAAGTAATTTGGAAACTGCTTCAATACTACGGAATACCACAAACCTTTATCCGCCTCACTCAACAACTATATGAAGATGCCACATACCAGCCAAGTAATTCACAGTGGGAAGCAGCTCAGTGATGCCTTTGAAGTGAATACAGGAGTGAAGCAAGGCTGTCTACTATCACCCATGATATTCCTGATTGTGGTCGACTGGACTGGATCATGCAACAAACAGTGGGGAGCGATAAGAGGGGGATACGCTGGACTGCGGAAAAGAACCTAGAAGATTTGGATTTCGCCAATGATGACTTGTATCTGATGTCACATAAACTTGAAGATCTACAGGCGAAAACTCACAAGTTGGCAGAAGAGGTGAGGCAGCGAAGACGGGATTTCAAGTGAATATAGAGAAGACAGAGGTAGAGGTGATGAAGATACCCAACCAACAACTCCAACAACAACAACAACAAACTCCACTCACCGTCAACGGCAGAAATTTAAAGGAAGTAGCATCCTTCACCTATCTAGGAAGCACTGTTTCAACTATAGGTGGCGGGACAGACGAGGATGTCAAAGTCAGAATCGGAAAAACAAGACAGGCGTTCATTAGCCTGAAACCAGTGTGGAGATCTGCACTCAGCATAAAGCGTGAACAAGATGCGGATTTTCAACACCAACCTCAAGTCAGTGCTTCTATATGGTTCAGAGACTTGGCGCGTTACGAAAGGCATTTCCAATAAACTACAGACATTCATCAACAACTGCCTACACTGGCTCGCTACTGAAGATGGCCAGCATAATAAGAATAAGCAACAAGGAACTGTGGCTGGAAACGAACCAACCAAGAACCTATCACCCAACAATATGCAGAAGAAAGTGGAGATGTATTGGGCATGCACTGAGAAGGCCGATTGGGGACATCACACGTCAGGCCCTCGAGTGGAATCCCCATGGGAAGCAACGAGTTGGACGTCCGAGAGTGACATGGAGGAGATCGTGCGAGAAGGAAATGCGAACTTCTGGGCTGTCGTGGAACCAGGTTCAAAAGATCTCGGAGAACAGAGCGCATTGGAGACGTGCTAGTGAAGCCCTATTTTCCACTAGGAACCCAAAGGAATAATAATAATAATAATAATAATAATAAAATGAGATTTTTCAGCTGAATTTATTTATGTTAATTATTTGTCTCAGAGGAACACTTATATCATCTAGTCTGAGGAGTTTCACCCGATACTCCGGTGACACGACAACTGAATTGTTCAGAACACAACCAGTTGTGGAAAGTGTCAATCCAGGTCCTACAGTTAGTAACAAACTGGATTTACAACCACTAACTGGCTCTTTTGTACAGATAATTGCAAACATGTTTCAAAATTCAAAGGAGCACATCAGCAGAGTTGTAGATTTATGACCTAGCGACTGCGATACACTTGTACCGTCTTCAGTTTCTACAGGTTGAGTTATTAACTTTTTTGCTAACATCCTATGGAACTGAATTTCCCCAGTTAATATTAGAAATTCAGCACAAGTTCCTAATGAACAACACCTAGAGTTATTTTGATTGGCCTGGATTAGGCTGACTGAACAATGCCTTCTTTCTTTCTTCCTGACTGAGACGCTGATGTGATTCCAATCCAACCAATGCTTAATTTGGAGGTGATCGACTTAATGTGGACATAAGGAAAGTATCAGTGACCCACTCACCCCCACCACCATGATATACATACACCGACAAATGAAATACGGGATCCTGTCAGCTACTATTTGCTTTTTCTATCTACTCGTTATCCTTCATTTGGATTTACCATCTCCATTTCTGTCAAGTCTGAAGTCCATTATCTCTTTTTTTGTATAAAACAGAAGTGTTTTGTGCATTTAGATCTCTCAATAAGAAGGCAATGAATTGATGGTTAGATTGAAAAGACCATTCATAGAACAGACACAAGCACTGGACGATACCTTTAAAACAACAGTTTCTGTCCTGTCAGCTATCAGCTTTGCAACAGAGCCAGGAAATTATGTTTTACTGACAAGATGGAGGAAAGACGGAACATTACTGAGAAGTGTCTCAGAGAGAATGGATATCCTAAGAGATTTATTATGACATGTGAAGAAGAACAGATTACCAGGAATAAACACCGGAAACTGTGAACAACAAGGAGGTTTTTATCCACCTTAAATTCAAGAGTACAGACACAAGGATTGAAGGAGTTCTGGGAGGGCTCTGTCCTACAGCTGAACTTGTATCCGTATACAATACCACATGCTCAATGAATCAGTTAAAATCAAATAATTACCCTGCTCATTTCACCTCCAACTGTATTTATGAATTCACAAAGATTTATGAAAGCAAGTGGATTGGAAGGACTGAGAGGAGGATATACATTCGGTTTGTTGAGCATACTCTAAAGAATGTGTGCTTCAAAGAACGAAGCCTCATAGGTACAGGATATCAAGTTGAAACCTCGAATAATTTCAAAATAATTGAAGTAGAGAAACAGTCTGGATTACTGTATTTCACGGAAGTGGTTGCAAATTAGTGCTTTCAACCTGATCTCTACATGCGGAAAGAGAGTATGGTTAATCTCTCACTCCCCTGATAACTATAATTCCATTCCATTCCACTTTAATTACATAACTCTTTGATTAATTCATCTATTAATAATTTTCTTCTTCCTTACATTTCTTGCCCCATGTGCAGCTTAACGTCGCCTGGCCAACTAGTTCACTAGTTACTAGCCGGCCCTAAACTCGGATAAAGAAGGAAGGTTGGGCATAGGGCTAACAACTCTACCACGTAAAACCAATCCAACTGCTAAAGAAACTTCAAAAGACAAGGAAAATAAAAAAAATAAAAATAAACCCATTCCTCGCTGGAATCTGGGAAGCGTAGTGAGGCTGGCTGGTGAAAGACTTCGGGAAGCCAATTGGGCAGTTTGTCTTCTCTTCTCTCAATGAAAGCGAAAGTAAGAATAGGAACATGGAATGTCCAAACAACAACAAGCACCAACAATGGGAGAAATCTAAAAGAAGTTATCGCTCTCACCTACATACTTATTTAGGCAGCATCATTTCAACTACAGACCGCACAGACACACATGACAATGTGAAAGCAGACACGATCGGAAAGACAGCAAGACAGGCCTTCCTGCATTATTCTGAAATCAGTGTGCAGATCTACTGAACTGAACTGAACTGCACTGCATCGCACCGCAACACACTCAACATAAAGTGTGAACAACATTCCGATTTTCAACACCAAGTCAGTCAAGTAAGTCAGTGCTTCTGTGTGATGCTGGAGAGACTTGGCATGTTACCAAAGGAATTTCCAACAAACTACAGACATTCATCAACAGCTGCCACCTACACTCACTCCACACTGGAGATCATATCAGATCATACCAGATGGCCGGACTAATCAGAATAAGCGAGAAGGAATCCTGACCTGCCAACGAACCAACCGAGATGTTATCTAGCAATGAATATGCAGTGGAAGGAAGTGGAGATGGATTTGAATGGGCATACACTGAGAAAGCCATTCAGAGACATGACGTGCCAGGCAGTCGAGTGGAATCCGAATGGGAAACGAGGAGTTTGGTGTCTGAGGTGAGGGTGACATGGAGTGGATTGAGTGAGGAAGAAATGAAAGCAGTGATGGGCAGTGATGGAGGCAGCCAGGTGAAGGATAGTGCAGAGAAGAGTGTGAAATTGTGATGTGTAATTAAAGCTCTACATCCCACAAGGAACCCGTGGATCAAATAATAATAATAATAATCATAGTGTATTTCATGGATTCTCCTCAGCTGCTTTACAACCTATGGAAAATAATGTTTATGATAAGAAGGCATGTTATGTAAGGTAATAAAATTGTAGGCTAACGGAGTTTGTTCAAGTTGTGAGGACTACTCACAGGTTAACTATTCAAACAGTGACCGAATGGATATTCTCGAGAGAAGAAAGCAAGAGAGAATAGGGATGTAGATGTGGTTATTCTAGAATTAATTAGTCAGAATGACATTATGGTTGAGTAAGTGTAATAGAAGGTTAACTAACAGATGTTCATAATCTTGAGTAATGAAAACTTGAGAGTAGGTTTTGAGATAGATGGAGAAATGAGGTGGGAAGGGAGAGAGGGTTGGTTATGAGGTCATGAAATTTAGCATCTACAAATCTAGGGAATTGAAAGTGCCAATATAATTCAAGGTTGACAATGTTGCTGTCATGATTTGGAAAAGCCATTTGTTGTGATCCCTAACGATGCACGGATATCGAGTGTCAGGAGCCAACGTTGGACTATAGTGACTAATTATGATTTATTTAAGTTTTCGTGCTCTGTCATTCTAATCGACCCTGGTCGACTGCTTTGACTAGTGTACTTGACCTTGCAGTCATTGCAAGGGATCTGGTAAACCAGATTATTTTTCTTAGTTACATTGATTACAAGAAGGAAATCTAGAGACCTACCCATTCGAATCGCTACTTAGACTTCGAATCCTGCCACCCCATTTCAGTTAATGTAGGCCTAGTTACATGCCTAAGTGATAGAGCGGAAAAGCTTAATAGTAGGTCGGAAAATCTGCTACAAGAAATTAGATACATCAAGAACACCTTAGGTCTCAATAATTACCCACCAAAATTTATAAATAAATTCATAAGAAATCGAAAGAAAAATATGAGGAGTGGTAGTAGTAGTAGTAGTAGTAGTCGTAATACAGGTGTTATTAATAATAATCCCACTACTAATGGTAATAATGGCGACAGGGTTAAGAAAGAATTCAAAGCCTCTGCTGTGTTACCATACAAGGAATGCACCTCAGAAGCATTACGAAGAATTCTCAATAAGGCTGCTGGGATTAAAGTGGCATTCAGACGAACATACTCGCTTAGAAACAAGTTTTGTGGTTAAAAGATCTTATCGATGCATCTAAGCAAAACAATTTGGTTTACCAGATCCCTTGCAATGATTGCGAAGTCAAATACATCGGTCAGAATAGTCGACTAGGATCGATTAGAATAACAGAGCACGAAAACTTAGCTCAATCAAGATTAGCAGATCCTACTAAGATGAGAAATCTAGAGAAAAGCTAGGCTATAGCTCTGCTTGCGACGACACACAACCACACAGTAGGTTGGGATAGGGCGACAGTGTTGAAAACTAACTTAGTTGGGTCTTAGTAATGTATTCTTTACGCCCCGCGTCAACGGTCTGTTTTCTCTTCTTATATTTGCGCGTCAATGGTATTCTTGTTATTGTGGTGGTTGTGGTTGACGTTGTGGTTTGTGTTAGAGTCGATTCATTTGCACGTTAGGTTCGTATCGATCGTCGTCTGTCAGGTTCGCATCGCTTGTAGATTGTTAGGTCGTACTACCCATCATAGCACTTTTATACACTTAGCCTGTTCTTTACCCAGTCCCAAAAACCGACAAACGGTAATAAGTTAGTTAACTTACCTAATTGTCAGCCCGATATAATTGTCCCTTCATGAGTAATTTAGTTGGTAAATATGTTTGGAAACAGCGGAACTCTATAGCTTGTCCTTCATTTGACTCAAAACAATTCGGCGGCTAGCAAATAATACACAGAAGAATGAACACTGTCTAAAAAGTTTTTTTAATGGTCCTTGATAGTCTGTGGAACGCGATCTTACTAGACATATCCGCGTCAACTTGAAGTTTAATGAATTTTCGAGGGTATCCTTGATTGTAGCACTGTCTTCGGATGTTCATATGGAAAGTGAGTGCGATTAAAGCGCAAGAAATGATTCTCAAATGTTGGCTACACTTTCCCCATACATTTGCAGTATATCTGTTTATGCACACTGCTGATAAAACTACAGCAGAACATTATAAACACCGAGTCGAAAAGGTTGTTTGGATCCCGTGTACCCAGTTATAAGAAAAAGCTTCTTTTAGCTGGGTGTTGTATTTTCTTTCAACTTTCGACTTCTTTCAGATAGTTTCCACCGTTTTTCAAAATGTGTAACAGAGGTCACCTGCAGAAATGCTTCATTATCAGGAGATGACCCTACATAATTACCGGAATCGTCATTCACATCGTTATATTGAATAAATTTTATACAACTCACCTACGTATATGTATAAATGTGAAAGCATCCATCAGGTGATTATGTTTCACATCGGAATTTTAAGTTTACACCACATACAACATTTTACTGACTGGACATTCATGATCGAGGTAGGTAAATCACACACTTCTTACTTGCATCAATTAACCAATAGTTCGACCAACGTTTAATCATAGAAATCGATATTTTAAAATCATCTAATCAATTTTAATGACTAATATTTCATACAAACGTGTGTATATATAGTTTTGAACTGTAACACATGATTTTCCATTGGACATTGATGAGTCATTAGTATGGAATTTTAAGATCGTTAATCTTAATCAGACTGCAAACGAAATAATAATCATAATAAGATAAGCATTTCCTGATTTGTCAGTAAAGAAAACTGTAATGAAAAGATTTCTTTATATTTTTCGAAACAGTAAATGACAAGATGAGATGTAACTGAGTATTGATACGTATTCTTTTAATTTATGGTGAGAGGAAGAAATGAGAGCTTCTGGGCAGTTGTAGAGCCAGGTTCAAAAGATTGCAGAGAACAGAGCGGAATGGAGACGTGGCACTGAATCCGTATGTTCCACTAGGAATCCAAGGAACAAATAATAATAATATACCAAGGTGAGTAGAAAGAAGGTCAACATGCTCATTCAGCAGCCTCCATTTTCATATGGGATATAGAAATAAACTATTGAAGAGGCTGGTAAAAAGATGAAACATCTGTCTATTAAGTTTTCCCACTCAGTGGTCTTCAAGTTGTCATGATCTCTAGTTGACTTTCACGAACTTCATCCGATGCTAACATCTTGAAAAGTGGGTTTACCGGCAAAAATTAAAAGATACGGTGGATGCTGAAATCAAAACTCTTAGAATAATACTATCTAATAACGGATACCCTAAGGGATTTATTGATAGGAATCTGAAGAAAAGAACCACTCCCCATCCCATTACAGTCCCTAAGAAAATGTTAACCATAAATCTAGAATTCAAAGGAGACACCACAGTGGAAGTGTTGAAAAATCGTCTGTCAGGATGTATCAATAGTAGCTTCTATGCTGCTAGGTTGAGATTGATATTCTCCAGCCGCCGTCTGATTCGTCAATGCGTGAAGGATAGGCTTCGACTTATGTCTACTTCTATGTTTATCTACAAGTTCACATGCTCCTGTGGAGCTGACTATATTGGACTTTGTAAGCAGGCCCTCTGAAAACGTGCTGCTGAACACTACCTGGTTTGGCTTACGAGAGGCGAGCAAAGGAAAACGACTTCATCCATATGTGAACACCTTGTTGAATGTGGACACTCAGCACCTCGAGATTCATCCTTCAAAATAATTTACAAAGTTAAATTGAACTACTCCAACGGGTTTACGCTTCCACCAGTTATACACAGCTGAAGCATTAGCTATACATCAACAAAAACCGAAACTTTCCATTCAAAAATGTTTTGTGAAAGCACTTTCTCTACCTTGGCCTTAACAATTCCCATTTTATTGATTTTGTCAATTTCAGTTCACTTCACTTTGGTATACTTCTCTTCTATTATCACCATTATCACCAATTTTCACTTCATCGACAACACTTGAACCATATTTCACTCTTTAATATCAATTCATTTCTTAATCATTGACCTATTGTACACATTTCAGCTTAATTATCACCGTTTTACAATTGTTTGACAGCACTTGTCGCTTATCTCACCTCACTTGTCATCAATTCGTTCCTCCTTATTCACTGACCCATTCTCTATCTCTTCCACTTGAACAAATAGCACCACACCTCCACCGATTGTATATTTTGCATATTGACTGAGCAACTGTTTTAGTGCAATTATCTATCACTCTACTCAGTATAAATACGACTGTACAGATTGATAATGAAGTCGTTGAAAAGAAATATTTCTTCGCTGATATATGACTTGTTCTTGTTAATGAATAAATGGGTATATTTCGTCAGTATTCAATAAAATTAAAAATCATTCATAGTGTATGTACACTAACAACTTTCATGAATTTTCTCAAATTTTCACATTAATTAGAGAAAAATGAATTTTTTTTGAATGGAGAATTGACCATATAGAGAAAGTCAATTTCACTGGCATATCTATCTTATGTACAGATTAACTGTAGGCGAAGTTTTCTGAGTCTTTATTCATTATAGCTTACATTTTTAATCAACTTTACTTGATAGGAGTTCTCTGAACTGTTTTCTTCTTTTTTGAAAGTCTTTTCAAATTATTTACAGTTGAAGAAAATCCTTTGCAATGAAACGTTCTGATCACATTATTTCATGTTGATTTGAAGAGAATAAATAAATGCATAAGATGTTCAGTCTGAGAAGGATGACTGGAGACATTATGTGCTAGGCCAGCACAGGTCGTCGAGTGGAATTCAATGGGGGAAACAACGAGTTGGGCGTCCTAGCTGACGGTGACATGGAGTAGATCATGTGAAGAAGAAATGAAAGCTTGTGGAGAGTAGTGGTGCCAGGTCCAAAAGACTGCACAGAACAGAGTGTAACGGAGGTATGCGACTGAAGTTCTATGTTCCA
This sequence comes from Heterobilharzia americana, assembly GCA_944470555.2. Lineage (NCBI taxonomy): Eukaryota > Metazoa > Platyhelminthes > Trematoda > Strigeidida > Schistosomatidae > Heterobilharzia > Heterobilharzia americana. The sequence continues at coordinate 53,307,078 of OX104128.1, forward strand.
CCAGGAACCCAAGGGAATAATAATAATAATAATATGTCCAATTGTTTATTTACCTTATAATAACAAATATTATTAATAGCAATATTTCAAAATGACTAGTAATATTTCAACAAAGATAAATATTTCAAACTGCATACCAAACATGAAAATATGCCATAATTAAAACAAAAATTAATAAGACTATCTTATATATATACTACACACACGCATATATACATGCACATACATACATATGGTTGATTGTACATAGAACTTTATTTAAAATATAAATCGATAAAATCACATGATAATTGAAAACTGGCAAATATTAGTTAGTTAAATAAGTAGATATCAAATTGTTATTTTTATAATATATTTTAATACTGATAATTAACACATATAAACTTGTTAGATTAAGTAAAAATCATAAACTAATCAATCAATTAACATTTTGATAAAGTAGACGTTGATTAATAAATGTTACATATGGATTTATAGAAGTTTAAATTGTATGTTTATACCATTTAATGAACAGTATGAGATAATCAAGAATATTTTCCATGAGTATAGTGTTTACAAGTAGGTGTTAGTGTTTAAAGTTGAAAATCATAGCGATTGATTGATTTAAATCTCAAGTTGTTATTCATCGTTGAGGAACAAAAGAAACTTGGGAGAAATGGACAGCTGTTTCGTCCTAGTATAGGATTCCTCAGCAGTGCCCATCCATGACCCCGCGACCTTCAGGTGGTCTATATTTCCAACTTCTCTTAGCTCACGATATAGCTGAACCGTCACCCAATATCATCGTTGAGTAACTGTCCTTACGACCACCAGGCTTTGACTCCACTGGTCATGACTTCCTTCTACAAAGAACGCGTTTAGCGTAAAACAAGGTCATAAAAGACTTTAATGTAAGGCTAAAATGTCTGTTGATATACGATATTGATACCATTTCATATCTAATATTTAGGTAGTGATTTTAATGACCTTGAATTTTGTCTACTTGTAACGTAGGGAAGATATTTTTGCTATACCTTGACCTCTTTGACCTTACATTTCATACGGCCACATTAGGAGAGGAATTGTGATGTTTATTACTATCACATTGTGCCTCATTATTGATTTTCTTGGACAGTTTGCAGCTTAAATGATGGAAGGCTGTTTTTCTTTCTAATTGAACTGTAGACTGAGTCTAAATCCTCGTGTCCACTGGCTACTTTCTAGGAATCATCCTTCTGTACGATTTTCCTATTCTGGTGGTCAAATTTGTGGTCATAATTGCTCGTATACATTGAAACCAGGGTGAATGCTCCATGTCTCTTTATTCGTAGTTCATGTTTATCAATTCCTTCAATAATTCGATAGCCAAACAGGTCAGAGTAGCGTTGTGGTCAATATTTACATTTGATTTTGTATTCATTATGGACTGACATCAGTTGGGGAACTATCTGAATCCTGGAAGCTCTGGACAACTGTCTCGCCCTAGTACGGGATAGCTCCTCAGCAGTGTGCTGCCACCACCCAGCCTCACCAGCGGTTGAACCCACCACCTTCAGGTTCCCTGACCAGCATCTCACCATTTAGCCACTCCATCGGAATACAATCGTCAGTTGTTCACTATATAGCCCCACCTACATCCAATGTCGTCGATGATTACCTGTCTTCACATCTGATTTGATTGGCCCCACCGGTGGTGACTTCTCATTGGAACTTCAGGAATCGCCTCTTGAAGTTAGTCACCAGATTAATTCAATTTGAAAACCGGTGGAAATTTCATTATTGAGTTCATGTTGGTATTCATCATGGATTGACTTTAGTTGGGAGAAAACCAGGAACCTGAGAGTGCTCAACAGCTGTTTCGTTCATTGAATTCCGACCCAGTAGATTAATGGTGACGTGCTAACCATGGAACTTGAAAGTCCTGAGTCCAATTCCTTATGGGGTCATGGGTGTGCACTGCTGAGGAGTCCCATACTAAGACGAACCATCTGTCTACTGCTCTCAGGTTTCCAATGTTCCTCCAACTCATATCAATCCATAATGAATACCAACCTTAAGTCAACAAATCCCCACAAACCAAACTAGATTACTTTGTCCTGTCTTCCTTTGGTGACAAATTCTTTGACTTACAGATTATGCTCTGCAATGATTTCGTTGGTCAATGTCCTATTCCTCTCCTAAACACATGAAGCAATTGATTGATCGAATATGAGAGATCTTTGGTGTCAAGTGAAGTAACATAACTAAAGATTTCACGTAATTTCACTTTTCTGTGAACAAATATTCTAAGATAAAGTTGAGTGATTTATCACTGGCTTTGAACATTCTGTAAAGGCATTTTTCTTCGACTTTCCATAATGCTTCAGTGCTACAATGTGTCTTGGCTGTTGAAGATAGTACTGGGAGGAAACAATTCTTATGGGCTGTAGGATGATTGCTACTGTGGTCCAGAAATCGATGTGTGTGTGTGTGTGTGTGTGTGTGTGGCTCTCCTGTACATGTGAGTTTGCAAAGTCCCGTCGTGCATTCTACTGATAAGGATGTCTGTGAACGAAATTTGGTTACCTTCTTTTTAAATTTAATCCCTTAGAGTAGTTGGTTGATCAGTATGAATGTGTTTGCTATTTCATTCCCCTAGACAATTAAAAAAGTATCATCAACGTAACAAACTCAAAATTCTGATCGCAAAAGAGAAATAGGTATTGGTATCATTTGTTATACTACTGCCTTATAAATCAATCCTGATATTGGTTATGATATAGGAGTCATGAAACTGCAGTTTGACAACTTTCAAGATCAGCTAAATACTAAACAAACATCCCTGTAGCATTTTAAAATACTTCACTTCTTTCCGTACTCTACTAGATCCAGGAAAGCAAGTATATTTACCAGCATCAGACACTGCATGTATTTGAATAGTTCTGTCAACTCAGAACTCTTGTCATAACTCACTAAAATGAATACTTATAATAATAATAATTATTATTATTATTTCTACCTTGGGTTCCTAGTGGAACATAGGGATTCAGTAGCACGCCTCCATTGCACTCTCTCCTCTCCAGTCTTTTCAACCTCGCTCCACGAATCCTCACAACCTTCCATTCCTTCCTCCTCCATGTCACCCTCGCCTCCGACACCCAACTCATCGTTTCCCCTTTCGATTCCCCCACTCGACGGCCTGACCTGGCCTCGCACGTGATGTCCCCAATCGGCACTCTCAGTGTATGCCCAATCCAATCCATCTCCACTTTCCTCTACCGTATATTTGTTGGGTAAGAGGTTGTTGGTTGGTTCCTCGCTAGGCCAGAGGTCCTCCTTGCTTATTCTTATTATTCTAGCCATCTCATCTCATCTGATCTTCACCATCCAGTGAGCTAGCATAGGCCACAGCTGTTGGTGATGAATGTCTGTAGTTTGTTGGAAATGCTTTTCGTGATACCACAGGTTTCTCAACTATATAGCAGCACTGACTGAAGCCTGAATACCTGAACACTTGAGCATCTGTGTCACAGTGGATGGTTTACTATCCTTCGACGTGTCGACATCGACTGCTATTTATTATCCAAGGGTGACTATTCTTTGCGTTTTCGACTTTGTATTATAAGTACTTATAGAGGTCAAACTCCTTTTATATGTGGTCAGAGACTGATCTTCTTACCAGATATTCCTGAGTTATCTTCAGATATCCAGATGGCAATCCCTTCAACTAATCTACTCAACTGACGTGTTAAGATACTTTAGGAACTGTCCTGGCGTGAACTTGACAGACGCAAAGACCAATCAATAATTATCCGAATTTGTTATATACCCACTAATACGAGACCAAGAAAGAACACAACAGCGTAGTCGGATGGAATAGTATATTTGCGAGGTCGTGCCAAGATACCCATGCGTTCCAACGAACTGGCTAGAGAGTCGAATACGAGCAGTACGACGTAACACGACAGCGTGGCAAATGGCGAGGATGCTTGACTGGGTGCCTTTAGCTTAGCGAGTCCAGTTAAACCATCAAGGTCAGCATCAGTGTTGAAATCTCGTTGAATCCTAGGCAACTGATTCTGGAGAAGTGTATGACGCTACAATGTCATCTTCGAAACTTGGTCTAAGATATAAAGGTTTCTTAGTAATATTATCCTTCTTTATAATCTCTCTAGGTCTCAACATCTGTTTATTTGTAGACTTTAGCGGATAACTATTTTGCTGAAATGTTATATTCAGCCTATACGTTCGCTTTTCTATACAGTCATCAGAACATACGTTTCTTCTTCTGTAACTCAGACATCTGAGTAGGTTTGAAGCTATGAAAATGAGAATAGTGAGTAGTCGATGTATTTTTTCGAAAAATACTCCACTTAATATATCCATCTGTTTTCCTAGTGAGGAGGATACTTGAGAACGAAATACCATTCTCCTATTCTTCCTCACAAGTGAAATTCATAGCTGGATGAACATTATAGAAGGTATTCAAAAGATCTTTATTGCAGTTATTATTACAAATAGTGAATGTATCATCTATATGTCGATAGTAATAGTCTACTTCATCAAGTGTGTCCTTAAGTCGGCTGTCCGCTAGCATCGGACCTAGAAGAGAGACCAATGCAAACCCATCTGCCTGTTCATAGAATTCGTCATTAAACATAAAGTGGACATTCATGGTGTATTTTAGCAACAGGTTTTTTTAAACTGCTTCAGGGGAAAATCCTATGTTTATGTGTCGTTCTGTTAGCTTATCGCAAATGTAGTCAACTTTTTCAATAAGCCCGACATTGCTAAACAATAATGTTATATCCAATGAAATCATCTTATTATCTTTAACATTCATATTTTTGACATATTCTATGAAGGTGAATACATCGGTTACACTGAATCTCATCAGTCCACTATCCAAAGGCTCCAGCACTTGTACTAACCATTTTGCTGTTAAGTAGTAGGAGTTCATGATATCTAGAAATGGAATTTCAGACTTATGAACCTTTGGTAAGTCATACAGTTTAGGTATATGTGTGCCTGAAGGTTTTAATTTATCAGATATAAACTTGGGAATTCATTTGAATGAATAATTTGCAAATGATTTGCTAATTGTACAGCTCACGATGACATTCTTTACAGGTAAACGGTGCTTAGATTACTCTGATCTGGCTGGGGAAATACTACAGACCAGTTCGATTGGTTTCTAACTACTTAAGGTGTTCAATAAGTAGTATCTTGCACTAGAAATCAAGTTCTGTTCTATCATTGTCCTCAGAATTTTAGTTAGTTAACGTTTTGTTGCTTTTTTATGTTTTTTTTTTACAGTTTCTTAACTTCTGAAACTTGCTTTGGTCACTGAAAAGAAGGTTAATTTTATCGAATGTAGTCAAATTTATTCATGATAGCAGTACCAGAAGCCTTATCATGATTGGTTATGATAAAATTATCATCTTTCTTGAGCTTTTCGATAGCCTCTCAGTGTTTTTTTAGTAACAGTTGATCTTCAGGCTTAACTGATTATGAAGTCTAAGTAGAAAATGTTAAAAAGGCGAGATAAGAATGTTGATTTTACTGTACACCACTGTAGCAACTATATTATCTATAAAATGGTTGTTTTGTTGATACTGTTCAATGGTGGATCAACCAACTGGAATCTGAATACTTCTATCCATCATTACTCATCATTCGAAGAGTTATTCTTGTTAAAACTGACCTCATGAGGAATTGTATTACATTTATAAATGGGTCAGCAGTGGTTGGGCAATTCGAGCCAGTATAGCAATGGGAAATCACAAGAATCAACAACTAATACCCATTGTACGAGGTGACTGTCATACCCCGGTGACTTAGAGGATCACTCGTTAACGTCTGAAGAGGTCTGCATTTGTTCGAAGATTCAGTGGGAACAATATCACTTACCGGGGTGCGAGTACACCCAACTGACGAGTCCTAAAGAGGACGAAACCTAGAGTCTTACTTATTCTGTTTGACTAAGCAAATGCTAGGAATGACAATAGTATCATGGTTGGGACAACACAGTTACAATCAGTTATTACTGTTTATTTCGAATAGACTATATGCATTCACTAACTCGTCAATCAAACCTACGTTTCAACAGAACGCTACATTCATGAGGAAGGATATGTAGTCTTTTCAGATACGTTTGATCATCATCTAGCCCAGTGAATGTTGTCAAGTTCTGATAATCATGAAAAAAGTTTGATTTTATAGATGTCAGAATGAATATTTAACCGGATATGATGAATAGAATTGCATGCGTTAATGTTCTATAAAGGAAACATGTAAAATTCTAATGTAATCGAAGTCAGTCTCTTACATTTGATGACTCTATGGAAACCTTTTGCTCAGAGAAATTTAATCCATTTAATCCTAATTTAACTGAGTCCTGCTGTGGTCCAAATCTTCATTTCACCTTCAATCATTACCCAGTATCAGTACTAGACTAGCAAACCATGGCTATTTCAGATATTCAAAATGATAATCAATATGATGCTCCCCCTCTCTAATTCAAGTTGATTTGGATTGGGATGAGAAGTGCTGACTGGGCAGCCAGTATGAGTATGATCACGAATTCACATGGCAATAAGACAAAACAAGTGATTAAAGTAAAATGAAACTCTAGTACGCATTCGGGCCTTGTAGCTCAGTTGGTAGGGGAGCGGGCCAAAAGCTCACTGGTCGCTAGTTCGAGTCCCACCGTGGTCCAAATTTACACTCCATCTTCAATCATCACTCAGTATCAATGATAACATTTTTGTTTTAAGTGGCCATCTATTGTGTTCAATGAAAGTTGAATGCAAGCGTATCAGGCGCAAAGGGTTAGGCACTCCTTTTATCGATTCATCTTCCTTGTCATGCCTTAAACTCATTCATCCCGTTTAAGTCAGTTAGTTAGTATCGAAATGAGACGTCGGATTTCTGTGTGATAGTTCATGTTGCCACATGTCATATCAGCACTTGAAGATAGGGGAAAACAGATGAAAAATAGAGAGTAACACAAACATGTAAAAAGAGAGGAATAAAGGATAAAAACAATGACGAAGCATTATGCGACGAGTAAGGTGAAGATAATGTATGGATGCATCTGAAATCGATCCTGAGTCACACCACCTAGTCTCCAAGCAGTAGATACTGTCCTTGAAGTCTACATTTCCCTACACGGCTCAGACCAACATCCAAAGACTTTATGGACCGCCTGCAACCTTTCTCCATCCTAAAATTACTTCAACAAACAGCGGAGAAGATAGTCACTGGGTATGAGTCACACATGCCCAAGTCAACAAAAGCTTAGAAACTCATCAGCCGACATACCTATCTGAAACTCTAAGCCTCGAAAATCGAATTCCACTCAATAACCATGTGCACGTTTGTGCAGTAGGCAATGGGCCACACCTATTGTGTGAAGGCTGACGCTTCTACCTGGTTATCGAAAACTCATTAAGGAGAAATAACTTTTGGTGAGTATTTTTCTTTGAATAGTAGCCTTATAGATAACGCTCATGTGTTTGAAGAGTTGAGCGATAATTTTGAGTTTTGCTTGGAAGGGTAAAGATATAGTCATATGATGTACCTAATGTAAGGTAAAATACACACGTTGGGTTATACTGCTAGCCAGCAACGAATGTTACGGATATTACTGAATGAAATATGAGCGAAAAGTTCTGAGAATCCCGCCTTTTTAGCACACTATAAAAATAAAATTGTCACTTGAAACCCCCTAACTTCAATGGGATGCGGGCACGAATGTCGTATTTCTGAATGTTAAAAATCAACTAAAGAATTTATTTCAAAAAACATTTTGTATTCACGTGATAATGTATTTATTTCATCATCAACATCAACCAACATAGGACCAGGCATTACTGCTCAACAGTTCAAGTTGCCACACCTCATATCAGCACATCAAGTGACGAGGCAATAAAATGGAAGATGAAGGAAACAAACATCGATCCAAGGAAGTAGAAAGTAGTAAGAGAGAGAGAGAGAGAGAGAGAGAGAGAGAGAGAGAGAGAGAGGAAGAATGAGATGATGAGGCTGCGTATACCGGTTAAGATGAGGATAATGTGTGTGTGTATACATCTACGTCACTGATATCGGTTCTGAGCCATAACAACTAGAGTCTGCAACCAGTGGTTTAAATGGATTTTGCGGATTTACCATATTGGCCAGGAGAAGTTAATCGATTAGCTTCACTCGGGTCCTGTATACGTGTCTCACAAACACACCACACATCCATGGTCTGACTTGCTAGAGTTTTGGCCAATGAAGCTTGTTGGTCAATTTGACAGAGGGTGCGGACATTGAAGGCTCCAATGTGTAATTTGTAGCGTAGTATAAAGAGACAAGTGATGCTGTTCTGTGGACTCAGATCGTTGTCGAAAGCTACAGAGCTAGAATGAATTAAAGATGATGTAAGATTTTTAATTGACAGACGTGAAGGAAGACTAGAAGGTAGGGTTGAGGGAGGTGTATAATGGTCTGAGGGTACTTGAGTGCTGACAGAGTTATGGTGGTGGTTAACACTTCCCGGCTGCCTACACTATGGAAGGCTAGATCTTCTTGAGATACCTGAAAAATAAGGGTCAGTGCGACGTCACAGAGTCCAGGGGACATCAGCTAGAAACCAGTCTTTCTGATGCCACAAAAATTAGCCTGTATTATGGAGGATGTGGTCGGACATACGTTCTGTGGTTTTGGAACAGCATTAATCAGTGATCTAAGCCATCATAATGTATCATTTCATTGTTTAAGAACATGTTAAGGCTAGGAGTAACTGATTTTTGTCTAATCACTACCCAAAAGACGTTTTTGGTACGGTAGGACCTCAAGGGAACAAGTATTCCACCAGTGCAGCTCGTTAGGTCATCGTGGTATACTAGCCCAATCATCACGTCAAGATAACAGCTGTTGGTCATTTATTTACTCCACCGGTTAAATAAGCAGCACATAGTAAAAGTAAAGATAGATATCCATCATAGTAGACTTTGATTAATGTTAACCGGTTGGAGGCGATTGGCAGGAAGAACTGGACCTACGTTTCATGCATTTTTACAAAATAATCGATTTAGTTTGATCAGCAGTCATGACTAGACACAACTTATTACTCTTCAATGACCGATCAATGTAGCTAATCTTGTTCTACAGGAGACCAGTGACAGCCCAAATAGGTCAATAGTGAAGTCTATCAATGCAGCACTAGGAAACGTAAGTTCGAATCCCTGAGGAGACATTATTTCACTTGAAGTTGTAGAGACCCAACAAACTAACGGCAATCATTATATTATGCATATACTGACCGCAAATGTAACTTTATTGACTAGTCATGAATTCCCATAGAATATTCTATCTCTATAATTGATTAGTGAATCTGACACAGAAGGCAGTGACGTAGCACTACTTACTAGATACTGGTATTTTGGTGTTAATGCCGGCAAACTAAATAGACGGATGGAATTGTAGCTTTGTAATTTCGGCAGTCAACGTTTAACCAGTAGGTATCGGGTTCGAACCTATCTCTGCCAACTAAGATGAGGGCAAAACCAGATAATATCACCAGCCCTCGTACAACACTTGTAGCTTACTGTCTAGTACAGGAAGCTATAAGTGACTGTTAACCCATATATATATATCCTAAACATATTAACTAGTGCACATTATGCTCTAACCTGTTCAGTAGCTGCTTTATCTGGTGAACTGTGGAGTTTCTGTCTTTCACAGAGTTTACTGATGTTCGATTGCCGCAATAACGTTGCCTGTTGTAACCGAAGTACGTAAAAAAGAGTGTTTAGGAAAGATTTGATTTTGTCTACATTAAATGTTAAAATTACGGTGGTTTGTGAGTCATACTTTAGTTTGCGAGTGTTAGACGAGTTTATTGAGTTGTAATTGCTGAGTCATCGGCTGATGTTTTCTGCTTCCTTTTTCCCTGCCAGATTCTTGTGGTCACCACTATACTCACGCTCCTCTACCAACACACCCACCCCCCACTGCAATAACATAGCTACATACACGCTAGACGAAAAGCTATCAACAGCTGGTTGTTACGCGCTAACCTATCAACAAGAACATACGTTTCGATGCTGTAAAATATACCGTGCCGCTGTATACTATATCAGATAAAACTATTGAAGTGACAGACAGAATATTACGAAATAGTAGAAACGCTACTGACGCAATGAGACACTTGGACTGGATACGTATAGCGACTGTTCACCCTCACAACATGATACTTCACTGAGCCATAAAAATAAGAAAACAAAGACAGGCCTGCGACAGTAAAGAAGAGAAGACAACTTTATTTCTCCTGAGAAAATAAAGCCACTAGGTAAGAAGTTGGATACTTATTTTGATTGGTCAGCTGAAGGACAAAGTTGTCCAATAAGGTGTTTCCTGACCATACCGTAAACTGAAACAAGTTTGCAATCCAGAACTTCTACCTTAGCGGCTGATGACTTAGAACATTTGTTTCGATTTAGGCCGCTTTTCGTCAACTATCCAATCTAGAATTATACTTCATTATTGTGAATGAATTTTATACTTGCACTGAAATATTTCACCTAACTGATGGATTTCTGTCAGCGCATAAACTAAAATCACGTTCAACTGAGCAAGAAGACTATAGCGGGACTTTGAACATTAGAAGAGCAGTGGGTTTGCGTTGTGACACTGTGCTAAATGACACTAATAAAGTTCTGAAGGCTAGAAGGATATGAAAAATAATCGAGATGATAATGAATAGGATGTTCAATTTTTTGAATACGATAAAAAGGAATGAACCACTGTGATTAAATTTCTTCGTTCATGTTGTGCATAATTTAGCACTTATAACACCAGTTCTTCTTGCCAACTCCAGAATGGAGGATTTCTATGGAAGTAGAAAGTCCAGGAACACAAAAAAATATAAATGAAATGGTGTTTGAACTTGTTGTAATCACGGGATGTGATGAATTTGCTTTGTTATCTTAATAATCTAGAAATGTGACTGAAAATTAAAAAAAAGTACTCAGAATGAATACATTAGAAAGAATATCTTTGAAAGTACCTGTTTTCGCTCTTTTATTTGCATCCAGCACATACTTCATATTCATCCCAGAAACTAAGCACTGTTGAAATTGACAATCTCTCTGAGTCAGTGATTTACTGCACATTTGATTGCCTATAGGTCATCCTTTTTACCGTCAAACTCAATTATATTGAAGCTGTTTTCACTGTCTAAAGCTCGCCACACTTCGACATCTACGAACATATAACAAACTAGTTTACCTATTAAGCTGGAGAGCTACTGATGTTTAAATTTCGTATCTCAGTAGAGTATTGTGAAGGCATATCCTGTCAGCTAGTTGTAAAGTTTCATTTGAATTTCTCCAGATATCGTGTTCCACTGGTAATCAAGCTCGGATTTTCTTTTTGCTGATTAAGTAAGGTGTCCAGTGAAGGAGTCAATGTTGATATCAGCTAAGTGACATTCTTTATCTAGTTTACTCTACGGGTCAGTATCTGAGCTGACCAACCAATGCACATGGAATGTACAGAAGGAATCTAGTACCAGGAAAAAATTATTGACTGTAGCTTAGATGACTGGTATTATACGGTGCAAATTTGACGCATGTTAGCCGACTTTTAGGCATCTTAAGCTTTCGATATTCACCTAAACTCTACTTAACGTATTCATGCAACCGAGTTCCCATAGTGAAATTTACAAACACAACTGTTGTCCATTTTTAGTACGCCTATCTGGATATCAACCGCGCTTTATCTTTCATATGAGTAGAATATCTCCTCATCGTTCTAGTACCTCCTAAATTCTCTTCATCTCCTCACTCTAACCTCACACTCCAACTTTGTGGGTTTGGGTTGAGGGTTCAAGTTCACAGAACAGCACAGTTAATCTTCAAAAATTGCGTTTTAAAGTTTACATTGTAACTTTCAATATCATCAACATTCGATAAATCGGTAAAAACAAACTGCACTAAGTATGAATAAAGAAAAATTGGCAAAGATGTGCCTTTTGTTTTTTACAGACACACAAATAGCACAAAAGTCTCTTCATTTAAATGGCTTTATCCGGTCAAAGTTGTTATTTTGTGATTCATGCATTGGGTATCAGAGATGCTGAAAGCCAGTTCTCATAGTGTAATGTAATGAAGACACAAAATTTAATGCTATTGCAAACTGTGAACCTTTCTACTAGACTATAGTTCATAGTCACAAATGATGTAGTACAATCAAAGGAGTACGGTGATATGGAGTTAGGGGGACCTCACCAGTGTGATACACTATGATAGATACTAGCTGGATAGAGGCAATCGAGTCTTTGCAAGAACTGGCGAGAAATCATGCTCCTGTTTAACCCAAGTAAAATATTAAGCAGCATCATCCCAGAGAGGCTAAAGGATGCGCTAGATTCAAAACTACGACCCAAACAGGCTGGCTGGCTGGATTCAGCAAGTACAAATCATGTGTGGACCAAATGGTGACGCTTCACTACGCATCATCATAGAACACAGTATACAATGGCAGTCAACTCTACACCTCAACTTCATCGACTTTGAGAAGGCCTTCGACAGCGTCGACCATCAAGTAATTTGGAAACTGCTTCAACACTACGGAATACCACAAACCATTATCAACCTCATTCAATAACGATATGAAGATGCCACATACCAGCCAAGTAATTCACAATGGGAAGCAGCTCAGTGATGCCTTTGAAGTGAAGACAGGAGTGAAACAAGGTTGCCTACTATCCCCCATGATATTTCTGATTGTGGTCGACTGGATCATGCAGCAAACAGCGGGGAGCGAGAAGAGGGGGATACACTGGACTGCGGAAAAGAACCTAGAAGACTTAGATTTCGCCGATGACTTGTGCTTGGTGTCAAATAAACTTGAAGATCTACAGGCAAAAACTAACAAGTTGGCAGAAGAGGCAGGGCAGTGAAGACGGGACTTCAAGTGAATATAGAGAAGACAGAGGTAGAGGTGATGAAGATACCCAACCAACAACTCCAACAACAACAACAAACTCCAATCACCATCAACGGGAGAAACTTAAAGGAAGTAGCCTCTTTCACTTACCAACTAGGCAGCACTGTTTCAATTACAGGCGGCACAGGCGAGGACGTCAAAGTCAGGATCGGAAAGACAGTAAGACAGGCCTTCATGCAATAATAAACCAGTATGGAGATCTTCCGCACCCAACATAAAGAGTGAACAAGATCCGGATTCTCAACACCAATGTCAGTCAAGTCAGTGCTTCTGTATGGTTCAGAGACTTGGTGTGTTACGAAAGGCATTTCCAACAAACCACAGACATTCATCAACAACTGCCTACACTGGCTCTTTACTGAAGATCAGATGGCCAGAAAGAATAAGCAACAAGAGACTCTGGGAACGAACCAAGCAAGAAGCTATCGCTGAACAAATATGCAGAGGAAGGAAGTGGAGATTGATTGGGAATACACTGAGAAGGCCGATTGGGGACATCACGCGCCACTCCAGGCCGTCGAGTGGAACCCCCATGAGAAGCAACGAGTTGGGCGTCGGAGGCGAGGGTGACATGGAGGAGGTCGTGCGAGGAGGAAATGAGAGCTTGTGGGCTGTCATAGAGCCAGGTTCAAAAGTCTGCAGAGAACAGAGTGCACTGAAGACGTGCTAGTGAAGCCCTATGTTCCATTAGGAACCCAAGGGACAAATAAATAAATAATAAAGAGGCAATCGATCCCCGGCTAGATGGGGTCACACTGCTGAGGAATCCGTACTAGGATGAAACAGCTATCTCGTGCTCCCAGGTTTTTAATATTCCCCCAACTGATGCCGGTTCATGATGAATACCAATTTGGAATCAATAAATCCCCCACAAAACCCTCCAAATGGATGGATGAATGGAAATGTTTAAGACACACCCCAGGATGCAAATTATTGTTTCAGAACCGGTGTTCATAGACGCTCAACTTGTTGACTACTTCAGCTACTTGCTTGAAAGTTGCATAAGTTTAGGGAGGTCAATGGTTGAAGAAATAATCAAGAAATAAATGTAGAAAGCTTTATTGATTTCCACTTACTTCACTTGTGGCACCAACGAAAAACATGACTACCTAATAATTGTTCAAGTGTCCTGAATAACAGTTGGCTCTGTTTTACTGTAAGCCTGTACCACACCATTACCATTATGTGGTAATGTCAGGGTATGAGCGATGAAGTTAGATGTAGAGTATTGCGTAATAGAAAAGTCAGCTGAACTGGTTGTGAAATTTGATGGATTCAGGTGAGTCGGTTGAGATGATGTTTCAGTGACAATCAGTGATATCGAACCGAATCGCTAGATATCTGCAACCATCAATTTCAATTGTAGAGTGGTTCATAATCAGAAAATTATAACTTGTTACATTTCATTTCAGAAATCGGTTGGAAGATACGAGTGACCAGACCAAGACATATATATATATATATATATATATATATATATATATATATATATATATATATATATCAGATAGTCACTACAAGAATGTAATAAGTGGCGACAGCCAACAGCCGTTTATACGCTGTTCGAATGAATGAATCTGTAAGTGAGAACTAGGAAGGACTGTGAGACTAGCTGATACCTGTTTATAGTCTCCCCCTACCCACCCACCAATGCAGTTTGGATGATGCACAGATGAATTCTAACAAAAGTTGTAGATTTTGCTACAGATAGTCATAAAGGCAGGCGACTTTAACGTTCAATTAGAAAAACTGATTCAGTCGCAAAGGCATCTTGGAAGCATTTACGAAAATCTGTCTCAACAAACCAACAACGGTGATCACCTCTCCTAATTATTTTGTTCCGAAAGCCAGTACTAACTTCATTCATAAGAGATACTATCTTACATGGCATCCACCGAAATCAAATCAACAATGGACACAGATAGATCATATTGCTATAAACTATTGTTGGAGAGGATGGGTCGAGGACTGCTGCTCTTTCTGGAGTACCCGTTTAGAGTCTAATCACGCATTAGTACAGGTAAGTGAATATCTGGACCAAACTGGCAGCAACCAAACCTGTATATGCTAGATTAGATGAAAAAGTGAAGTACGTATTCAGGGAGATAACCAAAAATTTATCTAGATGTGACAGCAATAGTCAACCTGACGAAGTGTGGTATGATATTAGATCTGCTACACAAACAGTGGTAAACACAGTTGACAATGTACATTTAAGTTAGCAAACTTCAATGAACTTCCACACCATCAAAAATGATTGGTGCGACAAGACTCATTCCAGCTGGCTCTCATCACAAAGAAGAAATAAAGTAGCTTAGACATAAATTGACTAAGAGTCTTCGCCAAGATCGTGAGCAGTGATGAGAAAGATGGAGAAGGCATTAGTATTAAGTGATATTCGCAATTGTTTAGGTTTACTAAAGATATCAGAGAGAGGAAGACCATGGCGAGACCATAACGGAAAACGATGGGACTCTGATAACGTCTCGGGACAGACGGCTACAACGTTGGGCAGAACACTTTGGAGCATAATTCAATGGCCCCACGGCAACGCTCTGATTGCCCACCACCCACCCCGAAACTGAATGGGACGGAGATATCGGTCATCGTAATCTCTTCGAAGTTGAGGCTGTTCCGAACCTAAAACTGTACAAAACAGCAGGACCTGATGGTTTGCTACCCGACGTTTCTAAGGGTACGAGCATTAAATTACTGAGTAAAGTAATGGAGGTAATAAGTTGTGTATAGGAATCGAACGTAGACCCGTCGGATTGGTCTGCTTCACTAACCACTCCAGCACATAAGAAAGGAGAGAATTCTTTTTGTGACAGCCATAGGGGAGTCGGTCTAGCATCGTGTCCGAATACCTAGGGTTATCCGGCGCCTAACCAGAGCTCGAGAAAACCAGGTAGGTTTCAAACCTTGATGACGGTGTATCAATCAGATCTTCACTCTTTGACAGATTATGGGGTACAGATATACTTACCGCCGACAAACACGTCATACTTTTAGGCCTAAAGGCAGTATTCTACTCTTTCAACCGTGAGGTATTGTGGCAGTGTCTGAATGTGAAAGGAGTATCGTCCAAGAATACAACGCTAATCAAGGTTCTCTGTTCGAATTCACACAGCCATGTAAGGGTTTATGGAGAGTTGTCATCTGAACTGACGACAACCACTGGTGTCCACCAGCAACGCCTGCTGTTGCCATTCCTCTTCGACTTCGATATAGATGTATTATTGAATGTAACCTCAAGTATCTGTGACTTCACAGGGATGGCATCCGGCTGACTTGGAGTACGCAAACGACTTTGTCCTATCAGGTGAAAACGATGACAATTCAGGGTCTTCTGAATACGTTGAATAGAAATCTAAGTTTGGCACGCGTTTCGCACGTCCCAAACATAAGATGATAGTCCACGACTGGTCTGCAACTACTCATAGTTTAAGGATAGGGAGTGAAGTGGTGGAATGTGCAGACCATATTACTTATTTGGTGAATTGCATCACCCCGAAAGGAATGGTTTCTGATGAAATCTCAGGTCGGATAGAGGGGGCTCCTTTAGCACTTGCTAATTTGTCATCTCTGGCGCTGGAGAGATATCCAATTACCTGCACTGTGTAGTCCGTCCTTCCCTGTTATACGGTTGTCAGACGTGGTCGTTAAAAATGAGATATATTGAGGGACTATAGGTTTTTGACCACAGATGTTTTCGAAGCATTGCTTGGGTATGGTGGAATCACCATGTGAGCAATGTAGAGATTAGGCAAAGGGTACTAGGGAAGACAGTTGTGAACTTTCAGTAACTGAGATGGTTTGGACATATGAATGCCGAGCCACTGTCTACCTAGACGTATAATGTTGGGAGAAGTTGGATTAGGTTGAAAGGATCATGGCACCTGTATCAAAATGTGGAACCAATCCAGGAAGTCCACGACTGTTGATCTGAACCGCATAGGGGAGTGTAGACTACCTGGTTAGGGTCCGCAAGACGATAAGTATCAATAATTCGGAGATCCTCAGTGATATGGGTGAAAACCAGTCACGATGGGGCCTTCCAAACCTTGAATGATTTAACTATCTGAAACAATTAGTCCCTTTTGAATTTGGATAATGTAATTAGAAGACGTAGATTATCTGAAAAATGTGATGTATTAGCGTTATACATCACATCCAGATTTAACTATCATTTTTAAATTCCTTCTACCCCCATACACCTTTGTCTACTGATTTTTCTTTGTATGCCAGTGTGAAGTGTGGCAGCTTAAAGTGATGCATTTATGTGTGTGAGGTTATAAGTTGATTTTGTCTGTCGGTAAGCGCCATGAATCAACATGGCTCACAGAATGTCCAAAACCCGTACACACCAAACTTTGATGAGTCGGGGATGATTTCAACTGATAAATGGCTTTATTTCCCATTTTATAATGGTAGCAACAGCAATAATATTGGTACAATCCAGTACAGATTCCTGTGAAAGACTAAAAGCCATACCCACTGTATAAGTATTGCTGATTCTATCCGATTTCCTAGGTAGAAGTAGTTGGAGAGTAATTTGAATTTTGCATTCAGTGGAATGTTTAAACCAATAAGACATATTTCCACATTATATAATGTTTTATAGGTTTACTTATTACTGGTTTAAAATTTTTGATGGATCAACTAGTGATTTTTAACTTAGTTGCTTTCGTCAATTTGAAACAATGAGTGCAACTAACTTCTATGCCTCAATTTGTTGAAGACAAAACTTTTGTTGACAGTTATAATACAACTTGATTTTAGGATAGAATCAAGCATGATCATAAGCTAAACAGATGTTGCAGATGGAACGGTAGTCACGTATATACTCAATTTACTGGCAATTGATCTTTGTGAGTCTGTATCGGAGAAGGAAGGAAGACACTAGATAACATATCGGTGATGCATCAAAAGTTGGTAATGGCTTGAACGACATTATGCTCTACATGAAGCTGCTGGAGATGACTATTATCATCCGGCTTTCGATCAACCAGCCCACGCTAGCCATCTGAATAATTCTCCTTCGAATCTGGACGCAACATTATTATTATTATTCATTTCGTGGTCCCACCATACCTTCTATCCTGTTATCAGGTATGTCAACGTAGACCATTATGCAATAATACCTCCAAACGGCAGCTGCTACCTTGATGTGGCAGTTAGGCATGTTTACCACAATGACCCAACGAGATATGCTAGTGAAACGGTTGTTCCCTTAAGGTCTTACTACACTAGAAAAGTTTGTTGGATAGTGGTAAGACAAAAGGTAGTTACTATTATAGTATGAATTGATACGCTGTGACAGGGTTTGGGGGGGGGGGGAAGGGAGTCGTTTTGCTAACTGGATGGTGGTAAAAGCAGTAAGGTGTTTCCCTTGGATGATCAGCAGTGCCACACTGGTGCTGTCTTCCTTATAGAGAGTGTTAGAAAAGGTCAGCCTACAAAATAGTATACTTCCATCACCCCCGCGGCAGGGATTCAGTCAGATTCTAAAGCAAACAACCAAACTCTTAAACCTGTAAAAGGGTCATGTTTGACCGGCCCCTAAAGCTTTACGGTCACGCACTAACCCTTCTTTTTCAGACACCTCAAGAAGACCTAACCCTGTACGATGTGAGCAGCCGGGAAGTGTCGATCAACCTCACAACTGACAGCATTCAAACTCCCCTGGATCACAGTCAACCTCCCACATTCTTACCTTCTAATCTTCCTTCATGTCCCCATCAATTATCCTGCATCATTAATTTTCCCAGCTCTCAACAACGATCTGGGTTCACAGAACAGCATCCCTGGTCTCCTAAAATCGCGCTCCAATTACACACTACAGCTTTCAATGTCCACACCCTTCGTCAAGTCAGTCAACTAAACTCACTAGCTAAAATTCTAAATACTCAGGTCATGGATATGTGCTGTGTTTGTGAGACATGCATACAGGACCCAAGTGTGGTCAGTCACTTAACCCTACCTTGCCAATATGGTAAATCCGCAAAATACGCCCTTCGAGCCTGTGTAGATTCAATGGCTAGCTCTCGCAGTCTTGAATGTGTAGGTTTAGCATTGAGCATTACGGCAGGAAGTGGACTACTTGACTGGACCCCATTTGACAGTCACCTGTGCGCTGTTGAACTGAACGCAACAGTGAGGACTAAAAGGAATGGTGAGACTCTCTTTGTAATCTCTGCTTACACACCCACTAGTTTTACTGAAAACTGTCTAACCTCCTACTGAAAGCCAAGCGATCAGACGTCGTTGTTACAGATGATTTCAATTCACAAGTGGGTAGGGACCTAGGTAGCACTTTCGGAATCCCAGCCGAACGAACAGATAACGGCGATCACCTGCTACAACTCTGTTCCGACAATCACCTATTTCTTGATAGCACAAACTTCAGACATGAGGATAGACACTGTCTGACGTGGCGCCCATCGACCTCAACTCAGTGGTGGACATAGATAGACCACATTGCCACCATTCATCGTTGGCGATGGCTGGTAAAAGACTGCCGCTCCTTCTGGAGCACGTGTCATGACAGCGACCACACGTTAGTTTGAGCGCGTGTATATTTGCGTCTCAATGGATGCATGAAAACTTTAGCAATAAGACAAATGCGAATGCAACTTGAAATTGAGAGCACTAAGGCAGCTTTCAGTGAGAAACTGGAACGACAGTTTATCGGAACAGAGCTACATCACTCATCTAGAAGCTTGGCGTCATTCCGTCTGCTGTAAAAATAACGTCAAAGACCGTAGCCAACTCTCATAGAGTGGTTAAAAGGATTGTGAATCTCGGCTGCTTCTTCTGAATTAATGGATGCAGGCGAATGCATCCCTGCAGGCTCCGAGTAAAATGAGGAGCAAACGCAACTCAAACTTAGACCAACAAAAAGTCTGCGCCATGAAGGTGAACAGCAGTGGGCAACGAAGGCTAAAGAGATGGAAAAGACAGTGATGATAGGTAACAGTAGACAGTTATATAGACTTAGGCAGACTAGAGCCAAAAGGTCGATGGTTTGTGGGACAAAAGAGGAGACGGTTGGGTCTGAGACCCACTTGCAGATGACGGGACTGGAACGACGGGCGGAACAGTTCCATTGGTATCCAGCTATTATTTTGCTGCCCACCATCCAGTCGGAGGCTGAATGGAACATCGAGATGCAACCTCAACAGTTTCAAAAGTCGAGAAACGTGTAGGTGACCTGAAACATGGAACAGCAGCATGGTCAGACGGACTAGTTCCTAAGGTTTTTAGGGATGATGCTGGAGGATTTTTAATCGTGTTATCTATAGTGTGTTGGAGTTGGATACGATCCCCTCTGACTGATCCCGATCACTAATTCCCCTCCTATTATAACCACAGAGGAATCAGCTTGATGCTGATAGTGTCGAAGATTCTAGGTTCTGTGATTATTAGACGTCTAAGTGGGACTCACCAACAGCAAACTCGATAAAACCAGGGAGGCTCCAGACCTGGCCGTTGGTGTACCAACCAAATATTCACACTCCACCATGTTCTGAAACACAGGCACAGTTATTGACGCTAGCTGTATTTCTCGACCTCAATACGGCGTCTGACTCCGTTGACCAACAGGTCTTATGGCAGTTTTTCTTACCGAAATGTGTACTATATAAGTGCATCACTCTGTTAAAGGCTATTTACTCGAGCACCCATGGGCGTGTTAGAGCCAATGGTGAGTTGTCAGGTGAGCTATATACCTAGAATGGTGTCCGTCAAGGATGCTTCCTCTCCATTCTCATTCAATTTGGTCATAAACGTTCTCATGAAGGTCTCCATCTCGTCGAATGACATCACAGGAACTGATTTAATCACTGGAGAATCCTTGATAGATCTCAAATAGGCAGATGACATAGCTCTGTTAGGTGATGTTGACAAGATGTCGAATTTTCTGGACACCTTGAGTGACAATTCAAATGTTTGGGATGCGTTTCTCGCTACTAAATACAAGTTGTTGTTCCAGGACTGGTCTTCAGTGACCCCCTATCCAACAACAGAGAGTGCAGCGGCTGAGTGCTGACTACTTATCTGGGAAGTCTGATCGTCCCTGGAGGGTCAGTGGCCAACGAAACCTTCATACAGATCCAAACGTTTTGATTGGTTTTCGCCAATTCAGATCATCCGTGGTGCCATCACGATATCCAATTGTCTACTAAGGGTCGAGTGGACTGGGCTGCAGTCCGCTCTATTCTACTGTGTGTCTGTAAAACATGGCCACTAAAGGTAGAGGATGTGAGGTTTCTGGTGTTCGACCACCGTTGTCTTCGTAACATAGGCCATGCGTCGTGGGGTCACCATGTCAGTAACGCAGAAATCAGGTGTGCAGTTTTATGGAGAAGAGGAAAGTCTATTGATGAGGTCGTAGACCTGCATCAACTGAGGTGGCTGGGACAAGTGTTACGCATATCTGGTCACCATCTGCCTCATCACGCAACATTAGCTGAAGCAGTTGCAGGCTAGGAAAATGTCAGAGGTGGTCAGACTAAAACATGGCACCACTGTATGAGGTCCTTGACAGTCGATCTGAGTCATATTGGGAAATACAGACTAGCCGTCTGGGGTCCACATAACAACAGAAACCGTGGTTGAAGAATCTCGATGATATGGCTCAGAATCGACGTCAGTGGCGCAGATGTATCCACAACTTATCTCTATCTTAACCACTATATTGAATTCATATTTTTTCATTCTTCCTTCTCCTCTTTTACTGCTTTTGAACAATTCTTCATTTTTCATCATGATGATTTCCCCCTTGATGTGCTGATATGAGGTGTGGCAACCTGGACCGTTGTGCAGTAATGCCTGGTCCTGTATTGACATTGACTAGTGAGGTGATACCAAGTTTTCATGCTGATACTGATTGACTGTCACCATGTCCAATCAATATTACCAATGCGGTGACCAAACGCCGGTAACTATGGCTACTATACAATTCTATGTACTACCACAGAAAATAGTTCATTATATTTCTTAATAGGAGTAGTGACTGGTATAGGCTAGTCATCCATTTCAGAATGTTTTCAGATTTAAAACCCACCCAGTTCTCCCGATTACCCACCTTTGCATTTAAACTGCTTCTTCTCGAATACATCCTAGTTCTTGTCTTCTAATAGAGAACAGAAATACTTTGCAGACGACTCCTGTGTGTACTGAGGTGTAGACATGCATGTGATTATATTAACACATTATCAAGACAAACAGATACTCCAAAGAGAAAAGTAATCTTTCACAGATCCTATCTAACGTTGACTTATAGCGATGTAGACTATTTGCGTCCATCGTTGGTTCTACGTTAACGAACGCAAAGTTTCTCCTTAGATTTGAAGCTGGTGCTGACCAGGAAGAGGCGACGAATATAGTAGGTGATCATTTTTGCCGGTTCATTGGGATGAAATCCTCTGAATACCTCCAAGATGTCTGTCTAGTTGGATCAGATTCTCGATTTGAGTGTTGTAAACACGGACTAGTGTGACTATATTTAAACGTTTTACCTTCGAAACAAAATTGACAGGTTTTGGTCAAATTAAGTCGGTCAGCGAGAATAGGCATAGTCTGGCATTACTACATAATAGTTCAAGTTACTAAACCTCACATTATGATACAAGGCAGCAACATGAAAGATAGGAATATAGAAACAGTTTAACCAAAAGTCGTTGTGTAATAAACTTGAACATTCGAATACTATTATTAGGAGACAAATTTGGTAGAATGTGGACACCAAGAGATACGCCATTCAAAATAATAAAGTAACATTATGAAAATAGAAAACAGAAGAGGGAATAGAAAAAAAATAGAAGTGACTTATGAAAGAAGCAGTTTCAAATACACAATAGAAACGTAATAGGAACGAGAAAACTGGCGTATGATCACTGGTGTTTTTGACTCTGACCCATGTCTGCTACTGTGTCAAGCCACTGAGTCACATGATCTCTCGGACGCCATGTAGGGGATCGTAAGACACCTGCAGACAGTAACTAAAGACAAATATCCGCCATTGTACGACGTCGCGTTATACGCTGGTTATCTCGTAGACCAAGCGAACAGGTAGTAATGTAGAAGCCACTGGGAAGACATACGTACACGTCTCAGCCGCTGAAGCCAGTGTTTTAAGATCATTACAATGAATGATGATCTCCACCACGCCGCCTCACAGAGTTATTTGCACGGTCTTCACCAGATGCGAGCAATCTTACGGAAACAACCGTGATCGAAAACGTAGTCACCAGAGACTAGGTTTCACAGGCTTACTGTTTAATTGCTTACACTGATGAATTGCATACGCGACCTAATCTAGATTGGTGTATGCTGCTCTAGCTTTCGATATGCAGCTGGAAATCTCACCAGTACTCACACAACTAACCAGGTAAAAAGCTTTCTGAAAACTCCCGAGGGTAAGCTCAGGCATCTGCCAATCTTGTAGAAGCACGTTTTACTTTGATGGTGCGAAACAAATAGCATACTTATGGACAATGATTGAATAGCCTGTACGTTGTTGCACCTTGAGTAAAGGTAGAAAAGTCTTTTAGCCATTAGTAGACATACACCACTACCAAACATCATGGGTGTCTCGAGAATGTCATCGATGGCACAGTTAAAGACCCAACTACTGGTTTGGAACAATATAGATAGGTGACCGTACCTTCTCCTTTACCTGGTGGGATACTGAAGTATAAGGTTTTTAATGTGCCAACAAACTTATCAAAGACAATTCTGGAGTACAACCCTGTTCAACGAGTTGAAGGCAGCACTACTATCGAGGATTACAATGGTAGTTGACCTGCAATACGTGTGTGCTCGAGTATTTGGCGGAGAATGAATACGTGGTCAATGCATCTGCGGCCTGAACGAAACTTAGCCGGCACCTAGTAGATCGATTTTTCTGTGAAGTATCATAACGACCGATGATTTAGACGCCACCGGTAGCAAGCTGATATCTCGATAATTATCACATATATTACGTAGACTCTTTCGGAAGAGTACAACAATAGCTTCACTGCAGTGAGGGGGAACTTTTAGTTAGTCATACTTCAAACCACGATGCCGACTGCTTGACTAGTCTCACCTCCTGCCTTAAGAGGAATCAGGGGTAGGTCTTCTGGCGCAGGTGCACTGTTGGTGTTCTTTACAGACTCCACTTCCACCCGTAACATACGGTCGGACATTTGCCGGCACTACAGGCGGTGTAGGGTAAAAATGTTGATCGAGCCTGTTGTATGGTCCAAGATACCAGTTTCGGCCTGTGAGGTTTGTTTTATCCGACTAGGAGTAAGGGAACGAAAAGTCCTGACATGTGGTTTTAGCGCAATTTCAAGATTTCTGTTCTGTTAACTCAAAACGTTATCATGAGTTGCAGAGGTACATGAACGTGATACAGAATTAGTGAGTAAGAGATGTGGAAAGAAACCCAGAAACTAACGAACTAGGGCAGTGATGGTGTTTATAGGGGACCTGAATGCTGAAATAGGTGTGAGGGTGGTTGACACTCATCACCCATTTACAGCCAGGCGAAGCTACAACTAATTGGTTTAGACATTCACCTTTAGACTAAGAGGTCGCGAGTTTGAATCCCACCCAAACCAACGAGATCTGGGCAACCAAACAGTACGATTGGCCTAACTAAATTAGGTGCTGCTCGTCGCCTACTCTATAAAACAGGCATGCGATTGACGAGGGTATCTCCATTTCTGTCCATACCATTAAAGTTTACTTCTTTAAGTGGCCGGAAAAGATAGTGGAGTAGTGAGGGTGGTCTTACAGACCTAACTGCGTGACTGTAGAGCCCAAATGACATCTGGTTTAGGCTGACCAAACAGAGCCTTTTAAAAAGCTATCGTTTTGAACTAAATTACTATATCCAAACTTGCCAAAGAATATCACCGACATCGAAAGTCCTAAAGAGGCAGGAGTACTCTTTTCTTTCTAAAGTTTCTTCCCAATATGGGGAGGCAGATTCAACATGGAATGTCGGTTTTTCGAGAGAAACACCTAACTGGCGTCACATCCCACACGGCTTCGCTTCTGAACCCTGCACTGCAATGGCAACTGTTTTCAGTATGGTATTACTCAACAGACTTTTCTGGCATGATGAGACCTTCGGCTAATTTGGATCATAGTGATTGGTGTGTGCTAGCACCACAATACAGCAACTTTTAGTGGATTATATCACTCGAACACCAGTTCGTGGACACCCAAAAAAAGACCACAAATAAGCATCGTATCACAGACATTTTTATTCCGTACGGACTCATTCAGTCGGATAGCGTACATGCGATCGTCGATTTGAATGTTATTAGGAAGCGCTTTCTCTACTCTACAACCTAATACTACATCTAAATCAGAGAGTTTACGGAGAAAGATTATCGGATCACATGCAAGGTGAGGCGAATAATCACAATTAGGTCCTGTATATGCATCCAAGATACACCATACATCCAGAGGAATGGCTATTGAGAACTGTTATTCGATTCTGAGGATATTTCAATAAGAAATAGGCAATGTTTTTAGGGGATTTGAAATACCTTCTTGCTGATTTGAACTGTTGACAATGGTTGCTGCAACAAGCTGGATGGGAGAACCGGTGGTGAAGGGAAAATGATAAGGAGTACATATTTGGGTTAGATGGCTTTTGTGTACCGGTGGAAGTGTTTGAACGACTGATACCTTCTAGCTTGGTACACTGTGAAAGTGGGTTTTTTGTGAGGCACCTCAAACATATAGTAGGTTAAACCTGTGTATCCACAAAATCCATGGGATATCCGCTCAAAAGTTGTGATAAACAGACTTTCCAGAAGTTTTTGATTCAACTGTTGTATCTAAAAACTGGGTGAAAAATATGCACTCAGCCGCCTTGTGCACATTTGTGCGGTACACAATGAGCCACACCTATCGTCTGAGGGTATACTACACTACCTGATCACCCAGATATTGGGAGGGGGAGCGAGGTTTCAACCCGTGACCCAATGGTTATAAGTCATCTTCCTAAGCCAATGAGCCACAGCTCTACTTAAATGAGGACAGGAAGTTATGTCACCTGACCTATAACCACTTGCTTCAGTGGGAGACCAAAACCGTGAGATGAAGATTTTTCTAACATGATTCAAGTTGACAGTGAAAGACCGTAAGAATCCCAAACTGCATTCTCCAGAATTTATTATTCAGACAGACATGGACAATACCTAATGTGAATTTAACAGCCACATGTAAACACAGGATGGTACAGAAAACAAATAACTAAATCGAAATGTATGGAAGTAGACAGAATTTCCGCAAACATGATAAACCAGTTCTATATTGTAATCACACACGACATGATTTAGTCGAAGCGTTCCTGCGGTCTGTTTCTCAGGTTTCAAGATCGTTAAGGGCAACTGGGAATAAATTAAGCTCAAGTTGAGTAATGCACGCCTATCAGTTGTCTTAGAAAGTAGTCATCAAATATCACTATTTTGCCAGTAGGTACTTCTCATGCAGCAGGTAAATATAAAACTTCGAATTTCTAGTTTTAGTACTTCTTGTCATGTTAATTTTTAAAACTGACATGTACACCACATATGTTGTGAAAACATTGAACGATCAGTTGATAAATTATCAAATAAAAGCAATCTTCGTTCAATTTAGGGAAACAAGTAACGAAACAAAGTAACTACTTTAGCGTGAGATTAACAAACAAAAAAGTATGTCAGCAGAAAGCTTCAAATCATGACAGAAATAAGAGTCCATATATATTTACAAATAGAGAATAAATGATGACTAATCGACCATACGGATTTCGTATGAAATAAAAAACATTAAGAGTGCCATACAGTTTGGGATTTTCACGGTTACGTGAGCGCATCATAACCAAACATGAACGCAAACGCAAATCAAGTGTTTGGACAAATGGCGTCTGTTAAGAAAACACACTGACATTAAAATGGAAACAAGAACTCTGGGTGTGACTTTTGGTATCGGAAAGTATGAACCTTATGACAAATCAAAACGTCGCATCGTGATTATAAACATTGCTATAAATAAGTCAGTTTGAAGAAAAACTGAAAGAATGAGAAAATTTGTCGCTGAAAGCACTATGTCAAACTACAGCATGGCACAGACTTTGAATCTGGGGAGTCAACTAACCGATGACCCTGGGTTACTGTAGACGTCTCCTGTCCACGAGCAGGTGTTTTACGGAGGATGGCCAGAGTTAATTCTTCAAAAGCTTTACTGACATTTTCTCCTGTTTTCGCACTGGTCTCTAGAAACCGAATCTAAACGAAGATGTCACAAAAAGTCTCTAATTACCCCAAATTGTCCAGCTTTTTGCAAACCCTCTTCATATGAAACGACACGACGATCAGCCACATCACACTTGTTGGCAACCACCAACTTTTCAACGTCGTTGGAAGCTAAAGAGTGGATATTCGTCACCCAACGCTGAATACTATCAAACGTTTTGCGACTAGTGATATCATATATTAGCATTATTCCCATAGCACCCCGGTAATAGGACGCGGTAATGGTTTGGAAGCGTTCCTGACCTGCTGTATCCCATATCTTCACCAAATTAGTGTTTTAGATGCTTTTACCTGGAGTTTTATTTTCTTGCCTTCCAACTCAATAGTTTTTATCTTAAAATCTATTCCTATAGTTGATATGAAGGTTGAAGTGAACGAGTCTTCTACGTAACGAATGAGTAAGCAGGTTTTGCCAACACCAGAGTCCCCAATAAGCAGAAGTTTAAACAGTACGTCGTAGGACTTCTTTGCCATCTCCTAACATGTCGGAAAACAATAAATAAAACCCCAAATACTCACATACACCTCAATTATGTCAGTGTTTGAAATAACGCTTGCAGATTGGGCAGACAAACTAGTTCAACAAAAAATGGTTCAAATGGTTATCGACGAAATACAAGATTATTCGCTTGACTGGCTTCCGCATCCAAAATCCATTATTTATTACTTCTTGTGGTTTTTAACCTGCATACAAATAAAAAGAAAGCAAAAAGTGGCAGCCAAAATGAGAAATTCAATTAGTTTTGAACAGATCTCATCCACAACTTAAATAAGTATGAAACCGGAGTTTAAAGGATCCAGACAAAATAGCCTGGATCGCGTCCACAGAAAGAGAATTCCAGGGTTTAAAAACCCTTGGGGAGTGGAAGCTGTGCCTAACATCTAACCTACTATGTTCCAGGCTTCCTTATGTGTCCTCTAAGATTAGTGCTGCAGCTAAGGTTCAATAGGGGATGAAGTGGGTGTCCACGCATGCTCAGGATGTCATGCGCCGTCATCAAGTCTCCTTTTAGTCTTCTCTGCTTCAAGGGATAAATATCCAGAGCAGCCGGTAGGTCGTCAAGTGTTTCAGACCTAAGTACTCTACCTCGACGGATGACAGTGTTAATTCTCCTATCTACTGGAGTGCGCAGATTGGGAGTGCAGGAGTACCCTTTGCTAGATTTTTGTTGTTGGGATGTAAAGAATTTGACCAATGCAAATGGGTCCCTCAGTCCATCATAGGCTAACGATTCCAATTCTTTGGGAGGTAGGGATAAGAGCGTCACTAGTTTGCATTTCTTCTGGTTGCTTCGTTGACCTCTCCAAAGACTGGCGTTATGTGACCCAACTTCCAAAGACTGGATATTTTCCCTCGACTTAGAGAAGTCTTAAAAGGCTGACTCAGAGGTTTAGATATAAGTGGTGCTCTTTACTGCAGTACCGCCCAATGGATTTCATTTGCTCCTAGAAAGATGCCTTTGGTGAACAGTAGCAGTCTACGCCGTACTAGCTGAACGCCTAAGTCAACTGCCACGAGTCCTACTTTGCTAGTGGGGTATTTGTTAACTCCTGAGTAGGCGTGCGATGACTGAAAGAATCATGAATACTGGTCGGTAAGGAGCTCAGCTGCTTCAGGGTCGCCACCACTCAGTCCGTTGGCACCTAGTAGTTCAGGGACACTCTCTTCAGCTTTCTGGAGCAGTGTAGCGTAGCACAACAGGCTTCCCAGGTTAGAAACAAACATATTTGTAAGCCTAACCTGGTGCCGTTATGAATCGGCTGTCAGTGACTTAGTGCCCTTGTTTCTCAATTAGTTGAACAGTCTGTAGAGTCACACACACTTCCCCAAAATCAGTAGCCTAGGGTTTGACGACTTTCGACATTGATGCTAACCGTGATAGTCTGACTGGACTCGCTAAGCTGAAGGCACCCGGTCAAGCATCCTGACCATTTGCCACGCTGTCGTGTTACGTTGCACTGCTCGTATTCGACTCCCTGGCCGGTTAGTTGGAACGCATCGGTATCTCGGCAAAACCATCCAAATATACTATTCCATCCGACTACGCTGTCGTGTTCTTCCTTGGTCTCGTGCTCGTGTGTATATAACAAGTCCGAATAATTAGTGATTGGTCTTTGCGTCTGTCAAGTTTGCACTAGGACAAATCCTAAATTGGTGAGCCCAACGTGATCACATATCCCGACCAACAACAAATATTGAATTGGTGTGCCTGTTCCATTTTATATTTGTATATTGTTTTCATTTCAGTAACATTCACATATCCATTTACTATACTTTCTCATGTCCGACCACACTCCCAAGCTTATTCGTATTAAGCCGACTACGAACACCAAATTGGCCAGACAATGCAGAAACATGGTTTCTGTATGCCGAGGCAGATTTTCGAGAACAGGGCGCCTCAGATCCTCATTCTCGATTTCTTGCTGTCACACGTTCACTACCGCGAGAATTAAACAGGTATGTTACAGCACACATGTTTAATCCTGAAGTAAGTGATCCTTATGCACTTCTAATGGCCGCACTCTTGAAGAAAAGCGATCTGACAGATCGCCAGCGCCTAGACGAATTACTTCGTAACATCGAGCTAGGCAGCTGCTCAGCTACTGAAGTCCTCGCACGCATGCGAGAAGTTATGGGTGCACGAACATTCGACGATGGCCTTTTCCGAGAACTATTTCTCTCAAAACTACCACAACCGGTGCAAACCGTGTTGGTGACACTGCAGTCAGTCCCACTCGATAACCTGGCAGATAAAATACTGGAGATTTCTAGCAGACCCGTCTCCAACGTATATTCTGTCTGCGGCAAACCAGACAGCCAGGATTCAGAGGTGACGAAGCTGTGCAACTCTGTTAAACAGTTGCTACGATCTCGAAGTCCTAGTTCACGTAGCACTCCACAGAAACGCATCTTAGCGCATCGCAGCAACTCGCGTGGTTGCCCCAAAACTAAACCTAACAGGGTGGAAAACCCTGAATGGTGCTGGTTTCATAATACTTACGGAGACGAAGCCAGAAAATGTCGGAAACCATGCAGTTTTAACAAGGACACAAACTCGGGAAACGGTCACGCCGGCACGTGTTCACGGCAACCGTAGCCGGCGGAAACAGCCGTTTGCTCTACGTCACGGATATTAAAACGAAAGTTCGCTACCTCGTCGACACCGGCGCAGAAGTTAGCGTTCTTCCAACACCGACAAAGGAGCGTCATCATGACCCATCCTTCAATCTTCAAGCAGCCAACGGCAAGGCAATCGCGACATTCGGGAGACAGTATGCCTACCTCAACTTAGGTTTACGCAAACCTATCCACTGGATTTTCCTCCTGACTGACGTCTCTATGCCCATCATTGGCATAGATTTGCTAAACCATTACGATCTACTCGTAGATGCTCGCCGTCGACGACTGATAGATAACAACACAAAGTTATCTATTGGCGGCACCACCTATGTAGGTCCGAGTTTAGCCATCGTTAGAACCAAACAATCAGGCGACGCGT
Source organism: Heterobilharzia americana (assembly GCA_944470555.2). Taxonomy (NCBI): domain Eukaryota; kingdom Metazoa; phylum Platyhelminthes; class Trematoda; order Strigeidida; family Schistosomatidae; genus Heterobilharzia; species Heterobilharzia americana. The sequence goes on from OX104128.1 coordinate 53,337,835, forward strand.
CCTACCAAGCAGTTTTGGAGAAATATCCAGAGTTGCAACAACCGAAGCACACTCTTCCGTGCATAACCAGCAATGTTATGCATCACGTCACAACCACAGGTCCACCTGTGGCATCCAAAGCGCGCCGTCTAGCCCCCGATAAGCTCAAACCGGCGAAAAGCGAATTCGACCACATGCTCGAACTGGGCATTATCAGACCGTCAAACAGTCCTTGGGCATCGCCATTGCACATGGTTCCCAAAAAGGATAGCAACGACTGGCGTCCAACCGGTGATTACCGAAGGCTTAACGCCAAAACAACTCCGGACTGCTACCCGATACCTCACGTTTACGATTTGACTGCAACCTTATGCGGAATGAACATTTTCTCCAAAATCGACTTGGTCAAAGCGTACAACCAGATACCTATGGCAGCAGAAGATATCGCGAAAACAGCCATTATTACTCCTTTTGGCCTGTTTGAATTCCTGCGCATGCCATTTGGTCTTCGGAATGCAGCACAAACATTCCAACGCTTTATGGATGATGTCTTCCGTGGTTTGAATTTTGTTCATGTCTACATCGATGACTGTCTAATTGCGAGTCCAGATAAGGAAACTCACCTTAAACATTTGGACCTCGCATTCGAAAGACTTAAAAAACATGGCATCACAGTCAACTTACAGAAGTGTGAAATAGGAGTTGAATCACTCAGCTTCCTTGGGCATACCATTGACAACAAAGGTATACGCCCATTGAGAGATAAAGTGGCGGCTATCACAAACTATCCAGAGCCGACCACTGTGAAACATCTCCGCACTTTCAATGGCCTGGTAAGTTATTACCGAAGGTTTATCCCTAACTGTGCCTCTGTCATGAGACCACTAACAGATCTACTTCGAGGAACTGCGAAGTTCGTGTCTCTGGACAACGCGGCTAGACTTGCTTTCTCTAAAGTCAAGGAAGCCATTTCGAACGCAACCATGCTTATGCATCATGACCCCAATGCTCCTTTGAGTATTGCTGTTGATGCATCTGATTCAGCAATTGGAGCAGTTTTGCAACAATTGACTGACAACCAGTGGCAACCGTTAGCCTTTTTCTCGAGGCGGCTGCAAGACGGGGAAACAAGATACAGTACATTTGGTAGGGAACTCCTAGCTATGTACTGTTCTGTACGCCATTTTCGACATTCTGTGGAAGGTCGTGATTTCATTATTTTCACAGACCACAAACCGTTAACATTTTCCCTCAGCTCGGCGTCTGACAAATACTCCCCGCGTGAGTCGCGACAGCTGGATTACATTTCCCAGTTCACGTCAGACATCCGCCACATTTCTGGAGCAAATAACTCCGTGGCCGACGCACTATCTCGAATAGCTTCGATAAATCATATCGAGGGCTTTGATCTCGTTGAACTAGCTCGGCGTCAAAAGGAAGACCTTGAGCTGCATCATGAGTTGTCGTCCACAACTCTCAAGCTGCGACTTTGTCCGGTTGGATCAGACAAGGATGCAATTTTGTGCGATGTCTCTGCTAGTCAACCACGCCCAATAGTTCCGAAGAGTTGTCGACGCAACGTCTTCAATACGTTGCACAAACTCTCTCATCCAGGTGTACGAGCCACCATTAGGCTTATCGCACAACGTTTCTGCTGGCCTGGGATGAACAAAGACGTTAAGAAGTGGGCTCAGTCGTGCTTAGCTTGTCAAAAGTGCAAAGTCACGCGACACACGAAAAGCCCTTTAGGCTCTTTTCTAGCCTCAGACATGCGTTTCGACCACGTCCATATAGATATTGTAGGACCTCTATCAGAATCTGATGTATGTACCTACCTTTTCACTTGTGTTGATCATTTCACACGATAGCCAGAAGCAGTACCTATTAATGATGATGCTGCTGAAACAGTAGCTCATGTTTTCATAGAAAGATGGATCGCGAACTTCGGTTGTCCATCTTACGTCGCAGCCGACCGTGGGGGCCAATTTGAGTGTGGATAATTTTAGAGGTTCCGCCTCTAGTCCTACTAGGTATTCGTAACACCTTGAAAGTTGATGCTGGATGCACCCCTGCAGAGCTCGTCTATTGGACCACTCTTCGCCTACCAGGTTAGTTTGCTTCCTCTTCAACTTTCAAACATGTTTCCGATAGGGCATCCTATGCGACTAGGCTTACAAATGCAATGCGTTCAGTTAGGCCTTCTCCGGTTAAACCTCAAACGACTGATGTATTCGTTCATCCCAGTTTACAAAAGACATCACACTTGTTTATTCGCCACGACGTCGTTCGTCGACCACCTGAAACACCCTACGACGGGCCATTCAAAGTGATCAAGCGACACGAGAAATTCCATATAATTGAGCCAGACGGATGTGAAGATACTGTCAGTATCGACTGTTTGAAACCAACTTATTTCGAAGGCAACCCCATCATAACTGACGTTTCAGCTCGCTACAGCCGACCGAAGGATAGCTCAATTATCGAAATTCTTGACGATGTGCCTGGTAATGCACAGTTACAACAACCATCGGCGCAACAAAAAACACGATCAGGTCGAACCGTCAGGTTCCCGGAGTAATGGAGTCGTATTCAACTTAGTGGTGTGGAATAAAATGTGTCAACCATATTTTTTTACTTACAAATTTTTTTCTAGGGCACTATTTTCCTTATTTACTAGCAATGCGCAAAACCCTCGTACACTTTGCCCTTTTATGTCAATTTCTGTTATTACCATGTAGTGAAACTTTTTTTAAAAAAACGGTGAAAATAAGCGTTAACTTTATTTTCGATATATTTGTATATGCATAATTCCCATTTTCACGAAGCGTTTTCATGGTATTGAAGACTTTTGTTTATATTCCAGGTGCAACGAGCACTGGACGGAACGTCAAAGAAGACTGAGGACTGCGATCGACGTCCAATTCGATTTATTGTATTTTATTATTTAATTGCCACGACACCCTAGAATAAGTTCAGACAACCAGGGGGCACTTCACGCAGTGAGCCCATCGGAAGAGTTATACCGGTGGAGAAACCACTGGGTTTTTACTTCTGGCTGGTATCGTCTTAGGGTCCTCACGAACCCACTAGGGGAGGAGTGATCTGTAGTGTCACACACTTCCCCAAAATCAGTAGCCTAGGGTTTGACGACTTTCGACATTGATGCTAACCCTGATAGTCTAACTGGACTCGCTAAGCTGAAGGCACCCGGTCAAGCATCCTGACCATTTGCCACGCTGTCGTGTTACGTTGCACTGCTCGTATTCGACTCCCTGGCCGGTTAGTTGGAACGCATCGGTATCTCGGCAAAACCATCCAAATATACTATTCCATCCGACTACGCTGTCGTGTTCTTCCTTGGTCTCGTGCTCGTGTGTATATAACAAGTCCGAATAATTAGTGATTGGTCTTTGCGTCTGTCAAGTTTGCACCAGGACAAATCCTAAAAGTCTGTATATGTATTCGGTACCATTGGTTTTGTGTTTGGTTTAGTAGTGTCTTCTTGACTTAAGCGGTTTGCGAATAGAGTTCTATACCAGCTTACCCAACCTGGAGTACTTTGGAGTTGAAAGTGAAACACACTGACTGGTTGCATGGATGATTTTGTCAAGTATTTATCTCCAATGGGTCTTCACGTCCTGCCTTATATAAACAACCTCCCAATCTGTCTGTTCCAGCCCCATTCGAAGGGCAGGAGAGGTCGGTCGTTTGAAGTTCTGACGACTCTTATTGAAGGACCTGTTTGGATTGGTTTCGCTAACATACCCGAAGCTGATAACAATGTGGCCACCCGTGCCCAGAGGAGGAGGGATTGTTAAGTTGTCAATCAAAAATCCTTCATTTGGAAAGATGCAGTTTGGGCGGGATGGAGTTTGAGTGTCCCTTGATCACGCTAAAATGTCCTCACACTCTCCGCAAGCCCTAGCTCCTAAATCGAACTGGAGAATCAGGCGTCGGCGAGATTACTCCTCCCACTGAAGGCATGATCTGCGAAGTTGGCCTTCTGTAGGCTAAAGTCACTTAGAGTTAGTTTATGTTTGTACTCCAGTTTAAGAGAGCAACTGAATGTCCCTAGCATGTGGTCACCAAACCTTACATCAGCAGATGTTGTTATCATCCACGCTATAGATAAGGATACAATGCTCCGACGCGATACGATTAACAATAGAACAATGACTTCTCAACTCGATATTCAGCTAACATCAGAAGACCATTGGATTGAAGGTATACTTACTCGAGACGGATAATAATTGCTGAAGACTCAGTCGTTTACATATCTTCAGATAGCCTTGACCAGGGAAAACGAATTAGCATATTAAAAGTGTAAAATGGACCAGTCAGCGTTTGGTGTGCTGAGCTGTGGTAAAAATAAGTAACATAGTACGGCGCAAAAGGGGTGCGAAAATGGGGCTTGCATTTTACAGTGATGATATTACCACTTTACAATTTAGTTTTCTTGGGGATCAGTCGGCCCTAACGGATGGCTTCCTATGAATGACTCTCACCAGGCACCTTGCAGTCGTGAACAGCTTTACGGAGCACTAGATGGACTCCCCGATCCTTGAACATGGGTTTGGTAAGTTGAGCCAGGAGGACTAACGTAAAGTGCTACCCCACCCCCTTACCAGCCCTCTCATCATTGTGAAAAAACAACGTGCTAGCAACTGCTGGCTTCTGATCTGACAAGTCAGGAGAAAACCAAGCCTCAGTAACACCTATGAGGTGAGCACAAGTGTTCTAACTTAGTTGTCGCAGTTCATAGAGCTCATTCGCTGAACTTTGTGCATTAGTATGGATGCAATTTAAGCTATCCGCTTTAAAGGCACCTCCTAAACACTCTTTCCTGGGCGTCTACGAAGCTATGTTTTATTTTTCCCTTGAGGTTCATAGCATTCCTCAATAACTTCCGCTCCTGGGAATCGTGATGAACACCCTTGGTGCCTGAGTTTCAGGTACCCCCTGAATGACCAGGTTCCTCCCTCCACAGTATGGCTAGCGGTTGTCAACCGAGAATTTCTTTGTGGCCAGTCCATCGATATGCGGGATATCCAACAACACTGCTATTTCTCCTTCGGCTTTTAACGCTTCAGATGTCTATGGTACGTCCCAACATCATCTGAGTTGAAGAATGTCAGCTGTAAAAGTCTGGGCTTGCCCTCAGCAATCATGGGGTCGGGACGCGTGGGATCCTAGTTGCAGCGCATGGTCTACTGCACCTCAGCTTATGTTTTCTGCGTATGTTTCACCATGAGACCCAATCGTCCCTACCCAGAAGGTTGTATTGGAGATCAGATCACGTTCACGATAACCAAAGAATCACTCAGGACAATGGTTTGTTGAATCGACTGTTGAGGCTCTGGCGTTTTTCGTCAAACTTTGGTTTTTCTTACACTTTGGTCTTGTTTGTGGGCAGATTCTTCGCCTTTTTGTCGAACTTGCGGATCCTTCGCGTGGCCTGCCTGCCTTCCGATCTCCCCGTATACGTAGTTCTGGCATTCCTGACTTCCACAACGTCCCGCTTGAGCATATTCTCACCGCTTCCTGCTTTTCGAGACCCGATAGGCTTGACTAAGGCTGAAAACCGATCGCTTTTATTTCGTAGGATGGATGCTCATTCGCTGTCACGGACAACGTGCTCTGTAAGACCGTTGCATTTTTTGCCTTATCTGTCTATGACAAAATCACACTTAAGCACCCTAAGATGCCTGATGTTGTTGCCCTACTAGGGTGCATCATGTCTTCCATCAAAGTGGTTCCTTGTTGTTGCCAGATGACTTATTCATTTTTTCCAGTGCTTGGTTTCTGAACTCCGAATTCCTCGCACCTAGGTGCTGCTTTCAAGTTTATCATTAGCCTATTTTTATGTCTGTTAATATGTTGATGATGTTCTAAAGAACATCTTCCGGCTCTGGTCTACACAGGTGACGACTCCACTTTCAACCAGGCTTGCTGAGGTTAGTGTACTCAGTTTGTGTTAAGCCTGCGCAAGGGTCACGAAACAAACCGTCGCGGGTATCACACTGTATACCTGCCTGAACAGACTGACGGTGACCCTGCCTCCTACAAATCTGCTGTCTGATGATAATCGTCGTAAAAGTGTAAAACAAGCGGAAAAACCCAACGCAAATACTCTGGAAAACCTGAAAGAAGGTGAAACAGCGCTAATCGATTCAGCCCGACTGGGAACCGAGGTAAGGCCCCGTTGTCCCAACGATAGTAGAATTACACGTAAAAATTGGGTAGGATTATCGAACTTAAGGCCCGAAAAGTACACGTTTACTAGAAGCCAGAGCTCTCGTTCGTTTCGCTGCACGGCAGAAGCTAAAACGCCGAGTAGCGGATTGCCCTTCTTTCAGAGGTGCCCCACACATGAAGTGTGTTCTGGCAAGGCCTGTGGTCGGACTCCAACATAGCTTCCCGCCCACATCCATGTTCCTCCAGGACCAATACTGCTAGCGTATGAAACTAATGGCTGCTGATCTCCAATGAATGATAATAGGTATTAGGGCTTGTCTCCTGTTGCTAGGTTTGGTCCTGTAGTGGGCAGGGAAATCTCCCCTGTCTTCCTGCTTTCAGCTCTTGTGAAGCGTATGTTACTGAGGTTTCATATTTGTAATCTGCAGACTGGTTCGGTCGGCAAGCTGCGGGTTGCTGTGATGATTATGGGTCTTTCGTTACTCGAACCTGTTTCAGTGCCTAAACATCAAGACTAGGCGAGAAAAGGTATCTAGAAGGTTTCAGAGGTTTAAAAGTAGGCAGTATGGGTCCAGTTACTGGAAAAAAGCCAGAACATACTGCAATTGTACCATAAAAGAAAGATGATGAGTAGTAAGTTATGGGAGGGTAGCCTTGGGTTATTGAGGACGGCATTGTCCCTGGTACGTCGCTGGCAAGCCATACGAAATAACGTAGCTACTCAACTTATTTCAAGGGAGTCTACTAAAGTGGCTGTGACTAAATCCCACGGTTAGGGATGCCAGAAGCATATACGCTCAAGGAGAATCTGACCAAAGCCGGGTGTCAGCCCTCCGATGTGGTATTTCGATGGGTTCCCTAGTGATGGCCACCATGGTCCAGGTAAAGTTAGTCAGTTGGTCTCACTTGCCTGAGAGGTAATCTTGAGGGCCATGATAGGGCCAAGCCTCTCCCAACGATAGCCAGAAGTGAATGGGTTGAGGTGCCTCAGTCTGTCAGGGTGTACCTTCTCCCCTGGTCCCACGAGTGATTTCTTTGCACATCCTTCTATTTCCTTAGCAAAACTGGAGTCTCTCTCTGTTTTTGGGGATTTGCCGTACTGCGGACTCCCAGGCTTGGATATGCGTAGGATTTGAAGACCGTAAGAAGTAGTTGAAGGATGAAATCGCTGAGCTGTCTAGGCTGAAAGTGTTCGCACTAGTTGACGTTTCCTCCCAATTTGAGTTGGTGTTGATAGCGATGGACAAGGTGAGCCCCGCATCTTTTACCACGCACACTTTGCCGGTACAGGTTTGCTCAGCTTGTATTCGTATCCCACCGTCCTAGCTGCGAAAGCACTGATATGCACCGCTTTGTACTTCTCCAGGTTGAAGCTCGAGCTATTTTGTGACGGTCGGAGTTCTAGATGATGCAGATCGCTCTAAAGTGTCCTTCAGCCGGCCTCTTAGTTTATAACCGCGTCAGCCTTCCACTTGGCAGATCGTTGGTGAACAGGAGGAATCAAATTGACCTAAGCACCGCTTCTTGGGAAACCCTGGATCTCAATGGTCTCCATTCCAGTCGTACTCTGTTAATATTTGTGAAAAACTACCTGCCTTTTAGATATTCTTGGAATCATAAAGGGAGATATTCGCTTCTGACAAAAGACTCTGTGTTGTTGAGCGAGATTGCGTGCAGAACACTGTCAAGTGCTTTAGCTGGGTCAAGAAAAATGACAAGTACTGGTTTTCTTTTGTCCAACCAAACCTCCAATCATCTCAGGAAGTAGGTTGGTAGGACATGAATGACGACTCGGAAAGCCATAGCGGGCAGCGTGATGACAAAAATCCAAGTATTTCGGTCTGAGCACAAAAAACAATTCAACGGAACCAGGCTAGCGTGATCCAGACTTGTTACTGTGTTCTTATCTATAACTTCCCTAGCTTTCTTGAGCTTCTCGGGGCGGTTCCTTGAGCTTATTGGCCTCAGATCCTCTAAGCCAAATGGCTTGCCCAGACGGAGTCTGGATAGTTTTTCTGTGCAACGGGGATGTGGTAAAGGTATCTGTTACTTACGGTCTGATCAGTGTCGTACGGCACCGGTGATGACTTCATGCCGAAGATGCTAGCCTGCACTCTGAGACTCGAACTTAGAAGTTCAGCCATCTCTGGACCTCCTAGCACTTCCTCACTCAGACTTCTGAAAAGATCAGCCCGGACTGATGTTACAGGGGCTACGAACTTCTTTGACGCCAAACTTTCTGCATGATGAATGCTGCTTGAACTAAGCCTGCTTCCTGGTCTAGAGTAGTCTCTCTACCCCGTGCATCGGCCATGAGGTTTACACAGGCGGTCGGTGTCTTACCTTTGGGACGCTGTGGGTAATGACCCCAAAGGGTACTTCCCTCGCTTCTGTTCAGCGTTCATCTACCATGAAACGAGCCTAGTCTGCAGGTCATGGTGCATTCATGAGACAACTTCTCATGGTTTCACAGTTGGGGTTGCTGTAACAGTGGAAGGTGTTGGGTATCTCTGGTTGCAGTCCCCTTAGTTATCATGGAGGAAGTTACCGCTGCATGGTCATTGGGACCAAGAGATGGTTGGATACATATATTCTCAATAATAAAATCATCGTTTGTCAGGACACAGCCCATTTCCGTTGGGCCCTAACGTGTGGCATCACCTACTTTCACTGAGAGGCCGGTAGTCTTAATTACGCTCTTCAGCTGCTGACCAAAGGATTTGGTGCATCACTTTTCCATCTAGAAGAGGATGGACGGAGTGTTGAAACCGTTGGCTATGGTCAATGAGTTGTAATTTGCAGAGGAAGTCGCCAAGATCGCCTTGATTGCCATTTCCTTGTGGACAGGGGAGCTGGTAGAGGACTGATGTGTAACCTTAGGCGGGCGGTTGATGGAGTGGGGAGTAAAGTAGTATCATAAAGAGTCCTCGAACTTGCTTAGAGGGCCAATCTACTTCCCACTCTGATCACTCTGTTCCCACGAAAAAGTTCCATACTCGTGACATGCACCTCTATGTTCGAAATGTCTGATAAGGGCCAGAAGTTTGTTACAGATTTAATGTCGGTGTGCGAGCCTTCGCGGAGCTACTCCATCTCTGCTACTTCCCCTCTCAGTCATCTTACGCTCCTGTACACGCATATTACGGTGTGTTTGATGGGAGTAAAGGCTTGGTTGCATATTTCTATGGGGTGAGTTTTTGAGCGATTGGGTTCCAGTCTAGAACCATCAGCTCCCACGAGACCGCTATCACTCCAGCTTTTTGGCTTTGCTTTCAGTCTGCATTGGACCAGGGTTGGCCTAGAAAAGTCGCATTTGATAACGATGTTTCAAAGTATCTATGGGGGGGGGGGTACTGAGTACAGATTTCAACTAGCATTAGCCACGCCTCAGCATGTGCTGTCCAATTTCTATCGCTACCACCAGCTAGAATGTCGCCATCATTTCTGCCCTCATTGGATGGTGGAGAGGTGACAATCATCCTCACCCATCGATTCAACTTGGTCCATACTATAAGACTTCCTAAACTCGTTTTTATCCCCACTGTGTCCATCGCTTAAGTTATTGCGGAAAGCCTATTTCGGAACCTGGAGACGCTTGGATGCAGAAGCTGGTTGAACGTCATAAAGAATTCGATTGAAGTTCTCAGTGGTCCTTAGTGTTGCTCTTTCCACCTTTTCTTTATAAGTGCATAAAAGTTATCATTTTTTACCCGTCCCCACTTGAAACATACTTGTTGTATATATATATATATATATATATATATATATATATATATATATATATATATATATATATATATATGAATGGGTGGGTGGACGCCTGAAGAATAAGCCTCTGATTCTACCCTTGATGGTCGCTTGGTTCTTCTGTAAACAGAAAAAGTGGTAAGACAAAGGAGAGCACAGGACAACGCCAAAATATGTACAACCCGACCGAAGAACACTTTGGCGCACTCTGACGCTTTTGGGTGATTCTGGAAATCAGCTTCAGGCGGAAATTGGAACTTTTTGGTGTGGCTCCTAAATAAATTGTATCTCGTAAGATTACAGTCTTCAGGAAGTTAATAAACAGCTACGGATCTTGTAAACTACGGCTGTGCATCCACACATGCAAATTCTGTTCACGTACACTCCTTACCACCTGTCATAATGCCTTTTTCGTCAAACTTTGGGTGCACTGAAGACAATTTGGCAGATGTGGGTGCATTGGAGGGAATTTGGGTAAACTTGACGCACTTTGACAACTTTTGCAACTTTGAGGAAAATTTACCAGTGTCATAAGAAAAGGGAAATTCGGGGGGCGGGGGGGTTGGAGATGGAAAATAAAGGGGAATTGAAGGATAAAAGTAGGCGTTAATGGGGACGCTGTTTATGAAAAGCGTAAAAAAGGGGGGAAAGAGAAAAACAGATGTAATGGACAGTGGGTTCGTGTGGAACTTATAGTAGTTTCTGGCTTCTTTAGTTCCAGGCCGATCCTTCCTTTTTTAAAGCAGCCAGTTAAGGAGGATCTAGATAAGTTGTTCGAAAGAGCCTGCTTTTAGCAGCTGAGTCGTCGATTTCGGCTACTGCTATTGAGCGCAACACTGAGGGAAGACTGAAGAACACTGACAGCCTGTGGTGCCACATAGCACATAATAACACATGATAACCAATTGAGCGTCTAGGTTACACTACGAAGGAAACTGAAGATACTTCGTATAAATGTCACCGTTCATAAAACTTCTCCGAAACTGGTCAGAATGTCACATATCTTTAAATTTTTGTTGATCACGCCTATGGTGAAATGGCAACAATTTATAAAGTTGGGGTGCACAACATAACCCGTAGAATTTCAAAAGTTCATTAACCAGATGAGTACTTGGTTAGATTGTGTTGGATTTTACCATGATGACATGAAAGTTCATGGTTTGAATATCAAACTACATAATGAACGCCCTTTGAAACTGTTCAGTTGGTTCCGTAATAACAGTGTAGCAGCTAATCTCTAATGACCAGCTGGTGATACTTTTTTGTCTAGCCTGTAGGTAGGTAGGCAAGTGGGTAGGTAGGTGGGTGGGTAGTTAGGTAGGTGCGTTGTTGCAGAGGGTGCATAGAGCAGTGTGAATTTAGTGGTGGCCACAAAGATCTGGAGGAGAAGATTGTGAACCAACGACTCAGCAATACACTGGATGTACTTACATCTAATAATGTAAGATAACTGACAAACGGTAGAGCTTGAGAATGAAAAAATGAGGCAGTCTAGAAATCGAAGGTGGAAGGTGAATAAGTAAGATTTCGAATGGGTTACAAATCCATTCAAATGTCAGTTTGATTTGAAGTCTGTGTCATGATTAGGATGCACCATGAATTTCAGTGGTTTTAAGCTCAATGCGAGTTACCATGCTGCACTGATTCAGTCACCTTCACTGACAAATATTTGATCTTTGAGATCATGGATTGACACCTTTAAGTTCTACTCTAGATTTATTCCCGATTTCAAGCATTTATTGTCTTTACTTTTCAATACTGTTTCCAGTGAGCAGTTTGTGCCAGAACAAGGCCATGAAAACATTTCGGAAAACAATTTGAAGTTCATGAACAATTGAGCTTTCATGATATTTGTCTCACCAAAGGATAAGTCTATTATCACTACAGCCTTTTATTCAGTAGGTAGAGCTTCGGTACTAGGAAAATGTTAACAACCTGTTATATATGTTTCATGACGCCTAAGTAGAAGTGAATGAGAATTTTTCTAACGAAGGAGGAGGTAGTAGTAGTTATCCTGGCAGTAATGCACCTCCACGATCACCTGTCCGCTAGGTGGTTTCATATTGGTACCCAAAGGCTTCGAAATTCACTAAATATTCATAAAAATTCATAAGTATGTCACCTGATTCTATTTTTTAGACATGGAATCTAGGACTGAACGAGTATGAATGTGAGGTTGAACAAAAACAAGCTGAAGATATAAATTACGTGGTTTTCCTATCGCATAGTTCATCGTTCACAAGTTCTCCTACTAGTACTTATTGTTTATGAGTTCATCCATTACACGGGTTTTACAGGATAATTGGAAAGATTATCCCCGTAGAAAGCGAAGACTCTCTCAATTCTACAAAGAGAGACAGAAATTATCGCTTTTTAATGTTTGGACGACGGAATACTTGCTCTTCTGACATTGAAATCTGTTATATTAGATGACCTTTATTCTGTTCATCTAGCAGCTAGGAGCATGAAATCATTGGAATGCTTAATATTCTGGTTACCAGAAACTGATACTGATACTACGAAAAGGTCAAACAGTCTTTATGATCTGCATATCTGCATAGAGGGTCATACAGATCATTAAGCAATCCATGACCTGAATCTTGTGAGATCCGGTAAAGCATTCATTCAGATTATTGACATCCTTTTTAGGCTTATGCTCCACTTCAGTTATAGCAAACAATTATTTAGGATGGCCAGAAGTAATACCTACAGACGCTTCTAATGAGACATTCATGCACAGTGCATTGGGAAAGATTTTCAGTTGTGCGGAAATATCCAGTGTCATAGCCGCTGATAAAGTGACTTAGTTTCTGAGATCCTCTATGATGACCTCAGAGATATAGGGTAGCGTCATCCATATCGTCTCATTTCATCTCCAGTAAAATGAGTTGCAGAACGTTGTGTTGGCACAGAAGAATGCCACAGTATCAGTGGATCCAATCAGTTTTCCAGAACTGATAAGATTTCCTACCTCGGTATCTGAATGCAGAACATACAACTCATAAAAGTTCAGCTTAACTCCTAAAACCCTGAATTTTTGGAACACATTTAATGACTACGACTTTGCCAAGTGTACACTATTATCGGGGAAATGATTATCGACTTACACTGGCGATTATACTACAGGAACTGAAAAACTGAACGACAAAGATTTTAGAGTCTGAATATCATTTTATTCATGTCAGACATGTAGACCAGATAAAAATATTTAGGCCGCTTCAGTGATAATTTTGTCAATCAAAAAGCTGTTGATGAGTCTGGGATACAGGCAGATAATGCCAGTGAGAATACAAATACAGAACAAATAAAAAGATCCGACAGGCTTGCGAATAAAATCAGAGTTCAATATGAATATGCAGAAAGGGGCTCAACATGTGGAGGATTTAGTGAGTGACTATGTCAGTTGCTGTGTTGTATTGTTCATTGTTAATAATTTCTAGTTATTACACTTACAATAATACAAAGAATTTTAGTGATTGGAAATTCTTGGCATCTACAAATTTGGTGGGACAGTTCAATTCCTGATAATTCCGCTATTGTTGACTATGATATAGTTATATGTTACAGTCAGTTTGCATACTAACACAGAAACTTATTGCCGTACTTTCAGATCGATATCATGAAGGGTCACTCCTAGGGATGCGAAGCCTACAACATATTTCGGATGGTAGATACTGTCAGTGGTTGGGTACATTGGACTCATGGTCAGTCGATTTGTTTCACTGAACTCGATATCACTACCACTGGGTTTTCGTGTTTATACCATGGTCTATTCAGTTCTTGCGCTGGCTTTTATCTGGCAGTTGATCTCCGTACAGCGAAATTGAACCTCAGTCAGACGAATAGAGGTATCTTTAGAAGTTCCAATGATGTGTCTTAATAGACTTTCCAGTGGGCAGTAGGGAACACATGATTTATTTTTGTTAAGTGCTAATATATTTTATGAACCAATCAGGTTAACCGTTCTCTTTTTATTGCGTATGTGTCAGGAAATTAGTTGTTCAGTTCTAGCCACTATGTACTCCAGAATTTCCAATTTGCCATGGCAGCTTTTCAAAGAGTTTAAAAACTTATATCCTGGTTCTCATTTGGAATCCTCCTATTAAATTAGTGAATGATTGTTGCTGGAGTGCTTGAGTTGTACCAGCTTGTCATCGAGGTTCATCATCCTTCAGTGATTCCCGGGTAAAAGAAATCACTAGGCAGTATATGGGCAAATACAAAGATTAACGTTGATAAAGATAAGTTTGACGCCAATAAAATCATACCCAGCGTTATACCGGATCATTTGGTTGATTTCATTTGTTAGAAAACGAAATAATCCTAAGGAAGGTATTTTATAACTGCTTAGTTGCGAGCTACAGTCCAGCGATGTCATTTCAGCAGAAAGGAGGTGAGCGCCATTTTTTGTGGAAATGTACTGAATGACGATCTTGAGCTGACAATGCTGCTGCTGCCAATACCAAAGAGCGTCGTAAATTCCAACCACCTAAAAAAGAAAAGCCCAGGCAATGTGCATATTGTTCCACAAATTTGGAAGGCCATTAATGATTTTGAAAAGCATATTTGAGACTGATAAAGGAGACAGCAAATAAGTGACGACGATTAGAGGAGTTCATGGTGTTCTTGAGGTAATGCTTCGATTCGTGCAAAAACCTCGGTATCGCTTAATTGAGAGGACGAGTTGAAGTTGATTTCACTTATTAATGTTCTCACCTGATATTAACCAATTCACATCTTATAAAGTGGGTTATAATCAGCTGTCTTATGGAGAATAAAGAGGTGGATCCCAGTTTTCCTGATATTTTGAAGGTGGCAGAATAAAATCTAAGTCTAGCATCAAGTCAGTTTACCAAGATTCTATCTTCCTATGCAGAAGTTAGGTAGAAGGCTAGATAAGGATATAATGTGTCAACTATTTATGATTTCAGTGATTTCCCGAATAGCATGTTGTCGCTTTTCCTGAAAATAAGAAGGCTTAACGTGGCACAACTAAAAACTTTCGATCCCACGATTAAAGCTGATTGCCATCGTGTGGTCGGAAGAAAGGTTAACCACGATAACATCAGTTGAAGTGGTCATCTAGTGGGATAACATTCAGAATAGGCATGATGATTATATATTATACTGGTTTTAAATCTACTCAGTATACATTTTTCGTAGCTAATGAAGTAACAAAGAAAAGGGAAGTCACAAGCACCGGGTAGTTTTTATATACAAACCAAGATAAACTTTATGAACTCGGTTTCCAGAGGCACAGGCAAACTAGCTGTACATGAATACAACTTATGCGGAGACCCAAACTTCCTTCAAAAGCCAATATTGTACATAGTCGAATAAAGAAGCTGGACTTCCAGTTAATGAGTATACCTTGGAGGCATTAGCCAAGACATGACGAATTTTTCTTTAATCATAAGAAACGATAGTAGAAAGGAAATCGAATGTGTATTAAGTGTGAGTTAATGAATGCTAGATTTTCTGAAAAAATGATAGCTCTAGCGTCATCTTAGCATGTGCGTTTATGTGATTATCCTTTGGAATATGTAAGAATAAATGTTTCTTCACCTTACGCTTTAAAGAAGAAAAGTTACTAGTTGAATATGAATTTATGTTAACTTGTCTGTAAATGAAACGTAATCATACTGAAGGTGCTTATGAGAAGGACAGAGAGACACTATTAAATGAATTTTGAATTCTGTGATAAGGAGTGAAGAACTTTAGGTAAAACAGTTGAAGCGTTTCTAAGTGAGGTAAATATAATTCTTAATGATAGGTGACTACAGTCAGCGGAGACGATGTTTAGAACTTCAACAACCTAACCCTGAATATATTGAAAATTCAAAGGAATATGAAGACGATGAAATAGCAAATTCCGTAAACTATCCGTTTGCAAGAATGCAGAAGCAACTGCAGTGGCAGTCTTGTGCATTTTAGATACAAAGAAGAAGTTTATCTTTAACCTGCAAATGACAGAAGCCTTGAGGAACTTCCAAGTGTCAGACATTGTTTGATTGGCAGGTGAAATCGATTCCGGTGATTGGCTGTTGGGTTTGATTACAAGTTATCGCCAGAGTAAAGATGTCCCTATGAATGATAATATCATGGGGATGCTGATGACTTTACCCGACTTGACGATGGAACTTCCAAAAACAAACTCCAAAGTTCGGTGAACACCAAACAATTATTATCCTCATGTTGAGTCATAAATATTCTCTACCAGCTCAATTTTAAGTGTATAAGTCCTTGGGCAGTTATATTTCATATATCTGATATGCCAGAGAAGTGTGTGCTGACCAAACGGTGTGGTGTACAAGTAATGTACCAGTTTCGAACATACGAATGTTGTTATTTTCCAAACCGTGGAAGTAGAGGATGGCTACTACCCTTATTTTCTAACACTGTGGACATCAAAAATATTTGGCTTTATCATCCAGGTTTAGGTGTAATGATGAGCTATAAACAGTGTATGGCAGCGATATTTAAAACTTTTCGCGGATCATGCACTAACGTGATCTGTCTTGCTTGATCATCAAAAAGAGAATACAATATGAATAATCGTTTGTGACGTCGTCCTATCTGTGAGATATAAATTGTCAATAAACCTACTAGGTAGTACAGTGAAGACGATGCCAATAAATTACCACAGATTTTAGTTATATTGGGTGCATAGTGCATTCTTATCGAAGCTCCGTTTATCCTAATGAGACACTATTTCCAAAATCTATCTGATGATACCTTCATATGCAAATATATTAACAATTAGGAAGTTAACTGATTGTAACTATCACTCAAGAACTGATGATCAAACCTCGACACCCGACAAAAGAGCTTGGTTCACCAACTATCCTTAACTTGGTGTTGAAAGTGCGCTACTTTTTTCACAAAGCCAAAGAATTCGGCTTACACCTGAACTTGTTAGGGCTACCTAGTCCCTAAGAAAAACTAAATTATAATGTGTGTATATTATCATTTTAAAATTTAAACCCTATTTTCGCGCCCTTTTGCACCATGCTACATTATTTATTTTTACCACAGTTCAGCACACTAAACGCTGACTGGTCCATTTTACACTTTTAATATGCTATTTTGTTTTCCCTGGTCAAGGCTATCTGAGGATAAATAAACGACTGAGTTTTTAGCCATTATTATCCCATTGTCTTCTTCTGATGTTAGCTGAATATTAAGTTGAGAAGTCATTGTCCTATCGTTAATTGTATCGCTTTGGAGCATTGTATCGTTATCCTGGATCCTGGATCATAACAGAACTGAAAATAGGTTTACACAGAGATGAGAATATATCTCTCGTAATAATTTTGAATTCAACGTTGTTTTACGTCATAAATATATTCCTACATAATAAGGATTATCCTCTAGATTTGTTGACTTTGTGTCATGTTATCAAAACCTGTATTGTGGACCCTACTGTCTCGTTTGGCCTGACCTTATTCATTTCAGTTACGTGGCCAAAATGCAACTTATTTACTGCCTACTGCCACTGGGGTTTCAGTCTATTTCATCACCATGATAAAAAGGCTATATATTTATCCTCCGTAACTATTGAGTATGAGGATTTTCCACATCAACTGTTACTATCATTTTCTGTATTCATCCATTCTGAAGGGTGGGTGTACGAGTTATCTGTAAGTAAATATGACCCACTTTTCTTTCCGTCTACTTTGAGTAACAGAATTGAAAGAAGGTTTTTCATATTTATCCGTGTTCGGATTTGTATTGTAAGAAGTAGGTATGAGTGTTTATCATATGATGTGATAAATGGAAGTTGTCATGGCTTGAAACGTCATACTTCTCACTATCCACCATCTGGAAGTAATTAATTCCTGTTTTGGTAAGCCTACTACTCATATACTTCCAAAATGGTGTAATTTTTTACGGCAACCAAAATCACAATTCACCTGAGTACATCTATATATTTTCCATAAGAGATTTTTTCATTCTTTCTCGTCAAAACAATCATTTGTAAGTACTGAATCTTTTTCAAATAAAGGAAAGTGTTGAGTTCTTCTTGTAATAAAGCAGTTAAACATCCTTTCATAGAATAATTATGCGATACGCCATATAGTAATGAGCAAGAAAGGCCTATGATGGGTTATAATTGCTAAGGTTGCTTTCAGTGAGTATGATTACGTAACTGTATCATTACTTTAGCCAACATATTTCTAGGACACATTTTAACAGCTGTAATCCACTTCAATTTTATATGCAAATCATTGAATATTATGGCAATAAGTATGAAACAGTACTTAATTGTTTGAAGTAATATGAAGGTATATTTGATGAATTAAAACAATTTTCCAGAAGTGATTTAAATGACAATTTCTTATTCCAAGTAACCTACAGAATGTGAATGTTGAGTACTGTATCCTGTATCCATTATAACTAAAGCATCAGTACCAAATGTTGAAAATCCATTGCACTGAAGTCTTTTGTTTTCAGGGAATATTTTGTTGATACACAACTGAGATATAATAATGTTTTTATATCGTGAATTGACAGAAGTGTGAACCACTGAACGTTGGTCCAGTGACTGAATGGTTAACGTATTCGCAGTGAAAACTGAAGATCCTGAGTTCGATCCCTAGCTGGGTCGTGGGTGCGTACTACTGAACAAAACAGCTGTCTTTTACTCCTAGGTTTCCAGTGTTCCTCCAATTGATCTCAGCCCGTGATGAATACTACCCCTAAAATATAGATTTAAAACATAGTCTATAATCATTTTTATCATCTTAGTCATCGAGTGGAACCGTGATGGGAAGCGACGAGTTGGGTGTCGGTGCCGAGGGTGATATAATGGAAATGGGAGCCTGTGGGCTGTCGTGGAGCCAGGTTCAAAAGATTTCAGAGAACAGAATTAACTGGAGATGTGGTAGTGAAGCCCTATGTTCCATTAGGAACCCATGAGACAAATAATAAAATAAAAAACTAGTATGAGCATCAAAATCTTATGAAATCGATCTATGATGTATTCACTTCAAGTCAGTAAAACTTACTTTCCATAAACAAGGCAGCGTTTTACAAAATTCTCAGCCACTCATAGAAAATACACAGATCCATCGGTAATAGAATGTTAGTTCAAATGTAAAATATTAGATTATGTATATGTAAGTTGAATGCTATCATTGGAACGTTTACTTTTTGTTTTCTATTCCTATACGTCGAAGCAATCCTAAAGTCAATACAACTCAAACTATATCACTATGCATGAAGGGAGTACCTGATAATAAAAACGCGGAATAATACGTCGACTTATATGTATTTCCGACTAGACTCAGAATGAACGGAATGTCCAGTAGATAAGACGACTGAGTTATTCCTTCCAGAGTTATTTATTGCAATTCGAAAAGTTATTAATTAGTAAGCAGTTTCTTTTCAATGATAAGATCCCTGTAGTAGCAAAAACAATAGTCTAAATGGTTTAATTTAATGCCTAAAACATAATTTCAGCAGAATTTATGGCACTACTAAGGTTCATTAACCAGGTTATCCCATTCGACCAATAGCTCACTTCACAAATACACCCAACATATGAACTAGTAAAGTACTCAGCATTCATATTATATCCTATTGGGAACCATTCAAATTATAGACCAGTCAATTCTTACGAGTTGAAACTAAAACCTAATGACCTACACATAGAAGACGATGAAAAGTGGTTACTTTCAATGTAACATGTCTTTATACTAAAATTACTAATCAATATGTGACTGGAGGCAGTCAGAAGTCAACTAAATAATGACACAAAGCTTACTCACAGAACTAAGATATCGGTTGATGAGATCATGTTAAGCGTACAGTTGTACCTGACATCCACAGTATTCAAGTTTCAGGATAAAATATACACACAAACAGAAGGAGTAGCTATGGGATCAGCAATATCCTCAACAGTAACAGTTATATTTATGGATAGTTGGGAAAACATGACATTATTAACGTTTAAAATCGTGCACCTAAGATATAGTGGAGATATGTGGATGACACATTCACTGTGTTGAAATCGGAACATATCAACAATTTCCTCACACATATAAACTCAATAGTAGTAGAAGGAATTCAATTCCCTTATGAGGCAGAAGTAAATGAACACGGAGAATTACATATGTTGGATTGGAAGATAAGACGAGGGACATACTTTGGTTTGGATACTACCCTCTACAGAAAGCCCACACATTTCAACAGGCATCCAGACTTCAAGTCATTTCATCCAATGTCAATGAAGGCGGGTTTCGTCAAATGTCTAAGTGATAAAGCTAGAAAACTGTCGAGTCAGTGGAAGGATCTAAACAAAGAACTGAGACACATGGAAGAAGCGCTAATAGTTAATAAGTATCCTTTACGGTTTATTAAGAAATTCGTAGGAACACACAATAAACGAAATAATAACAGTAACACAAGTACAAATAATAACGACAACACAAGTAGGAAGGAGTTCACGACCTACATCGTGTTGCCCGTTAAGGAAGGTATATCAGAAACTTTACGTAGCATCGTCACCTCAATAAAGCTGGAAGTAGTTATGGTGGCGTTTCAGCCTACAAACTCACTCACAGGTAAGCTTTGTCGACTGACTTAAGGATCCGATGGAACCAATTAACCAAAATAATCGAATCTATCGAATTTCATATAGTGACTCAAGGGTCGAGTACACAGTTCGAACTAGCTGGTTGAGGACAATTGGAATAGCAGAACATAGGAACAGAATCAGTAATCTAGGAGGGAAGTCAGCTATTGCAGTAGATTCATTAACATACAACCACATAACAAGATGTATGGGATAAAACCACTGTGCGTATGTGCGATATAGTTAGGTGAAGAGAGAGACTGATTACTGAATTTTTGTTCATCGAATCAACACACATGCAATCGGAATGACGCAACACCTGTAGCAGAGATATGGAAAAGTTAACCACCAATAAAGACAAAGAATAAGAGGTGACAGGACTATAAAAATCAGATGTCGAAAGTAGTGAGATTTCTATTGATATGATGATGAGCAATGAAAATTGATGCTGGAAGTGTCGTCATCGAATGTGGGATAAAATTCTACCACAGTGCCCAAGTTTTACACCTATACAAAACAACATCAAACCCAGTGTTTCATTTTAAGCTTTATTTCAACTTTACTTTTATATCTTCAAAGGTATTTTTATTTCTTGTTCGATTACATAAGAAAATAATCCATCAAACGTTTTCTTCTTCATTTCATCTTCATTAATGTTACATGTTTCAAGGTTTTTTTTATTCATCTGATGACGTTGAACTGATATCAACTTGACACTGATATTTAAATGTTTACTTCGAACTTTTTTATTGTTTAGTTAAACAAGTCTGATTAAAAATGTTTTTCATGATTTTCAACTGATTTTGTATTGTTTTTAATTGTTCCTGTTGTTGTATGAAAGTTATTTTTGTACCAACTCAGTGAAAGTCCATTATAACCAAAGGGGTATTTTCTAGCGAGTTGTTTCGTTACGTATATTCTCATGGCTTAGTAGAACCGCAAGTGTTATGAATTTACTTGTACTACATAATATCCGGAATTTCTTTACATGGTGTATGATTTTAGAAAGGAATGATCGCAGTAAAAAAGAATTAGTACTAAGATTTGAGCATGTTCAACCGAAGAATATTAACAACTATGATCTAAACTGCAACTTCACTTACTAAATGGATACTGAGAGAACAGAATAAAGGTACTTCACGGTTCGAAACTGAATACACGGTTCATAATTTCAACTGCGTGATGTCCCCAGTCGGCCTTCTCAGTGTATGCCCAATCCATCTCCACTTCCTTCCAGTGCATATTTGTTGAGCGATAGGTTCTTAGTTGGTTCGTTGCCCACCACAGTGAGTTCCTTGTTGCTTATTCTTACTATTCTGGCCATCTGATCTTCAGTATCCAGCCAGTGTAAGCAGTTGTTGATGAATGTCTGTGGTTTATTGGAAATGCCTTTCGTAACATGCCAAGTCTCTCAACCATCACATAGAAGCACTGACTTACTTGACTGACATTTGTGTTGAAAATGAGGATCTTGTTCCACATGCTGAGTACAGTGTAGAAGATCTCCACACTGGTTTCAGGTTAATGAACACCTGCATTGCTTTTCTGATTCTGACTTTGATATCCTCGTCTGTGCGGCTTGTAGTTGAAACAGTGCTGCCTAGTTGGTAAGTGAAGGATGCTACTTCCTTTAAGTTTCGCCCGTTGATGGTGATTGGAGTTTGTTGTTGTTGTTGTTGTAGGTGTTGGTTGGGTATCTTCATCACCTCTGTCTTCTCTATAGTCACTTGAAGTCCCGTTTTCACTGCCCTGCCCTGCCTCTTCTGTCAACTTGTGAGTTTTCACCTGTAGATCTTCAAGTTTGTGTGACATTAGACACATGTCATCATTGGCAAAATCCGAATCGTCTAGGTTCTTTTCCACGGTCCAGCGAGCGTATCCTCCTCTTCTCACAGCTCCTCACTACTTGTTGCATGATCCAGTCAACCACAATCAGGAATATCATGAGTGATAGTAGACAGCCTTGTTTCACTCCTGTCTTCACTTCAAAAGCATCACTGAGCTGCTTCCCATTGTGAATTACTTGGCTGGTATGTGGCATCTTCATATAGTTGTTGAATGAGGTTGATAATGGTTTGTGGTATTTTGTAGTGTTGAAGCAGTTTGCAAATTACTTGATGGTCGACGCTGTCAAAGGCCTTCTCAAAGTGGATGAAGTTGAGTTAGAGTTGAGTTGACTGTCATTCTATACTGTGTTCTATGATGATGAGAAGCGTCACCATTTGGTCCACACATGATTTGTACTTCCTGAATCCAGCCAGCCAGCCTGTTCGGGTCGTAGTTTTGAATCCATTTTATCCTTTAGTCTCTCCAAGATGATGTGGCTTAGGATTTTGCTTGCACTGGGTGAACAGGAGCGTGATTCCGGGCCAGTTCTTGCAAACACTGAGATTTCTCTTCTTCGGGAGTTTGACAATGTAGAATTTCTTCCAATCAATGGGCAGGTACCTTTCCTTCCTTCCTTCCACACCTTCTGCAATAGTGGTGTGGTGTGAGCATGTCCGCTGTTGTCTCTGCGTCTGCTCTCAGTGTTTCTGACGTGATTCAATCTGGTCCTGCTGCTTTCCCGCATTTCAGTAGCTTTATGGCTTTCAGGACTTCCACTTTTGTTGGAGGATTTATGTTCACTTGTAGTTCTGTGAGTCGACTGCAGGTGTTATTTCTGGACGAAGTGCAGGTGGTGGTGGTGGTGGTGGTCGATTCAAGAGCTTCTTGAATTGGTCGGCTCATCGTTTCCTTTGTTTCTCTTCTTTCGTAATTATATTTCCTTCATCATCTTTTATTGGTTTCATCTGTGTTGATTTCTTCCCTCCCAGACAGTAACCTGGTTATTTGATACAATGTTATCAGGTCTCTCTTACCTGCAGCCTGTTCTGCTTCACTTGCCAATGTGTCATAGAAGTGTCTTTTGTCTTTGTGTGCATTCTTCTTTACTTCTTTGTCCAGTGTGGTGTTTTATACATTATACTACGTTTCTCTTGTTGTTGTTTATCTTCTGTTTCACCATCCTCCTCTCCCTGCTCTATCAGCTTCCATGTATCCATTGAGATCCATTTCTTGTCTTGTCTTCTTTCTTCTTCCTTCCTAATACGCTTGGTTATGCAGGTTTATTTCCACATCTCTTTCAAAGACTTCCAGTGTTCTTCCACACTCGTTCCTTCAGGGATGTTCCTCGATATCTCCCATTTTGTCTTGATGGCTGGCTGACGTGAAGATCTCCTTTGTAGTTTCGTCCTTCAGTTCTTGTTCCGAGTGTTGCACTTGAACTGCGGTCTATCACCAACTTCCTTGAAGGCTTTCAACTTGATTTCGAAGGTGGGTTTCTTGCACTAGATAGTGGTCTGAACCTACATCTGCTCCCCTTCTTGATCTTGTGTCAAGTAGGCTGACTGCGTCTCCACTTTCTTCTCATTGAGATGAAGTCGATCTGATTTTTAGTGTAGTCTGTCCATCTGGTGAAATCGAATCCATGTCGCTGACTTGTGGATATCCTTGTGCTTGAACACAGTGCCTGGCCTCCAATCACCAGATGGTTGAATGCACAGAATTCTGCAAACCATTCTCCATTTTCGTTCATCACCTCACTGAGCGCTTCTCGGCCCATGGTTAGTTGTCTTCGTGTGTTTTCCGCTCCGAGTTAAGCATTCATGTCGCCTATTAGAATTTTGATATCGTCAACTGAGGTCTTGTCCAGTGTTGAATGCAGTTGTCTGTAGAATTCCTCCTTTTTCTCTTGCTCTGCATTATTTGTAGGTATGTGTTTTGTGTGTGTGTTTGTGATTGTTAATGTGACCTTACTTTCCTTTTGAGTTGAACCTTGCTGTCATGATCATTATTGTTGAGGAGATTGGTTCCCACTGCATGAGAGAGAGCCTTCGATGCTGCTGGGGACATCATGATAGCCACTCGATAACTCAGTGTGCTCGTGGTTGTCGTCTGGGTGAGAATATCGGAGTAGATTATTGACTCGTCTCCAGTTGACAGTTTGGACAGCCCTCTCCCATTCCATCTGCTTTCGCATATTCCAAGCACTTCAATGTGATACCTCTTCACCTCCTTGTCAATCTGTGCTGCCTTGCTTGGTTCAAACATCGTGCGGACATTCCATGTCCTCACGTTTACTTTCGCTTTCATCGAGAGAGAGGTGACACATCGGCCTATTGGCTTCCTGAAGGCTTTCACCAACTCGAGTCATTTCGCCTCTCCGATTCCAGCGAGGAATAGTTTTGTTATTATTTTTGATATTTTGTTTGTGCTTTGAAGTTTCTTTATCGGTTGGATTTGTTCTACGGGGTGAGGTTGGTAGTGCTATGCCCAAGCTTCCCTGTATACCCCGGCTTCGGACCGGCTAGTAACTAGTGAACTAGTTAACCAGGCGAGGTTGCTCATCCTAGTATAAGACATTTATACTTTATACATGTTTTATGAAATGTAAACATCTGTTCAGTTTAATTGTTGAATCTTTCGACAATGCTCAAATTCAATGGTGTTGAAGGTTTCATCCAGTACTCTGGTTTTCATCAGTAAACCACTGCGATTGAAACCGTTAGACTATTCAGTTGATTTCTTCAGACCTTCTCGCACCTTTTTTCACGAGAATCTATTACAGGTTACAATGGTTTTGGTATCCTCAAGTGAACTTTAGTTATTTTAATGTTTTACTCATTTTAGGCCGATCACTGCGTATCCGGGATAAGTGACTGTATCTAGCAGGTAAGAAGACAGTTAAAAGTGCTTGATATTGCGAGTTGCTACTCAGCATTTACTGAAATCATTTGGAGAACTATTGAAAAGCTGCTAGCACTACGGATACGGATAATCTGAAAAATAGGCTGTCACAGTTTAACAGCTGCCACCCTTCACTGAGTTTCCCATTAGAAAACGAACTTAACTCAACGATATCCTTCTCAAATATGCACCTTAACAGACAACACAATGCATCACCTAAAAACGTCGATACACACACAACACACATCCATTGGACAACTTACGAATTCTCACAGTTACTTACCTGCCTCCATCTATCTAATGCAATCTAATTTCATCTATGTGTCACAAAATCCACATTATCTACATTCACAATGCTTTACAACATGAACTCAATATTTTCAAAAATGTTTTCATCGAAAACCAGTAAGTCAAGCGTTTCATTGGTAATAATTACGATGAAACGGAAAGCAAATAATCAGTCCACCTGTTTGCCTCCTAACAAGCCTCGTTTCATGAGATCACAATTGAACGGAGACACATCAATAGATATATTGAGAAATCGTCTAACATTTTCATATTCGGACTAACTTTCTCCATTCACCCAATGCTTCGATCATGTATAGAGGATAAGCTGGTCAACTTGGCCACCTCGATGTGTTTCTTTATCAATTCACCTACTCCTTTGTAGTCAAATATATTCACCCTACTCAACGTTCACTTTCCATACACATTTGTGAACATGTAGCAGTGTGGTTGCATAAAGGGAGAATGGAGAACACTCCATAACACCAGTTTACAACATTTCATTGAATATGACCACCCGTTAAATGTGAAAGCCAACTTCATTGTGATTTGTGGACTTCATGAGATTCTCGTGAACATTGAATACCTGAAACTTCTTCAAACCGTTGGAATCATCTCAACTACTGCAGAAATCTGATGTATGGTGAAGAGAATTCATTTAGTGTTTCATTTATTAGCAAGACTTTTTCTTTTCTTGAAGACACTTGTTCTTTGATTCAGTGTACACTATACAGTCCGTTTATACCGTTAGTTCTAATTTATGACTAGAATTATTGTTTATTCGACACACAGATAAAGTTGTTAGTTAGTGGGTAGGACTTCAAGTGAACGTAGAGAAGATAGAGGTGATGAAGATACCCAACCAACAACAACAAGCTCCAATCACCATCAATGGGAGAAACTTAAAGGAAATAGCCTCTTTCACCTATCTAGGAAGCATTGTTTCAACTACATGCTACACAGATGAGGATGTCAAAACCAGGATCGGAAAGACAGCAATGCAGGTGTTCATTAACCTGAAACCAGTGTGGAGATCTTCTGCACTCAGTATGTGGAACAAGATCCGGATTTTCAACACTTATGTCAGTCAAGTCAGTGCTTCTATGTGATGGTTGTGAGACTTGGCGTGTTGTGAAAAGCACTTCCAACAAATTATAGACATTCATCAACTAGGACAAATAATATAACAGTACTACTAATAATAATATATGGTGATATCTTAGGATCATGTGTATCTAATGAAAGAAATAGGCATTCAGAGTTAGACGAGTGATAAGTTTACAAAAGTAGTTAGTTGTAGGTTGTAGGTATATGTTGACTGTGCTTAGTCATCGCTTAATCCCTCAAATCACATTGGTTGGAATAACTCTAAGGCTACAAAATCAAACAATTGTGTCAAATTATTAAAACGACTCACTTGTTAATAAGACGATCTAAACAACATTATGAGAAGTATGTGATTACAACATTTTATAATTAACCAATGACTTTATAATTATCTACCATGTGATTTATTATTCGATCGAAGAAATTTTTAAATTTTATTGATTATTTGCGTATGTATAAAAATATATTAAGACTGTTCAATTAGCTGATTCATAAATTCTTGACTATTATATAAATCATAATGGAAAGAGAAGAGAAAGTTACACTAAACTCTATTAAACCGTATGCATACATGGAAGAGCTGTTGTGTAAAGCTTCAGCAAATGGAAATTTAATAACTGCTGCAAGAATTTTACACGAACGTATTAATCCAAACTGTAAAGATTATATAGGTCGTTCACCATTACATTATGCTGCTATGAATAATCATTTTGATATGATATGCTTATTAATCAGTAATCAAGCTATAGTCAATATAACCGATTTCAATAATGTCACTCCATTACATTTAGCTGCAAGTAAAAATAATCTATGGTGTACATAATTATTGTGTATAGCTGGAGCAGATTATACAATAAAATGTGTATCTGGTTGTACACCGAAAGATTTAGCACCGTATAATTCAGCTACATATTATTTTTTAGAAAAAATATGAAATTGATGAAAAGCTTAAACCAAGAGTTGTTATATTCCATCAGCCATCAAAACCACCAGTGTTAGCCTATACTACACCACGGGCTGTAACAGCTGCTCTGAAGAATAACACATAAAAAATATTAAAAAAAAAGTGAAAACAGGATTCTGTTTTTAAGAGAAAAGCTAACAAACATAATGATGTATTATTACAGATTAATATAAACCTTTTAAGTATTTATTATGAAATTAATATGAAGATGTTTGTTAGGCATCGTCACTAGTCATCCAGTTGTTAGATATTTCATTTTCTTCAATGTTATTGTTATCATTTTCTTCAATATCCACTTTATCAGTATCATCATTGGTAGTTTGTGTCATTAAATTGTCATGCATAGAGTCTATTCGTCTTAGATTGTTGACAGACTGTCCAATGTATCTATTGTGGATATACGCAAGGTAAATATTATCTAGATTATATTATTGCATACACTGGAAGTATTTTTTTTTAAAATGTAACAACAAAAATATCATATTACTCACTTGATTAGTTTTCATAATGTGGAGCTGTAGCTTATTGGTTTAGGGAATTGACTTCCAACTTACTGGCTCATGGATTCTGAGATCCCCATCCAGCTATTATGGTTTAGGTAGCCAGGTAGTAACGTCATCCTGTACTCAATAGTTGTTTCTAACTGCCTGCTGCACCAGTATGTACAAGGTTGTTGAATAGATTTTGATTTTCTGGTCAGTTTTCATCCCAGTTAAATAAAGATAGTCATGAACACAGTTTTTGCATAGCAGAGGGGTTGATTTGTATTCATCACATTCTATAATTTGTAAAGTCTGTGCGAAATTTTAGTTTCCGATACTAGGTCAGGGTCAGAGAGACGTTATCATTAAGTTTACAAGGTGTGAAGATGTTGTAGTCACCTGGTTGGTGACAACTGTTAGGAAGATTATATAAAGCTAAGCAAATAGTTATGGTATTAAGCATATAATCAGGTGTAAGGGGAAAAAAGTGGTGTGGTTATCAAATTGCTGTGGCTCAGGTGGCTAGGAAATGAATGACAGGTACTGAGTTACTCTTAATCAATCAGCGTGATGCAGACCACAGCAACTTTAAGATACACTCAGGTGTGTGCAACTCCATAGTGGTCAGTCACATAACTCCATTTTAGGTTACCCGCTTATCAATGGATCATCACTAGTAATATAGTATATCGGAATGATCAGTATTCAGGATTAGACAGCATGAATTTGGTTGCCCACCACTGACCAATCAGTGTATCTGATCCACTCTAATAAAGGTCAGCTGTGACTGGAATAACTCTTTGGTAAAGCCATGGACTGTGACAACGGGCAATGTCGGTTTGAACCCGAGAGAGGACGTCAGTCTCCTTGAAGTTGCAGACACACCTTCCTGACAAATAGCAAAAAGCATGAAACGTAAGTGGAGCTTAGCTTCCTGTGGATTTTCTCCAACCTACTATCATCCAACAGCAACATACCAGCCCTATGGTCATAAGTTGGTTAATTAGAGATTAACCACTTTATCATCAAGTTAGTGAGTAGCTAACTGGAAAGAAATGTTTCTTCACTCAAATTGTTTTTTTCTGAACATCTAAACGAAAAGTCTCCGCACTTTTTGTTACTACAGATGATTTTACATTGAACAGGCGAGTCTACAATGATAAATTACCAATATAGCACTTTTCACATGAGGAAGAAAATACAAAATTACTTTCGGAATCAGTGTAGAACACTTATATTATGATTTGGAATTGCTATAGCCGCTATCGATGTACAGATATCTACTGTCAGCCACCAACGTTCAGAGACTTCCTAGTTGATTCTTGACCCAGTTAACAAGATGGAGAAGATAATAAAAGTGTAGTATTGTGTATTTAGGCTGAATGCTGGAGATAATGAAGAAGGAGAATATGTCCATGTGTATACATAGTTCGGCGTTTAAATTGATGATATTGATTGGCTGATCGATCGTCTGTTCGTCGAACTGCAGATGTGATAAACATAAATTACGTTTTGATTGGTCCATTTCCAAGCTAGTCTTTTCTGTTCCTATCCCCTGATGAGCTTGTTCACATATCTAAGGTATTGTATTGCTGCTCTTGCAGCTTGTGCCAATAAAGCCAATAGGTCACAATCAAGGATAATAAATCAAGTACACAATCATAGTTTGATTTGGTACCTGGTATCATCTAATGTCCACAAAAAAAAATATAGTGACACATACCAAGATTGCTTGGTTTTGATAAGGTCTTCAAGTTGGATCGTAGTTATGCCTAGTCACCTTTAATTGCCGTTTATAGTTATCTACCGTAATGCACCGATTTCCCTGAAACCCACTCGTATGCTCAGCGTTATAATGTGTTGATTATTTCAATCAAAGTCTTCATCACTATATACTCTCACAGTGATTGTGAGTGCTCTCCAACTGATAGACCTTTATAGTATATGCTCATTAGTTTTTGGCGCTTACTGAGTTCTGTTGCTCAAGTTATCCAACGTAACCAGTAACCAAATAGATGTGAGCAACTCTAAAGCATCCACTAAAATGTACTCATCACTGAAGACCAATGCCGTCATTAAAAATCAGGATTTGGAATACTGATTACTATCCCAGTGTCATAGTGTGGAATAAAGTTAACATGATCTTCACAAAAAGCTCTAAATCTCTGAAGCTTTTTACAACCAATCATATTTCACCGAAGTTCAGAGAGAAAGCAAGTGAACTAACGTATAAGAGTTAAAAATCAATAGGATATTCATATCTAGAAAGTCCCGGAAACAGTCAAGGTCACTGTAGGTATATACAAACCATTATATATACTCATGTTATATCAAGTGAAGACGGATTTATAGAAAGAGACGACCGGTAAAAGAGGATCACAATTTCTAGTGAAGAATTTGAAAAAAGTTAATCCCTTTAGTAAATTTCGATAACGTTATTAGAAAACGAAGATTATCTAAGCAATGTGATTTATCAGCGCAATACATTTCGAACAATCTGACCACACACTTACTTGTCAAGTCAATTTATATATATATATATATATATATATATATATATATATATATATATATATATATATATATATATATATTATGAAAGGAAAGATGAAATATGAATATGAAAATGTTGTGGCATTAGTCTTGCTAATATAATCAGGTAAGGATTACCAAGGTAAATTAAGTGAAACAACAAATTGCTTTTTTACGCGCAACGGAGGCTTAAGTTTACGAATAGTTAACGCCTCGGCAAATTTCAGTATTCACCCCTGTGTTTACTAATTTACATGTATGTGTGGGTACACATACAAAGAAAGGAGTAATCGTTCAATGCGGACTAGGGTGGGTGAGCGCATACCTAAATGCCTTGAAAAGCAATTCAACATACACAAACATTGATAATTCAAGGTGATAGACACCCAAAGTCATCTATGATAAAACTAATCATTGAAATGAATCACAAGACTAATACGAAAACAGCCTTCAAGATATGATACATGAATAATCAGAGGAGCACACTGAAGTTTGCCGAAGCGTTAGACATTCGTAAACTTAAGACCCCGCTATGCATACAAAAGAGTTTGTTGTTTCACTTAATTTACCCTAATAATCCGTATCTACCTGCAGATTGGAAGAAGCGTTACCTTGTCAAACTCCCAAAGAAGGGCGACCTAAGCCTTTGCAAGAACTGGCACGGAATCATGCTCCACCCCTGTCCACGCCAAGCAAAATATTGTGCCGCATCATCCTGGAGAGACTAAAGGATGCGCTGGATTCAAAATTACGACCGGAACAGGGTGGCTGGCACTGGGGAGAACAAATCATGTGCGGATCAAATTGCAACGCTACGCTATGCATCATAATTGAACAGAGCACAGAATGGCAGTCAACACTCTACCTCAACTTCATCCACGTTGAAAAGGCCTTCGACAGCGTCGATCGACAAGTAATTTGACAGGCAGCTGCTTCAACACTACGGAGTACCACAAATCTTTATCAACCTCATTCAGCAGCTATATGACGACTCTACATGCCAAGTGATTCATAATGGAAAGCTCAGTGACGCCTTTGAAATGAAGACAGGAAGGAGTAAGACAAGGCTGCCGCCTACCATCACCCATGATCTTCCTGATTGTGGTTGACGGGATCATGCAGCAAACCGTGAGGAGCTCTGAGAAGATAGGCATATGCTGGCTGGATCGATGAAAAGACCCTAGAAGATTTGGATTTCGCCGTCAATGATGATTTATGTTTAGTGTTTTATGTAGCACAAATTCGAAGATGTACAGGCGGAAACTAACAAGTTGACACAAGAGGCAGGGCAGCGAAAACAGGACTTCAAGTGAATGTAAAGAAGATAGAGGTGATGATGATACCCAAATAACACCACCACCAACAACAACAAGAACAAGCACCAATCATCATTACCAGGAGAAACCTAAAGGAAGAGGTCTCTTTCACCCACCTAACTAGGCAGCATCGTTTCAACTACAGGTGACACAGACGAGGATGTCAAAGCCAGCCAGGATAGGAAAGACAGCAATACAGGCTTTCCTGAATTAACCCGAAGTCAGTGCAGTGCAGTGCAGTGCACTCCACTCAGCATAGAAGGTGAACAAGATCCAACAAGATTCGTTACACCAATTCAGTGAAGTAAGTCAGTGCTTCCATGTGATGATTGAGAGACTTGGAGCGTCATGAAAAGCATTTCCAACAAACCACAGTCACACATCATCAACACCTGTCACCTACACTCACTCCATACTGAAGATCAGAAGAGATCAGATCAGATCAGATCAGATGAGACCAGATGGCGAGAATAATAAGAATAAGCAACAAGGAATTCACTCTGTCCTGCCAACGAATCAATGAAACAAGAAGCCATCACCGAACAAGTATGCATAAGAAGGAAGTGGAGATGGCTTTGATTGAGCGTACACTGAGAAGACCGATTGGGGACATCATGCGCCAAGCCAGACCAGGCCGTCGATTTCGGTACAAAGGGGAAACGACGAGTTGGGCATCGGAGGCGAGGAAGACATGGAGTAGATGGTGTGAGGAAGAAATGGAAGTTGATGGATAGTGGTGGAGGCAGGTTGGAAAGACTGGAGAGAAGAGAGTGAAGTGAGTATGTGCTACTGAATCCCTATGCTCCCCTAGGAATCCAAGGGAAAAATAATAAATAATAATAATAATCCGTATCTGATTATATTACCAAGACTAATGTCACAACATTTTCATATTCACCTTTCATCTTTCATTTACATATATATATATATATATATATATATATATATATATTGACTTGACAAGTGTGTGGTCAGACTGTCCAAAATGTATTGCGCTAATAAATCACATTGCCTAAATAATCTTTATCTTCTAATTGAGTTATCGAAGAGTTTTAAGCAGTTTTGCAACGTTCTGAAGAGAGGATGAGAACAGCAACACTGACAATTACTGAGGAATTTCATCAAATACTGAATGAAATCCTGCTAATATCTGCATCCAAAAGTCCTCAGATTTTGAAAAAGACAGTCAGTAATTACTTAAGTAATGAACATGCTGAAGCTGAAGATAAGTTTAAGAAGCCTGATAATGTGGATCATGTTACACTGATGGATGAGGATCATAGTAACTCCTCGATAGCTCATTAGGAGATAATAAATGATACAGAGATCCAATTAGGTCATAGTGATGAGAACCATGAAGTACTTCTCGATAGTTTGCAACTTCATCTAACATGTTCAGTATGATCCAGCTTTTCTAAAACCTTATCGTAAATGTTTAAGAAAAATTCTCAAGGAGTGCCAGTGCAAGCCCAAGTATCAATGTCAACAATTACACATTTGCTCAAGGGGGTTCAAAGCTCCTACACACACATCAAATGAGATAACTACTTTCCATGATAGTGGATTACTGTATCAAAAAAATTTGTGTCCATACTAGCGGATGGACATTAGGATCGTCTACAAGCCAGCGCCGCTCCAGACATCACATCCACTAACCAGCAGTAAGTGGAAAACGCCGAATCCACACTAATTCATATGCTGAGGAGGAGGTTACATGCACATCCCTAGGGTAGTATCTGTGATGTTTACTGTGATAATGTATCTGATAGCAAAGTATCTTATCATTCACAGCAGCTACTCCTAAATTATCCTAGCTCAAATTGGATACAGGATCTGAAGCTGTCGTTTACAACACTGAGACATGCTTACAATCAAAACTGAGAGAGTATGACACCACTACCTGTTCAAATGAGTCATTGTATTCATCACAGGTTATGTCAACAAACTCTATGCAACCTGTCAAGGACTAATCTGGAAAGCAGGCAGATGAAAAGTCCACAAGATTGTTACTGATGAGTTTATCAATTTCATAGATGTTTATATAATCCTAAGCGAACTTGGTTTATTCATGTATCCTTTAAAATGTTAAAAATGTCTTGATAACATTTAAATGCACACTGCTAGTTGATACGACATTTTGAGCAATTAAAAAAAATCGATGCAAACAACATTAGAATTCGATATCTTAAGTTAGGGGAGATGATTTCTGAAACGGGGAGGAGAAGGTTCATCAAATACTCTTCTCAGCATAGGCAAATCATTCAGCTGATTATAAGCTTTCATGGATTCATTTCAGTTCATTCAAACTACGTCACAACATAGATTCAGAAGAAGATCATGAGAGAACAGTTTGTTACGATCTAGTAAAAGATTGTTCATAAATCACAAGACATCACTGTAGTATCAATCCCGATTTCCAGCGGGAGGTGCTATAGCGTGGAATAAGATCTCCATGGTCTTCACGAAAAGTCATATATCCCTGAAGCCTTTTATAACCAATCGCATTGCAGCGAAGTTCAGAGAGAAGGCAAGTGAACTAATGTGTAAATATCAGATTGGTTGAAGAAATAAAAATCATTAGGATATTCATATCTAGAAAGTCCTGGAAATAGTCAATGTCAGTGTAAGTATCTATAAACCATTTTATTTAGCGTAAAATGAAAGATGTTTAGCGAAGAGTTACTCTTTTCAGTGATATCATTCTCAAGCCGTACAATCACATACAGATATTCTCATAGTAACAGAAAACGAATGTTTCATGAAATGTCTTCTGAATGAAGTTCAAATTTGATTGTATATCAGGAGATCGGAAAAAGAAGGAATTACGTAATGTTTGAAATAATGAAGGGGAAGAAGACTTATTATAATATTATTATTATTTTCCTCTTGGGTTCCTAGTAGAACATAGGGATTCAGTAGCACGCCTCCACTGCACTGTGTTCTCAGCAGTCTTTTCAACCTGCCTCCACGACTGCCCACAAACTTTCATTTCTTCCTCCCATGATCTCCTCCATGTCACCCTTAGCTGCGACGCGCAATTCGTTTCCCCTTCGTACTGAACTCCATGGCCTGGTCTGGCTTGGCGCATGATGTCCGCAATCGGCTTTCTCAAGGAAGAAGACTTATCAAGACCGAGATAAAATTTGCTTATTAAGTTGAATGATGTAATATGATGAATGAAAAGAGAAGTGAGAATTATAAGAGTGGGAGAATGTCATGTGTGGATTAAAAGATTTTTTAAGGTAAAAATGTTCTTATGAGTCATATCCATTGCAACTCGAGTGAGTGGTTAAATTTCTTTTGAATGAAGAATTCATAATTCAAAATATGAATTGCTATACTTTTCACAGTTTGAAGAAGTTTCAGGTATACAATGTTCACGAGAATCTCATGAAGTCCACAAATCACAATGAAGTTGGCTTTCACATTTAACGGGTGGTCATATTCAATGAAATGTTGTAAACTGGTGTTATGGAGTGTTCTCCATTCTCCCTTTATGCAACCACACTGCTACATGTTCACAAATGTGTATGGAAAGTGAACGTTGAGTAGGGTGAATATATTTGACTACACAGAAGCTGGCCAAGTGGGCCAGCTTATCCTCTATACATGATCGAAGCATTGTGTGAATTGAGAAAGTTAGTCCGAGTATGAACATGTTAGACGATTTCTCAATATATCTGTTGATGTGTCTCCGTTCAATTGTGATCTCATGAAACGAGGCTTGTTAGGAGGCATACAGGTGGACTGATTATTTGCTTTCCGTTTCATCGTAATTATTAGTAATGAAACGCTTGACTTACTGGTTTTCGATGAAAACATTTTTGAAAATATTGAGTTCATGTTACAAAGTATTGTGAATGTAGATAATGTGGATTTTGTGTCACATAGATGAAATTAGATTTCATTTGATGGATGGAGGCAGGTAAGTAACTGTGAGAATTCGTAAGTTGTCCAATGGATGTGTGTTGTGCGTGTATCGACGTTTTTAGGTGATGCATTGTGTTGTCTGTTTAGGTGCATATTTGAGAAGGATATCGTTGAGTTAAGTTTCTTCTCTGATGGTAAACTCAGTTAAGGGTGGCAGTTATTTGCTTACTTTTTTTTAAATTATTTTTTTATTGTTCTCTATTTTTTATAGATTATGGAGTTTGGAACATCATCATGTTACTGACTTGAATGACTAAGCATCACTGTTGGTCACCATAGTCCCAGAGACCAGTGCTTACGTCATTGAAATTGCTGATAGGGAATTGGAAATTTTTCTCGTCATTCTTGCTTTAAATCTCGCAACATACCACCTGAAGTGTTCAAATTAAGCAGACTTATGGAAATTAATTTAAAATATTTACTGATCTGATTGTTTAGTGGTCTTCGATCTCACTGACCTTAGATATAGTCAAAATTGTCTAGTTCTGAGGCACCCCAACTAAGATACAACAGCTGTCTAGTGTTCCCCTGACTTCGTCATCCCTCAGACGATGTATTTCGACCAGAATTTTCTTCAGAGCAGTGACACCTTGGTTAAAAGGCCGCACTGGAATTATGTAACTACTCTAGTGTACACTCAGTGAGTAAAACGATAGGACATAAGTCGAAGGAATTCGACTTGGGGACTAAATGACAACTTTCCTCAGAGTTGTCGACAAGCAGTAGAGTGGTAAGTAAGCATTACCATTTTTTTTATTGCGCCTAATATGAAGCCACTCAGATGGAAACTAACATTCCAAGTCATCAGCTGCTAAGTAGGAGTTCTGGATTTCAACCTTGTTTCATGTTACTGTGTGGACAAGAAATACCTGATTGGACAACTCCGTCTTACAGTTGACCAATCAAAATAAGTAGTAACTTTTGACCTAGTGGTTTTATATGTTCAGGAAAACTGTATAGAAGTAATTTTGTCGAATTAAGTGTCTTCCTTACAACCATATACGTCGATCTTCGCCTTCTGATTTTCGTAGCTCAGTAAAGTATCAGGTTCTAAAGGAGAACAGCTACCATTCGTATTCAGTTCAGGTGTTTCATCGTGTCAAAATCATTCTCTTATTTCTTATTATTTCACATGGTCACTTCTGTGCTATAGTCTGATTTCAGTGTCTGTTGAGCTGAATCTGCTGTACATATTACTTGTATCTAGATGATATCTTTCGATTTGTGAAGATCATCTCAGTATGTGACCAAATATCCATGGCCATTATACCCGTCGCGCAAGAAGTGGCTATCCTGACTCAGTGGTCTAGTGGATAACGCTCTATTGCTTGAAGTGATGGGTCCCCAATTCGAATTTCGGGCGGGAACAACATCACATGCGCATCCTGGATTCCACTGCTATCCACTATCCATCATTACTATATTAAATTCAACCATTGAAACTCACCCATAAATGGCTTCATTAGAATCAACCAACACCCAACATATATAATCGGAATGATGCAACATCTATACCAGTGATATAGAAGACTTTACCACCAATAAAAACAAAGAATATGAGGTGACAGGACTGTAAAAATGAGATGTTGAAAGTAGTGAGATTTCTATTGATATGATTATGAGCAATGAAAATTGATGCTCGAAGTGTCGTCTTCAAGTAAGTAATACTGTATCACTCTGTATGTGTGTGTGTGTGCTATAAATCAAATAAACAAACCTAATGTAGAATAAAACTGTCCAACCTTTTCTCTTTCATGGTGTTAATTTCCAGACTTTAAAACGAAATCTTCCTTTTTTTAATGGTATTCACTTGTTACATAATTTACCATTTTTTTGTTAACATTCTCTTGGTCATCATCATACTTCAGCTTCTAAATATATTTTGTCATGTTACGAAACTTCTTGTCTAATCTAAATTATCTTTACACAACTCCAATCAAATTCTGATTGATATTCACTATTTTAATGAAAGCTTTCATGATGTCCCCAACAGCATCGAAGGCTCACTCTCATGCAGTGGCAACCAATCTCCTCTTGCAGGATCAGGATCATGACAGCAAGATTCAACTTAAAGGGAAGGAAGGTCACAATTATTCAACACTGTGCACCTACAAATAATGTAGATCAGGAGAAGGAGGAATTCTAAAGACAACTGCAATCAGTACTGGACAAGACTCCACCACAGTTAGCGACATCAACACTCTAATGGGCGATATGAATGCTAAACTCGGAGCGGACAACAGAGGAAGAAAACTCATCCATCAAGGGTTGAGGGGCACTTGGTGAAATGAATGAGAACGGAGAATTGTTTGCAGAATTCTGTACATTCAACGATTTGGTGATTGTAGGCAGTGTATACAAACGCAAGGATATTCACAAAGCGACATGGATTCGATTTCACCAGATAGACACACTAAGAATCCGATCGACTTGATTTCAAATTGAAGAAAGTTGAGATGCAACCAGCCTACTGGACACAAGATCCCGAAGAGGAGTGGATGTAGGTTCACAACGCTCACTATCTAGTGCAAGGAACCTTCTAAATCAAGTTGAAAGTTGGTGGGAGGCCACAGTTCAAGTTCAACACACAGAACAGAAACTGAAGGACGAAACTACAAAAGATATCTTCACAACAGTTAGCCATCATGTCAAAATGGGAGACATTAAGCAAAATCTTCTAGGAAACCTGAGCAGAAGAACACTGGAACTCTTTGAAAGCTATATGGAAGGAAATCTGCATAACCATGGTAGGAAGAAAGAAAAAAGAAGACAAAATAAGGAGTGGATAATAATAAAAACTCAAGGATTTGAAACCAAAGTTGTGGTTAGGTCTTTGGATGTGTAACCTAATAGTAAATATTAGTATACTGCTATATGAACTTATTATCCACAAATTCTTTTTTAGAAAATGCAAGCCGAAGGGAAACCCCACAGAATTAGCAAATAATATGAGACAAACATATGGGAAATAAATTCTGTGGATTTAATCGGAATTATCGTCATCAAAATTCTGCGTAAGTCTGTCGATAGTCAGGAACATCATTTCAACAAATCTAAGCTTACCGGAACGGCTTGTAAGTCACCTTCAGGTTGATTGGTCACTTTAAGGTCACTTCATAGTTGCCCAAGGACGGTAAAATTCTGTAGTTCTACTGAGCATTCTAACATGCTGGTAACCAATAGACTCATTGAAACAGAATTGTTTACTGGATTATATTTCGGACACAAATTATTGTCAATGGTTATTTTATTAACCTGTATACCAGGATAAAGTGAAAACAACTAATTATCCATTTCAAATCGGTATTTATTATGAAGTGACATCAGTTGGAGAATCTTTGGAAGGCTAGACGAATGTTTCATCTCTGCATAGGACTCTTCAGTTTTACAAACCCATAACTCCGCCAAAGGTCAATCCCAAGATCTCCAGGTTCCACGGTGAGCACGCTACCAGTTCGCTATACAGCATGCATCAGTTGATTACCACTTGATATGAAAAATAACTTGATAAGTTCAGAGTTTTCAGTGTTAAACAGTTTTTCATTTTCTCTAGTCATGAAAGTGCTTCTGATTTTTTTTAATGATTATGATAATTTCATCCCTATAAGTTTAATTCTATATGAAAGACATCAGTTTATAAGTCGATAAGAGTTAGGTAACACGTTGTTTCTCTATAAATTATTGTCTAAATTGATGGTTATTTAGGTGAACTTACTGAATCCAGCAACGTAATATATCACTTCTGATCGATGCATATACAGATACTCTTACACATGGCTATCATGAATAAGCAATTTATCTTAACTTTTTTGAGAATATTAAGCTACCGAAAGATTAGGAAAATAGGGATTATAATACCTAAACAGTTAATCTATGACCACCTATTATTCATCATAAAAAAACTCAGAGTAAGCTGACCAATCAAAACACAGGATACCGTATGACTCGCTCTCAGGGAACAGACTAAACAATCAGTTCAATAAAATCGAGTAGTAAGAGTCTACTAGTCGAACAAAAGGCGATAAAATTATAGATGATCCAGATAACAAAGAGACTACTGATTAGTGGCAGCCATGTTGATAGACATATGAAATTGTTATTCGAAAACCAAGTGAAAATCCATTCAGTAACCGTTTGCATATTCGTGCAGTAGGTAATGAGTCATACCTAGTGTTTGAGGGCAGATAATATTACCTCGGGGCTCAAACTTGTGACCCACTGATTGAAAGTTATCTCCTAAAACTAATAAGCTACAACTCCAGTGGAAATTGTAACTAAAATGTACTGAATGTTACTGACCAGATATGAACGAAACGATGTCTTGAGTTTTTAAGTCACGATGATGGTTTCATCATGCCTTTATGAAACCGGCTGAAAGAAATGATCTAGTTGAAGTCATAGTTGGGGGAGGGGAGGGTTAACTGAGACCAATTTGGCACTTGTTTTTGTTTGAATGCCTCTGTGTTATACAGTGAGTTCAAGAGTTTATTGTCAGTAACCACCTTATCTTATATAAAGTATACACAGTTAATGAATTTCGATCTCAAGCAAAGCATGTTTGTTTATTTGTTCCCTGTTACATTCTGTCACCTACCTTATGTACAGTGTGATGCCGGCTACAGATAAGACTTTTAAGTCAGTCTCCCCAATACCAACTACTTCAGGACACCCAAATGAATTCACGGAGAAGAAGAATACAGTTCTGAATGGAGCGCTTTTTAGTATCTCACCAGGGGACAAAAACAAACCTGTATTATTAGCAGAGACTAATCAGGCTGATAAGTTACAGGTCTACACAAGTATACTAGTCTGGTTTATGAAACTTTCATCTTCGAATAGACAAATGATGAACTCAAAGTTCTGATAAAGTATCACTAGAAAATGAGCATAATTGGCGTATTGCTTATTTCAGTAAAAGTAATAATTGTTATCGATACTTATGATTTCACATTTTTTATTGACTTACACACTCCTCAAACAGATCCCTTACTATGACTCCAATTCCCCCCATATGATCTACGTTTTTCAGAACACCAATTCTCATGAGATTGAAGGTAAGTCCGGTTGATAAGCATAAAATAGGGCGAAACATGCATCAATAATCCTAACCCTATCCACCGCCAAACAAATTTAATCCTCTACTTACTAGTATATGATAAAATGAAACAATCAGAAAAGGTAGACTTACCTGATATATGGTAGGGATTTGCAGTAATTGCTTTTGTGTCACATTTCCTGCACTCCGCCTTATGAAGATTTATGGTATTAGTTAATCAAAACGGTCGTCACCTCAATAGGGTTTATAGTTATCTCATAGGTAGATTTACTTGTATGAAAATAACGGATTTCATCGTTTAGCCTAAACAATTTAAACATACTTATTGATATTTCAAGTTGTTATTTATCTTAGACTGACATCAGTTGGAGGAACAAAGGAAACCTGGGAGCACTGGACAGCTGTTTCCTCCTAGTATGGGACGTCACAGCAGTGCGCATCCACAATCCCGACAGAGATCGAACTCACGATTTTCAGGTTCCGTGGTCACCACGTTACCATTGAGCCACTGGGTCAAAATCAAATCGTCCATATTTCCTACTTCTGCTAGCTCAGGATATAGCGCAACCGCCACCCAATGTCATCGTTGAGTAACTGTTCTCATGACCATCAGGCTTTGCCCCCACTGGTCGTGGGTTGTGAGTCGTGGGTACGCACTTCTGAGGAGTCCCATGCTAGGAGGAAACAGCTGTCCAGTGCTCCCAGGTTTCCTTTGTTCCTCCAAATGATGTCAGTCTACGATGAATAACAAATTGAAATATTTCCAAATATCCACAACTCCCTCAAAACTCATTTTATTGATATGTTACTGGTGGGTCGTGGATAGCAGTGTAATCCAGGATGCGCATTTCGTCCTATTTGGGACTCCTCAGCTAGATGCACCTGATTCCCACTGAATGATGTTGTGCCTTCTTGGATTCGGACTCGAGGGGGGGGGGAGATCGCTCCAAAGCCGAGAGCGTTATCCACTACACCACCGAGCCACGATAGCCACCTCTCGTGTGACGGGTATAGTTTTAAGTGTAATTGTTTTTTATATGAAACCGTCGTTGATTGCACCGAATTGATCGGTCTCTATTGGCATATGGGCTCCTGTGCTGATGTTAGCCACGACCCATCATTAATATAATTAGAACGCAGGCAATATCGAGGCATCCGCACAGGAGCCCATATGTCAATAGATACCGATCAGTTCGGTCCACTCAACGATGATATGGTATAAAAACAGTAATACTCTTGAAAAGGATCTTCCTAGCAAGATCGAAACGTTGAGGAATGATACAAAATATCTGTTTATTTTGTTATTTGTTCTAATATACTACGCCGGGATTACACAAGTAAAAATACATCCTATATAATGAGTTATACTAGTACTTATTGATAATCAATGGAAACATTTATACTTGAATTTTTTCACTTATGATTCTATTTAGGAGTATCATACTGATTTTGTTTAACGTGAACACTTTTAATCTAATCAGCTTAGAAAATTATGAGAAATTGATTGATTCCATAGAGACTTTGATTATGATTAAATATCATGTACAGTGTCATAGGAAACGACAGAGCATGATACGTCAGTTTCCACCAAGTATGAAGTTAATTTTGTTGGACATAACTGCCTGATTAGTTCTAAAATAAACATTTAAATGTAATGCGTAACCAGTTTATGTCATGTAAAAATCTTTTTAGTATAGGGAGACACTTAAAACATTATATTGACAAAAGACAACTTAGAAATGAGTCCTGTGAAAACGTGTACACATTAAACGAGTCATTTATATATGAACCGGCTAATGTTATCTTATCTAATTCTTTATGCATAACAGGAAACAGTTTTCCTCAACTCAATGGAACAAATGTACTCAAATGTCTAAAATTATTAAAACCTTAGCAAAATTTCGACCAAGATAACATATCATGTATTCTTTTCATGAAATGTGCTGATTATTATTATTATTATTAGTCCCTTGGGTTCCTAGTGGAACATAGGGCTTCAGTAGCACGTCTCCAGTGACTTTTGTTCTCTGCGATCTTTTGAACCTACCTCCATGACAGCCCACAACCTCTCATTTCCTCCTCGCACGACCTCCTCCATGTCACCCTTGGACGTCCATCTCGTCGCTTCCCATGGGGATTCCACTCGAGCAACTGGCCTGACGCGTGATGTCCTCAGTCGGCCTTCTCAGTGCATGCCCAACCAATCTCCACTTCCTTCTACATATATGTTGAGCGATAGGTTCTTGGTTGGTTCGTTTCCAGAGTTCCTTGTTGCTTATTCTTTCTGTCAATCCATCTGATCTTCAGTATCCAGCCAGTGTAGGCAGTTGTTGATGAATGTCTGTAGTCTATTGGAAATGCCTTTCGTAACACGCCAAGTCTCTTAACCATCACACAGAAGCACTGACTTACTTGACTGACATTGGTGTTGAAAATCCGTATCTTGTTCCGCATGCTGAGTGCAGAAGATCTCCACACTGATTTCAGGTTGATGAACACCTGCATTGCTTTTCTGATTCTGACTTTGACATCCTCGTCTGTCCCGCCTGTAGTTGAAACAGTGCTTTTTAGATAGGTGAAGGAGGTTACTTCCTTTAAGTTTCTCCCGTTGATGGTGAGTGGAGTTTGTTGTTGTTGTTGGTGGTGAGGTATCTTCATCACCTCTACCTCTGTCTTCTCTATATTCACTTGAAGTCCCGTCTTTGCTGCCTTGCCCTGCCTCTTCTATCAACTTGTTAGTTTTTGCCTGTAGATCTTCAGGTTTATGTGACATCAGGCACAGGTCATCATTGGCGAAATCCAAATCTTCTAGGTTCTTTTCCACGGTCCAGCGAGCGTATCCTCCTCTTCTCACAGCTCCTCACTGCCTGTTGCATGATCCAGTCAACCACAATCAGGAATATCATGGGTGATAGTAGACAGCAACCTTGTTTCACTCCTGTCTTCACTTCAAAAGCATCACTGAGCTGCTTCCCATTGTGAATTACTTGGCTGGTATGTGGCATCTTCATATAGTTGTTGAATGAGTTTGATAAAGGCTTGTGGTATTCCGTAGTGTTGAAGCAGTTTCCAAATTACTTGATGGTCGACACTGTCAAAGGCTTTTTGAAGTCGATGAAGTTGAGGTGAGGTGTAGAGTGGAATGTCATTCTATACTGTGTTCTATGATGATGCGTAGTGAAGCGTTGCAATTTGGTCCGCACATGATTTGTACTTGCTGAATCCAGCCAGCCAGCCTGTTCGGGTCGTAGTTTTGAATCCATTTTATCCTTTAGTCTCTCTAAGATGATGTGGCTTAATATTTTGCTTGGAGTGGACAGGAACGTGATTCCTCGCCAGTTCTTGCAAACACTGAGATCTCCCTTCTTCTGGAGTTTGACAAGGTAGCCCTTCTTCCAATCGCCAGGTACCTTCTCTTCCTTCCACACCTTCTGCAATAGTGGTGTGAGCATGTCTGCTGTGCTGATATTCTATGCCATCCAGTGACAAGTATTTTAATGAATCTTTTGCAAGAAATGAAGTACCAATCACCTGGAAGGAAATTAAAATATTTCCCTTACCTAAGACTATGTATTCTGGAGTAAAAGTGAAATTCTAACAGATCGCATCACCTAACTATTCCTAAAAACGGTGGAAAAACTGTTACTTCATTTGCTTCACACCTTCTTTAGAGGCTTTCATAGATTCAAATAAATTTGTCTACAAATTCAGAGGGAGTACCTTAGATAGTGCAGTTGTTTTACATCGTAATATTATTACCAGTCTAGACAAAGGTGGTAAGTATGTTGGATCTGCCTTTGATTCTATCCATTGACCCCTCTTATTGAACAAGCTTACAAGAACTCACATTGATTCCTGAATTACAAACTGGCTTGATTATGTTTCTAAGAGAACACAGTAAACTCTACATAGAGGGAAGAGAAGCCAATATGCCTCAAACTGCTGTTTTTCTCCTTCCCTTTTCTCTTTCTTTCTGCATGATTTACCGAGCTGAGCCAAAGCTA
The DNA here is from genome assembly GCA_944470555.2 of Heterobilharzia americana. NCBI lineage: Eukaryota > Metazoa > Platyhelminthes > Trematoda > Strigeidida > Schistosomatidae > Heterobilharzia > Heterobilharzia americana. The sequence continues at coordinate 53,382,736 of OX104128.1, forward strand.
ATTTTGTTGAGTACTGTGGTGACCTGACAGCATCCATGTCGATCATCTCCTCTTTAGATTGTTCTCAATTTAATAACTTTTTAAACGAGATTGGTTACTTGTTTTCCCTAAATGGTGTCACACTAAATCTCTCCAAATGTCAGATGGTTAATTTTGAGTTGAGATATGAACATGACCTATGTAAATTATTTCAGCTCCATGACTCTTGTTTTATAGATGGCTTTGTTGTAAAGAATAAATCAAGTGTGATCTGTCTTGGCTTCTGCTTTTCTTCTGATCTTTCTTGGTCCTCCCGCATCTTAATGATTTCCAGGAAAATCCTTAACTTGAATTATTTTACAAGAAAACTCAGACTATCTGGCATAATTCAACGTCTACTCTTACGTTTCATTGATTCCTGTGTTATGCCTATACTTACTTATTGTTCCCCTCTTATTCTTTCCTAGACTCTGGAGAAAAGACCATAGGGACTTCAAGGCTGTTAGTGGAGCGAGTGGTACACAACAAACTGTGACGATAAGTGCAGTTATGGATAAGCATCTGAATTCTTGTAAACAGCTGACTAAAAATATTTCATCTGATGACAAGCGCCATCTAAATCCACACCTCTCTCCATGTCTTTCGTTTGGGAAGACAAGAAGCAAATACATTAAACTTTATGCATACAAAACTACATACAAAAATTCAACCATACCTCATTTAGCTTGTGTATTGAGTACAGAAAATCTTGTTAGAGGGAGTCTTATCAATCAGCTTTGGAACAGTTGCCACGTCTCTGAAGTCACTAAACAATTCAAAAGCGATGTTGTTTTTCATTACGGATTGTTAAACAGCACCATCATTCATCCATCCAAATCAACATGGGACCAGGCATTACTGCGTAAAAATCCGCGTTGCCACAGCTCATATCAGTACATCAAGTGAAAAAGCAGTGAAGTGGAAGATGAAGGAGAAAAACTCAGAATAAATATAAAGTACTAAAAGAAAGAAAGGAAGAATGAGAAAATGTTGAGATTCGGTATATTGTCATTAAGATGAGGATAATGTGTGTATGCAACTACGCCACTGACACCAGTTCTGAGCCATATCGCCTAGAGTCTCCAACCACTGGTTTTTTTGTCCGCGGATCCCAATCGGCTAGTCTGCATCGCCCCGTTACATGGCTCAAATCAACAGTCAAAGACTTCATACATTGATGCCATGCTTTAGTCTGGCCATCTCGAGCCTTTTGGTTACCATCTTACAAATCAACAACAATATAGTTCAGTGAAGCTCTGAATCGTATCCTCTTTATTAACCTCTGCATATTGGACGCGGTCAGTTTGAAAATTTGCCACATCCACTTAGGATAAAAGTCAGAATTGGGTATCTATGCTTGGCATCGTATACAAATTAACTAGGAACAGTTAAGAAGGTAGATTTCATCATTAAATGCTATGTATTGAAGAAGCACTGATTCGTCAATTGATGACAACACTCTTCAAAGTGAGCAGTTTTTTTAAAATCAATCATTTTTCCAGGAAAACGAATTTTTCTTCTCAATTTTTGAATATATTTCATCCTAGACTGATATCAGTTGAAGGGACAGTGGAAACCTGGGAGCATTGGACAGCTGTTTTGTCCTGCTAAGAGACTCTTCAGCAACGGGCACCCCACGACCTTACCAGAGGTCGAACCCGTGGCCTTCAGGTTCCTTGGCCAGCACATTACCATTGAACCACTGGGTCGGAACCCACCCGTCCAACTTGAAGTATCTCTTTATCTCCACAAACCTCTCAAATTCAATTGAATTGGTGATCATTGGTGACTAGCTTCCAGAGGTGATTCACGAAGTTTCAATGAGAAGTCGTGACCAGTGGGGCAAACCTGATTGCCATGAGGACAAATACTCAACCACGACATTGGATGGCGGTCGCGCTATGTCGTAAACTGACAGAAGTTGGAAATATGAACCACTCGATTCTGATGCAGTGGCTCAATGGTAACGTGGTGGCCATGGATCCCGAAGGTCGTGGGTTCGATCGTTGTAGGTGCACACTGCAGAAGAGTCTCTTACTAGGATGAAACAGCTGTCCGCTGCTCTCAGGTTTCCAGTGTTCCTCTAATTGATGTCAGTCCACGATGAATACCAACTTGGAAGTAAACTTTACTTATCATTGTGAGTAACCCAAGATTTCCTATTGGTTACTCATAAGTTTTAGAGCACACATATTATATACACAGTAAGCACAAAATAGACGAGAAAACAAGCAAACTGCACAAAATTTTATTGAGGACTTACTTAATTCCAATAGGAAAACTTCTAATTTTTTGTATCATAGTTTTAAATCGTGTTGCTTGTTTTAATGTACCACTTCCTGAATAAATTAAACTAGGACTATCTCTTAGCCTTTTATACCGATTGTTAATCATACCAGAGATAGTAGCATATGGTAAGGTTAGTGAATCTTGTAAATTGTTCCATATTCTTCTTACTTTTTTGATATTCGTTTTAGGTGGTACTGTTGTCCATTTTATATCTGTTGTTGGTTCATTGAAATTGGAGGGGAAAGTTTCACTTTTAAATAATTCTTTACTTGAATACTGATAATATTTGAAATGTTTATTCTGTAGAGTCACATTTTTTATTGAATATATCAAGTGTTGTATTGATGGCGGCTTTTTCAAATTACCCACCATAAAGTTTTTAAATTTCATTGAAGCTCTTGAATAAAAAGTTGACATATTATTGATTATTAAAGATGGATTTATTGTATTTTTATGCTTCATTCGTTTACTATTGTTCCAATTTGATAATTTAACCATAGGAAATAATCTCCATTTCTGTCCATGTAACATTTTACTTTCAATCTATTTACTATCTTTAATAGGAAAATTTTTCCAGATTTTGTAAAGTTTAATTTAATAGTAGTATAATGAGTTTATCAGTTCTGAATTCCTCATTTGTAAAAATATTCAGTCAAGTTGAGATTATTTCAATTCCTCATATGGAATGTAACTGGTGATGTGAAACTCTGTGTGTGTATGTGTGTAATATTCGATACTATTTATTCATTGGTGTTTTAATCCTTTAAGTAATAAAATGTCACGTAAAATTTAAAAATGATATATGCATCTAAAATGTATATGTGCACATATATAACATATTACTATTTATAGATATGTCAATAAAATTAATTGATTTTGTCAATTTATGCTTGTGTATAAATACTCTCAAAAACATACACACGCACATATTACTTTGAGTCTCAAATATTTTCATATAAATAATCGATAAAGTGATATGTTAACTGCTTTCTTTAAAGATTTTAATAAAAGATACACTGTAGACTGCTACATTACTAACTGTGGGAAGCTTAAAATCATTAACTCATGGATTAGTATACTGTGGATGGATAATATCATCAGGAACACGAAAGTAAAACGTTTCTTAAGGTTCTTCAATTACCTTATCCTTTATTACCATCTAAAACAAGATATTCAGCGAAGAGGACTGATTTCAACGAATTTATTCTCAAGCTGTACATTTGTATATATATATGATATTTAAAAACTATAATCCGTGAGGAAGATTTAACTGAAATAATGGGGGGTTGATGGTGATGATAATTATAATGTTGGTAGTTGATGACGTAAAAGTTGAATGGTAACAAAAACGGGTTACGTAAGACTTTCAAAACGTTCATAAAGTGCATATAGATTAAATAGGGATAGGGACGTTAATAAACAATCAAAGGATTAGGTAATATTGGAAAATGTTTTGTTAAAAGTTGCGATTATTAGGAAGATCAAATGAAATAACACCGGAAACAAGTAAATACAAAAAACAAAGTGATAATGACGATATAAGAGTACAAAGATTAATCTAACAAAAAGGGGGAAGGGGGAGAAAAACGAAAAAAGAGGACTTAGCGCACCAAGACTAAAATAAATTAAGGCCAAGGTAGAGACAAAGACTGTACATACTTCTTTTGCATACACACGTCAGGCTTCAGTTCATGGATAGCCATGACCTCTGCTGTTTTTAGAAGCTGAACACGGGGGAAATGTTAAGTGTTTGGGCGGATTCGGTAGACAACCTTGAAATCCTTGTTCCAATTACTTCCACCACCTTTATTATTATTTCAACCCCCCCCCCCCCATTATTTCAGTTAAATCTTCCTCACGGAGTAAAGTCTTTAAATATTATATATAATTATTATTAGTCCTTTGGGTTCCTAGGGGAACATAGGGCTTCACTAGCACGTCTCCATTCCACTCTGTTCTCTGAAATCTTTTAAACCTGGCTCCACGACAGCCCACAAGCTCTCATTTCCTCCTCACACCATCTCCTCAATGTCACCCTCGGCACCGACACCCAACTCGTCGCTTCCCATCACGGTTACACTCGATGGCCTGGCATGGTCCGATGCGTGATGTCCCCAGTCGGCCTTCTCAGTGTATGCCCAATCCATCTCCACTTCCTTCCAGTGCATATTTGTTCAGCGATAGGTTCTTAGTTGGTTAGTTGCTCACCACAGTGAGTTCCTTGTTGCTTATTCTTACTATTCTGGCCATCTGATCTTCAGTATCCAGCCAGTGTAGGCAGTTGTTGATGAATGTCTATGGTTTGTTGGAAATGCCTTTCGTAACATGCCAAGTCTCTCAACCATCACACAGAAGCACTGACTTACTTGACTGACATTGGTGTTGGAAATGCGGATCTTGTTCCACATGCTGAGTACAGTGTAGAAGATCTCCACACTGGTTTCAGGTTAATGAACACCTGCATTGCTTTTCTGATTCTGACTTTGACATCCTCGTCTGTGCGGCTTGTAGTTGAGACAGTGCTGCCTAGTTGGTAGGTGAAGGATGCTACTTCCTTTAAGTTTCTCCCGTTGATGGTGATTGGAGTTTGTTGTTGTTGTTGTTGTTGTTGTTGTAGGTGTTGGTTGGGTATCTTCATCACCTCTACCTCTGTCTTCTCTATATTCACTTGAAGTCCCATTTTCGCTGCCCTGCCCTGCCCTGCCCTGCCTCTTCTGTCAACTTGTGAGTTTTCGCCTGTAGATCTTCAAGTTTGTGTGACATTAGACACAAGTCATCATTGGCAAAATCCAAATCTTCTAGGTTCTTTTCCACGGTCCAGCGAGCGTATCCTCCTCTTCTCACAGCTCCTCACTGTTTGTTGCATGATCCAGTCAACCACAATCAGGAATATCATGGGTGATAGTAGACAGCAACCTTGTTTCACTCCTGTCTTCACTTCAAAAGCATCACTGAGCTGCTTCCCATTGTGAATTACTTGGCTGGTATGTGGCATCTTCATATAGTTGTTGAATGAGTTTGATAAAGGCTTGTGGTATTCCGTAGTGTTGAAGCAGTTTCAAAATTACCTCTCGGTCGACGTTATCAAAGGCCTTCTCAAAGTGGGTGAAGTTGAGTTAGAGTTGAGTTGACTGCCATTGTATACTGTGTTCTATGATGATGTGAAGCGTAGCGTTGTAATTTGTCCACACATGATTTGTACTTGCTGAATCCAGCCAGCCAGCCTGTTCTGGTCGTAGTTTTGAATCCAGTTTATCCTTTAGTCTCTCCAAGATGATGTGGCTTAGGATTTTGCTTGCACTGGGTGAACAGGAGCGTGATTCCTCGCCAGTTCTTTCAAACACTGAGATCTCCCTTCTTCTGGAGTTTGACAAGGTAGCCCTTCTTCCAATCAATGGGCAGGTACCTTTCCTTCCTTCCTTCCACACCTTCTGCAATAGTGGTGTGGTGTGAGCATGTCCGCTGTTGTCTCTGCGCCTGCTCTCAGTGTTTCTGACGTGGTTCCATCTGGTCATGCTGCCTTCCCGCATTCCAGTAGCTTTATGGCGTTCAGGACTTCCACTTTTGTTGGAGGATTTATGTTCACTTGTAGTTCTGTGAGTCGGCTGCAGGTGGTATTTCTGGACGAAGTGCAGGTGGTGGTGGTCGATTCAAGAGCTACTTGAAGTGGTCGGCCCATCGTTTCCTTTGTTTCTCTTCTTTCGTAATTATATTTCCTTCATCATCTTTTATTGGTTTCATCTGCGTTGATCTCTTCCCTCCCAGACAGTAACCTGGTTATTTGATACAATGTTATCAGGTCTCTCTTACCTGCAGCCTGTTCTGCTTCACTTGCCAGTGTTTCGTAGAAGTGTCTTTTGTCATTGCGTGCACTCTTCTTCACTTCTTTGTCCAGTGTAGTGTTTTATACATTATACTAGGGTCATCTTGTTGTTGTTTATCTTCTGTTTCACCATCCTCCTCTCCCTGCTCTATCGGCTTCCATGTATCCATTGGAATCCATTCCTTGTCTTGTCTTCTTTCCCCTTCCTTCCTAATACGCTTGGTTATGCAGGTTTATTTCCACATCTCTTTCAAAGACTTCCAGTGTTCTTCCACACAGGTTTCTTCACGGATGTTCCTCGATATCTCCCATTTTGTCTTGGTGGCTGGCTGACGTGAAGATCTCCTTTGTAGTTTCGTCCTTCAGTTCTTGTTCCGAGTGTTGTACTTGAACTGCGGTCTATCACCAACTTCCTTGAAGGCTTTCAACTTGATTTCGAAGGTGGGTTTCTTGTACTAGATAGTGGTCTGAACCTACATCTGCTCCCCTTCTTGATCTTGTGTCAAGTAGGCTGACTGCGTCTCCACTTTCTTCACATTGAGATGAATTCGATCTGATTTTTAGTGTAATCTGTCCATCTGGTGAAATCGAATTCATGTTGCTGATTTGTGGATATCCTTGTGCTTGAACACAGTGCCTGACCTCCAATCACCAGATGGTTGAATGCACAGAATTCTGCAAACAATTCTCCATTCTCGTTCATCACCTCACTGAGTGCTTCTCGACCCATGGTTAGTTGTCTTCGTGTGTTGTCCGCTCCGAGTTAAGCATTCATGTCGCCTATTAGAATTTTGATGTTGCCAACTGAGATGGTGTCTTGTCCAGTGTTGATTGAAGTTGTCTGTAGAACTCCTCCTTTTTCTCTTGCTCTGCATTATTTGTAGGTATGTGTTTTGTGTGTGTGTGTGTGTGTGAATGTGACCTTTCTTTCCTTTTGAGTTGAACCTTGCTGTCATGATCCTTATTGTTGAGGGGATTGGTTCCCACTACATGAGAGAGTGCTTCGATGCTGTTGGGGACATCATGATAGCCACTCCATAACTCAGTGTGCTGGTGGTTGTCGTCTGGGTGAGAATATCGGAGTAGATTATTGACTCGTCTCCAGTTGACAGTTTGGACAGCCCTCTCCCATTCCATCTGCTTTCGCATATTCCAAGCACTTCAATGTGATACCTCTTCACCTCCTTGTCAATCTGTGCTGCCTTGCTTGGTTCAAACATCGTGCGGACATTCCATGTCCCCACGTTTACTTTCGCTTTCATCGAGAGAGAGAGAAGACATAACGGCCTATTGGCTTCCTGAAGGCTTTCACCAACTGGAGTCATTTCGCCTCTCCGATTCCAGCGAGGAATAATTTTGTTATTATTTTTGATATTTTGTTTGTGCTTGGAAGTTTCTTTATCGGTTGGATTTGTTTTACGGGGTAGGGTTGCTAGCCTTATTCCCAACCTTCCCTGTATACACGGGCTTCGGACCGGCTAGTAACTAGTGAACTAGTTAAGCAGGCGAGGATATATATATATATATATATATATATATATATATATATATACGAATGTACAGCTTGAGAATAAATTCGTTGAAATTAGTCCTCTTCGCTGAATATAAGAAGGATTGTTACTTCTGTACTGAGAAATAAACATCTAGTTGCACATTAACGTTATACTGTTAAACAGCTGACTTTAAATTATAAAAATTGTAAGACAGAAATTAAGAACAAGGTATTCAGCGAAGAGAAGCTTTTCAACGAAATTATTAAATTTTGAGGGAGTTGCGGATATTTGGAAATATTTCAATCTGTTATTCATCGTCGACTGACATCATTTGGAGGAACAAAGGAAACCCGGAGGCAGTGGACAGCTATTTCCTCCTAGTATGGGACTCCTCATCAGTTCGCAGTCGCGACCTCGCCAGAGACCGAACCTGCGACCTCCAGGTTCCGCTGCCAGCGCAATACCATTGAGCCACTGGGTCACAATGCAATGCCCCATATTTCCAACTTCTCTTAGCTCACGATATAGCGCAACCCAGGTTTTCCAGGTTTCCTTTGTTCCTCCAACTGATGTCAGTCTACAATGAATAACAACTTGAAACGAAATTATTATTTTCAAGTTGTACAGTCGTAAATATATATGATATTTGAAAAATTATATTTTGTGAAGAAAACTAAAAACTATATGATGATGATGACAGCAGAAATAAAACGGATGATAACATAAGTAATTTTGATCATGATAACAAGTGAAGTATGAGTGATAATGACCTAGACTACGTGATATATACAATGGTCCACAGAAAGTATATAACTTAGAAGGGGGTGAAAGTGTTAAATCAATTAGTATTACGTAATACGATTAGACAAGTTGGTCAAGATAAAGTCAGTGTTTTCAAAAAAAGATTAAGAAAATTAACTGAAATAACACCCAAAATTGATCACAGTGAAGGTAATTATAATAACAATAACAGAGATCAAGGAAGGATTTGTCCCTTGGGTTCCTAGTGGAAAATAGGGATTCAGTAGCACATACTCACTTCACTCTCTTCTCTCCAGTCTTTCCAACCTACCTCCACCACTATCCATCAACTTCCATTTATTCCTCACACCATCTACTCCATGTCACCCTCATCTCAGATGACAAACTCGTCATTCACCCTTTAAGTTCCACTCAATGGACTGGGCTGACCTCACACATCATGTCCCCAATCTGACTTCTCAGTGTGTGCCAAATCAAAGCCATCTCCACTTCCTTCTTATGCATACTTGTTCGGTGATGGCTTCTTGTTTCATTGATTCGTTGACAGGACAGAGTGAATTCCTTGTTGCTTATTCTTATTATTCTCGCCATCTAATCTCATCTGATCTGTTCTGATTTGATCTGTTCTGTTCTGATGTTCAGTATCGAGTGAGTGTAGGTGACAGGTGTTGATGATGTGTGACTGTGGTTTGTTGGAAATGCTTTTCATGACCTTCCAAGTCTCTCAACCACCACATGGAAGCACTGACTTACTTCACTGAATTGGTGTAATGAATCTTGTTGGATCTTGTTCACCTTCTATGCTGAGTGGAGTGCACTGCACTGCACTGCACTGACTTCAGTTTAATGCATGAAGGCCTATATTGCTGTCTTTCCAATCCTGGTTTTGACGTTGTTATTTATGCCTAGTTAGGTGGGTGAAGGAGACAACTTGTTTTAGATCTCTCCGGTTGATGGTGATTGGGGATTTTTGTTGTTGTCGCTGTTGGTTGGGTATGTTCATCAACTGTATTCTCTACAGTCTAAGATGAATAACAACTTGAAATATTTCCCAATCCCCACAACTCCCTCAAAATTCAATTGAACTGGTGCTCATTGATGACTAGCTTCCAGAGGTATTCCCGAAGTTTCAATGAGGAGTCGTGATCGGTGGGAGCAAAGCCTGATGATCGTGAGAACACTTACTCAACGATGACATTAGGTGGCGGTTCCGCTATATCGTGAGCTAACAGAAGTTGGAAATATGGATCACTGGATTCTGACCCAGTGGCTCAATGGTAACGTGGTGACCACGGAACCTGAAAATCGCGGGTCCGATCCCTGTTGGTGTGGGGTCATGTGTGCGTAGTGCTGAGGCGTCCCATACTAGGAGGAAACAGCTGTCCAGTGCTCCCAGGTTTCCTTTGTTTCTCCAGTTGATGTCAGTCTAAGATGAATAACAACTTGAAACACTTCCAAATCCCAACAAATCCCTCTAAAAAGAAGGATTATTATTATTATTATTATTTGTCCCTTGGTTTCCTAGTGAAACACGAGGCTTCAGAAGCACGTTTCAATTGCACTCCGTTCTCTGCAGTGTTTTGAACCTGGAACCATGTCTCCCCGGAAGCTTTCATTTCTTCCTCGTACGACCTCCTCCATGTCACCCTCGGAGGCCTCACTCGTCGTTTCCCATTTGGGTTTCATTTGGGTTAAATTAACAAAGTGGGGTAGGAAGATATCATGGCCATGATAAGAAAAATCACTGAACATACTTCTTTTTTACATATAGGTTAGGTTTTAGTTCATGAATAGCTAAAACCCCCTCTGTTTTAAGGAGTTGAAAACAAAGAAAAAATGAGAGGTTTGGGCGATTATGTGATGAATAATTTTAAAGTGATTGTATGAGTTTATTGAGTGATCAAAATCAATCAAATGTTCTAGAATCGAACTTCTAACGGACTTTCTCTCACCTTTATAAAACCAAGTAGGAACATTTTCTCGTATACGTGGAGAAAGCATTCTCTGGCTATGGTTGATGCACGTTGCTCCTCAAGGGCAAGTGAACTGATAGATACACATGGAGATGGCTAAATGATGGCTAGGCAAATGATAAACTTAACAACGCTTAAATTATTCTCTCTTCTTGACAATTTTTATGCAATCAGAAGGATATGTCAGTGGCAGAGTGACACTTCAACCGGACTATATTTGATATCTAACACTGTGATGTCGGTTATTTCATACTAATCAAATACACAAGGTTGATTCGTATCTCTTTGGTGAGTCATTTCAAAGGTCCACAAAACAACCTGAGCAGAAAATCAAACACGTCTACCATTCCAAAAGGCATTAATAAGAGAAATAAATCGAGAGGATGACTTTAATAGCCATTCTAACAACTGTTGGGATAACCAATTATATTTCTTTATTTGATGATAAACTCTATCTAACCGGTATAACAAAACCTGATTAAACATTTCAGCGGGTATCAGGTTGGCCTTCGAAATCACTTTGAAACATTTCTCAATTGATTATCTCATATTATCTATAGAAAGTTACGGTTCAGTGATAATAATAACAATAATAATAATAATAATGGCGATCGCTTTTATTACAGTATGGAATTCTCAGTGTGATATTTAAACAAATTGACTTGTTTTCTATCATTTTCAAAATAAAAAACCCATGACAGTTAAATAATGTCAGTTATAACAGTATGAAATGCGGTAATCCACAAGAACTATCAGTTTTTAGGTCATCATGTAGCGTGTATGTTGCTGCAGCGGTGGGGGTGGATAGAAAAGCACAAATAAGTTTATTTATTCAGCATGAAAATTTACTGTTCCAGTTATGTATTCCTGTAAACGCTATATGATGCAGTATTGTATGTTCAAGAGCCAGTTACCGTCTACCATAATAATTTCTCGTAATCGTGTTATTAATCCAATTAACAGTAGATTGAAGACATTTTAAAAGTGCGCATGAGTATGTTTTACGATTTGTTAACATTTGAATGATTAAAACACGTAAAAAAGAGAAGCATTTTGATTATGTATATTCATTCAAATATTTTATGTAGCACACAATTTAAGCAGCCTGCCAAAAAATTTATTGCAGATATGTCGTAGTTATATTTTTTGTGGGTGCAACAATCACTTCTGAAACACACAACTCAGTAGTATTGAAATTTGAATTCGCAGCAGGTTATAAAAACGTGAGGAAAAGTAGAAATGAGTTTATCTAATATTTTCGATGAAAACAGTCAGGCGACTGCTTAGTATACAAGATGAATTTTTAAAAAATCAAACCGCCAAATCAGTTTATTATAATTATTAGTGTCCCCTTGGGTTCCTAGTGGAAAATAGGGATTCAGTAGCACATACTCACTTCACTCTCTTCTCTCCAGTCTTTCCAACCTACCTCCACCACTATCCATCAACTTCCATTTATTCCTCACACCACCTACTCCATGTCACCCTCATCTCAGATGACAAACTCGTCATTCACCCTTTAAGTTCCACTCAATGGACTGGGCTGACCTCACACATCATGTCCCCAATCTGACTTCTCAGTGTGTGCCAAATCAAAGCCATCTCCACTTCCTTCTTATGCATACTTGTTCGGTGATGGCTTCTTGTTTCATTGGTTCGTTGACAGGACAGAGTGAATTCCTTGTTGCTTATTCTTATTATTCTCGCCATCTGGTCTCATCTGATCTGATCTGATCTGTTCTGTTCTGTTCTGTTCTGTTCTGTTCTGATGTTCAGTATCGAGTGAGTGTAGGTGACAGGTGTTGATGACGTGTGACTGTAGTTTGTTGGAAATGCTCTTCATGACGCGCCAAGTCTCTCAACCACCACATGGAAGCACTGACTTACTTCACTGAATTGGTGTAATGAATCTTGTTGGATCTTGTTCACCTTCTATGCTGAGTGGAGTGCACTGCACTGCACTGCACTGACTTCAGTTTAATGCATGAAGGCCTGTATTGCTGTCTTTCCGAACTTGGCTGGCTTTAACATCCTCATCTGTGTCACCTGTAGTTGAAACGATGCTGCCTAGTTAGGTAGGTTTCTCCCGTTAATGATGATTGGTGCTTGTTCTTGTTGTTGTTGTTGGTGTTATTTGGGTATCATTATCACCTCTGTCTTCTCTACGTTCACCTGAAGTAAGTTCCGTCTTCATTGCCCTCCCTCTCCTGCCAACTTCTTATTTTTTACCTGTACATCTTGTAGTTTCTGTGACAGAAGACATTAGACAAGAATCATCATTGACGGCGATATCCAAATTTTCCTGGGTCAATTCATCGGTCCAGCATATGGTGCCAAATCAATACACGATCACAACTCATGGTCAAACAACAAGAAAACAACATTAAGTTTTGTGGAGATTCGTTTATTGATTCCAACTTAATATTCATCATGCACTGACATCAGTTGGAGAACCATCGGAAACCTGAAAGCACTTGGCAGCTGTTTCGTCTTAGTTTGGGATGACTCCTCAGCAGTGCGCACCCATCACCTTTCCCATCAGCGATCGAACCCAGAATCTCGATGAGGTTCCGCTGCCAGCAAGTTAAAACTAAGTCACTGGGTAGGAAGCAAGTGCTTCATATTTCCCACTGCTGCCAGTTCATAATACAGCGCGACCTCCAGCCAATACCATAGTTGAGTAACTGTTCTCGTATTCAGCTTGATTTGTTCCACCGATCACGATTGACCCATTGTGTCAATGTTGACGTGCTGGAAGTGGAACCGCAAGGTCCCAGGCTCGATTCCCGGAGGGGTCCCTGATACTTATTGGTGAGGAGTCATCCCGTACTAGGACGAAACTGCTGTCTATTGCCCCCAGGTTTCCAATAGTTCTCCGACTGATGTCAATCCATGATGAGTATAAACCTGAAAATGAAATTAATCATTTTCCTACCTAAATCAATTCTGATTCAAAGTTCTCGCACTTGGTAGGCTCTGTCCAGTTCAGTACAAAAGGGGTTAAGGTTAGATGGAAATATTTTGCTACAGTAAACGTAATTCATCCTGACAACAGAGGAGAATGAGAAGATCAATCTTCGTATGATATACTTCATATTTTAAATAGCTATGCAGACATTTTTCATCTAAAACTATTCTAGGTGAAATACTCAAAAGACAGCAGTCATCACGGCCGACAATGTGTGTCAAGGGATTGAACGTCACATGAAGAAGACTGTGAAACTCTCTGCGGTCATTTTATTATAACCAAAGCAACAAGAGAAATGAAGATTCCCACCTTCTTAACATCAGACAGTGTTTACTAGTTCGCAAACGTTTGTGGTTGTCATATTGTTGTCCACCCGAAGTTTACAGACCACCGACTAATGACTGAACTCTCCAATCAGGTTTCTTCCCTTTAATGGGAAAGGTAGTTTTTTCACAGAATACTGAAGTCTAACTGGTCACAACATTATTTGGTGGGGTGACATTTAGAGTTATTCAACTACGGCATATAATCCATAATTGATCGCTCCGCCAACTACGTCGAAATATTCAGGAAAGGTGTTAAAAAAAACAGGTTTTTCTCTGTGCCCTACTCCATCTCATGTTTTCAAACAGGCAGCGAATGTATAATGAACAGGATCTAGTGAATCTATAAATTTTGATGGGACTCAACCCCAATATTCTACATACCGGGTTATGTTTAATGCAAGGTGACATCTTTGTATACGTTTAAATCTGAGATGGGTGAATAGGGACTAGCAACACTGTCAAGTAGATGGGTGAAAAGGTGAGGACTGGTGCAAAAATTGACTGAAAAAGTTACATTGATTAATCAGCAAATTTACAGTGCAATTAAAATATTACCGAGTCAAACAATAAATCACAATTATTACCTTGTAAGGGAGAATTTCATAGGCATCTATGATTGAAAGCGGTTTCTTTTTCCGTTATTTACCGACCATTGTAAATGACTCGATAGCTTTCATTTTAAACCTGAAGTCTAGTAGACGTTTGGTTAAAGAGCTTTGTGAAGTCACTTCACAGACATCCAACCATCTAGGCAAGTGCTGGCACTCACCTTTCTGTATTACCATGTGTTTTCTTCCATATCAATATTACAATGAATATATTGTTATGCATTTCTAACGGATATAATACACACGGGCTGACCACTTCAAAAGGCTCTTGAACCCACCACCGCCTGCAGCTCGTCCGGAAATACCACCAGCAGACCAGCCACACAACTATCAGTGAACATAGACCCTCCGACAAAACCAGAATGAAGTCTTGAACGCCATAAAATTGCTGAAATTCGGGAAAGCAGCAGGACCAGACGGAATTCCACCAGAAGTACTGGATACGGATGCAGAGACAACAGCGGATATGCTCACACCACTACTGCAGAAGGTCTGGAAGGAAGGAAAGGTACCTGCCCACTGATTGGAAGAAGGGCTACCTTGTCAAACTCGTGAGGAAAGGAGACCTAAGTGTTTGCAAGAACTGGCGCGGAATCATAATCCACCCTTGTCCACCCCAAGCAGGATGACATATCCTGGAGAGACTAAAAACTGCTCTGCATTCAAGTGGATTACGACCGGAAGAAGCTGGCTGGCTGGCTGGCTTCAGGAAGAACAAATCATGTGTGGATCAAATTGCAACGCTGTGCTATGCATCATCATAGAACAGAGCATAGAATGGTAGTCCACTGTACCTGTACCTCACCTTCATCGACTTTCTAAAGGCTTTCGACAGCGTGGACCAACAAGTAATTTGGCAGGCAGCTGCTTCAACACTACAGTTTTAGTGCCACACACATTTACCAACCTCATTGAACAACAGCCACATGCTATTTGATGATGATGCTACACGTTCAGTGATTCACAATGACAAGCAGCTCAGTTACTCCTTTGAAGTGAAGACAGGAAAGAGAAAGACAAGGCTGCCGCCTACTAACACCGATGATCTTCCTGATTGTGGTCGACTGGACTGAACTGAACTGTATGATGCAAGAAACAGCGAGGATCTGTGCGAAGATGGGCATACGCTAACTGGACCGATGAAAAAACATGAGAAGGAGGTTTGGATTTAGCCGCCGATGATAATTTATGTCTACTGTCTTCTGTTGCAGAAACTAGAAGATTTACAGGTAAAAACTAAGAAGTTGGCAGGAGAGGGAGGGCAGTGAAGATGGAACTTACTTCAGGTGAACGTAGAGAAGACAGAGTTGATGAAGACACCCAACCAACAGCGACAACAACACTAAGCTTTAATCACCATCAACCGGAGAGATCTAAAACAAGTTGTCTCCTTCACCCACCTAACTAGGCAGCATCGTTTCAACTACAGGTGACACAGATGAGGATGTTAAAGCCAGCCAAGTTCGGAAAGACAGCAATACAGGCCTTCATGCATTAAACTGAAGTCAGTGCAGTGCAGTGCAGTGCACTCCACTCAGCATAGAAGGTGAACAAGATCCAACAAGATTCATTACACCAATTCAGTGAAGTAAGTCAGTGCTTCCATGTGGTGGTTGAGAGACTTGGCGCGTCATGAAGAGCATTTCCAACAAACTACAGTCACACGTCATCAACACCTGTCACCTACACTCACTCGATACTGAAGAACAGATCAGATCAGATCAGATCAGATCAAATCAGATCAGATGAGATTAGATGGCGAGAATAATAAGAATAAGCAACAAGGAATTCACTCTGTCCTGTCAACGAACCAATGAAACAAGAAGCCATCACCGAACAAGTATGCATAAGAAGGAAGTGGAGATGGCTGTGATTGGGCACACACTGAGAAGTCAGATTGGGGACATGATGTGTGAGGTCAGCCCAGTCCATTGAGTGGAACTTAAAGGGTGAATGACGAGTTTGTCATCTGAGATGAGGGTGACATGGAGTAGATGGTGTGAGGAATAAATGGAAGTTGATGGATAGTGGTGGAGGTAGGTTGGAAAGACTGGAGAGAAGAGAGTGAAGTGAGTATGTGCTACTGAATCCCTATTTTCCACTAGGAACCCAAGGGAAAAGTTATGTAATAATAATTTTTCATTCTCATCAACTGAATGCACAAGTTGGTCAATAAAATGAATAGGAATTGACGCATTCAATAGTGTGAGGATTCATAAGAAAGTAGTAGTCAAGTTTAAGGCACAAAATTTTTTTTTAGACAAGGCTAAATTAGCTTGAGGTCTTAGCACAGAAAGGACATAATTATAAATGTCTGAAGAAGGGGAGTATGAATACATGGAATAAACCCAGATTTGTTTCACACCATTAAGATAAAAGTCACCTGGAGCGGATTGTAGTATTCAAGAGTTAGACTCTTTAATCAGTCTTCAATTTCAAAACTGAGATGAATCCTGAAAATCATAGTGGACTCTATTTAGGCTGTTTATGGACTATTTCTTAAAGATATTTTTGAAACCAACATTACATCCTATGCCTTGGAACAACCCGAATAATCCAACTGTCGGCTCCATTTAACCGTCTGAAGAGAATACTTTGGGGGAATGTAACTGATAATTCATCACTATGCTCTTTCCATGTATTCGCTTGATATGAATAATAATACACTTTTTTAAACATTATTTTACACTCCACCTTGTATAACAGGACTAATTAGTCTTGAGACAACAAATGTGTTGATGAAAACACACTGGTGATTGTTATTATTGTCAGTCTGGTCTCTTTACAACACTGATGAAGTGAACAGAAGATTCCTCTACTTGGTATAGATTTAGGATAAATCGTGCTCATAAACTTACAGACAAGCTTTTCAGCGTGACCGTTGGTCTGAAGACATTTTCCAAACCCCCAATGAAGATGTTTACACAAATGGTTTTTGGTAACCACTGTACAGTAAAGATAAGTTTTTATTAATTCCACTGCACTTATCAAGAATACTCACAGGACAAAAAGTCAAAAAATCAAGTTGATTGATATTCATCACGGACTAACATCGTTTTTAGAACCATTGAAAACCTAGGAGTACCAGAAAGCTATATGGTCCATGATGAAATCAATCAATAAATCCCCACAAATTTCTAAACTGTGCTCACTAGTGACCACAAGGGACAAGCTAAGTCAAACATGAGGAGAGGTACACAGTGATGGCATTGAATGAAGGTTGTTGTACATTGCGAACTGGAAAAGGTAGGAAAATTTGAACCATAGAACTCCTAAAGAGTGATTGAGTGGTTAAAGCGTTTGCTGTGATACCTAATGGTTGTGAGTTCAATCACTGACGGGGTCATACTGCTGAGAAGTCTCACATAAGGATAAAACAGCTGTTCACTTCTCACAAGTCCCTAATGGTTCTTCAACTGATGTCAGTTTGCGATGAATACCAACTTGAAATCAATCAAGTCCAAAAAACATTGTGCAGGAGTGTACCACTTAAGTTTGTGATATTTTGTAGCAGAATACAAGAATAAAATGGATCTTAAGCGGTAGGTAAATGTGGAGACACGGAATAAATAAACCAAGTTCAGTAAAATTTTGAAGATGATCAAAACTGTATGTATCTGCATCATTGTGACTGGTTTCGAATTATTTCTCTGAAAATCTCCAACTGCTGATTCTCTATAATCTTGACGACTGCAGCTTGGTAGCTTATATTTACATATGTGGCTTAGATCAATAGTCAAAGGCTTCCTCTCATGTACTGTTTTGGTCTTATTTGACATTTTCCAAACTTCAGTCACTTCCAGTTAGCACCAATCGTCGAGGAAGGTGGTGAATCAGAATGTGCAATGCATGTTGGAGCCACCTCAGTCACTTCATTAACTGACTTTCTGTCCGCACAGGTGCATCTAACTTTAAGATTTCTTATGTAGTGGTTTCACGATATAGAGGAAGGGTTATAAGCACGTCTATTATCAAACATCTGTGACATTTTTATGTCTTCAACTTCCAATGGCCATTTCCTGCGGCCCTACTGTGGGTTAGCGGGCACTTTTGAGCAGTAAACACACCTTTCTACCGGCAGGCAGAAACCAAGCGTGAATAAGTCACAGGGTTGGTTTTTTGCCAACCTAGCTGAACCTCTTCAGCTAGTTCATCCCACTTACTTGACCTAAAAGTCATTGTAAGGCATCTGGTGAATAAAATTATTTTGTATAATTGGGTGAGTGGAATTCTCAAGTCAACAAAGTTTGTCGATAAGTGAATTTGTAGGTTTGATTGCCACCTTAATTCCAGCCCTAATGAGAATCCTACCTAGGATTTCCGATATCCGTTCCTTTTATGGTAACACTGAAGATGCCTTAAATTCCTCCTTGGTCATGTTGCAATCATTGCTCATATAACTACTTTTTCATTTAGTTAGGTGTTCTTACATGTATTTCTGAATGAATTTAGGAGGATAGTTATTCAGAAGTAAAACTTCTGATATGTTTCTTTCAAATGTAAATTTTATGATCTACTAGGCAATTTTGTTTGAACCACCGTCTTGTCTTCGCTTTACTTTTCAGCCAAACCAGTAATTCTCCTTGTTCATCTTTTAACCAGAAAGTAAATTATATCTTATTTACCATCGAGTTTATATGTTTGAAGAGGCTGTAGACACGTTCACATTTCAGCATAATAAATGTGTCATCTACATTATCTCCGGCATACTTTCTGGAAAGGGTTAGATGTTATAAGTGCCAAACTTTACCAGCTGTCCATGAGAATATGTTCTGGGACTGGGGATATTGGTGATCCAATCGGCACTCCTTCGTTCATCTACTTATTTTATTCACTGTATGCCACATCAGATAAGCTAGTCTAATGCAACGCCAAAATTCTGTACTTATGGTTAATCATTTTGTATCGCAGCAAAACATCAAATGGCGTTAGGCATCTCATCATGGAAATCAAATTAAATGTTTTTTATAATGGTACCATGAAATGCAAAATCTCTTGTCACTGTTTATGTCAGATGGTCCCCCTGGGGCAAACCTGTCGTACATATACGGCTCATCAGCAGGTAGTTACTGAGAACTCGAATGGGAGAATAAGCATGAAATTGAAATGTCCAAAGCTTCCTGTAAATTGGATCTATTGTCGATTCAAATTCACCTCCTAACCTAATCTCTGTATTTTATCCTGAAGTCACTGCTTAATTGGTTAGTTCCACTATACACACGTGACAGGGTTAAGGTACTGCTGACGAAACTTAATTGCAGCTTCAGGATACTTCGTCTGCTTTCAACTTACTGAACCGATTTATGCATCATTCGATGGAGTGGCCTTCTAACTGACTGTTGTGACCCAGTTAGGGTATGACGTGGATTCTAATAATAAGCAAATGAGAAACTTGAACAGGATACGAGTAATACGACTATCCACCCCCCACCCTATACTTCACTCAGTCACGAAGTTCATAAGACAAAAGACGATCTGTAACTGCAGAACGATAGCAACTCTAGTAGGCAAAATACTTGGTATATTATTATTATTATTATTATTATTATTATTATTAGTCCCTTGGGTTCCTAGTGGAACATAGGGCTTCAGTAGCACGTCTCCAGTGACCTCTGTTCTCTGAGATCTTTTGAACCTGGTCCACGACAGCCCACAACCTCTCATTTCCTCCTCGCACGACCTCCTCCATGTCACCCTCGGACGTCCAACTCGTCGCTTCCCATGGGTATTCCACTCGAGCAACTGGCCTGACGCGTGATGTCCTCAGTCGGCCTTCTCAGTGCATGGCCAATCCATCTCCACTTCTTCCTGCATATTTGTTGCGTGATAGGTTCTTGGTTGGTTCGTTCCCAGAGTTCCTTGTTGCTTATTTTTTCTGGCCATCTGATCTTCAGCAGCGAGCGTAAGCAGTTGTTGATGAATGTCTGTAGTTTATTGGAAATGCCTTTCGTGACGCGCCAAGTCTCTGAGCCATACAAGAGCACTGACTTGACGTTGGTGTTGAAAATCCGTATCTTGTTCCGCATGCTGAGTGCAGAAGATCTCCACACTGGTTTCAGGCTAATGAACGCCTGTCTTGCTTTTCCGATTCTGACTTTGACGTCCTCGTCCGTCCCGCCTGTAGTTGAAACAGTGCTTCCTAGATAAGTGAAGGAGGTTACTTCCTTCAAGTTTCTCCCGTTGACGGTGATTGGAGTTTGTTGTTGTTGTTGATGGTGGTGGTGCGGTATCTTCATCACTTCTGTCTTCTCTATATTCACCTGAAGTCCCGTCTTAGCTGCCTCTTCTATCAACTTGTTAGTTTTTGCCTGCAGATCTTCAAGTTTATGTGACATTAGGCATAAGTCATCGGCGAAATCCAAGTCTTCTAGGTTCTTTTCCGTCGTCCAGTGTATCCCCCTCTTCTCGCTGCCTACTGTTTGCTGCATGATCCAGTCCACCACAATAAGGAATATCATGGGGGATAGTAGGCAACCTTGTTTCACTCCTGTCTTCACTTCAAAGGCATCACTGAGCTTCCCATTGTGGATTACTTGGCATGTGGCATCTTCATATAGTTGTTGAATGAGGCGGATAAAGGTTTGCGGTACTCCGTAGTATTGAAGCAGTTTCCAAATTACTTCTCGGTCGACGCTGTCAAAGGCCTTCTCAAAGTCGATGAAGTTGAGGTAGAGAGCTGATTGCCATTCTATGCTCTGTTCTATGATGATACGAAGCGTTGCAATTTGGTCTGCACATGATTTGTACTTCCTGAAGCCTGCCTGTTCCGGTCGTAGTTTTGAATCCAGTGCGTCTTTAAGCCTCTCCAGGATGATGCGGCTTAATATTTTACTTGGGGTGGACAGGAGAGTGATTCCGCGCCAGTTCTTGCAAGCACTGAGGTCTCCCTTCTTCGGCAGTTTGACAAGGTAACCCTTCTTCCAATCGTCAGGTACCTTCTCTTCCTTCCACACCTTCTGCAATAGTGGTGTGAGCATGTCCGCTGTTGTCTCTGCATCTGTTCTCAGTGCTTCTGGCGGTATTCCATCTGGTCCTGCTGCTTTCCCACATTTCAGTAGCTTTATGGCGTTCAGGACTTCCATTTTCGTTGGGGGATTAATGTTCACTTGTAGTTCAGCGGCTGCAGGTGGTATTTCTGGACGAAGTGCAGGTGGTGGTGGTGGTCGATTCAAGAGCTTCTTGAAGTGGTCGGCCCATCGTTTCCTTTGTTTCTCTTCTTTTGTAATTAAATTTCCTTCTTCATCTTTTATTGGTTTCATCTGTGTTGGTCTCTTCCCTGATAGCAACCTTCTTATTTGATACAATGTCGTCAGGTCTCTCTTACCTGCAGCCTGTTCTGCTTCACTTGCCAGTGTTTCGTAGAAGTGTCTTTTGTCTTTGCGTGCACTCTTCTTCACTTCTTTGTCCAGTGTTTTATACATTGTGCTCAGTTCCTCTTGTCGTTGAGCATCCTTGCACTGGTTTATCTTCTGCTTCACCATCCTCCTCTCCTCTATCAGCTTCCAGGTATCCGTCGAGATCCATTCCTTGTCTTCTTTCTTCTTCCTTCCTAATACGGCTGTGCAGGTTTCTTTCCACATAGCTTTCAAAGACTTCCAGTGTTCTTCCACACAGGTTTCTTCAGGGATGTTGCTCGATGTCTCCCATTTTGTCTTGATGGCTGGCTCGTGAAGATCTCCTTTGTAGTTTCATCCTTCAGTTTCCGAGTGTTGTACTTGAATTGAGGTCTATCACCAGCTTCCTTGAAGGCTTTTAACTTGATTTGGAAGGTTCCTTGCACTAGATAGTGGTGTGAGTGGTGTGAACCTACATCTGCTCCTCTTCTTGACCTTGTGTTAAGTAGACTGCGTCTCCATTTTCTTGAGATTGAGATAAAGTCGATTTGATTTTTAGTGTGTCCATCTGGTGAAATCCATGTCGCTTTGTGGATATCTTTGTGCCTGAACACACTGCCTCCAATCACCAAATCGTTGAATGCGCAGAATTCTGCAAACAATTCTCCATTCTCATTCATTTCACCTAGCGCCTCTCGACCCATGGTTAGTTCTCTTCCCGTGTTGTCCCCTCCCAGTTTGGCATTCATGTCGCCCATCAGAATTTTGATATCGCCAACTGACGTCTTGTCCAGTGTTGATTGAAGTTGTCTGTAGAAATCCTCCTTTTTCTCTTGCTCTGCATTATTTGTAGGTGCATAACATTGTATGATTGTGACCTTTCTTCCTTTTGAGTTGAATCTTGCTGTCATGATCCTGGAGGAGATTGGTTCCCACTGCATGAGAGCCTTCGATGCTCTTGAGGACATCATGATAGCCACTCCCTCAGTGTGCTCGTGGTTGGCGTCTGGGTGACCGGAGTAGATTATTGATTCTCCAGTTGACAGTTTGGAGAGTCCACTCCCATTCCATCTGCTTTCGCAAATCCCAAGCACTTCGATGTGATACCTTCTCATCTCCTTTGCAATCTGGGCTGCCTTACTGGGTTCAAACATCGTGCGGACATTCCATGTCCCCACGTTTACTTTCGCTTTCATCGAGAGAAGACACATCGGCCAATTGGCTTCCCGAAGGCTTTCACCAACTGGCGTCATTTCGCCTCTCCGATTCCAGCGGGGAATAAGTTTGTTTTCATTTTTTATATTTTGTTTGTGCTTTGAAGTTTCTTTAGCGGTTAGATTTGTTTTACGGGGTAGGGTTGCTAGCCGTATGCCCAACCTTCCCTCTTTACCCGGGCTTAGGACCGGCTAGTAACTAGTAAACTAGTTAACCAGGCGAGGTTATATATATATATATATATATATATATATATATATATATATATATATATATATATATATATACTCTCCTGTCCACCCCAAGTAAAATATTAAGCCGCATCATCCTAGAGAGGCTTAAGGATGCACTGGATTCAAAACTACGACCGGAACAGGCAGGCTTCAGGAAGTACAAATCATGTGCAGACCAAATTGCAACGCTTCGTATCATCATAGAACAGAGCATAGAATGGCAATCAGCTCTCTACCTCAACTTCATCGACTTTGAGAAGGCCTTTGACAGCGTCGACCATCAAGTAATTTGGAAACTGCTTCAATACTACGGAGTACCGCAAACCTTTATCCGCCTCATTCAACAACTATATGAAGATGCCACATGCCAAGTAATCCACAATGGGAAGCTCAGTGATGCCTTTGAAGTGAAGACAGGAGTGAAACAAGGTTGCCTACTATCCCCCATGATATTCCTTATTGTGGTGGACTGGGTCATGCAGCAAACAGTAGGCAGCGAGAAGAGGGGGATACACTGGACGACGGAAAAGAACCTAGAAGACTTGGATTTCGCCGATGACTTATGCCTAATGTCACATAAACTTGAAGATCTGCAGGCAAAAACTAACAAGTTGATAGAAGAGGCAGCTAAGACGGGACTCCAGGTGAATATAGAGAAGACAGAAGTGATGAAGATACCGCACCATCACCATCAACAACAACAACAAACTCCAATCACCGTCAACGGGAGAAACTTGAAGGAAGTAACCTCCTTCACTTATCTAGGAAGCACTGTTTCAACTACAGACGGGACGGACGAGGACGTCAAAGTGAGAATCGGAAAAGCAAGACAGGCGTTCATTAGCCTGAAACCAGTGTGGAGATCTTCTGCACTCAGCATGCGGAACAAGATACGGATTTTCAACACCAACGTCAAGTCAGTGCTCTTGTATGGCTCAGAGACTTGGCGCGTCACGAAAGGCATTTCCAATAAACTACAGACATTCATCAACAACTGCTTACGCTCGCTGCTGAAGATCAGATGGCCAGAAAAAATAAGCAACAAGGAACTCTGGGAACGAACCAACCAAGAACCTATCACGCAACAAATATGCAGGAAGAAGTGGAGATGGATTGGCCATGCACTGAGAAGGCCGACTGAGGACATCACGCGTCAGGCCAGTTGCTCGAGTGGAATACCCATGGGAAGCGACGAGTTGGACGTCCGAGGGTGACATGGAGGAGGTCGTGTGAGGAGGAAATGAGAGGTTGTGGGCTGTCGTGGGACCAGGCTCAAAAGATCTCAGAGAACAGAGGTCACTGGAGACGTGCTACTGAAGCCCTATGTTCCACTAGGAACCCAAGGGACTAATAATAATAATAAAATAATTATATATGTATATATATATATACATATATATATATATACATATATATATATATATATATTTATATATATGTATATATATATATATATATATATATATATATATATATAAACCTCAGAAAATGAAGCCATAAATGAACCAATCTGATTTGTTGCATAACGTCGAATTTGTCCAATCAGGCTATCATTTCATTATTATTATTTTTACGTGTCTCTTGGGTTCCTAATGGAACATAGGGCTTCACTACCAGGTCTCCATTCCACTCTGTTCTCTGAGATCTTTTGAACCTGCCTCCACAACAGCCCACAAGCTCTCATTTCCTCCTCACACCATCTCCTCCATGTCACCCTCGGCACCGACACGCAACTCGTCGCTTCCCATCACGGTTACACTCGATGGCCTGGCATGGTCCGATGCGTGATGTCCCAGTCGGCCTTCTCAGTGTATGCCCAATCCATCTCCACTTCCTTCCAGTGCATATTTGTTCAGCGATAGGTTCTTAGTTGGTTAGTTGCTCACCACAGTGAGTTCCTTGTTGCTTATTCTTACTATTCTGGCCATCTGATCTTCAGTATCCAGCCAGTGTAGGCAGTTGTTGATGAATGTCTATGGTTTGTTGGAAATGCCTTTCGTAACATGCCAAGTCTCTCAACCATCACACAGAAGCACTGACTTACTTGACTGACATTGGTGTTGGAAATGCGGATCTTGTTCCACATGCTGAGTACAGTGTAGAAGATCTCCACACTGGTTTCAGGTTAATGAACACCTGCATTGCTTTTCTGATTCTGACTTTGACATCCTCGTCTGTGCGGCTTGTAGTTGAGACAGTGCTGCCTAGTTGGTAGGTGAAGGATGCTACTTCCTTTAAGTTTCTCCCGTTGATGGTGATTGGAGTTTGTTGTTGTTGTTGTTGTTGTTGTTGTAGGTGTTGGTTGGGTATCTTCATCACCTCTACCTCTGTCTTCTCTATATTCACTTGAAGTCCCATTTTCGCTGCCCTGCCCTGCCCTGCCCTGCCTCTTCTGTCAACTTGTGAGTTTTCGCCTGTAGATCTTCAAGTTTGTGTGACATTAGACACAAGTCATCATTGGCAAAATCCAAATCTTCTAGGTTCTTTTCCACGGTCCAGCGAGCGTATCCTCCTCTTCTCACAGCTCCTCACTGTTTGTTGCATGATCCAGTCAACCACAATCAGGAATATCATGGGTGATAGTAGACAGCAACCTTGTTTCACTCCTGTCTTCACTTCAAAAGCATCACTGAGCTGCTTCCCATTGTGAATTACTTGGCTGGTATGTGGCATCTTCATATAGTTGTTGAATGAGTTTGATAAAGGCTTGTGGTATTCCGTAGTGTTGAAGCAGTTTCAAAATTACCTCTCGGTCGACGTTATCAAAGGCCTTCTCAAAGTGGGTGAAGTTGAGTTAGAGTTGAGTTGACTGCCATTGTATACTGTGTTCTATGATGATGTGAAGCGTAGCGTTGTAATTTGTCCACACATGATTTGTACTTGCTGAATCCAGCCAGCCAGCCTGTTCTGGTCGTAGTTTTGAATCCAGTTTATCCTTTAGTCTCTCCAAGATGATGTGGCTTAGGATTTTGCTTGCACTGGGTGAACAGGAGCGTGATTCCTCGCCAGTTCTTTCAAACACTGAGATCTCCCTTCTTCTGGAGTTTGACAAGGTAGCCCTTCTTCCAATCAATGGGCAGGTACCTTTCCTTCCTTCCTTCCACACCTTCTGCAATAGTGGTGTGGTGTGAGCATGTCTGCTGTTATCTATCATTTCAGTACATGCATAAATCATGACCTAAAAACAATTTCTCTATTGGCTACCTTTTTGTCGCTACCTATCACTGACAAGTATTTTTGCAGAAATATGAAACAAAATATTTTCATAGGCTGGCATACTTTTCAGAATGCGTTGGTGATAATAATTGAACTAAAGGAGAAATTTGTACTGTTTAGAAGGTTGAAGCTTAGAGAACAGTAATACTATCAGAATTAGTGTTGAGACAAATTCTCTAAAGGGTCAACAAGCGTACAACACCGAGGATATGTTATCTTATTACAGCTTAACAAAAATGATTACAGATCAGCATTTCACTCAGACAATCGAAAGGTGATTGTCATATTCAAAATTTATTTATTCGCTGCCTCCATCCTCATCTATTCCAAGCTTTCAACTAATTTCTCTGTCTGTTTGAGCACCTTTTTACATTGTTATTACATTCTAAATATTCGTATAATCTCTTATACTACCACTTATTTTATTATTCTAAAGTAAACAATCCACATCCATGTTATCGTTGACTTACAAACTACCTTCAATTTAGGGGTTTGTGGGAATTAAGTGATTTTTCAAGTTGGTATTCATCATGGACTGACATCAGTCGGAGGAACATTGGAGATCTGGGAGCACTGGATAGCTGTTTCATCCTAGTATGGGACTCTTTAGCAGTGCACACCCATGACCTCACCCCACCATGGACTCAGTCCAGCACTTTCACATTCCGTGGCCAGCATGTAAATATTGGGACACTATGGCGGAATCCAATGTTTCATAATTCCAACTTCTGTCAGTCCACTACATAGCGTGACCGAATGTCATCGTTGAGTATTTGTCCTCATGGCCATGAGGTTTGCACCCCCAGTGGTGACTCGTGATTGGGAGTTCAAGAATCACCTCTAGAAGTTTGTCATTAATGAGCACTAGATCCTTGGTGGGGCAGTGTCATGGGTGCGCACAGCTGATGAGTCATCCCTAGGTAGGATGAAACAGCTGACTGTCCAGCGCTCCCATGTTTCTAATGTTCCTCCAACTGATGTCATTTCATGACAAATTACCTTTATTGGTTCATATTTTATACATATGTGGAAGGCTGTGTATATCACATTGAAGCTTGAGTGGCTGTGATTAAAAGCAATAGTGTTCGCTAACATGTTTTGTCAAAATGTTTATATTTCAATTCAATTATTTCATCGACTAGCACTGACAGAAACTCCTTGATTAAAACTGAGATGGTTACAAATAAAACGAAAGTGAATGCTTATAGAGACAATGCAAAGTGGACAAGTTCCTTAGCCTTATTGCTTCCGACTGTATCTAGTGCATAATAACATGTACGTGCCAAAGCATAGGACAAAGGAGGCTTCTCGCCGGCATTTCCGAACATATCCTGAAAATTTTGAGTCCTATGGGTTTACTGGACTTAAATAGCCCAGTCGATCGGTATTTACTTAATACTGGACATAAAATCGACGTATCAAGGTCGTTCAAAGTGATGAATAAACAACTGAAACTCAGCCTTTTTGAGATTTGTTGAAGCAGTTACAATTCAAGGACTCAAACCTGATCTATGTATTCAGAAAGATACGCTTGTTAGTTTTGCCATATGTTGGTAATTTTAATTTCTTTAATTTGTACATACAAAATTTCATGATTCTCTGTTTTATTTCCACTTTATTTTTCGATTTATTTCAAAACCTACTCTCATTTTCTGAGTTGTATTCATTTTATTATTCAACTAAATGAAGATCTGTTAACTTTGTATTACACTTACTGAACCATGATGTCATTTTTACCATTTGATTCTAGGATAACGTTGTGCACAATCCCCCACCCCACACCGTTTCTCGCTTGTTATCTTCTCTAGAATTTTCATTCGGTCACTATATAAACTGTTAACCTTTGAGTGATCTTCACAACCTCATCAATGTCGATTAGCCTACATCTTTGTTACTTACCATCTCAATCGAAACACTGTTGTCGATTTAATGGTGGATAGTGGCTAGCAGTGGAATCCAGGACCTGCGTTTCGCCCGATTTAGGGCTCATCAACTGGATGTATCTGTCTTCCAGTGAGACATGTTTTTCCCACTGGAATGCAAACTCTAATGGAGACCGATCAATTTGGTCCAATCAATGACGGGGTAATACAGGCAACAACATTCTTATCGATTTATGGAAATACATTGAACACCTAGTTTACAAGTACACATTATGAACATTATATTCCATCGGCAGTATAGGAGCTGAGGAGAATTCATGAAACATATGCATTCTACTGTTGTTCTTCTTGCTTTATAGCGAGATCATCTTACAACTTGATCGGTGATTGGTTTTTACCAACTTACACCACCAGTGTAGCTGGCGTAACATTTGATTGGTTTTAAGAGACGAGTGTAACGTGCTGGAGTTTTATCTCTTTACTATACAGATGGGGAACATGATCATAAGACGTAATGTTGTTCAGTTACCATCACCTTTACAGTATGAACAGTGTCATGGAACCATCGCGTTTGTTACATAGACGTCAGGTGTGGAGGTTCAGAAAGAAGGTGAAAATTAGCTGATGAGGTTGTCAGCCTTTATCAATTCAAGTGACTGGGACACAAGTTTTACATGCCTAGCCATCACCTGATTCATCGTGCATCGTTTCTGAACTAGGTTCAGGCTAGAAAAAGTTTAGAAATGGTTAGATTGATTCATGACATCAGTCTAGGTAGTATTTGACTGTTAGTCTGAGTCACATGGGGGAATGTAGACTTCCTTTCTTGGATCTGAATGAAACAGAAATCAGTGGTTAGAGACTGTAAGTTGTCTGGCTTAGAATCTATTACAGTGGCGTAGATGCATCCACTTACCATTCTCATCTTAATCGTCACACCTAATTTCAGTGTTATCTTATTCATTCTGGTTTTCTCTTCAGGACGTTCTACAGCTTTGATTAATTTCTTCATCTTGCTTCATTCTACCTTGGTGCGCTGATATGAGGTTTGGTAATCTAGATTCACTGATGTCACATGTGAGCGTTTGACTCATTTGTGACCACTGAACTCATGAATTTCCATTAGAACTTAGGGAAATCAAATAAAAAGTAAGTCGTTAGTGAGTACTGAAATTTACTTCATGTGAATGGTTGAATGGTAACAATCTCATTGCGGGACCTGATGGTCAAAGGATCGATGCGTCATGCAGTCGCGTATGTGCATTGTCTCGAACCAGTGGTTTCAGGTTTTCAATGATTCTCTAACTGTTGTCACTAAATCATGAGAACTACTTCGAGTTGAATAGATAGCTTTCCTATTTTAAAAATCAGAACGATGTTTGTGGTCATCATACTCTTTTTTACTCTGATACAATTTTTTTTAACTACAGTACAATGAAATATTTTTAAGTTTTCCAGTGAAATAGGGTAAGAGCTTGAAACAGGTAGTAACATTCGTTTTAGAGTTAAATGTTAACACAGATTTGATGATTTAAGCTAAATAGTCAGCTATAGAAGATGAATTATACTCATTGGTTTAGACAGTTGACTTCTAATCACTAGGTTAAGGGTTCTAAACTCACTCCACCCACCGAAACTTGGGTAGGTAGGCAGTATCATTATCCCTAACACAGTAGGTGTTTCTCATTGTTCATCAGTTGCTAAGTCTGTTTCGATTTTGAATGTTCTATAGTGGATCTACTCCTAACGAATACAGACTGAATGAATATAAGAAGTCAGGATAATTAACCATCAATCATTGTTTATTTGATGAATAAAACGCAGATTAACTTTGAGATCGAAATAAGTGTTAAATGGAAATAATGATTGAAACAGAAAGAAGATTTCAGTGTCGTTGATTGCCATTTTGATGTTTTACCAGTTGACCTATAAAGATGGGGTCCGATGACCTGGGTACTAGACTCATTAGTATCCGATGCATCTTTCAAATCCTTCCCCCCCCCCTCACTATGCATCTACTTCAACTTGAGCGATTTTCTAATATTATGAGCCTTCACACAACAAGTCTGATGATTAACTTAGGGATTAAAGCCATCTGTTAAGTTGCCTGATATTGTATTTACAATATGGATGATAGACATGACTTGGTTCGTATTTAACCAAATTCTTGTTACTCGATTTGAATGAAATCACTGAGCAAAGCTTAACTGATAAAGGAACGCTGCATAAGTCAGTCTTTCTCTGTTTTCAGCTCAGTTGTCATTTATATTTACTTTCAACTTCAATTCTGATCACTGTAACGATCAGCTGCTGAAATAGGTCTTCGAATAACTTGTAGGAAAGTTATTACATATGATTCGATTAGAAGAGTATGTGCAAGTTTACTCTGGTGGCACTTTGTTCAGTTAATAAAAGAATATGTGTAAGACAGAAAGAGGTAGACCAGTAAAACATTAGCCGACAATTCAGTAAATGCATAAAAGATTAGGCGGAAACACTTAATAACCATCTGAAAACTGAAAATATTTTATTTCATGGAAAAAAATAACAACTCTTGTCCAAATAACTTTCACTTACGTCAGTTTTCCTGGTCATTGTTTTTCTGCTAAAGTGATATTACACTCACATTAGGTATTATTAATTCTAGTTGGTTGGAGATAATCGACAGAAATTCTTAGGCCTAGGTTTCCTGCTTGTTGACATTCGTCTGCAACCTCAACGGAATTGGTTTCCCACCTGAGATTCTAACTCAGGTCACCCAGTGATATAGTCAGCTATTTTGGCGGCGATTCACCTCCTGTTGGACTCTGTTACATATATTGATTGGTCGCGGGAGAGCAGCTAATCAATGTATCATTGATTCTATTTTGGTTGTAACATGGGGCGATTCTGACAACCAACCTAATGACAACTGAAATAACCATTGATTATTTTGATTAGCACATTGAGTGACTCATAAAGTCATTTTGAAATGGTGTAGAACACTTCTAGATCAAGTAAAGTGATCTTGTTTGTGTTGCTTTCTGTAAACTGGATGGTTTAATCATGGAGGTTTTATCGTCCTTCTAGACGATATCAGCACTAACTTCAATATAAAGAGGGATAACAGGTATGTGATTAGTTTTTTCATTGCTTGTTGTGTCACCAACTGTTTAGATTTTCCAGTTGTTTATTTTCTCTGCTTGAC
Organism: Heterobilharzia americana; assembly: GCA_944470555.2. NCBI lineage: Eukaryota > Metazoa > Platyhelminthes > Trematoda > Strigeidida > Schistosomatidae > Heterobilharzia > Heterobilharzia americana. The sequence goes on from OX104128.1 coordinate 53,414,064, forward strand.
CTCTAGCCTTGCTGTTGCTTATCATTTCTCTCTGATTGATTGATTGATTAGGTCTCTGTCTACACATTTAGTTGTTACTGACTGACCTAAATGCCAAATTTCTAGGAGTTCAGTTCGGCGGTTTGTGAGCATTTATTGATTTCAAGTTAGAATTCACCATAGACTAACATCCATTGGAGAAACATTGGAAACCTGGGAGTACTGGACAGTCCTCTGTTTCGTTTTAGCATAGGGTGACTCCTCAGCTGTGCGTACCCATGACGCCACCCTGCCAGGAGTCGAACCCAGGAACTTACCATTGAGCCACTGGGTCAGAATCCCATGGACGTGAGAAGGACATACACACCAATGACATCGGGTGATAATGGCGCTATGTCTTGAGCTGTCCCAGTGGCTAGTTCAGTGGTAACGTGCTGGCTACGGAAATTGAAAGTGGTAGGTTCGATCGGTGGTGGGGAGGGGTCATGGGTGCACACTTCTGAGGAGACTCATACTAGGATGAGATATCTGTCCAGTACTCTCAGGTTTCCAATGTTCCTTCCACTGATGTCAGTCCATTATGAATATCAAATTCTAGGAATTCTCTGGTATTATTTGTGTTTTCTGTGTCCGACATCCTTACACTTTCAAATTTAAACTCATGTCCATAGTTATCCATGTGCACTAATGTGAGAGACGAAATGTCATGACCTTTGATAGTCAACTGATGTTCATCTAAACGAAGGCGAAGAGAGACAGCACTCTGTCCAGTGTGGTACTGATCACAATTATCGTAGTTGGTGTCGTAAATGATATGTGGATTGGCTTCTTTGGCCGTTGTATCCTTTGGTCTGCATAATATGATTTGATCGAAATTTGTTCGTTTACGAGCCATACCAAATCCAAGTGGTCTCAGCAATCTTTTCATGACTTCTGATGTGTTCTTTATGTACCGTAGGATAATCCGTTTGTTGATTGCTGTGAATGACTTCGTAGTTGCTGATTTGCTGATGTACAGGATCGGGTTTTGTTTGATGAAGTTTTATGAGTAACGAAGCTAGTACTGATGGTGTTGTCTGGAAAGACAGTTAAAGTTTCACGAATAAACTACTTGTAAATTATTTTATTGGTGAATATATTTGTAGGAGAATTCAGTGCAAACATTAATTCTTCCTAATTCGTCGAGTAAGGCTATTTTTCTTGGCCTTGAATGCTTATTCATTTACCAGTTACATCAAAGAAAACAGCCAGAAGGTAATTACTGACTCTTGAAGTTCATTGCCATAGTGGTTAAACACGAAGAAATATTGCAAATACTTTCTGTAACTATACCACAATATCATCACTCGTCATTTTTCAGTTTCTTATCTAGTTTAGGATTTACCCTGGTGCGAACTTGACAGACGCAAAGACCAGTCACTAATTATTCGGACTTGTTATATACCCACGAATACGAGACCAAGGAAGAACACGATAGCGTAGTCGGATGGAATAGTACATTTGGGTGGTTATGCCAAAATACCGATGCGTTCCAACTAACTGGCTAGAGAGTCAAATGCGAGCAGTGCAACGTAACACGACAGCGTGGCAAATGGCCAGGATGCTTGACTGGGTGCCTTAAGCTTAGCGAGTCCAGTTAAACTATCAAGGTCAGCACCAATGTCGAAAGTCGTCAAACCCTAGACTACTGATTTTGGGGAAGGTGTGACACTACAGATCACTCCCCCCTAGTGGGTTCGTGAGGACCCTAAGACGACACCAGCCAGAAGTAAAAACCCAGTGGTTTCTCCACTGGTGAAACTCTTCCAATGGGCTCACTGCGTGAAGTGGCTCCTGGTTGTCTGAACTTATTCTAGGGTGTCGTGGCAATTAAATAATAAAATACAATAAATCGAATTGGACGTCGATCGCAATCCTCAGTTTTCTTTGACGTTCCGTCCAGTGCTCGTTGCACCTGGAATAAATATAAAAGTCTTTAATACCATGAAAACGCTTCGTGAAAATGGGAATTATGCATATACAAATATATCGAAAATAAAGTTAACGCTTATTTTCACCGTTTAAAAAAAAGTTTCATTACATGGTAATAAAAAATTGACGTAAAAAGGCAAAATGTACGAGGGTTTTCGCATTGCTGGTAAATAAGAAAAATAGTGCCTCGTAAAAAATATTGAATTTAAAAAAAAATATGGTTGGCACATCTTATTTCACACCACTAAGTTGAATACGACTTCAAATACTCCGGGAACCTGACGGTTCGACCTGATCGTGTTTTCTGTTGCGCCGATGGTTGTTGTAACTGTGCATTACCAGGCACATCGTCAAGAATTTCGATAATTGAGCTATCCGTCGGTCGGCTGTAGCGAGCTGAAACGTCACTTATGATGGGGTTGCCTTCGAAATAAGCTGGTTTCAAACGGTCGATACTGACAGTATCTTCACGTCCGTCTCGCTCAATTATATGGAATTTCTCGTGTCGCTTGATCACTTTGAATGGCCCGTCGTAGGGTGGTTCAAGTGGTCGACGAACGACGTCGTGGCGAATAAACACGTGTGATGTCTTTTGTAAACTGGGGTGGACGAAGACATCAGTCGTTTGAGGTCTAACCGGAGAAGGCCTAACTGAACGCATTGCGTTTGTAAGCCTAGTCACGTAAGATGCCCTGTCGGAAACATGTTTGAAAGTTGAAGGGGAAACAAACTCACCTGGTAGGCGAAGAGTGGTCCCATAGACGAGTTCTGCAGGGGAACATCCAGCATCAACTTTCAAGGCGTTACGAATACCTAGTAGGACTAGAGGCAGAGCCTCTGTCCACTGAGGTATGTTTGCAGCTGAAAGGGAAGCTTTCAGCTGTCGATGGAAACGCTCTACCATGCCATTTGCTTGTGGATGGTAGGCTGTCGTTCGGAACCGAGTGCAACCTAAAAGTGCCGTTAGAGCGTGAAATATTCCACACTCAAATTGGCGCCCACGGTCGGTTGTGACGTAAGATGGACATCCGAAGTTCGCGATCCATCTTTCGACGAAAACACGAGCTACTGTTTCAGCAGTAATATCATTAATAGGTACTGCTTCCGGCCATCGTGTGAAACGATCAACACAAGTGAAAAGGTAGGTACATCCATTAGATTCTGGTAGGGGTCCTACAATATCTATATGGACGTGGTCGAAACGCATGTCTGGGGCTAGAAAAGAGCCTAAAGGGCTTTTCGTGTGTCGCGTGACTTTACACTTTTGACAAGCTAAGCACGACTGAGCCCACTCCTTAACGTCTTTGTTCATCCCAGGCCAGCAGAAACGTTGTGCGATAAGCCTAATGGTGGCTCGTACACCTGGATGAGAGAGTTTGTGCAACGTATTGAAGACGTTGCGTCGACAACTCTTCGGAACTATTGGGCGTGGTTGACTAGCAGAGACATCGCACAAAATTGCATCCTTGTCTGATCCAACCGGACAAAGTCGCAGCTTGAGAGTTGTGGACGACAACTCATGATGCAGCTCAAGGTCTTCCTTTTGACGCCGAGCTAGTTCAACGAGATCAACGCCCTCGATATGATTTATCGAAGCTATTCGTGATAGTGCGTCGGCTGCGGAGTTTTTGCTCCAGAAATGTGGCGGATGTCTGACGTGAACTGGGAAATGTAATCCAGCTGTCGCGACTCACGCGGGGAGTATTTGTCAGACGCCGAGCTGAGGGAAAATGTTAACGGTTTGTGGTCTGTGAAAATAATGAAATCACGACCTTCCACCGAATGTCGAAAATGGCGTACAGAACAGTACATAGCTAGGAGTTCCCTACCAAATGTACTGTATCTTGTTTCCACGTCTTGCAGCCGCCTCGAGAAAAAGGCTAACGGTTGCCACTGGTTGTCAGTCAATTGTTGCAAAACTGCTCCAATTGCTGAATCAGATGCATCAACAGCAATACTCAAGGAGCATTGGGGTCATGATGCATAAGCATGGTTGCGTTCGAAATGGCTTCCTTGACTTTAGAGAAAGCAAGTCTAGCCACGTTGTCCAGAGCCACGAACTTCGTAGTTCCTCGAAGTAGATCTGTTAGTGGTCTCATGACAGAGGCACAGTTGGGGATAAACCTTCGGTAATAACTTACCAGGCCATTGAAAGTGCGGAGATGTTTCACAGTGGTCGGCTCTGGATAGTTTGTGATAGCCACTACTTTATCTCTCAATGGGCGTATACCTTTGTTGTCAATGGTATGCCCAAGGAAGCTGAGTGATTCAACTCCTATTTCACACTTCTGTAAGTTGACTGTGATGCCATGTTTTTTAAGTCTTTCGAATGCGAGGTCCAAATGTTTGGAGTGAGTTTCCTTATCTGGACTCGCAATTAGACAGTCATCGATGTAGACATGAACAAAATTCAAACCACGGAAGACATCATCCATAAAGCGTTGGAATGTTTGTGCTGCATTCCGAAGACCAAATGGCATGCGCAGGAATTCAAACAGGCCAAAAGGAGTAATAATGGTTGTTTTCGCGATATCTTCTGCTGCCATAGGTATCTGGTTGTACGCTTTGACCAAATCGATTTCGGAGAAAATGTTCATTCGGCATAAGGTTGCAGTCAAATCGTAAACGTGAGGTATCGGGTAGCAGTCCGGAGTTGTTTTGACGTTAAGCCTCCGGTAGTAGATCGTAATAGTTTAGCAAATCTATGCCAATGATGGGCATAGAGACGTCAGCCAGGAGGAAAATCCTGTGGATAGGTTTACGTAAACCTAAGTTGAAGTAGGCATACTGTTTCCCAAACGTCGCGATTGTCTTGCCGTTGGCTGCTTGGAGATTGAAGGATGGGTCATGATGACGCTCCTCTGTCGGTGCGGGAAGAAAGCTAACCTCTGCACCGGTGTCGACGAGGTAGCGAACTTTCGTTTTAATATTCGTGTCCTTGTTAAAACTGCATTGTTTCCGACATTTTCTGGCTTCGTCTCCGTAAGTATTATGAAACCAGCACCATTCAGGGTTTTCCATCCTGCTAGGTTTAGTTTTCGGGCAACCACGCGAGTTGCTGCGATGCGCTAAGACGCGTTTCTGTGGAGTGCTACGTGAACTAGGACTTCGAGATCGTAGCAACTGTTTAACAGAGTTGCACAGCTTCGTCACCTCTAAATCCTGGCTCTCTTGTTTGCAGCAGACAGAATATATGTTGGAGACGGGTCTGCTAGAAATCTCCAGTATTTTATCTGCCAGGTTATCGAGTGGGACTGACTGCAGTGTCACCAACACGGTTGCACCGGTCGTGGTAGTTTTGAGAGAAATAGTTCTCGGAAAAGGCCATCGTCGAATGTTCGTGCACCCATAACTTCTCGTATGCGTGCGAGGACCTCAGTAGTTGAGTGGCTGCCTAGCTCGATGTTACGAAGTAATTCGTCAAGGCGCTGGCGATCTGTCAGATCGCTTTTTTTCAAGAGTGCGGCCTTGAGAAGTGCATAAGGATCACTTACTTCAGGATTAAACATGTGTGCTGTAACATGTCTGTTTAATTCCCGCGGTAGTGAACGTATGACAGCAAGAAATCGAGATTGAGGATCTGAGACGCCCTGTTCTCGAAAATCGGCCTCGCATACAGAAACCATGTTTCTGCATTGTCTGGCTAATTTGGTACGAGTTGGATCGTGTTCGTAGCCGGCTTAATACGAATAAGCTTGGGAGTGTGGTCGGACATGAGAAAGTGTAGCAAATGGATATGTGAATGTTATTGAAATGAAAACAATATACAAATATAAAATAAAACAGGCTCACCAATTCAATATTTTTTATCGGTAGGGATATGTAATCACGTTGGGCTCACCAATCTAGGATTTGTCCTGGTGCGAACTTGACAGACGCAAAGACCAGTCACTAATTATTCGGACTTGTTATATACCCACGAATACGAGACCAAGGAAGAACACGATAGCGTAGTCGGATGGAATAGTACATTTGGGTGGTTATGCCAAAATACCGATGCGTTCCAACTAACTGGCTAGAGAGTCGAATGCGAGCAGTGCAACGTAACACGACAGCGTGGCAAATGGCCAGGATGCTTGACTGGGTGCCTTAAGCTTAGCGAGTCCAGTTAAACTATCAAGGTCAGCACCAATGTCGAAAGTCGTCAAACCCTAGGCTATTGATTTTGGGGAAATGAGTGACGCTAAACTAGAAACCATACATATCTTGTATAATGTTGATAATTTCAACAGAATTTTGAGCTTTATGATGATGTTTTCTAACTTCTTCTTATTTTAGGTGTCTTATTAGGATATCAGTCAAAATGGAGTGAAGTGAGTGAACGTAAGCATTGATCAATGGATTCAGTGCCTTTCAGTGCGGCTCAACACCACACTGACTTATCCTTTAAGATTATTTAAACTAAATAATAACGTAATTTATATAAACTATGGTCAAGATTTGATTGTATAGTATGGATGCAAACAGTTATCCCAAAGTTTTCGTTAGATGCATTTCAAAAATTAAATTAAGGATGTCCAGAAACTCCCTCCTAAGAATTGGACAAGCACGGTCATAATCCCTTACCGAAAGGAGACTTCAGAAGAAACGAGAAAGATTCTAAACAAACACAACATAAGTGTTTACTTCCGTGCAACAAATACCCTACGTTCTAACTTGATGAAAGTTAAAGATGTAGTATTCAAAGAAAATCAAGAGAACTATGTTTTTGAAATCAAATGCGGAGACTGTACCGCAGTATATGTAGGGGAAACAGCCAGACAGATAAATGTGAGAGTCAATGATCATAAACTATGCTTAAAGCAGATCCCAAAAACCTCAGCAGAGATCAAGAAACTAGAAAATAAATCCGCAATCCTGCTACACTTCATAGAAATGGGACACAAAATTGATTTTGACGGGACTAAAGTTCTACAGAAAGGTTTTGGGTAATACTACGAAAGATTAACAGCTGAAGTCCTACATATATGAGCGAATCCAGACAGTTTGAACGGATGAGATGGAGTACAGTTAGCTGCATCTTGGCAGTTACTAGTTAGTAAGCAGAAAGAGTAACTCAAAACACTGATCTCAACTCCATTATTTCTGCATCAATAACAACACAATCTGGATTGTTTTGATTCACTATTACTCTCATCATTTTCATCATCACCATCATTATCAATACTCATCTCCACTCTTTTTCCGGTAACCGTATTCATCACTTTATTTCAACTGAAATTGTATACGCATCCACCTCATCCATTTTCATTTGTGCTTATAAAAATTATCGAAAGACTGTCACCAATGTCCTTTTGTCTGATATTTACAATCAAGACGAATATGAATTGGAGTATATATATATATATATATATATATATATATATATATATATATATATATATATATATATATATATATATATACCCACACGCCATACAACAAAAGACATACAATTTCATATTGAATGATTAGTTATCATAATTTATAAAGACAACAACTATACGAAGAGGATTAGACAAGGAGATTAAATAGACGTTTTCTGAATTCATTTATAAATCCTTGATATTTTAATTTGGATTATTTCGCTGAAGAAACTCAGACCAGACTTCCGTGCAAAACAATGTTGGAATTATTCGATTTCAAACCCTCTGTGACTTACACAAATACAATCTATATCTTGAAATGGTGGAGAGTATTTGTTGTTCAAGTGGATGGTCTTGGTTGTATTGTGTTCTCTGAGCTGCATTGTTTAATGATGAGGCTTTCATACTTCATACTGAAGTTAGTGCTGATGATGTCGTCTAGAAGGACGATGAAAGCTTCACGATTAAGCAACCCAGCTCAGAGAACACAATACAACCAAGACAATCTATATCTAATATTAAATAATAACGGTTAGTACCACAAAATGTTGACTTTCAAATGGATTGCCACATACCAAGTTTACTTAGTGATATCATACTACAACAGAAAACTTACTTCTTACAAACTGGAAATCGACATCATATCACTTTACTTTAGTATTTTTTGTAGCTGTTTGTCAAATGAACATGAGATTACTTTCAGGTTGGTATTTCATCATGGACTGACATCAGTTGGAGGGACACTGGAAATCTGGGAGTACTGGACAACTGTTCCGTCCTAGTGTGGGACAACTCCTCAGCAGTGAGCACCCATGACCCCGCACCGTCATGGATCTGACTGAGTACCTTAAAGTTCCGTGGCCAACATGTTATCATTGAGTCACTGTGTTGGAATTCAGTGCTTCGTATTTCCAACTTCTGTCAGTTCACGACACACCGCGACCTTCATCCGATGCTATCGTTGAATAACTGTCATCATATTCGACTTGGTTGGCTCTATTGGTCACAATTTCTCATTTGAACTTCAGGAATCACCTCTCGAAGCTAGTCATTCAATGAGGGCCATATTAATTCACTCTGGAGGTTTGTGGAGACTTGTTAGTTAATTTCAGGTTGTAATTCGTCGTGGACTGATATCAGTTGAGAAGTCCCATACTAGGACGAAACACTGGCTATCCAGTGTTTCCAATGTTCTTCCACTTGATAAATTTCAACATGAAATCTCCACAAATTGAATTAATCTAGCGCTCATCATTGGCTAGCTTGCGGATTCGTGTTGAGTTATACAACTACCTCGAAAAAATCAAACTTGAAGCAGTCCAAAATTCAAATAAACCCATCTGTCTACTATCTATGTATCAAACTAGATGAATCAATTCAATTGATACAGCCTCGCCAATATCATAATATCAAATGAACAAGCTAGTTTGAAAGATGTTTTATATTTTCGACATATATTACTTGTAAGTAGATTCATGTAGAGAAGGACAAATCACAAGGCGTAAGTAGTGAATTGCAAACGTAGGTGTTCTGCTATCCCTTACATGCCATTCAATAAGTAGTCAATCTTGTAGGCACTGCAACTGAACGTATAGATAAGTTGAAATAAATTTTCTGTCAGTAGCTTGAAACATGAAGTCTGCACAGGGATTTTACAGCCATGGATGAAAACGACAGAGTTCGAAATTCACGAATATTGATTATAACTGGTAGGAAGTGACCTAAATCGAAATCAACATTCTAAGTCATAAACTGCTAAGATAGAAGTTTTTGATCTCAACCTTATTGGACATAACTGCGTGGGCAGGGAAAACCTAAATGGACAACTTTGTCCTTTAGCTGACCAATCAAAATAAGTATTCAACTTCTGACCTAGTGGTTTCATTTTCTAAAGAAAAACTGTATATAAATGATGGGATTTTTGCCAAATAAAGTTGTCTTCCTTACAGCCACAGACTGGCTTTTATCTTCTGATTTCCGCGGCTCACTGAAGTATCAGGTTCTGAGGGAGAACAGTTACTACTCGTACCCAGTCCAAGTATCTCATTGCCTTAGTAGCCATATCTTATCTCGTATTATTCAATCAGTCACTTCAGTGACTCACAGACGAATAAAAATGAATGTCAGTTATTAGACCCTGAATTCTGTCAGGCAGAAGCAGAAAAGATGCTGACTCTTGTAGATCCTGACACTGGAGTTTCAGTGAGTCAGAAAAAGGTTACAGAAAGCAGTACAACAAAAGGGTTTTTAAGAAGGCACTTATCTCCAACTTAGTCAAACATTATTACTTTACTTGGAACTATTAACAACCTCCATTTGTCAAGGAAAGCGATAAAAGAGGTCATGGCAGATAAAATCGTCACTAGCATTCAAAGTGGTTTTATAATAGCTTTGATAGGCCAAAAATGAGCAAGAGAATGCCACAACGGCCAGCACCAGCATGTTTAACTTACCTTATAGTTTGAATCTAGTAGGCTATCATGAGTGCTAATAAATCAATGGGTGCCATACGCCCTTCTCTAGCACCTAATGTGCCCAAAGGATGTGCTTCTGCTACAAGTGACTTTGAACAAATGAGTTTCGAACACTTCAGCATTACAATGCATATTCACATATATATAATCAGCGAAGAAATCAATCTTAATTATTCTAGTCACAATCTTTACCTGTTGAGTAACATGGTCAGTATCTACGTAACTAGTTGAGCTATTCTTTCATTTTTATGCCCACTCAAAATTCTGTAAGTCAGTAAATTTGAATTCGTGAGCTAACAGAAGTTGGAAATATGGGCCATCGGATCCTGTCTCAGTGGCTCAATGGTAATGCGCTAGACATGGAACCTGAAGGTCGCGGTTCGATCCCTGTCGGGGTCGTGGGTGCGCACTGCTGGGGGGTCCCGTACTAGGACGGGGCAGTTGTCCAGTCCTCCTAGGTTTCCTTTGTTCCTCCAACTGATGTCAGTCTACAATGAATAATAACTTGAAATATTACTTAGTTTCGGTTGGATCCATATCATGTACACTTTTGTCATTTAGCCATCCATACCCTGTTGTATATGCTTTCGTTACTGTTAACTAATTCGCCTTTACAACTATCCGCTGGCCTTTCTTGAATCATTTTCAAAGTATTCTTTTGGATAAAGATGCTCATTTACATAGTTTTTTGTGTTTTCGTGTACAGTTATGACAGTATTTCCCCAAATGAAAGATTCTAAACTCTTCCGTTGACTTTGTGCGAGACCTTTTTATCTGGATAGACATGTTTTGGATGAAATAATTTTAGCTACATATACTTGTTGTATACTCATTCGTTGTGTTATAAGATGTTAATCATGTAGCTTGGTTAATTTACTTAAACATCCTAGTCTTCCTAAGATTTCACCAGAGTACTGCTTGACAGTAATTGTGTTGTTTTGAAACAGGTAAGGTTTGAGCACGGTGATCTTGTTGTATACTCCATGTAACTTTATTCACATTTTTTGACGAATGCTGTATGTGATCGAACCCGCGACCTTCAGGTTCCGCGACCAGCGCGTTAGCATTGAGCCACTGGGTCAGAATCCAATGCTCCATATTTCCAACTTCTGTTAGCTCACGATATAGCGCAAACCGCCACCCAATGTCATCGTTGAGTATTTGTCCTCACGGCCATCAGGCTTGACTCCACCGGTCACGACTTGTCATTGGAACTTCGGGAATACTTCTCGAAGCTAGTCACCAAAGAGCACTAGTTCAATTAGATTTTGAGGGGGTTGTGGAGATTTGGAAATATTTCAAGTTGTTATTCATCGAAGACTGACATCAGTTGGAGGAACATGGGAAACCTGGGAGCACTGGACAGCTGTTTCGTCCTAGTATGGGACTCCTCAGCAGTGCGCACCCACGACCTGAGGAGTCCCATACTAGGACGAAACAGCTGTCCAGTGCTCCCAGGTTTCCTTTGTTCCTCCAACTGATGTCAGTCTTCGATGAATAACAACTTGAAATATTTCCAAATCTCCACAACCCCCTCAAAATTTAAGAATACTGTATGTACCAATATCACATTAATATTGAACCTAATTTTGTATAACGAACAAATTAAATAATACAACTTTTCGAAACTTGTGGTTTTTGTCTTTTGGTTTACCTGTTGTTGACCTTTGTTTAATTGGCACGTGTCGGTTAGGATAAGGCCTGTAACTTTCTGCTCATGTTATTCGATTCACGTTTAGAACTAATACCGTTATGCACACTCAAACCACAAAAGTGGTCACTGACAAAAATCTCACAAGCAAGCATATAAACAACCTTGCTGAAATCAATTCTGACTCAGATAAGGACAACATATTCATCCTAGAAGCTAGGTAATATGACTACCTAAAGGGCTAAAAACACACCGAAACTTAGCGAATCTGACTATAAAAGGCTCTATCATGATATATATTGAAGAACTTGTATAGATATTTCTTCTAATAGCACCAATATATTCGCGTAAATGGGATACAGAAGGCTCGGTTGGCTTTGCCAACTTACGCCACATATGTCACTGCCGTGATATTCATTTGTCTACTAAGGGTCGCGTGTACTGCACAGCAGTCCGCTCTGTTCTACTGTATAGCTGTGAAAAATGGCCATTGAAAGTGGAAGATATAAGAAGGCTTCAAGTGTTTGACCACCGTTGCCTTCGTAGTATAGGACGTATTCCGTGGTGTCACCACGTGAGTAATGCAGACGTCAGGTGTAGAGTTTTAGGGAGAAGAGGTAAGTCGTTTGACGAGGTTATGAACATTCATCGACTGAGATGGTTGGGACACGTACTACGTATGCCCAGTCACCGATTGCCTTGTCACACAATGTTGGCTGAAGTAGGTCCAAGCTGGAAAAAGGCCCGAGGTGGCCAGGCTAAAACATGGCACCAATGTATGAAGCCTCTGACTTTTGGTTTAAGCCATGTAGGGCAATGCAGACTAGGTGGTTGGGGTCGGCGGGACAAGAGAAACCAGTGGTTGGAGACTCTAGGTGATATGGCTCAGAACCGACGTCAGTGGAGCAGATATATAAACACATTATCCTCATCTTAACTACACTATACCGAATCTCACCACTTCGTCACCCCTCTTTTTTCTTTTCGTACTTTATATTTCTTTTGACTGCATTCTCTTATCTTCATCCTTCACCTCACTACCTTTCTACTTGATGTATTGATATGAGGTGTGGCAACTCGGACCGTTACGCAGTAATGCCTGGTCCTATGTCGATATTGATTGATTGATTGATTGTAGTCAGCTTTCAAAGTGACCTTGTCAAGTACGTAGGAACTTTAAGAATTAAGACAACTCAGTGAATATAAGGTTAGCATCCAGTTACAGCATACCCGGAAGCCATATTCCAATAGATGTTTAATAACGAGATTACTGTTAGTAAAGGTTTGCCATACGAATGACATAAATGAAATAAATAATATATATATATATATATATATATATATATATATATATATATATATATATATATATATATCAAAAGGTCCGCTTTATCTTAACTGTACTTCACTAAGCAGTGTGACTAGTTCTTCAGGATTATTGTGATGCTACCTTCTTACGGTTCTCTGTCAATGAAATGCTCCTAGCAGGTGTTTCAAACTTAATTCTACCACATAATACTTTTTCACCTTAGTGATGAAGAATGGCATACTTTAATAAATCAAGCATGACTACGCCTTCTCAATTATTTATGAATAATGGTTATATTTTGAAGTTTATTTAGCAACTACTTCAAATATACTTCACAAATATTGTTGATAGTGCTGGTGACCTCAGCAAAAATGCAAACAAACAAATCGAAACTATAGTTAGTATAATTATCCATAATTAACTATCTGTGATGATGATATCCAACCAACGCCACCACCACCACCAACAAGCTCCAATCACCATCAACGGGAGAAACTTAACGAAAGTAGTCTCTTTCACTTATCTAGGCAGCATCGTTTCAACTACAGGAGTCAAAGACGAAGATGTCAAAGCCAGCCAGGATCGGAAAAGCAAGACAGGCGTTCATTAACCTGAAATCAGTGTGGAGGTCTACTGCACTCAGCATAAAGCGTGAACAACATCCCGATTTTCAACACTAATGTCAAGTCAGTGCTTCTATGTGGTGGTTGAGAGACTTGACGCGTTACGAAAAGCATTTCCAACAAACTACAGACATTCATCAACAACCACCTACGCTCGTTACTGAAGCTCCGATGGCCAGGAGGAATAAGCAACAAGGAACTCTGGCCGGGCAACGAACCAACCAAGAACCTATCGCTCAACAAATATATGGCAGAAGAAAGTGGAGATGGATTGGGTATGCACTGAGAAGACCATTCAGTGACATCACGCTCCAGGCCAGGCCATCGAGTAGAACCCAGATGGGAAACGGAAAGTTGGGTGTCTGAGGCGAGGGTGACACGGAGGAGATCGGGTGAGAAAGAAATGAGAGCCTCTGGGCAGTCGTGGGGTCAGGTTCAAAAGATTGCAGAGAGCAGAGTGGAATGGAGACGTGCTACTGAAGCCTTATGTTCCACTGGGAACCCAAGGGACAAATAATAGTAATAATATAATCATAACTATCTATGCGGTTAAATTGTATAAAATGAGAAAGGTTCGCGTAATGAGAATGCACACTTCACTTATTTCAGTATATTAATATGAATGCAGAGCATGGAAACAATGCCAGACTAGCCAAGTACAAATAGTTCTAACCATCTGGCAGCCTGTTTAAACTTTGAGCTACCAAAAATTTCCACCGAACATATACGTCAAACTCTTTACTTTTATTTTAACCATTTAACTGTCTTCTTAACATGGCATGTACTCTTGCACAGTTTTAAAATGTTTTCAGCTGGCCGTTTCTCGAGTAGATAAAAAACGAAGAAGGAAAATGTCAAATTAGATGGAAATCGACTTTTTGTTAGGCAAAAGATCATCATATTTCTACTCCTTAGATGCTTAGCTATAATGGCAAACTCTTGTATTGGCTGAATTCTCCGTCACCACTAAAACTAACCTTTCTCAATTTCATATAAAGGCATATTGGAGGACAACGCGAAGCACAATAAGCAGATGTACTTCTTGATTCAAGGGTTGGTTAAAGGAAAACCGGACAGCAGTAGTATGCTGCATGCTGAAGACCCTATGAGATACCCTTTGGAAACCGAAGAGCAACTGGACATCCAAGAGGTGTTATTAAAAGATCTCGGTTTTCGAGATGCATTTGTAAGGATAAATACGCTTCATATCTTTATTTTTAGTTTGCCAAAATGTCGCGGAAGGTTAGTTCGGATATAAAGGGACCCATGAAGCATATGTTAACTGTCTTAATGTCGCCGGCATTAGCCAGTCGGTACAAGCTGATGGGAACACCTAGCAAGCATACATTGTGCAAACAATCTTTCTAAAAGATTGTTAGGTGTAAGTACTTCATCCGGTTACAACTGACCATTTTGTTAAGCTATACTTCTTGCGAATTTCAGTCGCTCAGGCATAAGGGAACCTAAACTTCTGAAGGAAATGGATGATGCTGCTAAAGCATTCTTTCATAACGTTCAAGATGGCGTCTCCAAGCGTGGTAGCAGGGATGAAAAAAAGTAAGCATTACCATGCTTTTAACTGCATATACATTTCAATGTGCATTTAAAGATATATATAATTAATAATTTATTTATTTCAATTACAGAAAACTAGCGCGATACAGAATGAGACCGATACAACAAACAGCGTAAGTTTTTCGTAATTACAAAATTATTTTCAATAACCTTTTGAATGAATGCTATTTATTATTCTTGGTATTTTCAGGATGAATTAGTGCTTGAAAATAAGTAGAAGCTAGACACTAACTCAGATGACTTCAGTATCTGTCTGAAAAGCACAATTTCAAGATGACGCTTAAATAAACATTTGTCCGTTTAAAATGTGATTGTAATTATGTATAATGAAATAAGTTGAATCAATTTTTTTTATTTCCTGAGTTGATACATTTCAAACCGTGTACATTTTATAAGATCGCTATTTAAATTGGGAAGAAAATAGGAAACGATAGGGCTAATTAGAAAAATTAAGGGGATTTGATGCGGACTGAAGGGGGAAAAGTCGATAAATAAGGGGAAAACTGGACAAGGTATAAATAGGAGTGATTTTTAGTGGGAAAAAGCGATAAAAAAAAGGAAAATTGGTTGCATTTCCCCACGAATGTCGCTTTAACCATGGAGCTTCCCCTTTATTTCCCCAATATTAGAATAATCTTTCTCCTTTTGGTCTGTATGGGTTACTTTCTATTTTCTGTACATCCTTCATTTCAGAACGGAAGCTAATCATACATCAGCTGACTGTCCAACATTATCGCCTTTAAGTGTTACCATTAACATTACTTGAACACAGTAATCATTTTGTTTGGATTTATTGCTCTGGTAATGAACTTGCTGAGAATCTCACATGTTTGGAACAAAACGATTATTATTATTTTACTGTATAAACAAACGTCTTTCCGGTTATGTTTGATAAACACTGAACTGTCACCTTTTACTGGAACTTTCAGTAGGGATATAGATAAGAAGTACTCGATAAATACACCTAAAATATGTAAGAATATCAACTTGAACGCATACATTAGAAGTATTTTGCTTGGAGTTGGTTTAATGCGGTAGGAAATATTCAGGCAGTGACATATATCTATCTACTTAATAGCTACTCAGTTTCGATACCTTTATTGTATACAGATATTAAGAAACGAAAATTGTAGTTATTCAGAATAGTTCCTATTACCCACATGCTGTTAGAATAAGCAACTACTTTGAAAGTGGTCTATGATATAGTCTACTAGTAAGATGGACACAATAAGCAGGACTGCCGTACTGAGTGACGCAGGTTCGAATCTCAGATGGAGCATCAATTTCCTCGAGGTAGTAGATAAACTATGATCATGAGTCTCAACATGCCAGAAACAGATTCCTCCCGCTTGCCTCCAATCACGTAATATCTATCAATGTGCACTATGATGATGAGCATTTTAGCCTCGTGGTCACAATACGAAGTGGTCGGTAGAATTCGGTGAGCACTCAGGACTAGACATGTAATTTACATCTAGTGTATTTTAGAAAGTAAATCATTCATATTTTGAAGGTATTTTTATTGACTGACTAATCTCCTCAAGTGATAATGGGGAGTAATTGATTTTAATGACTTCATAATTCCTATTTCGATACCAAAAACAAGATATTCAGTAAAGGGGATTCATTTCAACGAATTTATTCTCAAGCTGTAGATCGTATATGTGTATCGTATATATTTTGAGGGAGTTGTGGGGACTTAAAAATACTTCAAGTTGTTATTCATCGTAGACTGACATCAGTGTTGGAGGAACAAAGGAAACCTGGGAGAACTGGACAGCCGTTTCATCCTAGTATGGGACCCCCAGCAGTGTACACCCGCGACCTTCAGGTTCCCTGGCCAGCACGTTACCATCGAGCCACTGGGTCAGAATCCAATGGTCCATATTTCCAAATTATGTTGGCTCATGATATAGCACAACCGCCACCCAATGTCATCGTTGAGAAGTTGGAAATATGGGCCATTGGATTCTGACCCAGTGGCTCGATGGTAACGTGCTGGACACGGAACCTGAAGGTCGCGGGTTCGATCCCTGTCGGGGTCGTGGGTGCACACTGCTGGGGGGTCCCATACTAGGACGAAACAGCTGTCCAGTGCTCCTAGGTTTCCTTTATTCCTCCAACTGATGTTAGCATCGCATATACGTACCTAAAGACTGCAATCCTTGAGGGAGATTTAACCTAAACAATTAGAGAATGAAATAACAATAATGATGGTTATAATTATAATGTTGCTAGTTGATGACGTAAAGGTTGAATAATGACAAAAAGGAGTTACGCAGAATTTTTTAAAACTTTTATAAGGTGCATATAAATTACATAGGAGTGAAAACGTGGTAGAGTTAGTAAACAATCAAAAGATTAAGTAATATGAATGAGCCAACAGATTAATTGGAATAAATTGAAAAGTTTTGTTATAAAAGTCGCAGTTATTTGGAAGATCAAATGAAGCAACGCCGAAAATTATTAAATATGAAAATAAAAATGATAATGACGATATACGAGTACAAAGACTAATCTAGCAGAAGGGGAAATTGAGAAAACAAGAAAGAAATGAAGCACATTAAGACCAAAATAAGTTAAAGCTTAGGTAGAGACAAGGACTGTACATACTCCTCCTATACACAAAGGTCAGGCTTCAGTTCATGGATAGTCAAGGGCTTCCGCCTGTTTTTAGAAGCTGGAGGCAGAAGAAACGTTAGCTGATTGAACGAATTCCATAGATAACCTTAAAATCGTTATTTGCGTCGGCTAAATGGTTGGAATCGATTAAATCTTCAAGGATAGAACTTCTAATGCATTTCTCTTCACCTTTATAAAACCACGCTGAAATGTATTCGAGTATACTTAATTGACTTCTCATTCTAGTCTGTGTTTAGTTATGACTACATAACAAGCAGATGACGCAAAGTTCATTGAAATCTCCTTC